>CM060452.1:95024068-96224068 GCA_030545235.1 Helianthus tuberosus
TGCTGACATAAGTCCTCAAACAGTGGATAAAAGTCAGCAGTTGTCCACCTCATTACCTCCTATACCACCACCTTTTGAAGCCACTGCTGGATCATCAAAGTCCCCAGCAGTGGTTAGCTCAGATGATACACATTTGCAGCCTTCACCAACCAATGCCATCATACCATACCAAGGAGATTTAATCTTCTTGAGATCTCATCCACCTGATCAAATCATTGGCAACATAAATGAAGGGGTGCTCACAAGAAGCCAAACCCAAAACATTTGTCTTTTTGCTGGTTTTCTATCACTCCATCAGCCAGTCAAGTACCAAGAGGCACTGAAAGACAACAACTGGGTAGAAGCCATGCAAGAGGAGCTCCAACAGTTTAAAAGACAACAAGTATGGGAGCTTGTACCACTGCCAGAAGAGGTTAGTCCCATTGGCACAAAGTGGGTCTTCAAGAACAAAACTGATGAAAGGGGTATTGTTGTCAAGAATAAAGCCAGGCTTGTGGTTCAAGGTTACAGAAAGGAAGAGGGGATTGATTATGATGAAACATTTGCCCCAGTTGCAAGATTAGAAGCAATTAGACTGTTCCTGGCCTTTGCTGTCAACCACAATATGAAGGTGTTTCAAATGGATATCAAAAGTGCTTTCCTCTATGGTACAATTCAAGAAGAGGTGTATGTTTGTCAACCTCCAGGTTTTGAGGATCCATTTTATCCAGATCATGTCTACAGGCTAAACAAAGCCTTGTATGGCTTGAAACAAGCACCAAGGGCATGGTATGAAACTCTTTCCAACTTCCTACTCTCAAATGGTTTCAAAAGAGGTACCATTGATAAAACACTGTTTTTAAAATGGAGAGGGAAGGATTTAATGATTGTCCAGATTTATGTGGATGACATTATTTTTGGAAGCACATGTAACTCAATGTGTGAAGAGTTTAGAGAACTCATGATAGCTGAGTTTGAAATGAGTGCTATGGGTGAGCTGCAATGCTTCCTTGGTCTCCAAGTACAGCAATTCCAAAATGGAACTTTCATTCATCAAAGCAAATATGCTAAAGAACTTTTAACCAAATTTGATATGAATGATTGTAAACCATGCAGCACACCCATTGCAACAAATAAGCTGGTCATGTCTGATGAAAAAGATGAGCTGATTGACCAAACACTTTATAGAAGCATGATTGGGTCTTTATTGTACCTAACTGCATCTAGACCAGACATCATGTTTGCAACATGTGTCTGTGCAAGAAGTCAATCAGCTCCCAGAAAATCAAATCTCATTGCTGTAAAAAGGATCTTCAGATACATAAAAGGTGCTCCCACACTTGGTATCTGGTATCCAGCTAATGGGAACATCAAGCTTTCAGGTTTCTCAGACAGTGACTTTGCTGGATGTCACACCACAAGGAAGTCCACATCAGGAGGGTGCCAGTTTTTAGGTGATTGCTTAGTTTCATGGCAAAGCAAAAAGCAAGCAGCTGTTTCAACATCCACTGCTGAAGCTGAATACATTGCTGCTGCAAGCTGTACAGCCCAACTCCTGTGGCTTCAAAATCAGTTGCTGGATTTTGGTATCACTGCCTTAAAGACACCACTCATGCTAGACAGTCAGGCAGCAGAAAATATCATCAAAAATCCAGTTTCCACTCAACCACCAAACATATCGACATCAGACATCACTTTGTGAGGGACTGCTATGAAAAAGGTTTGATTTCTCTGCATCATGTCCCAACTAAAGACCAGCTGGCTGATGTGCTCACAAAAGCACTTGATACAGCCACTTTTGAAAGCTTGGTCTCTAGGATTGGGATGCTGAACATGGAATAACAAGCAACATCTTGTTTTTCTATGAATAAAAGCAACAAAATGTTTTCAAAAAATCAAAACTCCATCCTTAAAAATAGTTAAAAATGAAATTTTTCATTAAGTCCTTAAAAGTCTGCCATTAACCACTGTTTGTTCAAAAGTCTGCTCTACTTCAAAACGTCTGTCCACTGCTGAAAGTCAACCCCTGCTCTCTCATTTGATAAACTCTGTTGTTCAAAAGCAGTGTCTTATCCACTGATATGCTATCCACTGATAGTAAAAATCACCCACTGCTTTCATTCCACTGCCTTCATCAGTCACTTTCACAAAAGTACTGTCCTTCACTTTCAACAGGGGTTGTCACGTGGACAGTACATATTGGTCAGACCTTTTGTAACGGCTGCCACCTCAGCATTCACTTTCTTGCCTATAAAATCCCCCACTCACCACCAAAACAGGGTTTTACTGTCGAATTGAATTCTTAAAAATTCTCTTCTCAAAACAGTTTTTCTTCACATTTCTTCACAAATTTCTTCGATCAATCATCCTCAAAATGACAAAATCAAAGAAATCTTCAAAACCCTCATCCAAATCATTATCGAACACAGCCTCCCAAAAGGCAATCTCCACTGAAATTCCACATAAACCATCTCACAATCTCCTGGGTCTTCTCACTAAACCAGGAACCACCAACGTGTTCGACTTCATCATTGACATCATGGCAAAATCAAAGTACAAAACTTTGATCACTGCTGATGCACCAATCTATTTGGCGACCCAAAGGGAGTTCTGGAAAAATGCAACCCTTGAACAACAAGGCGACACTGCAACCACCATAAACTCTACTATAAAGGGTAAAGCTGTTCAAATCACGCCACAATCCATTTCAGAGGTCTTTCAACTCGGTGATCAGGAAGGTAAAATTTCGTTCACTAAAAACGAGTTAAAAATTGACTTCATTGAGAGAGGGTATGAAGCCACAATGATGAAGAAAATTACCTTAGAAAAAGGTTATTTTCCTTCTGCAACCAGATTTTTATTTCATACCCTCCTACTATGTGTTTCAAACAAAACCACTTCTTTTAATGAAATTCCTTTAAAAATTCAAAATCTGGGATATGCTATTCTTCAAGGAGAAAATTTTAACTATTCTCGGGAAATTTTTAAAGATTTGGTTAATAATGTTGAAACAAAATCATTCTTACTGTTTCCAAGGTTTTTAAGTTACTATTTTTCAAAGAAATTCAGTAAGGATGATTTAGCTGTAATAAACCAGGGTGCTCCTACTCAAATAAACAGTTTAACTACTGAAACTTTTTCAAGGATGTTAGCACCTTGCAAAACACAAGCAGAGGTGCCTGAGCAGATTTTAGCAGTTACAACTGCTCCTCAGGTATCTGCTGCTGAGCCCACTGCTCAAGGTGATCAAAGCAGCAGCACAACTGTTTTGAAACCCACACCTAAAATCACCAAAAAGCCAACAAAAAGAAAAACACAAAAACCCCCCAAACCCCTCAAAAAGGCATCTCTGGAGGATGAGATACCAGAGCTCCTGCCAGTGACAACACAACAGTCACAAGAAACCACTGCTGCTACTTCCTCACAGCAGTTGGTACAAATATCTCAACCCATAACCAAAACTCCTCCTGCTTCTTCACAAAAAGAACAGGTTGTACAAATAGGTTCTCCACATCATGATGCTCTGGAAACACTCGTTTCTATCATCCACAGTCCAATGCCCGGGACACATCCTATTTCTACACCAACCATCACATCCACATTTCCCTCACCAATAAAACCACTGTTGGATGCAATTGATTTGAACCAGGCATTATCCAGTCCTTCTCAATCACCTATTAATGAGAATATACCTCAACACCTGACTGGGTCTGATGAATCAATCTTTGCTAACCCACCAACACAACCTGAGGAGGTTACACCCCTTGAGTTACAAGTAACTCTTTGTGGTATTCCAAGTGAGGCAGCCACTACAACTGTTACACCCACTGGGTTACATTTGGACAGTGGTTACATTCATAAGACTTCCTTGGAGGCAATTCCTTTTATAGCACCTCTGCCAACCACCAGTGGATTTATTTATCCTACTGGCACCATCAAACGGTTGTCAAGTGTTGAAGGAAGAAGACCCCAGTACCAAGAAAAAGGGGCATCAGTGGTTAATGTTTGGAGTATATTCCCTACATCTACCATTGATAAAACCACTGCTAGTGGGAAATCAGATGATCCCATTAACTTGGGTGATGGTTTAAAGTACCAGAAATTGACGGATCGTATTGCAAAGGTTGATAACTCTGTTGCAGAACTCAAAGATATGCTACAACAGGTGTTACAAGTTCAGAAGGTACAATCAACTGCTGTTCCACCTCAAGCACTTGCTCCACAAAGGGCACCTGCTACAAATGAGCTCTGGAATCAATTTCAATCTTTTCTCCAACAACAAGCACAATTAGCAGATCAGCAACATGAAAAACATGTCCAACAGCTGAGAAATGCAATGGAGTCAAGATTCAAGAACACTCAGGCTGATTTAAAGGCTCTCAAAACTCAGATCTTACACACCACTGGCACTGCTCCTCCAAAAGTCCGCTACATTTATCAACTCCCAGAAGATAATGCCAAAAGGGGGAGAAAATTCAGGAGTGGAAAAGGAAGGGTATAGAGGATGGTCTCTATCTTGAACCAGAAAATTCAAATATGACCAAAAAGATACCTTTGCCAGATGGTAGCAAGAAAATTGATGTGACAACAAATGCACTAGCAGAAGCAGCTGCAAGTGTAAAAAGGGATAGAGAGGCCAAAAGGAAAGCCAGGGTGGAAAGAATGGATCATCCAGAACAGGGTACTTCTGGGTCAAGGGATCATGAAAATCCTGTTGAGGAAAAGAAGAGGCCTACTAGAAAAGTAAGGCAACCCAAATCCATCCCTATCAGACGTTCAAAGTCTGCTCAAAAATCACCATACAAAACAGCTGATGCAGCAGGAGTTACAAAAACTACTGCTTATCAAACAGTTGTTCCATCAACACACACCACTTCAACACACACAACATCCACTGCTTTACCATCATCATCACCAAAAACAACACCTGCTGACATACAGCAGAAGACAGCAGATGTTATAACATCTGTTGTAATGACAACAGTGGTTGAAACACCAGTTGTTTCAACAGCTGTTAGTCAATCACAATCCACTGCCACAACATTCACCACCACTGTTCCATCCAAAACATCATCAGTCTCTCCTAAACCAAAAAGGAGAAGGCTAATTTTAAAAGATGATGACACATCTCCACCACAAACATCTTCAAAATCTTTAACTCTTGTCACAATACCAAAACCTGTTCCTCTCTCTTCAGTACCAATGTACAAGCCCTTACCTCCTGCAGGTGTTCAATTTCCTCTTGAACTAGCAGCTGTTAGAGATGAAATAAAATCCTTCTACTATGAGGATGACCCTGCCAAAAGGAGGTTGCCATCAATAAAGGGATATCCTTGGCCTAAAAATGTTGATGAATACTTGGATATCAAAGCCAAGCAAGCAGAGGATATCTCAAAAAGAAACACACAAGGGAAGTCTGACAAAGAAATTTCAAGAAATTATCAATATCTGCTTACACAAGTCAGATCCCTAGAGCAATTTGCAAAAAATGTTAGTCAACAAATTTCTGAAAGAGCAGCCGAATCTCTGAAGAAAGACTACATTGAAAGCATCATGGCTCACAAAAAGTACAAAGGAGAGAGATATATGTACAAAGAGTGGACTGTTCCTGAGCTTGAAGATGAAGCTGCAAGAATTCAAGACATGATAAAAAGGAAGGTCACTCACACTCCTCCTAACTGGGCAAAATTTAGAAAGAATGTACCTGACAAACAGGAAGAGCTGAAGAGAATGAAAGAGGAACTGGTAGCAGCTGATTATGGTAACAAAAGACAAGTTGCTAGATGGAAAGAAGATGTGGTCAGGGCTACTTACAAAAAGTTGGAACAATTAAGAAAGAAAGATCCAAGAGTTCCACAAAAGCCTGACTATTCCAAAGCAGCGGTTTCAAAAAGACCACCAAAGCTGCAAGTCAAAAGAACCACTGCTCCAGCTGGTGCTGCCATCTACAAAAGAAGGAGCAAAAACCAGTTTAGCATGGAAACAATTCAAGATCTTTTAGCCGGAGATGCCATTGTAAAAGCTGGCACAGAAGTAATGATAAAGGAAGATCTTGAATTGGAACAATCTGCAACCGCTGCTCAGCCAGCTATGAACAGGCCAGCCTCTCCAAATACTTCTGCAAATAAACATCTCCCAAGAAACCCACCAGGCTCAAAAATACAAAAGTGGGAAACTGACAAACAGACCTGCGTATTGACTTTGCTCAGGTTTGGTGGAGGAGTGGAGAAAATATCAAGGGAACAAGCTCTTGGCCTGAGTCTTGAAGATTTACAGGATCTCCTTGATCTTCCACTCAGCAGGGATGATGAAGATACAGATGCCCTAAACTTTGAATTACAATTTAAAGGTCAGATAAGGGAGCTGTTGTTGAGGCAATAAAGATTTCCACAAATAATGAAGAGTTTTGGCATTATCTGTTCCAGGGGGAGATTGTTGGGATTAAACCCTATCAGAGGAACAGATAATGTAAAGCCAAAACTGGATCAAAGCAGTGGATCCAGAATAAGCAGACGTTTACAGTTGGTTCATGCAAATCTCTCCCCTTGAAAGTGGTTTCATATCTGCTGACCTCCTATCTGCTGATCATACTAAGTGCTGACCTACAACTGCTGCTTCATATCTACTGACCAATGTCAAAGACTGATGGAAGACCAAAGCTCTGTTGACTCAATCTACTGCTTTGGGTCTAGTACTGCTGATCCGGACAAGCACTGCTGGGTTCACAGCAGAGGAAGGATGCAGCAGCAGTTTATGTGTCTTTTATGTAAAGTAATGTAATAGCAGTAGTTTAGTACATCAGTGTTTATAGATCAGTAGTTAGAGTTTGTTAGGAGGTTAGATGTCACTTTCATGGTGACGTCAGCTAAGATGCTCAGTGGTTTGCAAGTGCCTATAAATAGTTCAGTACTTTGTACTGTTCTATTAGCTCTTTCACCACATCGTCTTCTTTGCACGAACAAACTACTGAGCTCTGGCTGAGGGGGAGTTTGCATTCTTACATCAATCATTGTAATCGTTGTTGAAACAAATTCAATCATTCGGTTCTTTGTGAAAAGATGTTTGATAAAAGTATTACTCTCGTTTGATTGTATGCAAAGTTTGCTTTCATCTTATTTCCGCTGCACAACTCTTTCATTTCCATCTTAATTACAAACGAAAATACAATAAAAAAGAAACTCAGATCCAACAATTGGTATCAGAGCCTGGACAGTCAAATTTGATTTAACAATCATTTTGACGTAAATAGTTCAGCTCATAACAGTTGATACTGATCGTTTGTTCGTCCGTTGAAAAACAGAGCAAGGATTAATCACCATTAAAGTTGATTTCTCAGTGTCTGTAAAACAACAAGAATGACGTCACAATCTCAGGATGATAAAAACAACATCGGCTCACTTTTTAAACCACCTATGCTAAAAAGAAATGAGTACAACATCTGGCAGAGGAGGATGGGTCACATCCTCGCTCAACAAAGCACAGGTTGTTGGAGGTCTGTCACCTTTGGTCCTCATGTTCCTTCAGTGCCAAGCGCTGAAGATGCTAAAAAGTTCGTTCCAAAACCAGTTGAAAATTACACCGAAACCGATTTTCAAAAGATCGAACTAGATGCTAAAGCGTTTAGCATCATAGCATCAGCGCTGCCCAATGAAATATATGCTGGACTGTTACACTGTAACAGTGCCAAAGAATTGTGGGACGCACTTAAGGAACAGTTTGGAGGTACTGAAGAAGTCATAGAAAACAATAGGGAAATCCTGAACCAACAGTATGAAACATTTTGTCATGTTAGAGGTGAATCACTGACTCAACAATTTGAGCGGTTTAGTTGTCTCATCAGTGAACTGAGGCTTGTTAATACTACCTTTACAAACTCGACTCAAAACAGCAGGTTCCTCAGGTCACTGCCCGAAAAATGGGACACTATAGCCTTTTTCACCAGAAATTCACCTGAGTTCAAGGATCTGACCTTGACCCAACTCCATGGTCGACTCCTGACCTACGAAAGGGAGTTGAACCAGAAAAGGAAGTTACAAGAGTCAGGAAAAGCCGTTGATGATTACACATTCGGTAATACTGCTCTTCTGGGTCAAGAAGAATCTGGGAGCAGTGGTAAGGACCAGGGTTATGATCACTTCATTGACATAACTGCTGGTGCAAATTTTAACAACCCTGATCCTCACTCTGCAAGTTATGCATTCACTGCAAACGAAAACCAGATGTCAGATAATTTAAGCTTTGAACTAAATGATTTGCAACATTTTGATCCCACTGATTTAGAGGAAATGGACATCCTACACCAACTGGCTTTGCTTAGTGTTAGAACTAGCAAGTTCTACAAAAGAACAGGGAGAAAATTCCCAGGTTTGCATGGGAATCTAAGGGTTGGGTTGGATAAATCGAAAATCAAGTGCTATAAGTGTAATAGGTTGGGACATTTCGCTAGGGAATGTAGGAGTCAAAATACTGGTCCCATAATTACTCATCCTAGCTCAAATCCTAGACCTCAAAATCAAAACACTGTGCACTATGCCCAATATGCCCCAGCAGCTCAAGTGAACACTGCTCACTATGCTGCTGCTCCTGTGCCAGTACATTATGTCCAAACTACTGTTCCACAAATCCAATATGTTCAAACCCCTGTTCCACAGGTACAAGTGCAACCTGTTGCACCTCAAACCACTGCTCCAGCAGCAGCACAACCAGATCAACAAAGTTTTTTCACTCAAGGGTTTGTTGACTGGAGCAGTATGCCTGATGATCTTTGTGATGAAAATTTTGCACTCTATGCTTCTAATGATTCTTCACATGATGAGTTTTGTTTAATGGCACTAGAGTCAATACAGGAAGGGGTTGAAGCTGAGGAGGAACAGCAGTGCTTTGAAACAGTGGAAGAGGTGATTGAAGCAGTGGTTACTGCTGTGGCTGATGAAGTACTGTTGGAAGAAAGTTCAGGTACTCTGATTGAACCAATGACAGATCCATGGTCCATAGAGGACAAAGAAGAAGAGAAAGAAGAAAAGGCTGGTGAAAAGAAGGTAAAAGCTGATGATGATGAAGATCATCAATGTGATTGTGCAATGATGGCAGCTGCCAAGGTATCTCCTCAAGTTCTTGAAAAACTGTGTTCAGACAATTGCATAATTGCTTTTGCTAACATCAAAGAGGTGAATGAAAACCTTCGGGATAAAATCTTAACTGATGAGGTCAAATTTGAAAGCTCTTTAAAAGAACTTAAAAACAAATTGACTGAAAAAGAAAAAGAAATCAGCTGTTTAAAAGAAGAGCAAAGTATAACCAAAACCCAACTTCAAACTATGGTAGAAAAATACCAAGTTTGCAAAAAGGAGTTGGAGTCTGCCCAGATTACTTGTGAAAGATGGGTGGAATCCTGCAAAGGATATGAGGTTATGCTTGAAAAACAGAGAAAAAGCAATGTGAAGTTTGGGGTTGGGTATAGAAAATATGATGATGAAAACACTGCTTTTGAAAACTCTGTTCAAACCACTGATGAAGCTACTGAGCTTATCCCCACAAACAAGAATGGCCAAGAAGTGAAAATCACTGACAAACTTGGTAACAAAATCACACTTAACAGACCAATGGGTTCCTCCACTTTCAAGGAGCTTGAAGATCATCAGTTTAAACCAAAATGGTCTGATGAGTGTGATATTCTTGAAAATTTCAAGCCAATGGACTTTACATCAATTGATGGTGTTAAAGCTCCAAAAGCTAAAGTCATACCTCTCAAAGATATCCCAGCAGTGGTTAAAACCTCTGCTGCAAAGGAATCTGAAAAGAGAAAGAAGAAAGAAAAAATTGATAACTTGTTTTGTGAATTCTGTGAGAAAAGGAATCATCTAACAAAAGACTGTTTCCACTTAAAAGCTTATGATCTAAACAAAACAAGTGTCATTGTTTCAGCAGAAAGCTGCATTGTCTGTGGGAAAACAAACCACAAAACTCAAGCATGTGTGTCCCTCAAAAACTTTGATGTGAAAAAGAATGAGTACATTGCTAAAACATCCTTGAGTCCATCATCATCATTATCATCTGTCAAATTCACCAAGAAACAACCACTGTTTGTGCCAGTACAAACAGCTGTTACAAAACAGCTGAACCAAACATCTGTCAAAAGAGATGTTCAGGTAACTGATGCACCCCCTGCCAATCAGTTCAGAAAAGGCAGAGAAAAACAGTCTTACCAAAGGATTCCTCACGTTTATGAGGCCTACAAAAGGCCCTCTAAACCCAAAGTGAACAAGCATCCTTTTGGTTACCAGCAGATGATTGGTCAGGACCCACAACAGTGGTTAGAGAACCACTGTCCTAAAACAGTTCAAACCCCTAACCTAACCACTGTCCATCATCTTGCATCCATCCCAGACACTGTTGAGACCCCATCCAAAGCCTTGTTGGCTTTAGAGACCTTAATGAACTAATCCTTTTACTTCATGTGCAGGGAGCTTCTGCATGCTTTGATAGTCTTTGGTATGTAGATAGTGGAGGCTCCAGGCACATGACAGGATGTAAAGCCCTCCTCAAAGACTTTAAAATCCATGGTGGGGGTGATATATCCTTCGGGAATAATAGTAAAGGGAAGGTTCTGGGGTCTGGTACAGTGCAATCTGGTAATGTAAAATTTGAAAATGTCAATCTAATAGACAATCTAAAATTCAACCTTCTGAGTGTGTCCCAAATGAGTGACAAGGGATTTGGGTCATTCTTCACAAAAGACTGTTGTAGGATTGTTGGACCAGAAATGGTCAAAAAGATTGAAGCAATAATCAAAACTGGTCAAACTAAACTTGTTGCTCAAAGAAGTGGCAATGTTTATGTTGTTGACATGTCAAAAGAGTGTCCCAGAGCTGATGCCTGTCTGTTCTCAGCTGCCTCTAACAAAGAGACAGAACTTTGGCACAGAAGGCTGGGACACACAAATCTTAAGACAATCACAGAAATTTCAAAAAATGGTTTGGTGAGAGGCCTACCACAAAAATTGTTTTCATGTCCTGAACATTGCATTTCCTGTTTAAAAGGAAAACAGCATAAAAGTTCTTATAAGTCCATTGAAGAGTCCAAAACAACCCAGTGTTTGCAAATGCTACACATGGATTTGTTTGGCCCAGTTCAAGTCATGAGCCTTAAAAAGAAAAGATATTGTTTGGTTATTATTGATGACTTTTCTAGGTTCACATGGACTTTCTTTTTGCACTCAAAAGATGAAACTGCAGGCATTTTGCAAGACTTTGTAATACAGGTTGAAAAGCAATTTGACCTACCAGTGAAAAGCTTCAGGAGTGACAATGGCACAGAATTCAAAAATAGGGAGTTGGATGCCTTCTGTGTGAAGAAAGGGATTGTAAGGCAGTACAGCATCCCAAGAACACCAGAGCAGAATGGGGTAGTGGAAAGGAAGAACAGAACTCTGATTGAGGCTGCCAGAACCATGCTTGCAGATTCAGGTTTGCCATTAACATTCTGGGCAGAGGCAGTAAACACTGCCTGCTATGTTCAGAACAGAGTTTTAATAAAACCCAGGCACAAAAAGACTGCCTATGAAATTCTGTATAAAATTAAACCATTGATCTCATATTTCAAAGTGTTTGGCTGCCCATGTTTTATTTTGAACTTAAAAGATTCCATTTCAAAATTTGCAGCCAAAATTGATTGTGGTTATCATCTGGGTTACTCAACCACTGCCAAGGCCTACAAAGTGTTCAATACACGGACCAAGGCAGTGGAGGAGACTTTGAATGTTAAGTTCAATGAACTTTCATCAATGAAAATCCCAGCAAATCCTGCAGATCTGTTTGATCTTGAAAAATTCACTTTTGAAAATACTGCTGTCAAGACTAACAGTGCAGGTCCATCAGAGGATGCAACACCAGACTATGGGTATGAAATCATCATCCCTCAAAGGTCTGCCACAAAGGGAAAAGCATCAGCTGTTCAAAACAGTTGTCAAAGCTCTACCACTGCTACCTCAACAGTTGTTGACCAAAGTAGCCCATCAACCACTGCTTCCACATCCTCAAACACTGCTGACATAAGTCCTCAAACAGTGGATAAAAGTCAGCAGTTGTCCACCTCATTACCTCCTATACCACCACCTTTTGAAGCCACTGCTGGATCATCAAAGTCCCCAGCAGTGGTTAGCTCAGATGATACACATTTGCAGCCTTCACCAACCAATGCCATCATACCATACCAAGGAGATTTAATCTTCTTGAGATCTCATCCACCTGATCAAATCATTGGCAACATAAATGAAGGGGTGCTCACAAGAAGCCAAACCCAAAACATTTGTCTTTTTGCTGGTTTTCTATCACTCCATCAGCCAGTCAAGTACCAAGAGGCACTGAAAGACAACAACTGGGTAGAAGCCATGCAAGAGGAGCTCCAACAGTTTAAAAGACAACAAGTATGGGAGCTTGTACCACTGCCAGAAGAGGTTAGTCCCATTGGCACAAAGTGGGTCTTCAAGAACAAAACTGATGAAAGGGGTATTGTTGTCAAGAATAAAGCCAGGCTTGTGGTTCAAGGTTACAGAAAGGAAGAGGGGATTGATTATGATGAAACATTTGCCCCAGTTGCAAGATTAGAAGCAATTAGACTGTTCCTGGCCTTTGCTGTCAACCACAATATGAAGGTGTTTCAAATGGATATCAAAAGTGCTTTCCTCTATGGTACAATTCAAGAAGAGGTGTATGTTTGTCAACCTCCAGGTTTTGAGGATCCATTTTATCCAGATCATGTCTACAGGCTAAACAAAGCCTTGTATGGCTTGAAACAAGCACCAAGGGCATGGTATGAAACTCTTTCCAACTTCCTACTCTCAAATGGTTTCAAAAGAGGTACCATTGATAAAACACTGTTTTTAAAATGGAGAGGGAAGGATTTAATGATTGTCCAGATTTATGTGGATGACATTATTTTTGGAAGCACATGTAACTCAATGTGTGAAGAGTTTAGAGAACTCATGATAGCTGAGTTTGAAATGAGTGCTATGGGTGAGCTGCAATGCTTCCTTGGTCTCCAAGTACAGCAATTCCAAAATGGAACTTTCATTCATCAAAGCAAATATGCTAAAGAACTTTTAACCAAATTTGATATGAATGATTGTAAACCATGCAGCACACCCATTGCAACAAATAAGCTGGTCATGTCTGATGAAAAAGATGAGCTGATTGACCAAACACTTTATAGAAGCATGATTGGGTCTTTATTGTACCTAACTGCATCTAGACCAGACATCATGTTTGCAACATGTGTCTGTGCAAGAAGTCAATCAGCTCCCAGAAAATCAAATCTCATTGCTGTAAAAAGGATCTTCAGATACATAAAAGGTGCTCCCACACTTGGTATCTGGTATCCAGCTAATGGGAACATCAAGCTTTCAGGTTTCTCAGACAGTGACTTTGCTGGATGTCACACCACAAGGAAGTCCACATCAGGAGGGTGCCAGTTTTTAGGTGATTGCTTAGTTTCATGGCAAAGCAAAAAGCAAGCAGCTGTTTCAACATCCACTGCTGAAGCTGAATACATTGCTGCTGCAAGCTGTACAGCCCAACTCCTGTGGCTTCAAAATCAGTTGCTGGATTTTGGTATCACTGCCTTAAAGACACCACTCATGCTAGACAGTCAGGCAGCAGAAAATATCATCAAAAATCCAGTTTCCCACTCAACCACCAAACATATCGACATCAGACATCACTTTGTGAGGGACTGCTATGAAAAAGGTTTGATTTCTCTGCATCATGTCCCAACTAAAGACCAGCTGGCTGATGTGCTCACAAAAGCACTTGATACAGCCACTTTTGAAAGCTTGGTCTCTAGGATTGGGATGCTGAACATGGAATAACAAGCAACATCTTGTTTTTCTATGAATAAAAGCAACAAAATGTTTTCAAAAAATCAAAACTCCATCCTTAAAAATAGTTAAAAATGAAATTTTTCATTAAGTCCTTAAAAGTCTGCCATTAACCACTGTTTGTTCAAAAGTCTGCTCTACTTCAAAACGTCTGTCCACTGCTGAAAGTCAACCCCTGCTCTCTCATTTGATAAACTCTGTTGTTCAAAAGCAGTGTCTTATCCACTGATATGCTATCCACTGATAGTAAAAATCACCCACTGCTTTCATTCCACTGCCTTCATCAGTCACTTTCACAAAAGTACTGTCCTTCACTTTCAACAGGGGTTGTCACGTGGACAGTACATATTGGTCAGACCTTTTGTAACGGCTGCCACCTCAGCATTCACTTTCTTGCCTATAAAATCCCCCACTCACCACCAAAACAGGGTTTTACTGTCGAATTGAATTCTTAAAAATTCTCTTCTCAAAACAGTTTTTCTTCACATTTCTTCACAAATTTCTTCGATCAATCATCCTCAAAATGACAAAATCAAAGAAATCTTCAAAACCCTCATCCAAATCATTATCGAACACAGCCTCCCAAAAGGCAATCTCCACTGAAATTCCACATAAACCATCTCACAATCTCCTGGGTCTTCTCACTAAACCAGGAACCACCAACGTGTTCGACTTCATCATTGACATCATGGCAAAATCAAAGTACAAAACTTTGATCACTGCTGATGCACCAATCTATTTGGCGACCCAAAGGGAGTTCTGGAAAAATGCAACCCTTGAACAACAAGGCGACACTGCAACCACCATAAACTCTACTATAAAGGGTAAAGCTGTTCAAATCACGCCACAATCCATTTCAGAGGTCTTTCAACTCGGTGATCAGGAAGGTAAAATTTCGTTCACTAAAAACGAGTTAAAAATTGACTTCATTGAGAGAGGGTATGAAGCCACAATGATGAAGAAAATTACCTTAGAAAAAGGTTATTTTCCTTCTGCAACCAGATTTTTATTTCATACCCTCCTACTATGTGTTTCAAACAAAACCACTTCTTTTAATGAAATTCCTTTAAAAATTCAAAATCTGGGATATGCTATTCTTCAAGGAGAAAATTTTAACTATTCTCGGGAAATTTTTAAAGATTTGGTTAATAATGTTGAAACAAAATCATTCTTACTGTCTCCAAGGTTTTTAAGTTACTATTTTTCAAAGAAATTCAGTAAGGATGATTTAGCTGTAATAAACCAGGGTGCTCCTACTCAAATAAACAGTTTAACTACTGAAACTTTTTCAAGGATGTTAGCACCTTGCAAAACACAAGCAGAGGTGCCTGAGCAGATTTTAGCAGTTACAACTGCTCCTCAGGTATCTGCTGCTGAGCCCACTGCTCAAGGTGATCAAAGCAGCAGCACAACTGTTTTGAAACCCACACCTAAAATCACCAAAAAGCCAACAAAAAGAAAAACACAAAAACCCCCCAAACCCCTCAAAAAGGCATCTCTGGAGGATGAGATACCAGAGCTCCTGCCAGTGACAACACAACAGTCACAAGAAACCACTGCTGCTACTTCCTCACAGCAGTTGGTACAAATATCTCAACCCATAACCAAAACTCCTCCTGCTTCTTCACAAAAAGAACAGGTTGTACAAATAGGTTCTCCACATCATGATGCTCTGGAAACACTCGTTTCTATCATCCACAGTCCAATGCCCGGGACACATCCTATTTCTACACCAACCATCACATCCACATTTCCCTCACCAATAAAACCACTGTTGGATGCAATTGATTTGAACCAGGCATTATCCAGTCCTTCTCAATCACCTATTAATGAGAATATACCTCAACACCTGACTGGGTCTGATGAATCAATCTTTGCTAACCCACCAACACAACCTGAGGAGGTTACACCCCTTGAGTTACAAGTAACTCTTTGTGGTATTCCAAGTGAAGCAGCCACTACAACTGTTACACCCACTGGGTTACATTTGGACAGTGGTTACATTCATAAGACTTCCTTGGAGGCAATTCCTTTTATAGCACCTCTGCCAACCACCAGTGGATTTATTTATCCTACTGGCACCATCAAACGGTTGTCAAGTGTTGAAGGAAGAAGACCCCAGTACCAAGAAAAAGGGGCATCAGTGGTTAATGTTTGGAGTATATTCCCTACATCTACCATTGATAAAACCACTGCTAGTGGGAAATCAGATGATCCCATTAACTTGGGTGATGGTTTAAAGTACCAGAAATTGACGGATCGTATTGCAAAGGTTGATAACTCTGTTGCAGAACTCAAAGATATGCTACAACAGGTGTTACAAGTTCAGAAGGTACAATCAACTGCTGTTCCACCTCAAGCACTTGCTCCACAAAGGGCACCTGCTACAAATGAGCTCTGGAATCAATTTCAATCTTTTCTCCAACAACAAGCACAATTAGCAGATCAGCAACATGAAAAACATGTCCAACAGCTGAGAAATGCAATGGAGTCAAGATTCAAGAACACTCAGGCTGATTTAAAGGCTCTCAAAACTCAGATCTTACACACCACTGGCACTGCTCCTCCAAAAGTCCGCTACATTTATCAACTCCCAGAAGATAATGCCAAAAAGGGGGAGAAAATTCAGGAGTGGAAAAGGAAGGGTATAGAGGATGGTCTCTATCTTGAACCAGAAAATTCAAATATGACCAAAAAGATACCTTTGCCAGATGGTAGCAAGAAAATTGATGTGACAACAAATGCACTAGCAGAAGCAGCTGCAAGTGTAAAAAGGGATAGAGAGGCCAAAAGGAAAGCCAGGGTGGAAAGAATGGATCATCCAGAACAGGGTACTTCTGGGTCAAGGGATCATGAAAATCCTGTTGAGGAAAAGAAGAGGCCTACTAGAAAAGTAAGGCAACCCAAATCCATCCCTATCAGACGTTCAAAGTCTGCTCAAAAATCACCATACAAAACAGCTGATGCAGCAGGAGTTACAAAAACTACTGCTTATCAAACAGTTGTTCCATCAACACACACCACTTCAACACACACAACATCCACTGCTTTACCATCATCATCACCAAAAACAACACCTGCTGACATACAGCAGAAGACAGCAGATGTTATAACATCTGTTGTAATGACAACAGTGGTTGAAACACCAGTTGTTTCAACAGCTGTTAGTCAATCACAATCCACTGCCACAACATTCACCACCACTGTTCCATCCAAAACATCATCAGTCTCTCCTAAACCAAAAAGGAGAAGGCTAATTTTAAAAGATGATGACACATCTCCACCACAAACATCTTCAAAATCTTTAACTCTTGTCACAATACCAAAACCTGTTCCTCTCTCTTCAGTACCAATGTACAAGCCCTTACCTCCTGCAGGTGTTCAATTTCCTCTTGAACTAGCAGCTGTTAGAGATGAAATAAAATCCTTCTACTATGAGGATGACCCTGCCAAAAGGAGGTTGCCATCAATAAAGGGATATCCTTGGCCTAAAAATGTTGATGAATACTTGGATATCAAAGCCAAGCAAGCAGAGGATATCTCAAAAAGAAACACACAAGGGAAGTCTGACAAAGAAATTTCAAGAAATTATCAATATCTGCTTACACAAGTCAGATCCCTAGAGCAATTTGCAAAAAATGTTAGTCAACAAATTTCTGAAAGAGCAGCCGAATCTCTGAAGAAAGACTACATTGAAAGCATCATGGCTCACAAAAAGTACAAAGGAGAGAGATATATGTACAAAGAGTGGACTGTTCCTGAGCTTGAAGATGAAGCTGCAAGAATTCAAGACATGATAAAAAGGAAGGTCACTCACACTCCTCCTAACTGGGCAAAATTTAGAAAGAATGTACCTGACA
Organism: Helianthus tuberosus; assembly: GCA_030545235.1. Lineage (NCBI taxonomy): Eukaryota > Viridiplantae > Streptophyta > Magnoliopsida > Asterales > Asteraceae > Helianthus > Helianthus tuberosus. The sequence goes on from CM060452.1 coordinate 95,041,781, forward strand.
AACAGGAAGAGCTGAAGAGAATGAAAGAGGAACTGGTAGCAGCTGATTATGGTAACAAAAGACAAGTTGCTAGATGGAAAGAAGATGTGGTCAGGGCTACTTACAAAAAGTTGGAACAATTAAGAAAGAAAGATCCAAGAGTTCCACAAAAGCCTGACTATTCCAAAGCAGCGGTTTCAAAAAGACCACCAAAGCTGCAAGTCAAAAGAACCACTGCTCCAGCTGGTGCTGCCATCTACAAAAGAAGGAGCAAAAACCAGTTTAGCATGGAAACAATTCAAGATCTTTTAGCCGGATATGCCATTGTAAAAGCTGGCACAGAAGTAATGATAAAGGAAGATCTTGAATTGGAACAATCTGCAACCGCTGCTCAGCCAGCTATGAACAGGCCAGCCTCTCCAAATACTTCTGCAAATAAACATCTCCCAAGAAACCCACCAGGCTCAAAAATACAAAAGTGGGAAACTGACAAACAGACCTGCGTATTGACTTTGCTCAGGTTTGGTGGAGGAGTGGAGAAAATATCAAGGGAACAAGCTCTTGGCCTGAGTCTTGAAGATTTACAGGATCTCCTTGATCTTCCACTCAGCAGGGATGATGAAGATACAGATGCCCTAAACTTTGAATTACAATTTAAAGGTCAGATAAGGGAGCTGTTGTTGAGGCAATAAAGATTTCCACAAATAATGAAGAGTTTTGGCATTATCTGTTCCAGGGGGAGATTGTTGGGATTAAACCCCATCAGAGGAACAGATAATGTAAAGCCAAAACTGGATCAAAGCAGTGGATCCAGAATAAGCAGACGTTTACAGTTGGTTCATGCAAATCTCTCCCCTTGAAAGTGGTTTCATATCTGCTGACCTCCTATCTGCTGATCATACTAAGTGCTGACCTACAACTGCTGCTTCATATCTACTGACCAATGTCAAAGACTGATGGAAGACCAAAGCTCTGTTGACTCAATCTACTGCTTTGGGTCTAGTACTGCTGATCCGGACAAGCACTGCTGGGTTCACAGCAGAGGAAGGATGCAGCAGCAGTTTATGTGTCTTTTATGTAAAGTAATGTAATAGCAGTAGTTTAGTACATCAGTGTTTATAGATCAGTAGTTAGAGTTTGTTAGGAGGTTAGATGTCACTTTCATGGTGACGTCAGCTAAGATGCTCAGTGGTTTGCAAGTGCCTATAAATAGTTCAGTACTTTGTACTGTTCTATTAGCTCTTTCACCACATCGTCTTCTTTGCACGAACAAACTACTGAGCTCTGGCTGAGGGGGAGTTTGCATTCTTACATCAATCATTGTAATCGTTGTTGAAACAAATTCAATCATTCGGTTCTTTGTGAAAAGATGTTTGATAAAAGTATTACTCTCGTTTGATTGTATGCAAAGTTTGCTTTCATCTTATTTCCGCTGCACAACTCTTTCATTTCCATCTTAATTACAAACGAAAATACAATCAAAAAGAAACTCAGATCCAACAAAAACCCACGATCTCGAGCTAGGTGCAGTTGTTTTTACGTTAAAGGTTTGGCGACACTACCTTTATGGTACCAAGTGTACGGTCTTCACCGACCATAAGAGCCTGCAACACATCTTGAACCAGAAAGAGCTGAATATGCGCCAACGCCGCTGGGTTGAACTTCTCAACGATTACGACTGTGAGATTCGATACCATCTAGGCAAAGCAAATGTCGTTGCCGATGCTCTCAGTCGACGGAGCTATTTGCATAGCGTTCGCAATATCCAAGCCCAACACAATCTCGAAGTTCTTATCCGCGACGCTCAACATGCTTGTTTTACCGAATGCACCTTGAAGAAAGAAAGGATTATCGGAAACGGTGAACAACTAGTGAATAAATCGAATGGTATATTTTACTATCTTGACCGAATTTGGATTCCCAAACGCACTAATTTACGAGAGATTCTGCTAGACGAAGCCTACAAGTCTCGATATTTCATTCATCCCTGTGCCGATAAGATGTACCAGGACCTTCGCTACAAGTACTGGTGGCCGGGTATGAAGAAAGATATCGCTATCTATGTTTCGAAGTGCCTAACCTGCTCGAAGGACAAGGCTGAACAACAACGCCACTCTGGCTTACTCGTGCAACCCGAAATTCCCATCTGGAAGTGGGAGAGTATAGCCATGGGTTTCATTACGAAACTTCCTCGCACGCCATCAGGTCACAATAGCATTTGGGTTATCGTTGATCGTCTCACCAAATCCGCTCACTTTCTGCAGACATGGGAAGACTATAAGGTAGAACGATTAGCACGGATCTATACCGACGAAGTCATTTGTCGACACGGGACACCTCGTGACATCATCTCTGACCGCGATGGTCGATTCACTTCACGTCTCTAGGAAACTTTTCAATCTGCTCTCGGTACTACTCTCAATCTTAGTACTGCTTTTCATCCCCAGACCGACGGTCAGACTGAACGCACGATTCGTACCCTCGAAGACATGCTTCGCTCGTGTGTGATAGATTTCGGTGCTAATTGGGATTCGCATTTACCTTTAGTCGAGTTCTAGTACAATAACAGTTATCACTCTAGCATTCAAATGGCACAATTTGAGGCATTATATGGAAGAAAATATCGATCGCCTATTGTATGGCACGAGATCGGGGATGCGCAAATTACCGGTCCTGAGTTATTGCAAGAAACGACTGACAAGATCCTCCAAATATGAGACAATCTCTAGAAAGCTCGGAGTCGTCAGAAGGGTTACGCCGATAAGCACCGCAAGCCCCTTGAATTTGACGTTGGTGATCACGTACTCCTAAAGGTTGCACCTTGGAAGGGAGTGATCCGATTCGGAAAGAAAGGAAAGCTAGCGCCTCGATATGTTGGACCCTTTAAGATTCTAGAAAGAATTGGCAAGGTGGCCTACAGACTCGAAATGCCGGAGGAACTCAGCAATGTACACCCGACTTTCCACGTTTCGAACCTCAAAAAGTGTCTAGCCGACCAAAATCTACATGTCCCTCTTGAGGATCTATAAGTGGACAAAACATTACACTTCGTGGAAAAGCCAGTCGAGATCATGGACCGAGAGACCAAGAAGCTCCGACGCTCACGCATTCCCATTGTGAAGGTTCGCTGGGAAGGCAAACGCGGCACCGAGTTCACCTGGGAACTCGAAAGTGATATGAAGGCTAAATACCCACAACTATTCATTACGCCTGCGCCTTAAATTTCGGGACGAAATTTCCTAAAGTAGGGGAGGCTGTAACAACCCGACTTTCCGAAGTCAAAGTCAAAGTACAAGTCAAAGTCAAAGGATGAAAAGATTGCTAATCAGATCTGTCATTTCTGACTAAATAACTGCTTGTACTCTTTGGCTCTATAATCGATACTCTGCTTGACGCTATTTGTTTTACGATTTATTAATATGTGAAGTAACAATGCGATAAACGTAATTAAACGCTAATCTACTAAACGCTATCACATCGCTATTTGTTTTACGATTTATTAATATGTGAAGTAACAATGTTCTGGATATTGTTTTACGTGTGTGTGCTATTATATGCTTTACTTGTGTGTGCTTATATGTATTGGGGTTAATATTCGCAAATGCAAACGCAAACCTATCGCAACGCAATCACATCGCGGACTCAAAGAATAAGTTTTACTATTATATTATTTAATATTTATGTTAATTGTGTAACTAATGTGTAATACTATCGCATCGCTCACTCGAAACGCAACGCAACGCTCAATGCATGAAACGAGAGTCGGAAACCAACCCACTCAAGCCATCCGATTGAATGACCGTTCGATCGAATGGTCATCCGTCCGGATGACCCTCCGATCGGATGGCCATCCGATCGAAAGGCCCTCCGACCAAACCACACCACACCGCCTCTTCTCCTCTTCACCTATAAATACCTCACCTGTCACATCACTATTCATGATGTGACAGCTCTCCTCCGACCCACGCACTCTCAGGCCACTTTTCTCTCGATTCCATGCGATTCATGTAGTTTTCACTCCAAATCTTGTACTTCTACAATCAGCACACACTTTCTCATCAATTTCACCAACAAATCACAACTTTTAACCATGAATTCCACCTGATTAGGGCTGTTATCGGGTGACGTCATCACGGGTTCATATGAGCATCGGAATATGACCTCATCTCACCAAGAACAACTCAGATCTAAAGGATTTCTACAATGTTTAGACACTGATTTCACCTATATCTAAGCATAATCAAAGTGTTTCAAACTTTTCTTCAAACATTCTACACTTTTACTCAAAATCGATAGAATCTGAGCTCGACCAGGCCCTCTACTCATTTTCTAGTAAAGTGACGGTCTGGGAACGGATTTCTATCAAAGAGATAACCGATTCACGGGTTGAACATGAAACACCATCACGAACAGCTTGTTCGGATCGAACGGGGTGATTCCCGTCCAACCGGATGAGTTGGGCCTGAGGTGGTTTCTGTTGCTTAACACGTTGTCATACCGTCTCGGTTCAACCGCAAACTTTCTGAACTTAACTGATTTTACAAGTTCTCAACAAACAGGTTACTCAAACGAATCTCCATCCGATCGGATCACCATTCGACCGAATGAAGATCCGATCAGATGACTTGTGGTTTCAACAGTTAAACATTTTTACAAAACTTCAAAGAACATCAGCTTCCAACGAATAGTAGTCCGATCAGACGACCATCCGATCGAATGAATATCCGGACAGAAGAGGTAACCCTTTGCATATTCCCACTTAAACGAACCACCATCCGATCGAACGGCCATCCGTCCAGATGGCTAGATAAATAAGAACACTTCTCACTTTTATAAATGCTACAACAAAAACTTCAAAGTTCAAATCGTACACAAACACATCCATCCCAAACGGACAACCCTCCGACCGACTGGTCATCCGTCCGAATGACCATCCGTCTGGACGGTCATCCGACCGGATCACTATTCGCCACTCAAACGCTCTGACGCACTATTTAACACACTGTTCAACGCTTACACTATCATTCTCTGATCAGGCTAACTCTCCAGCGCTCCCTTCAATCCAAGAAAATATTTATATATTAAACACGATCAGTAAGGATACTCGATCCCTTTTTGCTTTAAGCACCTTTGGGTGTTACATACATTACCTATATCAAAATCACAACCAACACACAACGCAAACACTTTTATACGCTAACCGCTCTCGCATGTTATACGTGTTATTCGATGAATGCTAGTATGTTATGTTTACACAGTGATTGTTGCCTGACACCTTAGCAATGATAGTACTATAGTTTGGACTCAGCACCTGTCGTGGACAGGGGTTGTTAAGGGCTTTTCTTCACGTGTCACGGTGGTGATATGTGTTGCGTATTCTACAACTCGCAGTCACGTCTGTGCATATTTCATTGTCGATAACTTACCTGCTTCACATCTCTACGTATTACATGCTGGTTATGCGTAAATCGCTTTCGCTACTATTATACTACTAAACTTGTATGCTTACCTTTACACTATGTGTATTGACTGTTATTTTAACGTATGTGACAGGTGTTTAGGATGCTTTTACTTGTTAGATGTCACGGAATCAAGTTTAGGTGGTCTAGAAACCCACAATTAATTTAAATCTGAGTTATCGAAACAATTTACTTGTCTTTGAGATGCAATGTCTGTAATAATTATTTTGCTGGATATGTTATGGTATGGGACGTAATGTTAAGTATTTGGTAATATTAGTTGTTATGGATTTCTACTGGACATCTATTTCGCTCAGTGCCGCACCCTGATGTTTCCGCCATCGATTGGGGTGTGACAGGAAATCCTTTAGATTTGAACGATTCTTGATGAGAGGATGTCATACAACCGATTGCATAAACAACCGAGGTGATGTCACCTTCAAGGGGTCCAAATCAGGTGATTTCAAGGTGAAAATGAGTGATTTTCATGGAGAAGATGATGAAGAAATGTGTAGTGATGATGGAAGTACAAGATTTAGGGAGAAATACTTACGAAATAGCCTTGAATCGAGAGAAAAGTGCTTTAGAATGAGTTGGGAGCGAGTTGGGTCAGATAGAGCTGTCACGTCAGTGAACAGTAGCGTGTATGGCTCTATTTATAGTGTGAGAGAGAGATAAGGCGGTTGAGAAATGGGTCGGATGGCTAGTCGATCGGATGGCCATCCGATCGAATGGTCATCCGATCGGGTGGTCATTCGTCCAGCCGAGTTGCGTTTTGTTGGTTTCCGACTTTCGTATCGTGCGTTAAGCGTTGCGTTGCGTTTAAGCGAGTACCGAGTGAGCGTTTGAGCGTATAAGCGTTGTGTTGATAACCACAATATATTTAAACTAACAATCACATAATCTAACACATAAATGCGTAAAGTAGATCCGCGTTTTGAGTCTGCGTTGTGTTTGCGTTGCGATAGAGTTGTGATTGCGTTTGCGAATAACGTCCCAAAACATATATAAAGCATACACAAGTAAAGCACATAGTAACACACACATAGAACAATACCAATAACTGTGTTTCGAGTTTGCGTTGCGATTGCGTTTGCGATACCGATAGTAACAATGCGGTAAAGTGCGTTTAAATGCGTTAACTGCGTTTTGAATAAGCGTTTAAAATATCATGCAAACCCGTTTGCGATAATCGAGATCTCGAGAGTACAAGTCAGTTAAGCAATAAATGACAGATCTGAGTAATGACACGACTTGACCCGGAAAGTCGGGTTGTTACAAGCATTGGCGAGTACACAAGTTTAATTATATAATATAAGTATAAAAAGGTTTTCTCAAATCCAACATGGCAATTCATTCATAAGGTTGTACTAGAATAATGTGCATCCCTCGCCACCAAGTGAACGAGACCGTTATGTATAATAATAACTTAACAATACCCCGACGGGCGGCGTGCTACTTCTGTAGCGCTATATTTGTTAAGGTGGGCTAGCTAAGTTAATGAACAAATAGAGTGCATGTATGTATTGTAGCATAGCAACCTAAGCATAACAAATAATATGTATAGTGGATTGAGTGATTGAATACGTTTATGTGAATTGTGTATTTTGATAAGTAAAACATGTTACACCCAAAAGTGCGTTAAAGCGTGAAAAGGGTCGAGTGTACTCACGGTTTTGCAAAGCTTCCTTTGAAATCCTGTGAAGAGTTGTAAGTTAGAGGATGGAACACCAAAGTCACCCTAGGTGTGTAAGTCAACGGATTTAAGATGGAAGATTCGGATTTGGAATTTAAAGTATGAAAGTATGTATACAAAAGTATAATCTAGTTCTAAGTACTTGTTTATGACACTATGTTATGTGTGGTTTCATGACTCCCAAATTGCCTATTAGAATCAATAACAAGTGGCTTAGAATCGTAGATAAGTTAGCCCTAATTCATGATGAATAACCATTATCCGATTATCATCACAAACTTGACCAATTATATATATATATATATATATATATATATATATATACATATATACACTTATATAGTTATATTAATACCCTAAACCAAGTCCATCATAGAATGTCATGTATTATCATGTAGGTCAAACATGGAGGATTTATCCTCATTGTATGATTCACCACTACACAAAACCATAACAAGGATGATTCGGAGGGTCATGAATAACAAGAATTAAAAGAACTAACTAATACAAGTCAAGTAGCCAAGTAATCTTAACCCGAGTGAACCACCACGACATGGAAAGAGTTAACTAAGTGTCAGAGGCTAGACGAGGTTATGTTACTTTGATACTAGAAAGCTACTAGTAATATCAACTAAAAACATCAAGTGAGGTGTGGAATCAAGTTAGGAATGCCAAAGCATCCAATGTTCACACTTGCATCTAACATAAGTCTCACCATATGAACTATGGCAAACCTATGTGATTTCAACAATTGTGGGTTGTATTGAACCCTAACAAATCAGAAAGTTTAGAGGTTGTTTGTACCTCTAAACTTGTAAGAATCATCCCCAACAATTCCCACAACCATTGATGGGTTTAGGAGGTTGCTAGGTACAAGATTCAAGCAAGAAAAGTTATGTTTTATGAAATTTTTAACCAAGTTTCTTCAAAATAGAAAGTTTCCGGCCTATAAATGGGGATGTTCGACCTTAGATTACCTTGGTAATCTTGTGGAAACACTCCAATAGGTATTCCAAGCTTTGTAGAAGAAGATATGGTGAAAAAAGTATGTAAAAATGAAGTTACATGAACATAAACGAAATCAGAAAACTAATCACACTTTGGACCTCAAATATGGTGAGGTTTCACCTTAGATTATCATGGTAATCTTGTGAAAACCTTTCTAGAGGTTATCCAAGTGAAAACAAAAGAAGAAACAAGAAGAAATAGTTGAGGAAGTGAGTTAGAACTCACTTTGAATCCTTAGAACTTTCTGCTCAAATCATGGAATTTTAGAGAGTTTTAGAGGTGATTTGAGAGAGTTTAGATGGTTTGGAAAGTGAAAATGAGAGTGGGAGATGTTGTATTTATAATGGGGATATTAGGGTTAGAGGTAAGAGTGTAATAAATGAGTTTAGGTGGGAGATGAGAGCCAAAATCAGCCAATGTGCGCGCGGATCAGTAGCTGGTGCGAATTGCACTGCCCAGCGCGTCGCGACAAGGGAGGGGGGCCAGGTGCGTGTGTCGCCTGAGGTCTTCAGCCGCACAAGTTTCAATTTTTGCCATTATAGTCCCTATGTTTGATGTTCGCACATAATTTAGGTATAATTAACATATTTCAAGGTATTCCAAGTATATAATTATCACTTAACTAATATGTGAATATAAAGAAGGTATTTTATGATGTTTCAAGCATAATAAGCACACATTTAAGTTTAAACCAAGTATGAAAGAGGCGGATTAAGTATTCTAAACGAATAACCAAACATTCGTATGAAGTAAACGTATGAGGTCACGTAATTACGATAGTTATTTGTACGTTAACCACACGTTTGCGAGAATCATAAATAATGTATCAAGTGTATAAACGAATTAAATGTATAAACGTGTAAAATCAAACAACGCATAATTCTTAGGAAATAATCAATTTCATTATGATCAAAGCCTCAATTTACAACGATTCGAAATGAAATCCGATTACAAGAGATACAAGTTTCCAAGAATAGAAATATACGACAAACTCTCTAAATACGGAAAGTTACAAAAAAAACGAGGCGTTACATATAACTCTATATAACATTACAACATTATATATAACACTGCAACCACCATTCAGCACTCTAATAAGTATATAACACTCCAAATCTATATAAAACACTACGAATAGTATATAACACCATATAACCCTTTTATAACTCTGTGTAATACTACAACATTATATATAACACTGCTACCACCATTCTGCACTGTAATAAGTATATAACACTACAAAAGAACACAACGATGTTTTTTGATGATTCAGAGCGGCGGTAGACTGGCTGGAGACGCCGGAGCAGTCGTAACGTTTCCGACTCAATCACAACTGGCGGAGATGTTGATGATTCGGAGCCACGAAAGAGAACGGCGGAGATGTCGATAATTCAGAGCGGCAGAAGAAAGCGACGGTGATGTCATGATTCGCGATTTTGTAGGGGTTTTGATATACAGTTTCCTATTTTCAAATGGATATAAAGACTCTATTACCCCTACAATTTTCAAATCAGTCCAAATTAATAAAACACAATTTACAATTTGGTCCCTATTAATCTCAACCATTAGATCAAAGATCTAATTGTGTAGATTCTTTCTTACCCTTCTCACAAAAAAAACATTTTTTTACAATAACCTTACCATATATATAATCACGTTACAACTGGAAGTAATATTTATATCTATTTTTGGAGTGAGCTCCTATAATATATATTATATTCAATAAAAGTTGTATGTTATATATATAGTTCATAAGTCCACAATAATCCAAAAGTCCATACTCACTTGTTTCTTGGGTTTAGGTCTTAGGGGTTAAAAATGTATTTAGTCCATATATAACAGGCTAGCAAGTAAAGAACACAAACAACAACATAGAAATTTAAATTTAAAACTCTTTGTTCTGCAACATTGGACAAAATATACGACCAAAGGAAGGTAAGTAGTTGATGAATGATGGGAAGAAGAATCTGTAGCCCTCATTACTTGTATCGAGCTATTTTTAACTATGTCCAAATTCATAGTTAATAGTTAATAGGGGTTAGGATATAATATGAAGTTTTTTTGGCTAGGAATGCTAAGAAGTAATATTGACAATAGTTTCTCTCTCCTCCAATTCCCCCCCCCCCCCATTTTTTAAACGTTAATAACTTTTTCATACGACATTATTTTATTATAAAAATTGCACCAAAAAAAACGAGCGTTTTTTTATCTTTAAAACGAGTATATTATTGCTATATTTTGGAAAAAAAAAATGAAAACCTAGTTGTGTAAAACGCAATGGAAAAAGCCCAGTTGCGTAAAACGCAATGAAAAAAACGTAAAAAAATGATTTTTTTTAAACGCAATGCACAAAAAACACAAAGAAATGTCGTATTTGTAAAACGCAATGGTCAGAAAACACAAAAAAAAAATGTCTTATTTCTTAAACGCAGCCTAAAAACACAAAAGAAAGTGTACTTTCTAAAACGCAATGGACTGAAAACACAAGAAATGTGTTTTACCTAAAACGCAATACACAAAAAACACAAAGAAATGTCTTATTTCTAAAACTCAATGGCCAGAAAACACTTGAAAATGTCTTTTTTCTAAAACGCAATGGACTGAAAACACATAAAAATGTGTTTTCCCTAAAACGCAATGCACAAAAAAAACAAAGAAATGTCTTATTTCTAAAACGTAATGGCCAGAAAACACTTAAAAATGTCTTTTTTCTAAAACGTAATGGACTACAAACACATAAAAATGTGTTTTACCTAAATCGCAATAGACTAAAAACACTTCAAAAATGTGTTTTTCTAAAACGCAATGGCCTGAAAAACACATAAAACTGTCATATTTCTAGAACGCAATGGCCTAAAAACACATAAAACTGTCTTATTTCTAAAATGCAATGGCCTAAAAACAGAAAATAAAGTGTTCTCTCTAAAACGCAATGGACTGAAACATATAAATGTGTTTTACCTAAAACGCAATGACTAAAAATGCTTCAAAAACTGTCTGAACCAGGAAGTAGAAGATCAAAAACTGTCTACGAAAATGAGGCATTAATTTTCTGATGCAGTTTTATTAAAGCAATTTAATCAGAACTTTTTTTTACTGATGCAGGAAGTAGGACCCCAGCCAGGGGCTCTGCCCCTTGGACCCTGTGACAACTGGCACCAAACCGGTAATTTCCGTACACTTTAATTATTATTTAATGACTGCAATTATGTGCTTAAATGTCAACAATGTCTGATTAAATACTATACAAGTGAATTCATGCACGTTTTATACTACAAGAATTACTTTATGCATTGGTGAACAGCGTTGCATCAGAAATACTAGTAAACTCACCGGTAAGACATATTGTGTCAACAATTCTGCAGAAAGTAGTTAGACAATAGAATTGGAGCCTAGGTGTAGGTCCAACGACAAGAATACATTAAAACCCAAGAGTACATACAAGGGTTTATATATAGACTTTCCGGAAGCTAAAATACGCACTAAAAAGCACCCGAAACACACTTAAAATGCTGAATTTTACATATTTCAGCAAAATTCAGCATTATAACAAGATTGTACCATGCAAAAACATGAATAAATGGTCCAGAATACTTCCCTAAGTGTCGGGAATTGAAAGTGTCACAAAAGAATACTGAAAAGACACTAAACGGTGCAATTTAGCACTTTAACGAATCGGTATCTAACCGAACAACCGGACATTACCCGGAACATCAAAATATTACTAGAAGCATTGTTTACTTACTTCTGAGCTAGTTATGGTCCCCGAACACCATAACTCCTCTTATAACATAATAACACATTAATCCTTAAACTTTACACTTGAAAGCGTGCTTACTTATGTAATTAGGGAATGAAATTTACACTTTACCCCCCCCCCCTCCTAAAATGGACGGTCATGGGAGGTCCCACCTTTGATCTTGTGTAATCTTTCCCTTAATTCACCAAGATCCCATTAGATTCTCCTTGGATCCATTTAGATATTATGAATCTTATGTAGATTTACTAGAGATTTTGCAAAGTACTATAAGTTAACCTTATGATTAAAGTTACAACTAGACCCCTTCCCCCTCATGCCATAACCGGCCACATGGCCTAAATAAGTGAATCTTCACTTGATTTTTCCCTAAGATATGTTTAGATCTTGTATTGTACTTGTGGAGACATAAAACCCAAAGGTTAATAAGAGATTATGGACTATATGAAGAACCTCAAGATCATAACTTCATGAACCTCACACTAAACACCAACTCTTCTTCTCCCTCCTTCCCACCTTTCGGCCGAGATCAAGTCCAAGCACCACCACCATTTTCGTTTTTTGTTCATCCATTCCAAGTGCTCTTAAAGGTGTAACAAGGTGATTAACGATGTGTGGAACTCACGGATCGTCAAGGACCTCTCTTGTTTGCTTTTATCCACCACATTTGCAACCTTGTTCTTCCCTAGCTCTAAGCTAGTTGTAAGACTCCTTTGATCCTTGTTTACTTCATATTGTTAGTGGATAAAAGTTATAGTTTGTTGATTTATACAAGAACACTAAAGAATATACACATGAATCTTGAAACATAAAGCTAACATATGATGAAAAATGGATACAATGATGTTGTTTGATGTACAGATGATGTTTGCTTGATGATTACTAGAAATATTGATGTTGATCATTACATGGAACTTGCTAGATTATGATTAAAAACATGATTTAGCAAGATAAGGGATGATTATGTAACAACATGAAATAATCATCACCTTGATTAAACATGAACTTGAAAGTAAAATGATTTTTCTTGAAAAGTAATAAACCAAGTGAACTAGTAATCTTGTAAATCCAAGACTTGTGAATGATTTTTCTAAAGGAACCAAGTTTAAAAAGATGATTCTTGAAGGATCATGGTTTTTATTAAACCTACACTATTTTTAGTGAAAGACAAGTAAATAAACACTAGAGAAACAAGAAGATGTTATGGATAAACATTTTTGTAAATTATGTTTACAAGTTGTAAACACCAAATCTTTTCAAGAATGAGATTTACAAACAAATAACCATGTTTTTAAGGGTAACTAAACCTACTAAATAACATGGTAAGTTACTACAAGTTTTTACGAAACTTCAAGTTCATGATGTAGTGTGATTTACTTGATTTTGGCACTTGATAAGTGTTGAATAAGTTGTTGATATTTGATGATGATTTAAAAGAAAATAAACACATGTTTTGAAAACATGGGAAACCTCCATTTTTAGGGGAAACCATGTCAAAAATTTTATAAATTTTGACACTTAGAAAAATATAAGTTTTTGAGAAACTTATTCCCTAAAAATGTATCTAAAAATATTTACCAAGGTTTCCCTAATTTTTGTGTTAAGAAATGATGATTTCTTCAAGATTAAAATTGATATTAAGTATGTATATTTTTTAGAAAAATATATATATTTATTGATCACCAATTTTTGTGCTAAGTGTATGTAGTATGTATTACATGTAATAGTGTATTAGGACTTGAAAATACACTAAATACTCCTAAGGAGTGAAGATACAAAAATACACATACAACATACTTAGACAAATACAAGAGAATATATTTATGAAAATATATTACTTGATAGAATAAATAACTTGGACAAGTTATGAACATGAAATGAAGTTTTGAACAAAGATACATAACTCGGGTGAAAAATACAAGATACTTATATTTATCTTTGAGAAAATAATATAAGTAAGACACATAGTTAAAAATATAAATTATTTTTAACACAAGAACGAATACATAAAAGATGGTGACTTGTACTTGTGCGATACAAGTCTAGTGACTAACGTTAATAAAACACGTTTAGGTCACGACGCTAGATAAGCAAAAACCGGTGAAGTTTACGACGCAAGGAACGCAAAGTTGTGAGTTCATGCTCCCCCTTTTCTTTTAACTGTCTTCAGTTTTATAACTTCGGGGGTGAAATACATGTTACAAATGTTACAATGTTTATAAATGGTAAGATGGATACAAAAACAAGAAGCACTCTTGGTGATAACTAGTACCAAGTATGATGCGTTTTGAGGAATGATACGAGAAATCGTGTCACGAATAGGGTACCATAAGCACCATTAATCGTGTACATACTAAGACCGTAGAAAAAAAGGTTAGATCTAATGGGTTTTCGGGCAGCCACACTCTTGGTGAAAACTAGTACCGAGTAGTGCTTTTGTGTCTCCGTCGTGAATCGACAACTAGAAAAATGCCTATGGTTTGGTTGCTTCCTATGTCGTGCCACCTGTTAATGGCCTTGCAACCCATTAAAAACTTGATACATACAGAAATACTTGATTTATACAAGAATACTTGATTTATACAAGAATACTCGATTTATACAAGAATACTTGATTTATACAAGAATACTTGATTTATACAAGATACATACCATGTTTTTCATACAAAGTATACAAACGCTCAATACAAGAACTGCATGAACTCACACCAACATTATGTTGACGTTTTCCAAAAACTCACATGTATTTCAGGTAACTAAAGTGGATGTGCGCGCGGTCATACTCTTGACCTTGGATGTTTTTTATGTTTATCTTGGAATAAAGTTGTAAACTTTTCAGACAATATGTCATGTGTAGAACTATGATCTCAGTTATGTAATGTTTGGCATTGAAGTTATGAGCATGTAGTATGTTTACCAATCGTATGCAATGAAAACCTTTCACGGTCACACCTCGTGCTTCCGCCTTAGAAAGGGGTGTGACAGATTGGTATCAGAGCTGCGATTGTAGTGAACCAGGATTCCTTCTCGAGTCTAGTCTACAATCTCTAGGATCCTTTCACGAAAACAATTTTTCAAAAAGTTTTCATTGCATAAAACTTCCCGCGACATCCACTACCTGAAACTGTTTACAAGAGTCAAGAAAAGACACTACGAGACTTAGGGTGCACTGGATTAGCACTTGTCTGTGATTAAGAATTACTTGCAATTATGTGTGATAATTGATACATATACTAGAAGTAGAATGTCACAGGTATACGCGACCTCGTCTGAGAACAGTGGCCTATCTGAAGGAAAAGATACGAGGATGAAACGAACTGTGCGGACTGTGCAAGGGGTTACGTAATTATGGATGCATACATACTTATGGAATTTAGTGCCCAGAAACCATAGCAAGTTTTGTCACGTATAGATTCCCTTTGTACAAGAAAAGGGTCAAACGTGAACACCCTTCCCCCCAGCCTATTAAATACTCTTTTGGAGTAATGACTTAGGGTATAAAAGACAAGAACCGCCAATGTGAATATCTTATGACACAACAGTATTTATCTATTTATGCATGCTTGTTGCTGTATGAATTGATACCTTTGGCGGATTGTTTGGTGTCACTTATGTGAACATGGCACCAAAGAGAGCTGTGAACGCTCGTGATCAACGTCCTCCTCCCCCACTGCCAAGAACTGCTGAAGAGCTAAATGCCTTACTCGAAGAAAGAATCTCCGCAGCTATCGCCCAGTACGAGGCGAACCGCACCGAACAAAGTGGAGGACCAAGCAGTGCCAGGCATAATGGGAATGGAGATTCATCTGGAGGAACCGCAGCTCAGGGCTGCACTTTCAAGCAGTTTCTCGACTGCCAACCGCTGAACTACGACGTCACTGGAGGTGCAGTGGCGTTTGTACGTTGGACGGAAAAGACCGATGCCACTATCCGTATGAGCAAGTATACCGCGGATCAGCAAGTCGCTTTTGCTACTGGGTTGTTTGTTGATGAAGCTTTGACTTGGTGGAATTTGCAAGTCCAGACTGTGGGTGATGATGCCACGTACGGCATGACGTGGGACGAGCTGAAAGAGAAAATGAGAGAAAAGTATTGCTCTCGTGCTGAACTCCAAAGGTTGGAGACTGAGTTCTGGCACTTGACCATGGAAATGGTGCTGGTAACGGGAATGGTAACGGAAATGGGCGGAACCAAGGATGCTTCAGTTGTGGAAGCAAGGATCATTTCATGAAAGATTGCCCAGGGGGAAACAACGCTCAGGCTCGAGCGTTTGTGATTGGAGCAAGGAACGCACGCGAGGACCCTAATGTGGTCACCGGTATGTTTACCATTGGCTAGTTCTCGTTAAATCCCTTTGGCGAATGATGAAACTCTCATCGTACACAGAGAAAAACGAGACACGCCTCTGCGAATCATCAGTTGCATGAAGGCACAGAAGTGCTTAAGGAAAGGATGCGTCGCTTTCCTGGCACATATTGTAGACAAGAAGGCTGAGGAGCCGAAACTCGAAGACATTCCTGTGGTGAAGGAATTCCCTGATGTTTTTCCCGAAGATCTACTAGGACTACCTCCGCAACGATAAGTCAAATTCCGTATAGACTTGGTTCCAGGAGCCGCTCCTGTAGCCAAGGCACCCTATCAGCTTGCACCATCCGAAATGCAAGAATTATCAACACAACTCCAGGAGTTGTTGAATAAAGGATTCATAAGGCCAAGCTTCTCGCCTTGGGGAGCTCCAGTATTGTTCGTGAAGAAGAAGGATGGAACACTGCGGATGTGTATCGATTACAAGGAACTGAACAAGCTCACAATCAAGAATCGGTACCCACTACCGAGGATTGATGACTTATTTGATCAGTTGCAAGGATCAAGCTACTATTCCAAGATCGATCTTCGATCTAGATACCATCAGTTAAGGATTCAAGAGGAAAGTGTACCAAAGACTGCATTCAGAACACATTATGGACATTACGAGTTCCTTGTGATGCCATTCGGACTGACGAACGCGCCAGCGGTATTTATGGATCTGATAAACCGCGTATGCAAACCATATCTCGATAAATTCGTGATTGTATTTATCGATGATATCCTGATTTACTCCCGAACAAAAGAAGAGCACGAGCAACATCTCATAACCATTTTGGAACTACTAAAGAAAGAGAAACTTTATGCAAAGTTCTCGAAATGCGAATTCTGGATTCGCGAAGTACAATTTCTTGGTCATGTTGTGAACGAGAAGGGCATTCATGTAGACCCATCCAAGATTGAAGCAATAAAGAATTGGGAAGCCCCCAAAACCCCAACTAAAGTTCGACAATTTTTGGGCTTAGCGGGCTATTACCGACGGTTTATTGAGAATTTCTCAAAGATAGCTGTAACGCCCCAAAACTCGAATTACTAAATTTGTTAGTGTGACCCCATGTTTAATAAAATGGAGTGTAATAACTAGGTTATTACACCTAGTCAAATGTTTAGCAAAACAAACAAGGGAACAAAATAGAGGGACCAAAGATAAACAAGAGGAAATCTATGTTTTAATTAACAAACCACACACACACAAACACACACATTTCATGTGTTCTGAAACGATCAGGAGGGCTCCAAAGGAGCCAAACCCTAGTTCTTCAAAAAGCTTCAAATTGAAGGATGAATCAAGGCTTAAATTCATGAATGAACATGGATTAATGATCACTTTCACAAGGGGATCGTAAGGTATGTCTTAAAAGTTAGATTGGTGATCTTTCACGAAGTGGGTTATGATGTAAATTGCGAATTAGTATGAAATTGAGGACGGGTGCGTGTTAGAATCATCATATAGAACATGGATTATGCATGGTTTAGGTTAATTTGATGTTTAATGGTGAAACCCGTTTGTCATATATGGTGAAGATGATGACATGGGTAAATCATCTATGTCTAAATTCTTGCTTAATATTGATGTATTTTGATATGTATGGTAGATTCTTGTTAGAGGAATTGAAAGAAATGTGATACTAGTATGTTTGATGTTATGCATGAATGATCCATGTTGATTTAGAAGGATAATTTGATGATTTATGTATGAGTTTAAAAGAATACGCATGAATTGGTTGTACACTATGCTTAGGAGGTAGTATACACGCCAAGTGTATGATGAAATGTATATAGTGTTGTCCGTATAGGCTACTATGATGTTACGAGTATATAATGATAAATTGAAAGTTAAATTAAATGAACGTTGACTTCTAAAAGTCAACTGTGCATAAGAAGAAGGGTTAGACATGTTGTCATAATTGTAAGATTAAAGAAAGTTATACGGTGCGTGCTAGACGTATGTGTGTTTAATGCGATGACATGACGGATTACACGAGTTGGAAATGATATGAATTTGGTTACATGTATTATGCTTGTTAGAAGTGACTATAAACGTCAAATGTGAATTATGCGATCGATATGATCGTTAACATGTACAATTGTGTATGCTAATAAGAATGTGATTTCGATGACATGGAAGTATAGGAATCATGTCGAGACAGAATCAAGCACGGAAGGCTAACGGGTCAAGAAGTGGCGAGGAAACGAATATGAACACGAGTGCATGAGGTAAGTGATTTCCGTAATCACTTCTTAGTTGTTTATGTAAAATTATATGCGACTTATTAGGTATGATAATTGAGGTCAAATAGGAATGAGTTGTATGAAATCGATGAAGTATTAAACGGATCTTAGCTTTGATCCGAGTAAGGTATGTGCGTTAGAATTGTCGTCAAGTGGTAAGGTTGGTTAAATATGCAATGAAGTCCTTGGTTGTTAAGGATGGAGCAATGTTGACAAAAACGCCCTTGATAGGTATAACGGGCAAATGACCTTAAATGTCTATTGGAAACAAGCTATTCGATTAGTATAATGTTTTGGTCAAGTATGAAAGTGGGGAGTATGGTTTTGTATGTCATAGACCACTTAATGCGTAATACTCATGACGGGTCAAAATAAGCTTTTGAGCGAAAATGTGTTAAGAGGAGGCAAGACATCCAAGAATTCTGTCCTTTATGATAAATAACGTTGAAATTATAAGGTATATGAGGAGTCGGGGTCAAATAGTCAGATTATTTGAGATAAATGCAGGAACGGGTCAAAACTTGTAAAAAGGTAATAAGTCGATAGTGCATAAGTTAAGAATTTTCTTAATCCGGACATGGGATTTGAAGTTCACATGATAGAATATCAATTTACGGTCATGTGGGAAGAAACGGGAGGTTAAACGGGTAAACGGTTTAAAAGTTACGCAAGTTTTAGCGTTTTCGGACGACGAAACGGATCTGCAGCAAAATGGTAATTCTAGGAGCCGTCGCCGACGCCCCGTGCATTTTCCAATTTTGCCCGACGCCCTATTCCACTGTCTACGCGAACTTGGCCGACGCAAGGAAGCGCACGGTCGTGCGCTTGGCCGCATGGTCGTGCGATTCCGAGTAAATCATTGCACTAGCTTGTGCACTACCAGTGCCCCCAACGTCGTAGGAACCGCACGGTCGTGCGGTTGGGACGCATGGCCGTGCATCAGTTGCCAGTTCAGTAAAATGTGCAGAATTCGTCCAAAACAGTCCCGTAACCCACAAGGAGTCCCGAATCATATTCTAAACTTATTATAGAATGTTTATGGGATGCGATGAGCATGTATGCATTTATATATGGAGCGAAATAAGTAGAAAGGCATAGGTAAATATAAGTATGGATTTACCTACATGATTAGTAAAAGGGAATCCTTGGGCAAACGCGTCAAACGCGTTTAGAAACGTATGTAGGCGAGTAGGTATGTATGTATGTATGTAGTTATGTATGTAGGTATGTATGTATACGAGTAGGTATGTATGTATGTAGTTATGTATGTATGTATGTATGTAAGTACGTATGTGAAGACGTAATCCTGTATGTATGTAAATAGATGCATAGGTGTGCAAGTAAAGGCATGTATGTATGTACGTAGTTATGTATGTATTGTATATGTGGTTTCATTACATTTATGTATTGACGATTATTCACAATGTGCCTCGAGAATGAAATGTAATGCAGGTACATTATTGAAGTTTCGCCAATGATTAGACACCCAGAAGGAATGCTTAAAACTAGAAAGTTAACAGGATGAGAAGTATATGTGGATAGAACATAGCAAGGCTACATTATTATGAATCTTGTTTGTACATAAGTATGCTAATGATGTGTATGTTTGTGGTGGGTGCAGGTTGTACGAATCATGGATTATCCTCACGAGGAGTAGCGATCGAAGACCGAGTCACAAGATAGATTGTACGAGAATGTTCAAATATGTAATTTAGTGATGATAAGTTATGTTTTTATATTATAAAATGAATTTTAAAAATGTCAAGACGTATATAATGAAAGAAATTTTATGGTACGAATTTCCGCTGCGACTTTTGTCAAATACGTATTAGGGTCTTACAAGTTGGTATCAGAGCCCTGGTTTGAGGGAAATCAAGTATGAGGAGATGAATACTTGAACTCAAACTTGTGTGCTCTCGTGACAAGGAACCCGTACAATCCAAGACTCGATCAAGATCTAAAGGTAGAAGTAAGGGTAAGTATGTGCTTAAGTATGTGTTTGAAGAAAACTAACAGTAGGTTATGTGTAAGGTGAACTTAATTGCTTGAAAGGGGTGATCCGTGAATGCGGTCTAGAACCGACATCAAGGCATGTAGTAAGACAAATTGGCCCAGGTACGTAAATTTAATACGTGGGTGCATGTAATGGTATAATCTGGTAAGTGAAATAAAACTTTAAATGAAATATAATGATGAAATGGTAAGGAAGTTTTGAAAATGTTACACGTGCCGAAACTAAATTCTTCAGACATAAGGTGGCGATTACACGAAGACACGAAACTAGTATGTGGATTGGGTACCTGGCCAGTACACAAGAAGCATATGACGTTCGTGAAACCGTGATAATTGTCACAGGTATGTCCGTTAGAATTTGGTAGTAGGTGGACGCGAGGGTGAAAAGAAATGTAAGACTTTCAGGAATGAAAGTATGAATGATATGTTAGAATCCGGGAGACGGATTCGTAACATGAAAGAAATGAAAGTACGTATGATATGTAGAATCCGCGAGACGGATTCGAGACATGAAAGAATTGAAAGCATGAATGATATGTTAGAATCCGCGAAACGGATTCGAAAAATGAAAGAAATGAAAGTACGTATGATATGTAGAATCCGCGAGATGGATTCGAGACATGAAAGAATTGAAAGCATGAATGATATGTTAGAATCCACAAGATGGATTCGAAACATGAAAGGAATGAAAGTATGAAACATAGGTTAGGAACCGCGTGGCGGGTTCGAAACATAATGAATGATAAGAATGAAAAGATTCGAATGTGTAGATAATTACAGATTAAGCAATTAAACATTCCTTAAAAAGCGAATATTATCCAAGTTATGTCTTAAACTTATCTATATTTATATACCCAAGTCCACCCACAAACAGACGGCCAGAGCGAACGAACTATACAAACGTTAGAAGATATGCTTCACGCATGTGTCATGGACCTAGGCGGCAGCTGGGATACTCATCTACCTTTAGTTGAGTTTTCCTACAATAACAGTTATCATACGAGTATAAAAGTCGCACCGTTCGAAGCTCTGTATGGCCGCAAGTGCCGATCGCCCTTTTGTTGGGCAGACACTGGAGACAAAAGAATGGTTGGTCCTGAACTAGTACAAGAGACAACCGACAAGATTATGCAGATCCGAGAGCGCATTAAGGCGGCTCGAGATCAATAAAAGAGCTACGCTGATCGAAGACGAAAACCATTAGAATTCGAGGTGGGAGACAAAGTTTTGTTGAAGGTCTTGCCTTGGAAGGGCGTAATAAGATTCGGAAAACATGGAAAGCTGAACCCACGATACATCGGACCATTCAAAATCTTAGAAAGAATTGGTACCGTGGCATACAAGTTGGAATTACCGGAAGAACTTAATGGAGTACATGATACGTTCCATGTATCCAACCTCAAGAAGAGTCCAACACAAGAAAACGTGATCATCCCTGCGGATGAAGTGCATATTGATGACACCCTCCGATTTACAGAACAACCCGTTGAGGTTACCGACTGGAAAGTCAACAAGACAAGGAGGAGTAGTGTCAATCTTGTCAAAGTACATTGGAACTCTAAGCACGGACCCGAGTACACGTGGGAACGTGAAGACCAGTTTAAAGAAAAGTACCCCCACCTGTTCAAGAAGACTCCTGCGAGAGTTAGTTCAGCTTGAATTTCGGGACGAAATTCTTTTAACGGGGGGAGACTGTGACAACTGGCACCAAACCGGTAATTTCCGTACACTTTAATTATTATTTAATGACTGCAATTATGTGCTAAAATGTCAACAATGTCCGATTACATACTATACAAGTGAATTCATGCACGTTTTATACTACAAGAATTACTTTATGCATTGATGAACAGCGTTGCGTCAGAAATACTAGTAAACTCATCGGTAAGACACATTGTGTCAACAATTCTGCAGAAAGCAGTTAGACAATAGAATTGGAGCCTAGGTGTAGGTCCAACGACAAGAATAGATTAAAACCCAAGAGTACATACAAGTGTTTATATATAGACTTTCCGGAAGCTAAAATACGCACTAAAAAGCACCCGAAACACACTTAAAATGCAGAATTTTACATATTTCAGCAAAATTCAGCATTATAACAAGATTGTACCATGCAAAAACATGAATAAATGGTCCAGAATACTTCCCTAAGTGTCGGGAATTGAAAGTGTCACAAAAGAATACTTAAAAGACACTAAACGGTGCAATTTAGCACTTTAACGAATCGATATCTAACCGAACAACCGGACATTACCCGGAACATCAAAATATTACTAGAAGCATTGTTTACTTACTTCTGAGCTAGTTATGGTCCCCGAACACCATAACTCCTCTTATAACATAATAACACATTAATCCTTAAACTTTACACTTGAAAGCGTGCTTACTTATGTAATTAGGGAATGAAATTTACACTTTACCCCCCCCCCCCTCCTAAAATGGACGGTCATGGGAGGTCCCACCTTTGATCTTGTGTAATCTTTCCCTTAATTCACCAAGATCCCATTAGATTCTCCTTGGATCCATTTAGATATTATGAATCTTATGTAGATTTACTAGAGATTTTGCAAAGTACTATAAGTTAACCTTATGATTAAAGTTACAACTAGACCCCTTCCCCCTCATGCCATAACCGGCCACATGGCCTAAATAAGTGAATCTTCACTTGATTTTTCCCTAAGATATGTTTAGATCTTGTATTGTACTTGTGGAGACATAAAACCCAAAGGTTAATAAGAGATTATGGACTATATGAAGAACCTCAAGATCATAACTTCATGAACCTCACACTAAACACCAACTCTTCTTCTCCCTCCTTCCCACCTTTCGGCCGAGATCAAGTCCAAGCACCACCACCATTTTCGTTTTTTGTTCATCCATTCCAAGTGCTCTTAAAGGTGTAACAAGGTGATTAACGATGTGTGGAACTCACGGATCGTCAAGGACCTCTCTTGTTTGCTTTTATCCACCACATTTGCAACCTTGTTCTTCCCTAGCTCTAAGCTAGTTGTAAGACTCCTTTGATCCTTGTTTACTTCATATTGTTAGTGGATAAAAGTTATAGTTTGTTGATTTATACAAGAACACTAAAGAATATACACATGAATCTTGAAACATAAAGCTAACATATGATGAAAAATGGATACAATGATGTTGTTTGATGTACAGATGATGTTTGCTTGATGATTACTAGAAATATTGATGTTGATCATTACATGGAACTTGCTAGATTATGATTAAAAACATGATTTAGCAAGATAAGGGATGATTATGTAACAACATGAAATAATCATCACCTTGATTAAACATGAACTTGAAAGTAAAATGATTTTTCTTGAAAAGTAATAAACCAAGTGAACTAGTAATCTTGTAAATCCAAGACTTGTGAATGATTTTTCTAAAGGAACCAAGTTTAAAAAGATGATTCTTGAAGGATCATGGTTTTTATTAAACCTACACTATTTTTAGTGAAAGACAAGTAAATAAACACTAGAGAAACAAGAAGATGTTATGGATAAACATTTTTGTAAATTATGTTTACAAGTTGTAAACACCAAATCTTTTCAAGAATGAGATTTACAAACAAATAACCATGTTTTTAAGGGTAACTAAACCTACTAAATAACATGGTAAGTTACTACAAGTTTTTACGAAACTTCAAGTTCATGATGTAGTGTGATTTACTTGATTTTGGCACTTGATAAGTGTTGAATAAGTTGTTGATATTTGATGATGATTTAAAAGAAAATAAACACATGTTTTGAAAACATGGGAAACCTCCATTTTTAGGGGAAACCATGTCAAAAATTTTATAAATTTTGACACTTAGAAAAATATAAGTTTTTGAGAAACTTATTCCCTAAAAATGTATCTAAAAATATTTACCAAGGTTTCCCTAATTTTTGTGTTAAGAAATGATGATTTCTTCAAGATTAAAATTGATATTAAGTATGTATATTTTTTAGAAAAATATATATATTTATTGATCACCAATTTTTGTGCTAAGTGTATGTAGTATGTATTACATGTAATAGTGTATTAGGACTTGAAAATACACTAAATACTCCTAAGGAGTGAAGATACAAAAATACACATACAACATACTTAGACAAATACAAGAGAATATATTTATGAAAATATATTACTTGATAGAATAAATAACTTGGACAAGTTATGAACATGAAATGAAGTTTTGAACAAAGATACATAACTCGGGTGAAAAATACAAGATACTTATATTTATCTTTGAGAAAATAATATAAGTAAGACACATAGTTAAAAATATAAATTATTTTTAACACAAGAACGAATACATAAAAGATGGTGACTTGTACTTGTGCGATACAAGTCTAGTGACTAACGTTAATAAAACACGTTTAGGTCACGACGCTAGATAAGCAAAAACCGGTGAAGTTTACGACGCAAGGAACGCAAAGTTGTGAGTTCATGCTCCCCCTTTTCTTTTAACTGTCTTCAGTTTTATAACTTCGGGGGTGAAATACATGTTACAAATGTTACAATGTTTATAAATGGTATGATGGATACAAAAACAAGAAGCACTCTTGGTGATAACTAGTACCAAGTATGATGCGTTTTGAGGAATGATACGAGAAATGATACGAGAAATCGTGTCACGAATAGGGTACCATAAGCACCATTAATCGAGTACATACTAAGACCGCAGAACAAAAGGTTAGATCTAATGGGTTTTCGGGCAGCCACACTCTTGGTGAAAACTAGTACAGAGTAGTGCTTTTGTGTCTCCGTCGTGAATCGACAACTAGAAAAATGCCTATGGTTTGGTTGCTTCCTATGTCGTGCCACCTGTTAATGGCCTTGCAACCCATTAACAACTTGATACATACAGAAATACTTGATTTATACAAGAATACTTGATTTATACAAGAATACTTGATTTATACAAGAATACTCGATTTATACAAGAATACTTGATTTATACAAGATACATACCATGTTTTTCATACAAAGTATACACACGCTCAATACAAGAACTGCATGAACTCACACCAACATTATGTTGACGTTTTCCAAAAACTCACATGTATTTCAGGTAACTAAAGTGGATGTGCGTGCGGTCATACTCTTGCTCTTGGATGTTGTTTATGTTTATCTTGGAATAAAGTTGTAAACTTTTCAGACAATATGTCATGTGTAGAACTATGATCTCAGTTATGTAATGTTTGGCATTGAAATTATGAGCCTGTAGTATGTTTACCAATCGTATGCAATGAAAACCTTTCACGATCACACCTCGTGCTTCCGCCTTAGAAAGGGGTGTGACAGACCCCGCCAGGGGCTACCGCCCTTTGGACCCTGCTCCCAGGGGCGCTGCCCCCGGACCCCCGCCAAGATCGTAAAACGCAATGACTCAATTCAAAAACCCAGATCGTAAAAATGAAATTCAAGAATTTCTTACATGGATCGAAGCCGATTTCTTCAACGATTAAAGAAATTTGAATGATAGAAACACTTATCAGTGATCGAATCGAACAGATCGAGTGATTCGCTTCAAAAACACGGGAAAAAATGAGATATTGTATGAAGTTAAACTGGGTTTCTTCAAAAAAGTTGAACACGTTGATTGAGTGTTTGAATCATTGATTGGTGACGAAAATCGCACTATAATGTAGTGATTATTGAGATAGAAAGTGAAGAAAAGGTTGAAGATGGTGGGTTTTGAAAATGGTGAGTTTTGAAGTTACTGGGGAGAAGAAGGAAGAAGATTGGATACGATTGACTAAAATACCCTTCATCTTTATTTTAAATTTTGCCACATGTCATAATCCTATTGTTTTCTATCATTTCTAGCCAAAATAAACTTGCTATTTAATCCTCACCCTAGTTAATAAACCCAAAATCGACCTAGTATAACCTTCAAAATTAATTAACTGAAACCTTCTTAACCAATTCATTATGGTTATGATTATCAATTGACCAACATCTCAATTACGATTATAATTTTCAACCAAAACCTACTGAAACCTACTAGTAATGACATGCTTACAAAGTACGGAATAACAATATAAATAATGTTACATTGATTAGATAAATGTAATCGATCATCTCAAAGTTTAATCAAACAATAACATCAAAATCAAAATAACAAATGAAAACTATAGCGTAAAATAATCCTACAAAGTATTTTAAAAATGAGAAATGTACAAACACAATAGATCACAAAATATAACACAATATAAAGGAAAAAAACACAATGACGCAAATATAGAAAATACAAAATTATTCAAATAAACAAAAAAGTCACAATGCTAAATCAAAAAATACAATGATCTAAACAAAAATTCTAAAACATACAAGCTAAAAATCAAAAAGCAAAAACCTAAAATATCATATAATAGAGTTTAATGAGATGGTTTCAATGTCGTTTTAATAAGTTCAATCAAATTCAATTTAGTGCACTTCCTATGACTTCCTATTTTTAGAATAGTATTATTTACTAATCCCAAAATTGTAATTATAGTTAGTAAAAATAATTTACAAAACAAAATAGATGGTAAGATATTTATAAGTTTCGTAATTTACAATAAAGAAAAATAACGAGAGTAAAAATAATTCATATATGATAAAAGATAAAAGAATAACAGTTGTTATATATTATTATATTATATTTAGGGTATATTAAAATATGGGGTATGGGGCGGGTTGTGGCGTGGGTTGGGTACAAACGCCAAATTCATCACTCCGGGTGGGCTTGGGTTTCGGCGTGGCCCCTTGGGCGGGGGTTTCAGCCCGGGGGCGGGGGTTGTGGCGTGGGTTGGGTACAAACGCCCAAGTCACCACCCCGGGTGGACTTGGGTTTCGGCGTAGCCCCTTGGGCGGGGGTTTCAGCCTGAGCGTTGGACGGGGCTATCAATATGACATGACGGGATCTCATTAGCCAAGACAAGTAGCCGTTTGGGCTAGCCGTTGGCCAACGGGTATGGGGCGGGGGTTGTGGCGTGGGTTGGGTACAAACGCCCAAGTCATCACTCCGGGTGGACTTGGGTTTCGGTGTGGCCCATTGGGCGGGGGTTTCAGCCCGGGGGCGGGGGTTGTGGCGTGGGTTGGGTACAAACGCCCAAGTCACCACCCCGGGTGGGCTTGGGTTTCGGCGTGGCCCCTTGGGCGGGGGTTTCAGCCCGTGCGTTGGACGGGGCTATCAAGATGACATGACTGAACCTCATTGGCCAAGACAAGTAACCGTTTGGGCTAGCCATTGGCCAACGGCTATGTGTTTAAAAAAAAATTATTCACTATAAATACTCACACTTCTATTAATTTTTTTTACCACAACTACTCCACCTCTTCTATAATCATTTTTATCTTATTTTAAAAAAATATTCTCATCCAACCACAATACGAAAAATGAATCCTCATAATCGTGGTTTTGACCCGAACAATCCGTGGGCATTCCAAGAAACACCTAGCCTAGCATCCAATCGTCCAATTGCTCCCTTTTTAATACACTCTACGATGCCGGATATGGCTGGTTACGCATCATTTATCTCGAATCGTTTGAAGAATGATATCGGTCGAAAACACCAATGCCTTTCGCGCAACGCGCGTCATTGAAAAACACTAGTTTACAAAATAAAATATAGATGGTAAGATATTTATAAGTTTATTTATTTATTTATTTATTTATTTAGTAATTTACAATAAAGAAAGATAATAATTAAATAAAAGGAAAACAATAGAGTTTCTTGAACCTTAAGATATACAATATACGTGGAGGACTTATATTGAAACATGCATGAGTCATATTGAAACGTGGAGGGCATTCAATTACCAAGTGAGCTTCTGTAAATTACCTTATTGCAATAAAATTAGATAATAATAATAAAAAATTAAATATCCGATTATAAAAAGCCAAGTCTCGAGCTCGACACATTTCACCTCACATATATTGAACAATCTAGCTTGTTTTCGGCGATCCTTTATATACAAGACGTTCATTCTACAGAAAAAAGGTATCAAGACTACTGCTCATCTTTTAAGTACATATCTTATTACAGTGGTGGACTCAAGATTTTTTTTAATGGGATCCATTTTTTTTATGTTTAGATTTTTCACAACTAAATGATAAAATTTTCGGGTCGGTCGTCATTCGGGTCGGGATGATCCTAGGTTCCTATGGGTAATCATCTCAGAAATCAGATACAGTTTAATATGCAGGATGTAAAAGAAAATAAAGTTGCTATGAATTGTCATTCCGTTTCATGACACTTTTTCAATCTCCAAAACAGTGCATACGTTTCATATTGGTGAGGCGAATTCTTAGGGTGGTTCACTTGGAATTTTGGACCCATGAAACTATGCATCCAGTTTAGAAGTTTTGTCATTGAAACTCAAAAGTGGGCCTTGTTTTTTGTTGCATGAAATAAGAAAACGCTAAAAAACGCAAAAAAACAGCTTGAATAAGGATTGAACTTGTGACCTCTTTGTTAGGAAACAAAAGATTTACCACCACACCAGTTATGCTTTTGACACTATGAAGTCCAACTAAATCCTCTTATGGGGTCCATGACCAATTTAATATACCGGATCTACTAAATTTTTAAAAAAGATTGGGGTCCGGGGACCCCGACCCACTCTATGTGGGTCCGCCCCTGTGTGATTATATCTTTGTACATGAAGTAGCAAGGTTTCAAAATTTGTATGTTTCAAAATTTGTATGTTTCCTAATATTTTATTTAGGATTCTGTGTAAAATAAGAGCATGTTATGTACGTATAAGTGTATAACTTTTGTAAAAATATAACTAAATTAAATACTACTTCATATTTTGTTTAGAAATACTTAGAAATATTATAAAACAGAAATTTAAGTTGTTCGTGTTAAATATAAATAATTAGTTACTTTTAGGTATTAGGCTATCGCACTATCCAAATAAATTGGAGAGTTCTGTTGCCTTACTCTGGCCAGACGTATTGTTATTGTTATAGAGCAAACTAAAGTTTAAACAAACAAATCACACATACACTTTATAAAATTTATATCTAAATCATCGTCTGTTTCATTCACTTGCATGTTAGATAAATATGCAGGATATAAATATTTGAAAGACTTGTAATTTTAAACTTTCATAGATGATGTACATATCGCAAAATACTAAATATGGAAGTTCTGTTTAAAAATAGAATTAACTAGACCTCAAGAAATGAATCAAGAACATATATTCTGTATGTTTTTATATAAGTAATGAGATGAGATGTTCTGCATGTTTTGGCAGCAAATGGCTTCACGACAAGATCCTCGGGCAAGAGATGATGTTAGAGCAAAGGAACTAAGAGCGGAGGAGGCAGCCAGAACAGCGGCTGACGAGCTACACGACATCAACAAACAAAGAGATGAAAACCGCAGCGGCACCGGTATCATCGGTGCCATATTCCAATCGGTTACTGGCACGCTTGGCAGCGCCAAAGATGCTGTCACCGGCAGAACCCACGAAGCCACCGACAAGGCGACCATAGTCACCACAGAAACCGCGGAACGAGAGAGGCAAAACAAACAAGACGCAACCCGAAAAGCCGGAGAATATAAGGATTACACCGCACAAAAGGCCGGTGAAGCTGCGGATAAAACGGCCCGAAAAGCCGGGGAATATAAGGATTACACTGCTCAAAAGGCCGATGAAGCCGCGGATAAGAGTGGAGAGTACAAAGATTACACCGCACAAAAAGCGAAGGAAACTGCGGATACGGCCGCCCAAAAGACAAAAGAAGCCAAGGACACGGCAATGGGAAAAATGGGCGAGTACAAAGACTACGCGAAAGAAACCGCTAGAGAAGCCAAAGATTACACTGCTGATAAGGCGAAAGAAGCCAAAGATTACACTTCTGATAAGGCGAAAGAAACCAAAGATTACACTGTGGACAAGTCTGCACAAGGGAAGGATAGTGCTGTTGGTAAACTAAGTGAACTCAAGGATAAAGCCATGCACTTGTTTACCGGCAAGAAAAACGAAACTAGCGAATCGGGTGATTTTGTTAAGGTTTGTGGAACTGTTTGTTTAAAGTTTAACACAGATGCAACAATAAATGGTTTTGTTTGATGAGAATATGTTTATGTGAATGTAGACCGAGACGGAGGAAGAAGCAAGAAGGAAGTTGGAGACAATGCATTTGAAAGATCAAGGGTATGAGGCTAAAGGCACTGGGATGGGCGCTGCAAGTGCAACAGTGGCCAAGGTGGATCCGTTGAGAGCGACGGCGGAGACGTTCAGGAAAGCGGATCAGATGAGCGGGCAGACGTTCAATGACGTTGGAGTTATGGATGAAGATGATGATGATGCCAAAGGGGTCCGAGGTCAAGGTCAAGGTGGTGTGTACCGTGTGCAACTGAAGAAGCATGAGAAGAAGTGAAGATTGGTGCGTATAGGGGTTGGTTTTTGTTTTGGGTGAAGAAATTGAAATGTCTTGGGTTGATGTATGTGCCTATAAGTTTTTAGTTTCTATGTTGGTTAACTAGATGCATGTATCTTGTTGTTTAAATACAATACTAAGGTGCTGTTTGTTTTTTCTGCTGGAAAACCTCTTCTGCTGCAGGCCACATCTGCAGGCATCTGCAGGAGAAGAGGTGGACCAAATGTCTTCAGTCTGCAAGGAGAACAGGGTTTGTTTTTTTTTTTATATAAAACCTCTTCACACACAAACACACACAGATCTCTCTCTACTCTCTCTCTACTCTCTCTCTACCACCGCCACCACTTCACCACCGTCATCATCACCACCGCCATCATCACCACCGCCACCACTTCACCACCGCCACCACTTCATCACCGTCATCATCACCACCGCCATCATCACCACCACTTAACCACCGTCATCATCACCACCGTCATCATCACCACCACTTCATCACCGCCATCATCACCACCACTTCACCACCGCCATCATCATCATCACCGCCATCGATTTAGGGTTTCGGAGGTGGAGGTCGATTTGGGGGTTTTGTTTCTGATCGATTTGGGGGGTTTGTTTCGGAGGTGGAGGTCGATTAGGGTTTGCAGAGGTGGAGGTGGTGGTCGATTAGGGTTTGCAGAGGTCGATTAGGGTTTGCAGAGGTGGAGGTGGTGGTCGATTAGGGTTTGCAGAGGTGGAGGTGGTGGTGGCGGAGCAGGGGTGGTGGTGGCAGAGCAGGGGTGGTGGTGGCGGAGCAGGGGTGGTGGTGGTGGCGGAGCAGGGGTGGAGGTGGTGCCAAGAAGAGGTAAACCTCTGCTTGGAGAAGCTAAGGTCTCATCTCTTCCCCAAGAAGAGGTTGGGGAGAGGTAAAAAGCACTTCTCGAAAAAAAAAACAAACACTCTACAGCACCTAAACCTCTTCCCGCGTCTGCACGGTGCAGACAGAAGAGGCCAGGAAGCTCTTTTTCCAAAAAACAAACACCACCTAAATGTTGTTCGGCACTCCCTTGGTTTTTTTTTTTTTTTTTTTTTTTCTTGTGCGGTAACTATAGGCATGGTTCTATCGCTCTATGTTAGGTCTTGAATTTCAAGAAATCAGGGAGCTTGGGTAGGTATCGAATATATTAATTAATATCGCCAAGATTAAATTATCATCAACATTATTAGGGTTGTAAACGAACTGAACGTTCAGCGAACAGTTCGTGAACCGTTCGGCGAGAAGTTCGTTTACGTTCGTTCGTTTAATTAATGAACAAACATGAACAAGAAGTTTCGTTCGGTTAGTTAAATGAACGAACACGAACAAATGCCTCGTTCGTCCAATAGCGTTCGTGAACGTTCGATAATGTGTTCGTGAACATTGGTTCATGTTCGTTTGTTTATGCTATTCATTAAAGGTTTTTTTAGCATTTGTTTATTTTATGCAAACTTTTTGTATCCCTTAATTCTTATTTATCTCATTAGCCAAATAAATAAAATAGGTAACCCTATCTTCACCTTATATATCCACCATTCCGCTTTCCTTCTCATTATTCATATAGAAAAATACTATCGGCCTTCGTTCAACAATTAAAGCTTCAAGGTCTAGCGCCGCTGCCTCTTACTATCCACCTCTAACCACCATCGTCTTCGCCGATTTTATATGTGTCAGTTTGTGTTCGTGAACACGTTCCTTTCCTTAATGAACGAACATGAACAACAAATCTCGTTCGGTAAGTGTTCATGAACCGTTCGTGAACAAATTATATCCTTAACGAACGAACACGAACAAGGCCTTGTTCGTGTTCGTTCGGTTCGTTTACGGCCCTAATTTTCATAGATTACATGATTAACCTAAAAAAATAAAGAAATTTGCCTTAAAAAAGAATGTGTGTTTTCATGTGGTCTCCTTACATTATTAAACTTACGCCATATACTTTTTCTTTTTTCTCTAAGCTTACGTTATTCAAAACTAGCTTCTTCTAAACTCACTTTACGATCTTTTTTAACCATTTTTATTTTTTGCAATATGACCTCTCTATTCTTATACTTTGGTGCTTTAAGCTCTCTGGTTCTTTATACCCTATGAAATTACACTTTGGTGCTTTAAGCTTCAGTTTTAAAAGTTAGAATTATCACTTTCTCTTAAGTTATTTTATCAATTTCAATTTTCACACAAATTGAAACAGTGGTATCTCAATGAAAATTGTGATCTCTGACCTGGTCCAATTTCAATAATTGATTTTACCCATTTTAAGTAACTTGTTACGACAATATTTCTAGTTTACTAATTGTGAGACACAATATAACCAGTTTACTAATTGTGAAAAGCTTAATCATTCTAATTGTGAAATATTATATATTTTAAATGAAAATTGTGATCTTTGGCGTGGTCCAATTTCAATAATTGATTTGACCCATTTTAAGTAACTGTTGTTATGGCAATATATATCCAGTTTACTAATTGTGAAACACAATATATCCAGTCTACTAATTATGAAACGTTTAATCATTCTAGTTGTGAAACGTTCTTAGTAGATAACAATGTTAAAAAAAGTATATTACTTAATCTTGCAGTAAAAAACAATTACCTTCAAATTGAGCAGATCATAAACCACTAAAGTCGAACAACACAACAAATTAAAAGTCAGACTAGGGTATATCTATCACACTCTTGACCCGTAGCAGATTAGGTAACGGGGACATTATGATTGTTCACAGCTCATGACACTAAATAAAAGTTTTATATTAGTAAGATTCAAATTAAATGTCTCAAAAACCACAATACATTCAACTTGTCCAAACATGACAAATCAAATAATCCATTTATTTCTCGAAGGCAATCATCCCTACGTGGCATCATCAACATCTTCAATCCTGTTCACATGTATCATGTGTAAAAATAGTTTTTTCAGTCAACATAAGTTGGTGAGTAAATCTAAAAGTTTTAAGTAAAACCGTTTTTGTTTATTTGTTTTAACAGGAAAATATTAACATGCATTTCAACGGTAATTAAGTGATGAAATACATGCAACAAGCAACCAAATAAACCACAACCAACAACCAAACATGAAGACGAATCTGCTATAAATGTAATGAATTCTGTGAATATGAGACTCAAGCCCACCAACGAGCGCATCTAAATGTAGTGGCGATACTAGACTACAAACAATGGTCGTGGGGAATCTGGTCAGCCTATGGACCCATCCGAATACTGGTTAGCATATCAAACAATGAACAAATCACAACACATAATCACACCTTGAACTTTGCATGTTTTTTAATAATGAATTTGAAGTAATGAAAATGCAAATAACACACCCCAAAATGTTTAAATGATAAAAAAAGGAATTAGGGAAAGATCTACTCACTCGTTGCGTTTTGTGATTCCTTAGAATAAGCGTACGATGAATGAGAGTTACGAATGACGAAAACTACCCTATGATATAAGATACAAAACACTAAATACAATGTATATGAAACCATCAATAATTATATTAATTAATTATTTTAGATTGCTATTATTCGCAAGTTACGTCTTATGTTACCATGGTTTCCTAGATCCCGAGAGATCCGGGTGAGATCGAAGATACATTACCTTTTGAAAGGTTATGAGCTTTCCCAACTATATAACTTAGTGCGAAAATAATTATTTATCTTAAAATCCAATCATGAGTATTTATAACAATCATTCTCAGAAAAAGAATTTATAAAATTTTGGAAGTGCTAATCATTCGTCCACCACTCTTCAGCTTGATCAGGAAGTGGTTGTTGGGTAATGACAGGTGCATGAATGGCGGGTTCCAGGTTTATGGGTATTTCAGCAGGGATGGGAGCATTCAAGAGGTTTTCATCTATAGGGCCAAAAATATCACAATTTGCTAGCTTTCTGTCTAACTCTTCCCATGGTGGTAACGCTGGGGTCTGGTTGGAGCTCTCCCCCAAAACCTCTTTTCCTTTTGGTTCAACTGTTTTCTTGATTTTTTGGGCTGTTGGTTTCTTCTTCCTTCCCTTTTTCCGGTCCAGAATTCTTCTCCTTTTCTTTGGTTTTGGTTTCTCCTGGGCTTTGAATACTATTGGTTCATCGGGTTCGGCTTGGTACCCCGTCTGATTTTCCGTTATTTCCATATATGTGGGACTTATTGAGAAGTTCTGAAGGGCCTTCGCTAACTCACTCATACCATTAGTCACAAATAATGAAAACACAAATTTCCAAAATTAAATATTAGTTATCACAAATAATTTTCACAGAAGCACCAAATCCCTGACTATTAATTTAAGTATTTTTTTAAGATACTTAATTAGCTTAAACCAGTGGCTCTGATACCACTTTTTTTGTCACGGCCCCCGACCCGTACCCCGATTCGGGCGTCGCGAGACAGATAACAGTGGTACCGGTATTTATTAATTGGCAGTGGAAATTTCATCAGGACCGAGTGTCAGGAAAATAATATCAGAGTTTCAAAAACACCAAATTATTTTATTTCATAACTGTGGGGTAAACCCCGTTATTTACAGGAAAGGAATTTCACTAGGGAAATCCTTTATTTACAGAAAACATGTTTTATTCTAATTTACTAAGCCACTTATTTAAGTTGTAGTGCTTCACGGCACTTTTCCTTTCTTCACAGTAAATCACCTGAAACGTGTTTTAAAAACATTTGATCAGTGAAAATACTGGCGAGTGCATTCAATTTGTACAAAAGACACATTGTTATGAATTACAGCATAAAGAGTTTTCACATTTGTTTATATCTTATAATTATCTGACCAAGTTGTCACTCGATAAGACCTGTGACTGTGGTCATATCACTATTTGGGCCCGTTCACCCAAAAGTGACGCTTGACAAGTAGTGTATACAAAACCCCACGTACTGGCAGAAATTTAAGATTACAAAGACTTAATCATTGTAAGTATAACTGGAAAACATTTAGGGTTTTGCAAAACAATTTGATAAAAAGAGAATGACTCACATTGCAGATTTAGGTTGGTAGAGCTCGCCTACTGGTTTATAGCTAGTGAACCTAATTAAATATACAATGCAAACGAATTAGGTTATTAATTTGATACAACATTTACGATAATCGCGAGATCGAAACCCTCACGACGAATGACAAAGTATAGCAGAGTACCGGCAGTACTTAAACATTCATCGGGTCAGTTTTAATCGATCGGATATAGTACCGTAGCAGTGATCGAGTTATTACCCTGATATCACAGCAGAGTTTTGAGACTCGATTTGTGATTTCGAAAGAAACAGAGCAAGTATCAACGTTGGAAACGAATTTTAACGTCGCAATATCAATTCTGATCAAGTCCCAAACCCTGGGCTTTATAGCCAGTTTTGACCCGGCCCGCGTGTCGCGACGGGCTCCGCCACACCTGGCGCGAGTCGCGGGGCTAACTCGTTTAGCCTAGGGTAGCCTTGTGTCGAATATAGGCTGGAAATGTGTCAATTTCGAATAATACGTGTCTAGATCTTCTGTCGCGAGTCACAGAACAATTAGGGGGCCCCTGTTGCTGGTTTCGTCCGTTTTTCCATTTTGGGTCGCACCATACTAGTTGGGGGTTCCAATTAGGGTTCCTTAGTGTGCTTTTTAGGAATAGGAAATTGAAATTTATGAGGTTGTTAGATCAGGTGAGGCGATGAATATACAACAAAGAACAATTGTTGCATTGTGGCGTATGGTGAGAGCGAGAGACGATTGATGACTGACGATTTATGAGAGAAAGATGTCAAGTTTTTATTGGTTTGAATAGCCTAGTATGGATAAATATAATTGTATATTTGAGTATAGTGGTCCAAATCTAATAGAGCGGTATGTATAAAATATGAATATACATGTAATTTGTATGTGCATATATAATTATATATGTAATAAATTAATAGGAAAATTGGATTTAAGTAAGGGACCACGAAATCCGTACCTTAAGCAATCTTCTATTACAATACCAACAATGTTAATTTCTTTCCAATCGTATACGAAAACCTATAAATACATTATCAAATTATTTACCTTTATTTATGTTGATGGTTGCTATAAGAAAAACCCTTTTACAACAACTCTTATTAGGTTGTATGATTCGTTTATTATCACATACATTTACTAGGTTAAAACCCGTGTACAAAAAATTGAAATGAATAAAAAAGATATCATATTTATAAATTCCATTACGTCTTTCTCCGCAAGAATATCTTTTAGTTCCCTCAGCTTCTCAACTTCCATTTCTGCTTTAACAGCTTGCTCAGAAAACATTTTGGCTTCCTCTTCAGTTGCCACAATCTTCTTTTCCCAAACAGATGAAGTACCTCTATGTACAGAATGGTAAGGGTATTTATCTCAAGGACATCCATTTGTAGTGTGTGTGAAAATAAGAAAATAAATCAATTTAGGGTTCAAATCAAAAACAAAATAAAGCAGCTATTGACTTTAAAAACCACGACTACTTATCTAAATCAAAACCCTAGTATTAATCAGTTCTACAAAAAGAACAAACCCTACTTCTAAACTGATATATAAAGATTCATAGTCTAACAAAAAACATAATAATCATATGATTTATACCATCTCGGATATAGAAACATTGTAGTTCTTGACAGCCAATTTTCTTAATGCTTATTTGTAGATTGATAGTTGAAACACACATTTTCATCCAAAAATTGGTAAACTTATGTCTGCACCCATCTGTATGACCTTAATCGCCCTTAAAAATGAAAACTTCAAAGGATTTCATAGAAATGATGAATAAGCCCCAAAACCCAAATCATCATATCCTCTAATAAACATGCACGTTGAAAACTCAAAATCAAACCATTTGATAATCTTTTAGAACTCTATACCCATTAAAGTACATCTAAGCATCCAAATCTTGCATAGACAGAATCACAAAACTACAACAACAAAAAAACAGAGTTCAATGGTACAATCCAACTAAATATTATTTAGACCAAAACTGTTATAAAATGATCATCACAATGAAAGAAAAGTCACACATGATGCCTAAAATTACAAAATCAGAAAAATGAATTGAAATCATTGTCTTACCAGGGATCTCAAATCTGGAAAGAAATGCGGCAGAATCCTAATCAACTCTAGGGTTTGGGATTGTTTTTTAAGGATTTAGAATGAAAAACTTTTAGATGACATAATCATACAATGGAGAATCATAAATCAACCATCACCATCACGCCATCGATAGAGTCGACAAGTAGTATTGAGTGGGAGAGAGGAATTGGAATGATGATAGAAAATTAGAGTCGTGAATAGGGTTTGGAAACAGGTTGTAAGATATTTAAGGGAACTGTATAGGTAGTTAAACGGGTTAGGCGGACCCGGATTGAAAACAAATAACCTGGTGAGTTTTAGGCTCCCACATGCACAAATGAGTAAAAAACAAATAGGATTAAATGCCACATGTCAATATTATAGGGACAATTGTTGTATGAATGACACATTATCAAAAAGATATAGATATAGATTTTATGCTATTATTTATATATATGTTTATATGGTGATAACTAGGATAATCTTACATAAGTTTGCATTACACAGAGTCATAGTCATGAAAGATTCAAAGGATAATGGGTTGGTGTGGATACCTTTGGTCGAAGAGAAAAGACGCTGATGTGGTGCAATACAGGTTTACCACAGATCCTTAGGCCACAAGTCGATGCGTCTGGTGGCTCGGACATACTGGGCTTCTGGCGGTACAAACTAAGACGACTATCAGAATGAATAACCGATCAACGTAATAGTGGTGCTCAACAGTCTTTTGCAGAGTTGAACACACGAAACACAGGCAGAACAAGCAAGTTCAGTTAGTTCAAACTGGTGGCCGGCGGTGGCGTTTTCGTCAGCACATTTGAAGTTTAAGAGAAAGGTTGAACGAAGATGAGGGGCTGGCTTTTGGAAGGGTTTCGTAAGGAGTGAAACAGCTTGAATGAGATTTATTAAAAGGAATAATACATTATTGAAAAGGGATACAAAATCCTGTAATCTACGTTGATGGAATTTTAGAAATAAAAAAGACCGTGTCAATACGATCGGAATTGGGAAAGGGTTTAATGATAACAACTGTAAAATTTGATTTCATCTTAAGTCATCCCTTATTTAGTTAATTTATTTTATTATCTATCTACTATACTAAAATAATTCATCTTAGCCATATGTCATGCTGATGTGGACATTCTCTTAAGCCAGAGAATGAAACTTTGAGCGGCAATTCCTTTTCTCTTTGTTACACGCGCTCTCTCTCTCCCTAATAAAAACCCTAATTCTCATTTTCCTTCATTCATCTCCCTTTTTCATTATCATCGAGTTTCTTTTCTCTTCCCCCTTCATAATCATCTGTAAACCCTAGATGAATCTACACCAGTTCTTCGAGGTTACTGATTCAATCCGATGGAATGATGGATCTTTATTCAGGCATTTGGAGAGAGGGAAATGGTCGATATATGGCAATAAGAGAGAGAGAGAGTGAGTGAGTGATAGAGATAGAGACGGTGGTGGCTGTTGTTGCGACACCACCTGCCACCGGCGACGAGGATGACCAGCGGTGGTCAAGGGTTTTGATCAGCGGTCTCGCTTATGACCACAGTGGCCTCTGGAAAACGTTAGATAGTCGATTGGCTCCCGCAGATGTGTAAGCCGAGTAGATTGGTGGCGATAGAAATGAGATACCAGCAGGCAATGATGATTAAGGTATGTCGATTTCTTCGTCTCAAAGGTGTGTTTTCGTATAATTATCTTGCTTCGTTTTAACTTTCTGTCATCGATTTGATGTTAAATATGCATTTGTTTTTCGGTTAGGGTTTTTAGAATCCTCCAATCGATTTGATGTTGAATGTTCATTTGTAAGGTATGTCTCATTCATTTAACTTCGTATTTTTTGAACCCATTGATTTTTTTTACAGATTAGCGTTTTCTTTAGGCATCCATTTTAGATTGGGTTCTTTTTGGGTTATTTTAGATTAGGGTTATTTTTTGACCGTATAAGTTTTAAAATTTTTGAACAGGCAGTTTTATTAGCAAGACATTATATGTTTGTCTATAAATGTTTCAATGCAGGATAGATGTCTCACACACCGGCTGCATCTCATCCAACAGTTCCCATTAGTGCAATTGGTCTCAGTGGTCCCTATATTTTAGGTAATTTACAGATTTTAACACAACTTTCACATTGACCCGTCAACACTTTTCATTGACCCATTAGGCATTTTCATTTGTTTACGGCCGTTTTGAAGAATCTAAGAACACCAACAAATCCTTCTTTGGATTACCCATCCGCAGATTCTGATTGTATGATCAAAATTAAAAGGATCATGGGGTTGGTGAGGTAATTTCATTCTATTGATGTAGGATTGCCTAAGGCTTTAGACAATCAATATTTTCTTTCAGTTATTTACATTCCAACTTTATGTTGGAAGAGATCTCTGATATTTCAAATGATGTTCTTTGTTGTAGTTGAAACCAAGTTAGAGTGCATATGTAGACAACCCAGAAGTGGCTGCAAATTCTTATATGCCTATATTAGAAAAAGCTAAAAGGGCTGTTCCACAAAATATGCGCAAAAATACACCTGTTAAAGTTGGGGTTAGTGATTTGTATGGCTAATAAGTAATAATACTTTTGTATTTTGCTTGAGCTATATAATTATACATCTAAACTACACATATATCTGTAGGCAACT
This sequence comes from Helianthus tuberosus, assembly GCA_030545235.1. Taxonomy (NCBI): domain Eukaryota; kingdom Viridiplantae; phylum Streptophyta; class Magnoliopsida; order Asterales; family Asteraceae; genus Helianthus; species Helianthus tuberosus. The sequence continues at coordinate 95,082,380 of CM060452.1, forward strand.
GCAGGTCTGATACAGTTGGGATGCATCTAAAAGAATTTTGCAAGCTGTAAATACAATCCTCCGGTGATTAAAATCGATAGTTATCGTGTATTACTTTTAACTACGATTTATGTTTATATAGATCAAATATTTTATATAATCTAAGAGCAGCCTCAAGACAAACGATGATTGGGTAACTGTTTTGGATGGAACTCAAGAAGGTTCCTACCAACGGGTAAGCTACTTACTTTTCACCCTCCAAAATGTATATGATCTTAGCATACACGTTGAACTCATTTCGTGTTTGTTCATGCATCCAAAAACATATATAAAAAGTATAAGAAAAGATATCAGTAGAGGAGTTTCCTTCTCATGTTTTGCTTAATTTTTTTTTTCTGCTAAACAAGGAAAGTTGACTCTCACCAAACTGAGTTACTTTAATTTTGTTTCTTTGCAGACTATATGAGCCAATAATTCGATATCGACGAGAATATGTGAGCTGTACTGATTAACTGGCTCATTGAGGTAACTTCTTTTGTCAGTTAGTTTATATAGTTTTTATTTTCATAGTTAAACATTAATGTTTGTTCACAATATCAGTCATCAGTTCATACCAAGTAATCTTTTATCCACTGGATCTTGACTTCAATTATATATAGTTTTTAGAATGCTTGATATTTGTGATATTCAACTATTGTGTAGTTTATTGAATTTATACTTTATATTATATGCATGAACAAAACTTCTTGGTTCAACTTTGGTTTAGGCACTTTGATATACATAATATCAGATAAGTGCAAGTAATGAAGTAAATGATGGTTAATTTTGAAGTTGAAAAAAAATCCAAACAAGTCTATATTTTCATGTATGGATTCACTAATTTGGGTTGGATTTGGCATATTTATAATGTTCTATCTGATGCTAGGAAAGCCGGTGGTACGTGTCTGTCTTCTTCATCAGTAGTCTCATTGGGTATATTATTTTCTAGCACCATATGGTAGATGAAATACTTTGGTTGGTATTCATCATATTTTTGTACCAAACGCATTGGAGCGCATCACACATTTTAAAACCAAAGTTTGTACTTCAAATGTTGTAGGCTTCTTTTGTACATAGATTAATGTTAACATCTAAGGTTACATGCCACAACTATAATGTCTAATTGTTACAATAGAGTTCGCCGCAACGCGGATAGTTATTTGCTACTTCTTCCACATTTACTACTACTAATCATTGATTTTGCAGGACCTTAATATTGGAATCGCCTTGTGGTTGGCAGCTGGCGGTGATGGGTGGGTGAGTGAAGAGATTGGGACGGATAGTAATAACCATTCAGCATGCCAGAGTATTAAGTACAAGTCTGAATCCAGAATTTTGTTAGTCGGTTCTGGTGCAGATGAGCAATGTGCTGGTTACGACGGCCATAAAACTAAGTACAAACAAAGCAGGTTAGAAAGACAATTTTTGGCTGACACTTTTATTACATATGGTCAACCTGATTACAATGGTTTTTATAACATTGGTTCATGGAAATAACACATTTAACTATACTGGGTATGAGATTTAGTTATAATATAGAAAAGGGTAAAATGCCATTTTCGTCCCTGAGGTTTGGCCGCTTTTGCAACTTTCATCCAATGGTTTGTTTTTCCGCATCAGGATCCAAAAGGTTTGAAAAAGAGTCGCTTTTAAGAAAAAAAAAAGTCGCTTTTAAGAAAAAAGAGAGCCGCTTTTATGTACTAAAAATACACTTCATGTGATTTTCGACCCGTTTTCTTTTTAACTATTTATTTTTTTCAACTGTTTTTTTTAACCGTTTGATGTGCAGGTCAAGATGGTTCAGCTGGGTTGATCCAAAGTTCTTTTGTCCAAAACTGCTGGTTCCGAGTTAGGTCTGGTTAGTTCAGTTCATCCATCTGGTATGTAAGTTTAAAATAAAACTTAAAAAAGTTTATATTTTTTTATTTTTTAAAATTTTATATACCCGTTTAGACCATTTGATAAAGAAAGATACAAAATTCAAATGAGTATTATTTGATAAAGACAACTGGTACGGTAAATGGGAGAAAAAAATTATTAATAATTTTTTTAATAATTTAACTTGATATTTTCAGGGACAGGACAAGTATTAACATGTATAGAGGAAATGAGTTCTTGGAGGACTTGGGCAGTTTGGAACCAAGAAAACGGTGATAATCTTGTGTAATTCGGTATAAAGGGCGTATGTTTGCATTTACATAGTTTTAGTTATATGTTAACATCTTTGCCATTCTCATCGCTAACTATGGTTAACTTTTAACATTATTGTTGTTTATTTAGTTTCTTTTGCGGTTATCCCTATCCAAAAGATATTGATATGTGTTGACATTGTTAAATAATATAATTTACTTTGAGACCACCTGTGTAACACACGGGTACTTGAAACAACCCGTCTTCTCTCATGGTCAATTGTATGTTGCTTAATCAAGGGTAAAAACACGAGATGGAGTCAAACTACTAATACTTGACAACAACGGCAAACGTATAGATAAAACAACTAATGTGGTTTATAAGGAGATTTTCGACAAATAGTGATCGTTACATATTCATGTATTTCAATTTGTCGTCGTACTCTAATATATTCGTTTGTCTTTTAACGTGTATAACATCATAATATTTATGTCAACGGTGATAAGAAGAAATTTCTTTTACCAACCCGCGAAGGTCGCGGGTTCTTAAGCTAGTTATAATATAAGGGGGTATGGGTGGTCATCATTCATCACTCATCACTCACTTACAATATCCAGCTTTATTCAATCACTAGTGATGGTTTTAGTGGAAATGTCTATCACTCACCACACATTATCAAAATCATTAAAAAAGAAAAAAAAACAAAACTAAATTGCATGTTCCCTTTATTCCATCACGCGTGATATGGATCACACGTTATCAAATCAACGAGTGATGAGAAGGAGTGGCGGTGGTGTATCACTTGCTATAACTCGTGATGGGTGGTTTACAACGGACCACCTTTACCCCCTTATAATTTTATTTAATTCTTTTTTTTGCGATCGGTTCTACAAAATCACCCCACAAGCAGTGGCGGACCCAGGAATTTTTCCATGGGGGTGCGGAACATTTTTAAAAATTTTAGGCCTCTGTGTATATAAGTAAAAAAATCGGTTCGTATCGGGTCGGGTCGGGTCATGTAAAACAAACGAACATCAAACTAAATTTATATAATCATCAAAAACATGTCAAACCTTGTTACAAACATAATTAAAACGTCGACGCCCTACGGGTTTTCATTTTTTGAAATCTATCCAAAACATTATCTAAAACTAATTTATTAAGCAATTCTTTCTCTATATAACATAAGTTCATCGCTCCATAACATAATGTTTCAACTTTAATTTTCAACTATTCAAGCCCTAGAAATCATAACGTAAGTTGTAATCACCCTAAAAATATATAAACAACATAATCACCCTAAAAATCATCTAAACAACCATAAACAACGTCAAAACACACAAAATTTCAAACCTATTTAACAACTTTATTACCCTTTTTTTCTCCTATAATATCAACCAAAATCATCAAAATAACAAAGAAACTTACCCGTGTTCGGATTCCGGTTAGATTTGGTGTCGAACGACGGTGGTATGGTGGCTGATTACGGTGGTCGTCGGCTGCTGGACTGTTGTCGCTGGGTGATGTTGTTCGTTGGCAGTGCAGGGAAGCAAGAGAGAGAGAGAGAGAGCGGGATAGAATTTCTAAAGGTTTTGGGCTTTAATTATTTTATTATAGTTTGAAATATTGTTGGGTTTGGTTAATGGGCGAAGACTTAGTGGGCTAGCTAGTTAGGAATTATAAGTGGGTAAATGTATGGGTATTTGGGTTTAGTTGGTTAGGTATTAAAAGTTATATAATTTAGGTAGTATATTTTTTTTAAAAATAATAGTTTACTAAAAAGAATTAAAATATAAATTGATAACACTTTTTACCTAAGGGGTGCGGACTAAAAATTTCAAAGGGTGCGGTCGAAAATTCCAAGGGGTGCGGAAGGGATTTTCGACGGAATTTAGCCCTAATTTTTTTTCCCCGGGGGTGCGCCCGCCCACCTTGGGGTGGGCTTGGGTCCGCCCCTGCCCACAAGTGGGTTTTACCAACTTTCATCTGTATGAGTCATTCACACTATTATTATTATTATTATTATTATTATTATTATTATTATTATTATTATTATTATTATTATTATCATCCAACTACTATAATAAAAGAAACCAACTTTTGGACACGTATCATTCATTGAAGGTATCCTTAAATTTATATTTATCTAAATAAATAAATAATAAATAATATTAAATCTTATCATACTTTAATAAAATATTATCCTCAAATCTAAATTGTTAATTTAATATATTTTTTAAAACAAATACTTCTCTTATCTACTTATCTTATATTAAATATATAAATAATAAATTAATATTAAATGTTATCCTAATTATTTAAAAACATAACTTTTTTTATTATTTGGTATACAAAATTATGTTTATTTAACTCGAGTAAAACGCGGGGTTTTTAAGGATGTAATTTTTTTTATTATTTGTTAGATGTTTCAACCCGACTATAGATGGGTTTTTTTAAATATACGACGTTTCTAGTATTTAATATACAAAATTACATTTATTTAGGATATAATTTTTTTATTATTTGGTAGATTTTTCAACCCGACTATACACGGGTTTTTTAAAGATACGACGTTTTTAGTATTTAATATACAAAAATACATTTATTTAATCTGAGTAACACACATGGTTTTTAAAGATATAACTATTTTTTTATATCTATTCAACACGTGTAATATACGGGGTTTTTAAGGATGTAATTTTTTATTATTTGGTAGATTTATTCAACCCGATTATACTCGAGTTTTTTTAAATATACGACGTTTTTAGTATTTAGTATACAAAATTACATTTATTTAATCTGTGTAATACACATGGTTTTTAAAGATATAACTTTTTTATTATTTGATACATAAAATTACATTTATTTAACACGTACAATATACAAGGTTTATAAAGATATAAGTTTTTATTATTTAATATATAAAATTACAATTATTCAACCCGTGTAATACACGGGGTTCTAACCTAGTTATACATTAATTAATTGACACTGAATATCCGACATAGTAATATGTCGCACCACTTTTGACATTTATTATATTAGGGTTTAACAGTTCCGTATATTACAATTCTATCTCTCTTAAAATTAAATTCCGTCCTCGAAACTAGTGTTATATTCCGCTATACAATACGGCTATTTCACAAGCAATGTCTAATTTTAATACGGGATTTATGGTAGATTTTGTAGATTAATAACTAATTCATCAAGGATTCCTAGCGTCGCCGGTTTTTTTCTCTGACTGTCGCCGGTGGCTCGACGGAGAGGAGAGTATCGGGTTAGCGTTCGAGGTCGCCTATCTCTAGCTTGACCTTTAACTCTAAACTGTTCATTCGAATCTCCCATTCGTCGTCTGGGACAGGTCTATTTTCCTTCGGAGTTCTGTGTGCCGGAACACTTCATTGGTTGCTCGACGAAGATCTGGGCAATGGAATAAAGTGTGAGGTGTGACCTGAGGCACATATTGGTTGTGACTCTAACCTTACCTCACATTCTATTTGGGTCCCCAGTGATTCCATTCGCTCCAGGTTGTTTCCGGGAATGTTTTCATCCTGCCGGTCCGATGGAGGTGGAGGAGGATGGGGGTAGCTGGAAGGATGTTCCACACAAAAAGAAAGCCAGGTCTAAAGGTATGGCAGGGGAGAGTAGTCATTATGGGAATATTACCAAGTTCTACATCACCAACCTTCCGAACGGTTGTAGACCATGGGACGTAGCAGATTTTGTTAAAGTGTTTGGAGATGTGTCAGGGGTGTATATCGCCAGGAAGAAGGATAAAAAAGGAAGAAAGTTCGGATTTGTTAGTTTCAGGAATGTTGTGGATGTGAAAGAGATGGAGAGAACCCTCAATGGTACCAAGATGGGGGGGGGGTCTAAGCTCATTGCGAATTTAGCGAGATTTGCTAAAGAAAATGAAGGTTTATCTTTAAGGAATCAAGGAGACTTGGAGAACATAAGGAAGGAAAGAGGTGTTCCAGCTCAGGAAGAAAAGGTCCAAATTCATTCTTCCTACATTCAAGGGAATGGGAAGCTTTTTAGTGATCTTTTCAAAAATGACAATCCGATTAGAGATGATCTGTTCAAATCGGGTCCGGAATATGGTGTTATCATCGATATCGCGGATGAGACTTTGGCCTTCAAGGAGTTGATTGGATGTGCCTTAGTTGGAAGATGTAAGGATTTAAGGATATTGAGGAATCTTAAAGATATTTTAGCGGAAAAAAGATGTAACGGTATTTCTCTAAGTTATTTGGGAGGTTTATCCTTGTTCCTAAAATTCGAAGATGCCGAAACATGCAGCAAGTTCATGCTGGAGTATCAAGAGTGGAAGGAGTGGTTCAGCAGTCTAGAGCCGTGGGAAGGTCAATCTCTTCCCTTCGAAAGATTGGCATGGGTCAAAATTCAAGGTGTTCCGTTACAGTTAGCGGACAACGATGTTCTGAATAATATTGCGGAATATTTCGGTAAGATCGTGCACGGATCCAGTTTGGAGGTAGAGGATAAAAACTTATCGGTTGGATGGATCGGATTGTTAGTCGAGGAAGGTGGTAGAATACACGAGCATGTTACGTTGAGATGGAAAAACAAATAGTGCAGAGTTTGGATAGAGGAGGAGGTCAATGATTGGGCCCCAGATTCAGTAGGGAAGGTGGTAGTTCCGGGTGACGAGCCGTTGTCCCCGGAGTTGCAAAAGATGGAGTAGGTAGCTGAAAAGTGTAAGGAGAAGGAGGAGCTCGATAAGTCGGTTGAAGAGAGAGAAGCCGACAACATTGGGCTTTCCGATTCTTTCCCATCAAATAATCATGACATGGATAAGTCTGTTGATATACCACATGTGGAGGAGCCGCATTTTTGTTCAGAAGGGACACAAGTTTCTAGTACTTTGGAACCATCCCAAGTTAATAAAGTCTGTTTTTTTTAATTCGGATAACAAAGCCAACAGGACCAGAAAAAGGCCTAAGTGTTTCAGGCCCAGGTATAAGGCCCAACCCCCAAACAGGCAGTCCAGCCCGATATCTGGAGATAGACCCAAAAAAGGTTCAGGGACGACGGAGATTTCCACTTAGACCTGAATATAACAGCTAAAGACCTTAACGGGGAGAGCTTGGAATCCGAAAAAGAAATCAAGGAGAATACGGTTGAACAGGAAGGAGAGGTGTCTGAATCGCCAAGATCGGAGAGGGAAGACGTTTCACCGGAGGAGGTTGCAGACACCTTTAATCCCCATTCAGATAAAGAGTTAGAGGCCACGCTATATGTCGGAAATCTGGTGGGAGTAAATCTGGGGAACCACGAGGAGCTGGTTAGAGACGCGTTAATTGATGAAGGTAACAATGTGGTGTTTAAATGAATTTTCTTTCTATTAACATCAGGGGAATTATTGGGGGTGCAAAATCTAACTGGGTAAAGGAGTTAAGGATGAAAAACAGTATAGGAGCTATCGCTTTACAAGAATCGAAGGCTGAGGCTATCGTTAAATCGGGTTTGTTAGGATACTGGGGAAACAAAAATTTTGAATTCGACTATGTCGCTTCAGTCGGGCTTTCTGGGGGTTTGGTTTGGTTATGGGATCCTTCTCTGGTTAAGATTGACTCGGTTGTCAAGAATAGGTGTTTCTTGGTGTTGAGAGGGTCGATGGTTGGCAGTGGATCCCGAATAAATATGAAAAATGTGTATGCCCCTCAAAGTGTGGTGGCTAAACGACAGCTCTCGGAAGAAATCTCAGCCTTGATTGACCATGCGGCGGGGCAATGGATTATTGTTGGTGATTTTAACGCAGTTAGGTCGCAAGATGAAAGAAAAAAAATTCAAAGTTTAAGTCGGCTTGTGCAGATAATTTCAATAAGTTTATCTTTGATAATGGGTTGTTGGAGTATCCTTTGCAGGGCCGTCAATTCACCTGTTTTAGGGATAACGGGAGGAAATTGAGTAAGCTAGACCGTTTTTTGGTGTGTTCAGAATTTTTCAACGCATGGCCATCGGCTTGTGCTCGGGTTCTCTCGGGTAGATATTCGGATCATTGTCCTATAGTTTTGGAAGTGGTTAATCGTAACTTTGGTCCCCGACCGTTTAGAATATTCAGCTCTTGGATTGGCCAACCAGGTTTTGATGAAGCGGTTATAGAGGTTTCGAAAGGTTTCGTTCTGTTCGAGCCTCCCGATGTGAGCCTTTCAGCGAAGTTTGCTAAAATTAGAGAAAGTCTTAAGATTTGGAGGGATGATCTTCTGTTGAAAGAGAAAGATAGAATTTCCTTGGCGCTATCGGAACTTGAAGTGTTGGAAATCGAAATGGAGTCAAGAGATCTTTCGGAAGAAGAGGAATGGATTATGTCAGAGAATAGGAGGATAGTGAAAGAAGTGGAATTTAGAAAAAATGCGGATCTTAAGCAATGGGCTCGTCTTAAGTGGGCCATAGAGGGCGATGAGAACTCCAAGTTTTTCCATGCAATGGTTAATAGTAGAAAAATGGTTAACTCTATTCATGGTCTCAGTGTTAATGGTAACTGGTGCACGAAACCTCCGATAATCAAGAAAAAGGTCCTTTCGTTCTTTCGTGACAAATTTAAAGAACACTGCCCGAATCGGCCGTCGGTTTCTCTCAACAATATTAAGAAGATTTCGGTTGATGATAGTAACTTCTTGATTGAATCTTTCTCTGATTTGGAAATCAAAGAGGCCTTATTTGAGTGTGGGGATGATAGGGCCCCGGGTCAGGATGGGATGAATTTTAAATCCATAAAGCATTTATGGGAATTATTGAAAGACGATTTTCGTAGAGTTTTTGATAGATTCCATGAAACTGGGGAAATTTCTTTAGGGAGTGGGGCTTCATTCATTGCCCTTGTTCTTAAGGTTACGGACCCGGTCCCCCTTAACAATTACAGACCAATTAATTTGGTCGGTGTGATCAGCAAAGTTATTTCTAAAGTCCTAGCCAACCGAATGAAGGTGGTCTTGGATGGGGTTATTTCGGATTCGCAGTCGGCTTTCCTCAAAGGTAGATTCATATTGGATGGGCCCCTTGTTGTCAATGAACTAATTTCGTGGGTCAAAAAGAAAAAATCTAAAGCTTTTATTTTAAAGATTGATTTCAAGAAGGCGTACGATAATGTTCATTGGAAGTTTGTAGTGAGTATCCTTCGGCAAATGGGTTTTCACAACAAATGGTGTAGTTGGATTATGGGTATTCTTTCTTCGGCCAACTCCTCAGTGTTGGTTAACGGATCGCCTACTTTCACTTTCAAAGGCGAGAAAGGAATGAGGCAAGGGGACCCCCTGTCCCCATTCTTGTTCTTGACCGTTATGGAGGCCCTCTCTTGTATGATTCACAAGGCCAAGGAAGCCAGAATTATTAAAGGTATTTCCACCCCTAATAATGGTCCGAATATCTCGCATCTCTTGTATGCGGATGATGCTATCATGATGGGAGATTGGTCTAGAAGTGAAGTGTTGAATGTTGTGAGAATCCTCTGGTGTTTCCATTTATGCCCGGGCCTCAAAATTAACATCGATAAGTCGAATCTTTTTGGTATTGGAGTGGGATCGGCGGAGTTAGAAGATATGGCCATTGTGGTTGGATGTAGGTCGGAGTGCCCTCCATTCAAGTATCTTGGTCTCAAAGTCGGAGCTAACATGAATCGGGTCTCTAATTGGCAACCGGTTGTCGACATTTTTCGTGCTCGGCTTGCTAAATGGAAGTCGCATCTCCTTTCTATCGGGGGTAGGGTGGTGTTAATAAAATCGGACCTTGAGAGTTTGCCGTCTTACTACTTCTCTCTTTATAAAGCCCCTAAAAAAGTCATCAACGATCTCGAGTCCATGATAAAAAAATTTTTGTGGGGAGGCTCAACGGGAGAGAATAAAATGCATTGGGTTGCGTGGGAGAAGGTTACTCGTTACAAAAAAAAAACGGAGGTTTGGGTTTGAATAAGCTTCAAAGTGTAAACACGTCTCTTCTTTCAAAGTGGGGTTGGAGATATAAGACGGAAAAAGGAAACCTTTGGAAGAAAGTTATCGATGCGCTTCATGTTAGTAGAGTGGGTTGGGAATGCATTCCATATAAAAGATCTTTGATGGGTGTCAAGTATTATATATATTAGGTGTATATTTTAAGCCCATTTAACACTTTTTTAGTCAAGTTTTAAATTTATAAAACACGATATTTACTAACACTAGACACTCATATGGGCAAGTATAGTGTTGGTAAGATACCGAGGTCGTCCAAGGACACAAGAGCTTTTAGTACCGGTTTATCCTCAACGTCTAATCAAATCAAAAAGTTAGAAAAAAAAATGTTTTAAACTAAGAAAAATAAAAACTAACTAAAAATGCTGAAAATAAAAAAAAAGAAAAACAGATAGACAAGATGAATCACTTGGTTCCGACTCGTATCTAGTGTAACCTTTGATTATTTCCGCACTTTTGCACTTTTTAAGAGATTATCTTAGTTATTGTAGTAGGGCCCTCTTTTGAAGGTGACGTTACCCTCACCCCAGTAGTTTGAGTCAGCAAGGATACAATCCTAAAAGGGTGGATTATTGGAAGATAATTAATTAAGTTATTAATGCAAATTATGGTAGGGGCCCCTCTTTTGGAGGTGACGTTACCCTCGACTAAGTAGTCTGAGTCAGCAGGGATACAGTCCTAAATAGCCGGGTTATAGTATTAATAGTAGTTAACTTATGAGGGGATCAAAGAGTTTGGACCCCCGCCATCCAATACCGTTAAGTATTGAAGGAGGTCCTACTAAATTTGACCCAGGTCCATTGCAGGACCTCTAAACGCTGAACAATGCAAGACCTTTACCAAACCGTTCCCTTAACCCCCGACCAGGTAGCCAACATACCTCCATATAGACCGTGGAGATATGAATGGTGAAAATCTTTTATTTTATATAGACAGTAAAATAATTTCAAGACACCACGGACAAACGATAAGGAAAGATCACCTTCAACATAAGAAACTAGTTATTAAAGTCATTAATACAAAACCAAATAAAAAGTGCGAAAAGATTAGAAATAAAAAGTATTACACTAGACACTTTGTCTTCACCAAGTGATGTAAGAGACTTAGGCAAACATGGCCTTGATTGTCAAGAACTCTTACGATCAATCTTGGATCCCGAGACGACTCACACACTCTATGATGGACAATGGATGATGGTGGTGGATGATGGTGTTATGGTGGTGGTGGGTGGTGGGTGAAGTGTGAGAGAGGTGGTGTGCCAAGGGATGGTTTGAGCTTGAGCCAAGCACTCCTATTTATAGGCTGAACAGAAGCTCGGGCACGGCCCCGTGTCCACATCCTCTCTTTCTTCATTTAATGCAGCTTTGTCTTATTAGTTGACCACGCCCCCGTGTCCGCTGAGCACGACCCCGTGTGCAGAAGAATCTTTGTACTATGAAGATTTGCCTGGATTGTACGAATCTTATAGTTCACCACGGCCCCGTGTCCGCTGAGCACGGCCCCGTGGTGGGCAATAGAAGCTTCTACTGTGACAACCCTCACTAAACCAGGTATCCGTACGACTTAATTAATAATTAATTACTGCTTAATTACTGTGCTTGCTTGATCTTGTGGATAAACTGCTACTTGAATACTGATACATGCATATACCTGCATCATACTTTACTTAGCGTCACTACATTATTTACATGCTGAACCTTAGTGACAAACATGATGCACAAAAAGCACAGTAGCACTATAAACGGATAACCTATTGAACATGCTGATAAAGCCAGCATCAGGCAGACACTGCCTCTAAAGGCCTGTATGAGCCAGAAATATTTTACTACACTAGTGGTGAGTGTAGGGATACAAGGGTTGTAGAACTGCGTCTCTAGGAATAAGTTACAATGACTGGATGTGCCTAAAACATGCTCTAAGCACAAAAACTCAGCACCTTAATAAACAATCCAGCTTTTGGCTAACTATTAAAGTGCTAAAACATGAGAAAATATTACTAGACACCTCCCAAAGTGTCAGGAATAAGTTGTGTCACTAAAAATAATTGTAACGACACTTTAAATCTTTGTTAAGCACTTTAACGGATCTCTATCCAACCGAACAACCGGACTACACCCGGAACATAAAAATATTGTCATTAACATAGTTTTTCTTTTTCTGAGCCAGTTAGGGTCCCTGAATACCCTAACCCACGCCATAACGCATGACACACTAGTAACCGGGTTAATCACTTAACTAACTAGATTAACCTAACTACATACTTAACTTTTGGTTGGATTTGAACTAGGAGACCCCCCCCCCCCCCTTTTACGAATTCGGTCCCCAAGGGGACACCCCTTGTACCATGATGATTATTTTAATCCTACTTTGCCTAATATCTTGACAACACTAAATCCATTGGACAATGATGCAAGAATTGTCTATAAGTAACATCCTTAACCCACCATAACCTTCACATAATCACATAACAAGAAGACACTCTCCCTCTCCTCTCTACTACTCTCGGCCGAACACCCCTCTACCATCCACCCATTTTCGATTTTTGTTCAAGCTATTCCAAGATCATACAAGTGTTAAGGACCACCTACAAGGAAGCTTGGTGCAATCGGAACGCGAAGGACCTCACTCTATTGCTTTTATCCTCTCATTTTGCGCTTAGATTCTTCCCTAGCCTCGAGCTAGTAGTAAGTTGCTTGAATCACCCTCTCGAACTATTTTGAAGTGGTTAATTTGATATGTAATGGTTAAAAGTCGCAAACATACAAGATGAAGCATAAAAGTCTACTAAAAACACTAAAAGTGATGGTTAAAAGCTCATATGTTGTGTAAATCTTGTAGTAATTGATTTGTGTGATTATTTGGACCCGATCTATGTTGTGGTAGTTCGGCTCATCATTTAACCCGGGTTGGTCATGATCATGGATCATGACATAAGGATGTTTTGGAAGTAACAAGGGTTAAAGGATGAAACTCTACCACACACGAATCATGAACTTGTGTAAAAGCGATTTAGCTTGTGAAATAGTGTTTAAAACTAGTAGGTCTACGTATCTACAAGCGGTATTTTCAAAGAACCAAGTATCAAAGAAATCATGTTTTCTAAAGACGGATCTTACACTGACACGAATGATTTTTAGAACACACAAGTGTGTAAACACTTGTGTAGCACACACTTTCGACAAAATAACCATTTTTGTAAAAGATGACGAGAAGTTGTAAAAACGGAATTTCTCTAAAAACGAGGTTTTTACGAAATCGGATTGCTTTATATAAGGATCCGCTAAAAATATTGGGATTTACATCATAGTGTTGGAAAAACTACAAGTTCATGAGATTCTTGTGAATTACATGTTTGTTAACTAGTTTGTTGTCTTAAACATTGTTTTGGTTAAATAAGGAAATTGTTGGGTTGATTTATAAAAGAAAATGATACGCTTGAGAGCGTGGCCACCTCCAGTTACAGAGGAAACTCTGGCGAAATTTCTCCAAAAACCTAACACTTAGAAATATTTTCACTATTAGTGTTAGAAATACTTTTCGACTTGTTTTCAAATTATAGATTTCACCACGACTTTAATTACAAAACATCGGAGGTGGAATTTCACAAAATAAAACTTGGTAAATATATATTTAGTATATATTTTTCATAAAGTCACTTGATGTGTGTTTATGATTATTTTGTGAAAATACTAGTATTATTTTTAGGGTAAAAATAATACTATCGAATGTTAACGGATCCAAAATAATACGAGCGCTTTCACGATAAATATATAAGTTACACCGGTAATTATTATTACCACTCGATCGTTAAAACGTAACTTACACATTTTAAGGAAATATTCATGAACGCGTATTTTTGTTAAAGTATTATTTTGGGGAAAATTTATGTAATAGAAAATATAATATTTTTGAGAAGAATATTTATATTTTGGAGTTAGAAATAAAATATATTTTAAGTGAGACTTAATAATATATTACGAACACACATGTATTAAATCCCCCATCCTTGGGAAGGAAAATGATTACCAAGTATACAGAATGTAAACACGAAATAGTTGTCTAACTATTTCCCAAAAACTTAAACCTTAAAGCTAAGGCACGGCCGTCCGTCTAATAGAGTTAGTACGTGTAGGTCGTCACTCAGCTGCTTGATCAGGAGACATACTTGGTAGAGACGCACCACTGTGAGTTCATGTCCCCCTTTTCTCTTAACTGTTTTCAGTTTTCTAAACTACGGGGGTGAAATACATGTTACTTTGATTACAAGTACATTATACATGGTATGGTTAGCGTAAGGAGGTTTACTACTTAGATCATGTGAGTGGGTAGGAGCAACATGAGGCCATTAGTCCTCATGGTAGGACCGAGGGACAGGAGCGGTAGATCTATCTGGGTGTAGCGAGCCCAGCCCCAGGCCAAACTAGAAACGGACCTCGGGGTGACTTCGTGCCCGACGCATAAATCCGCTAGGTTTGAGTCTCCCTACTTGCACTTCACACATATCAATGGCCTTGCAAACCATTGGTGATCTCAATTCCCTTATTTGCTACATACCAGGATTATTTTCATACTTACAAAGGTTTATTTACTCACTTACACATGAACTCGCTCAACATTATTGTTGATTTTTCAACTTACATGTATTTCAGGGAATTAAAGGATCTGGCGCGGTATGACATGTTTTCCCGCTGCACTAGTTACGAGATCATATGGGTTTAGGGAATGTGACTCTTTCCTGGACAAGTCACAGTCCTTAAACTATCATTATGTTATGTTGTGTTTGTTGAACAATGTTTATGTCGTTAGGATGTGTTTCCGTTAAGACAATGTTGTTGTATTTGGTTTTTAAAACTTAATCGAATGGATGATCTTGCATGATTTTATTTCATATAGCTTTGTTATGGTTAAGCTATGGTATTAAGAAGTCACACCAAATTAACCACGCTTCCGCAAAGCCAGGGTGTGACAGCTTGGTATCAGAGCTCTGATCATAGCGAACTAGGATTCCTTCTCGAGTCTAGACTATGATCACTAGGGCTCTCACGAAAACATTTTTCTGCATACCACTTAAGTCCAGATCCAAAACATTTTTACAAACAAATGTTGAGCACATTTTATTTATTGTTTTTAGGCTCAGTCTTGGAGGCTGAGGCTCGGTCTTGGAGGCCGAGGCTCGGTCTGGGAGATTGAGGTAGATGGCTAGTGAGACTAGGAAGAACAGTCTAAGAGGCTGGGAGAATTTGGCTAGTGAGACTAGGAGTATCAGTCTAGGAGACTGGGAGGCTAGTGGGACTAGGAGAATTATTTGAATGCCTACTTGGTGACTTATGTGATTAATTGATTGTATGATAGACTGTTTGTGCATGTTTGTGTTACAGACACCTTGGACACCTCTGGCACAGGTGACTCAGACACCACAGGACCTAGACCTATAGTATCAGATGACCTAGAGTCTTCAGAGCACGAGGTCCACACATCCGATGTTACTAGCACGGACGAGGACGACTTTCAGCCCTTTGTTTTACCTGATGGTGCTGATGAGCTCGCTGATGGCCCTTTGGCCGGGGACCTACCGTTAGTGGAGATCCCTGCTCCCATACCACTTGCTTCTTATCCTGCTTACTATTTGCTTCTCGACGCCGACGATGATGGCGACGTCGATCTGTATGATGATGAGCCCTTAGAGGAGGATGTTCAGGGCGAGGCCCTTCTTGCTACTGGTGATCTCTTGATGATAGCAGATGCTCCCGCCGAGGAGTCACCTGCTCACTCTCCGGTCCCAGACTCTTTCGAGTCTGTGGCCTCCGCACCTTCACACACCCAGAGTGCGCAGCACTTCTCACATGGATCAGATCCCGACCAGGCATCCTCTGTTGCCCCTATTCCCAGTTTTGCTTTCGACCACGATGATGTGGAGGATTCCGATCCTGTCTTTCCCCCAGGATTCGACCCAGATCAGGATATAGAGTTTATACCCATGGATCAGCCTATGGAGGATCCAGTCGACCCAGTAGACCCAGTTGATCCCATCGACCCTGAGTTTGATTTTGAGATGGCCTTTGATGACCCCGAGTTTGCCATGGCCCCTGAGCAGGTAGCCGCTCTAGACCTTGCCTTTGAGCACGACCCAGTTCATGCTGACGCACCTATTATTGAGCCTGTCATTGCTGACCCACCTATTGATGATCACCCAGTGGATGCTCCGTTGTTGGAGGGCGATCATGTCATTGCTGCTGATCATGTTGATCCCTCACTTATTGCTGATGCACCAGTTGACCCTCTTGTTGCACCTCACCATGATCCTATGCCAGTTTAGTTTGATCGTGCACTTTTTGAGGCACAGATGGACCCACGAGATGAGCACGCCCAGCATGGGTGGATTCCTGCTGATGACGAGGTCCCACCTATTCCCCCTCAGATCACTGATACCCGTCACATTGATACCTCCTTTTCATTTCCTCAGTTTACACCTCCAGCGTGACCTGGAGAGGGTTCTTCGGCTCACCCTTTTGGACATGTACCGGTATCTATCCCTGCTATACCACCATCTGCTACTTTTCCCCCTGTTTCTCCATTTCATGTGGCACCTTTTGATCCCACCAGTGAGCCGTTTCTCTGGTCGTCACCTTCTGTTATGCCACCGATCGACCCCTACCATTCTTTCCATATGGGGTATACTATTGAGGACGTTCTGATGTCTTTTGTCGCCCAGCACGAGGCACACACGCAGCGCATTCAGGAGCTTGAGAGAGCCCAGCCGCCGCCGTGTCAGTGCCAGGGTCAGACCCACTCTCCTTTGCAGCCCTCTCGACCCTTACCACCAGACTATGTTGCACGCCTTTTGGCACTTGAGCAGCAGGTTGCTTCTTGGTTGCGTACCCAGAGAGCCATGGAGGAGGACTGGCTCCATTTTCGTCGCTTGTTTTACACTCACTTTCCCCCTCCTCCACCGCCATCCGTGTAGAGCTCTTCAGTACCGTATGGGTAGACGCTGGTGAGAAGACGGCGATTGCTTTTGACTGCACAACATTTTTGGAGACTGCATTATGATTTTGACTTTTGTTGACATGTATTTGATGTACTGACACTGATTTGATATAGTTTTTGGACTAGGGTGATGTAGCCCTTAGTCGACTGATGTTGTATGACACTGTGATGTACTTGTACGCTTACTATGTGGTCTCAATATATGGCAATCGCAGTATTCTCATCATATTTGATGCTTGATTTGGTTATTTATATTCTATGACATGGGATGTTGTGTGATTGATGTTTGTAACATGGGATGTTGTGTGATTAATATGATTATGACATGAGATGTTATGTACTATTACTATCATAATAAAGCGTACGTATTATAACATGGGATCTTTATTATGGCCTTACCGACGTAAACCCATCTTTTAGAAAACTATGACATGAGATGTTATGTACTATTTCTTGAAAACTATTTTCCAACCCCACCGAGAGATAATTTATACGGTCAATGAGGACCTCCTCCACCGAAGTCATCTCGTCAAGGGCTTCACGTAGCGCCATTACGTATCTTACGAGAGTTGCTTCAATCGATGGCCTCCTTTCCCGTCGACTGTTCCTCAGTGAGCACGGCCCCGTGTTCAACTTTCTGCAGACTTTTAGAACAAGGAATCTTGGAGTTTCAAATTATTTTCTCAACTTATGAAGTGTTTTTGAACAAAAATAACTTAAAACAATGTTGTGTAACTTATTTTTAACAGGATTCCTTGAATAAAAATTCAACAATCATCACAATGAAGCTTGAAATCAAGCTTCAATGGAGTAGTTGGTGCAAGAAAGATGAAGAAGAAGGTAATGGATAGAAGAGGAAAGGACAAGATGTTTGTTAGAACCTTCTTTTAGAACATACCTAGGATGGAATGTTAGAAAATCCTTTCAAATCTCTGTCCCTGGATGGTCCAAATGTGCAGGATTCTTGGCTGCATTTATAGAAAACGACAGCGTGCTGGACACGGCCCCGTGTGCAGGCAAGATCCTGACACGTTTTGTCCGTATTCTGACAAAAGTCAGAAGGGAATCTATGGGTGGACACGGGGGCGTGCTGACCTGGGCATGGCCCCGTGTCGAAAGGCTGTTTTATGAAGTGCGTCTATTTTTAAGGAATTTTTCCGGATCGGGCGGTTCCTTACTGGATGGAACAACCCCAAAGTGCCTAAGATACCTTAATTATTCTAGATTAAGACGAGAACGCAAGAGGTTGTCGGTGAGGGTGATTCCTATGCTATATGTAGGTGGACAAGTCCAACCCTTTTCCGGGCTCTCGTTAAAGAAGGTGTATGTCGAATCGCTCAGGTCTATGTATGCATCAAACGAAGTTGATGGGGAGTCCTTCACGGCACAATCGACACAGGAACGACTATCGCTCAAGTCCTCACTAGAGTTAGAAGTATCGTCGGAAACAACGAAGTTGTTTGAATGCGGTTCCAACCCTTCTTCTTGGTTATCGTCTTGGAAAAGATCATTGAAATCTTTCCTAAGTTCTTTTAACCAATCAATAATTAGATCTTCTAGTTGAAATAATTCATCGAGAAGCATTTCTCCTAGAAAATCCGGTTGGGAGCATTCGAGGGAGAGATAGGGATTATTTTTACTTTCGCCCCTCTTAAGGATACTAGGAAATGATGTGTCTATATAGTGGGGTTTATAATTTAGAAAATAACATTCTAATTCTTTATTGTTACCACCACATAATTGACACCACATAGTACCATAAGAGTGCCAAAAGTAAAAAAGTATCAGTATCACTCATGTTTGTGTCAGAAATTACCAACCGTCGGGATCTTACGGTTCTGTTTTCAGTAACTGAAACTTGGGCACGGGGCCGTGTTGAGTGGGCACGGCCCCGTGTTCAGCTTACTGTCTGACTTAAAACAAGATTGCCAGTTCCAATGATTGGGCACGGGGCGTGTTCAGCGGGCACGACCCGTGCTGAGTTCTGCAGAAGCTGAAAAACTAAAAAAAAAATCCTAAGAAAAATGAAAAATAAGAAAAACGATTAGGCCGCTGATTCCTAACTTTCTTAAAATCCTTGTGTCCCCGGCAACGGCGCCAAAAACTTAATGGGTGTCAAGTGTTATATATATTAGGTGTATATTTTAAGCCCCTTTAACACTTTTTTAGTCAAGTTTTAAATTTATAAAACACGATATTTACTAACACTAGACACTCATATGGGCAAGTGCACCCATCGTGAGCGTAGTATAGTGTTGGTAAGATACCGAGGTCGTCCAAGGACACAAGAGCTTTTAGTACCGGTTTATCCTCAACGTCTAATCAAATCAAAAAGTTAGAAAAAAAAAATGTTTTAAACTAAGAAAAATAAAAACTAACTAAAAATGCTGAAAATAAAAAAAAAAGAAAAACAGATAGACAAGATGAATCACTTGGTTCCGACTCGTATCTAGTGTAACCTTTGATTATTTCCGCACTTTTGCACTTTTTAAGAGATTATCTTAGTTATTGTAGTAGGCCCCTCTTTTGAAGGTGACGTTACCCTCACCCCAGTAGTTTAAGTCAGCAAGGATACAATCCTAAAAGGGTGGATTATTGGAAGATAATTAATTAAGTTATTAATGCAAATTATGGTAGGCCCCTCTTTTGGAGGTGACGTTACCCTCGACTAAGTAGTCTGAGTCAGCAGGGATACAGTCCTAAATAGCCGGGTTATAGTATTAATAGTAGTTAACTTATGAGGGGATCAAAGAGTTTGGACCCCCGCCATCCAATACCGTTAAGTATTGAAGGAGGTCCTACTAAATTTGACCCAGGTCCATTGCAGGACCTCTAAACGCTGAACAATGGCAAGACCTTTACCAAACCGTTCCCTTAACCCCCGACCAGGTAGCCAACATACCTCCATATAGACCGTGGAGATATGAATGGTGAAAATCTTTTATTTTATATAGACAGTAAAATAATTTCAAGACACCACGGACAAACGATAAGGAAAGATCACCTTCAACATAAGAAACTAGTTATTAAAGTCATTAATACAAAACCAAATAAAAAGTGCGAAAAGATTAGAAATAAAAAGTATTACACTAGACACTTTGTCTTCACCAAGTGATGTAAGAGACTTAGGCAAACATGGCCTTGATTGTCAAGAACTCTTACGATCAATCTTGGATCCCGAGACGACTCACACACTCTATGATGGACAATGGATGATGGTGGTGGATGATGGTGTTATGGTGGTGGTGGGTGGTGGGTGAAGTGTGAGAGAGGTGGTGTGCCAAGGGATGGTTTGAGCTTGAGCCAAGCACTCCTATTTATAGGCTGAACAGAAGCTCGGGCACGGCCCCGTGTCCACATCCTCTCTTTCTTCATTTAATGCAGCTTTGTCTTATTAGTTGACCACGCCCCCGTGTCCGCTGAGCACGACCCCGTGTGCAAAAGAATCTTTGTACTATGAAGATTTGCCTGGATTGTGCGAATCTTATAGTTGACCACGACCCCGTGTCCGCTGAGCACGGCCCCGTGGTGGGCAATAGAAGCTTCTAGAACTTTGTCTTTTCTGCTGACACTTGGGCACGCCCCCGTGCTGGCTGAGCACGGGGCGTGTTTAGTCTTCTGTTATCTTGTTTTGCTTGGGAAGATGCTGTCGTGGGGTCGGGCATGTTACGTCTTGTTCCTTTTCTTGTATTTATGTTAGATTTTGATGTCTTTTTGCTTCTTTTGTTAATTTGAGCTCATTTAATCCTGAAAATACAAAAGGAAGACAAAAAGCACACTTTTTCCAACATTAGTACTAAAAAAGGGTTAGTTTTATGCCACAATTGATGTAATTTATATGTTGCATTTTGCACACATCAATCTTTCAATGGTGTGTGGAGCAATATAGCTAAAAATTTTATCAACACTAAGGTGGACGGTCGTCATCTTAGGAACTTTATGAAAGGATCGGTTGGAAATGGGGAAGAGATTGCGTTTTGGCTCGACTCCTGGCTGAATAACGAACCTCTCAAGACGACATACCCGGATCTTTTTAGATTGGAATCTGACAAAAAATGTTTGGTGGCCGATAGGATCAAGAAGCTCGATGGTGTTATGTTGTTTAATTGGTGCTGGAAATCGGACATTTCGGGAGCAGGTATGTCTTCCAGTTTTGATTCGTTGTTATCCTCGCTTAATAGTGTTCAAATTGCGGCTGTCCCGGATAGTTGGAAGTGGAGCTCAGATCCGAGTGGATCATTCTCGGTTAAGGCTGTCAAGAAATTGTTGAAAGAAGAGTTTGTTCAAGATAACAGTTTTGTGTTGGATTGGTGCAAATTGATCCCGGCTAAGGTCAATATCCACGCTTGGAGGATGGAGTTGGATAGAATCCCTACGGCGGAAGCCTTAAAGAAAAGGAATATTGTTATCGGAGACCCCCTGTCCCCTATGTGCTCCTATGACGAAGAAACCGCCGATCACTTGTTCATAGCGTGTTACGTCGCTTCGAATGTGTGGCTTGGAATTAGCTCGTGGTGCAAAATTCCTAACATTTTTGCCTTTTCGCTTAAAGACCTTCTTTCCTTTCACAAAGATCTTGGCATATCAGAGAGAAAGAAGGATGCTATCCATGGTATAATTATGATCGCGTGTTGGAGTCTTTGGCGTTCAAGAAACAATAAAAAGTTTTCTAATATTCAGGTTAGAGTGGAAAATATTGTTACCGAAATTAAGGCTTTGGGTTTTCTACTAGATCGAAACACAAAGGGATAGAATGGAAGGAGTGGTGCAATTTTGTAAATATGTAATTTTGTAGTTTGTTGTTGGTGTCGGCCAGTTTTGGGTCGGCCTTCGTGTTAATGAAATTTACCTTTCAAAAAAAAAAATACGGCTATTTCAACTCGTCCCTTAAACATAATTCCGTCCATGAAATTAGCAATTATGAATAAGGAACACTATTCATGTTGCAGATAACCTGTACCAATAACAATGTTGCAAAAGTATAGAGTTGAAAGAGTCAAAAACACATACCTAAGATTTCAATAGACTTAGCATTTTAGGCAAAGGTCAAGGGCTTTCAATATTTTTTTCTCTTCATAAATTACATGTGTATTTAGTCTAAATGAACAAACACATAGGTAAAGACATAATGATCCAAACAAGTAAAGTGTATAGACTTCGCAACTGCAACTGACGTTAACAGCGACTAGGGGAGAAATTGGGGGTAATCAATTGCCTGCGATGATGCGATTTGCGATTGAGTACCCATAAAAAAGCAACTTTGCGATTTGATATTCGCAATTTACGACTTTATTTTGTGATTTGCTATTACCGATTGATACTCTTTTAGGTTCAGGTCTCACAAGAGTCCCGACTTTGTAGTTCGCTTAAAGCCTCCAAAAACATTAGAACGACCATGATATTTTGAGTTCATAATACAACCAATTGGAGTTACAAAACCTTGATATTTTTATATGTACTACTGTATAAAAATATTTGAAAAGGACATCAATGTAATTTGAATCTAATTTGAAGACTTTTAAGAACAAAGGTGTTGCATTTGATACAAGTGTTGATGAAAAACAATTTGCATTTGGAATTTTGTCCCTCACGTGCAAAGAAAACAATAAAACCCCAATGCATTTATAATAGTCACTCTAAAATTTAGAGTTATTCGTTTTCTATATTCTTTGACTTGGTGTGTTGGTTTGCTATTCGTTTTCGAGTCGAGGGTCTCTCTGGAAGCAGCCTCTCTATCCCTATGGATAGAGGCAAGGTCTGTCTACATCCCACCCTCCCCAGACCCTATAAGTAGCTTTGCTATTTGTAGGATTTACTGGGTATGGTTGTTGTTGTTGTTCTAAAATTTAGAGTTAAAATTTATTTTAAGGATCTTTAATGGTTCTATAAAGTAAAAAAAATTGTTAAAATATTTAGTAAAAATAAAGAAATATATAAATAAAAATGCTAGCTTTGTTGTTTCACCATAGATAAATTTATAAACGATAACCATCAAAAAAATGCACGTTAATTGAACAGAGAGGCCACTTATGCATTAGACCATGCGTAGTGGTGTAAATTTTGGCGTTTTTCATCCCCAAACACGGCCACCCCCACCCTCTAGGCGTTGTTGTTTAAAAATAAAAAACTTAGTCGTTTTTCAAATCACGCTTTGTGCAATTTTGAATGGCCAATCACATTTCTTCCTTTTTTGACCAATAGGTTCTTTTGTTGGGGTTTTTTTTTATTTTATTTAATTCTCTGCACCCTTTTAACATAATGACCGCATCCCCACTACACCTATTTTAGAAAAACGTCCAATAATACCCCTTGCTGACTGTATTGCCATATTGCGGAAAACGCCCAAAGGTAGAGGCATTATTCACCCTTACCACTACGAATGGTGTTAATTATGAAATTGTTAAATGACAACCAATTGTCACTTAACAAGAGACCTTATCCGGTCACGGATATCCTACGTATAAGACTTTTAAAATTGTACCAACTATGAAATTTTAAAATTCTCCTCGTTATTATTGATATCTCAGCTGTTATCGTTACCATCAGCTTTTTTTTTAGAAAGATGGTTTACTTTTTTATGAAATTTTATGTCATAAATAAACATATATTTTGTAACTTAGGCCTTAGGTGTACTCTAACTTCATTGTTGTTAAAGATGACATGACAAGTTAACATGTTTTTCAAACAATTCCCTCCTCATGTTAAAGGGTGTTAAAACCTCCCTTGGTTAACATGTTAACTTAGTCAAAAAAATTAAGAAATTAATGTTATTTATTATCAACTAGGCTATCACTCGGGAACATCCCGGGTTAGGAAAATTTAGTTTTCAATAATAAAACGTACATAAACAACATTTTCAAAGTCATTAGTATCTTCTTTCACTACTTTTGTTAGTTCTATATTCTCTAGACTTTGTAAAGGAGTTGAGTTGGATTGCCACTTTGTTGAATCTGATGACTTATGTTACTATATTCTGGTTTAGCCGCCAAAGTTAAGCTACACGACTTATGAATGTAAATGTAAAAGTAATACATTTCAACCTGGAACTGTTTAACACATTACCCAACCAATCTTGTCTTGCCACCTCCAGTTATTTGTTGAAAAAATAAACTTAATATTTACCTTCCTACATGGACATCACCAAAAAACATCTTACCCCTGATTACTCCCTCCCATTCTCTTCTCCGGCCTCTCTTTCTCAGCTTCTTTCTCTCTCTAATTCTCATTCTCTCTCTCTCTCTCTCTCTCTCTCTCTCACCATTCTCACTTTCTCTATGTGATAATAGTGTGTAATGAAATCTTAAAACATATATAGGCAAACCAACTCTCTCTTATGTGTGCGTACACATGATGAATAGAAGCAAAAATACGGGTATAAAATCGAACATCCTATTGGCTAGGCCTTGTATAAACGCTTCTCAAGCAATTTGGGCTCCTTCACCTGGTGCTCACAATTTGTTCAAACAAGATTGATCAGAATGTGTGGTATCAAATTTCATCTGCTGTTCATCACCATCTTATGTATTTTATGAAATTTTATTAAATTGCGAAGCCACAACTCAATTTCAAAACCCACACAATTTAATGCTTTAACCAAAAAAATAAATCAAAAATACGAAAACGATTTGCAATAGACAAAGAACGCCCAAACTTGCATGCAAGTATCATCACCTTTTGCCACTCGCTCCTCCTCTTGGTATACTCAACCTCCAAAAAAAACCTTCAAATTGCAAAATATAATTTTCTTTAATATCACAACAAAAAAACAATTTCTAAAAACAAAATAACATTCAAAAGTTCTAATGCATGCTGCATGCAACAAAGTAAAGCCAAAGAAAATATAAACAAATAACAATAAATTTTGCCTAATAAACACTAAACAAAAAAATACGCACCCAAATCCTTAACCAGTAAAACGAAAAAATAGATAGATCGTACCTGGTGAACCGCAAAAGCAAGATGACCTGCGTCCAATGCTTTACCCCTCGGCAGATTTAACACACAAAAATCTAATATTACGATTGGATTATAGTTTGCCTCTTTATCCACCTCGTCTAATCAAATCAAATTTCAAACAAACCAAAGAGCTCAAAAGCAGACACGGTCATTTTCTACCACACAGAGTTGATCAAAACCTAACATATACTTTCAGAGTAAACAATATTTTTCCCTCATTTTATCATACCATCCAATGAATTAAAGTAACTTGAACCAAATGTTAAATTGCTAGAGGGATTGCCGGTTGGGAGACTAACCAATGAAACTAACAAAATTTAGGTGTTTATTGGCCCATACAGTTAAGTAATAACACATGACACGCTTATAACATTCATCATATTTTATTATGTTAATTTAAGAGTGTGGAAGGTTATGGTTTCCAGCTCTGCCAATAATACAATATGTAAAGCAACTACCACTCAAAGCTTTTGGTTTTTGTTTTTAATCTCTCCCTCAATAATAGTGTGGAAGGTTATGGTTTACAGCTCTGGCAGTGCGCCGGTGGCTAGAAACTCGAAAGGGAAGGTTGTCGTTGAATGAATTGCAGAGTTTTATTAGTAACTTTTAAAAACTGATTAGATATTTGAATTTCTAACATGACACAAACTTAGACATGTAATTCACGTAATTTAGGTTTAGTCTAAACGGGTCAAGGTCAGTTTTGAATTGTTGCCACAAACACATTTAGCTGAACGGGCTGTCTTCGGACCAAGCCGACCAAGCGAGTTGACCCACCTAACCCGTTTATTTTTCT
This sequence comes from Helianthus tuberosus, assembly GCA_030545235.1. Classification (NCBI taxonomy): domain Eukaryota; kingdom Viridiplantae; phylum Streptophyta; class Magnoliopsida; order Asterales; family Asteraceae; genus Helianthus; species Helianthus tuberosus. The sequence goes on from CM060452.1 coordinate 95,108,231, forward strand.
TAACTTTTTAAAAATATATATTAGTGCCATATCTTAAGCTCAAAGGGTATTTTGTAGGGATGAGCAAATGGTACCCGGTACTGGTACCGAACCAGTACCGGTACCGAATTTACAGAACCGGGTACACTTTCGGTACCGATTCGGTACTGACTTTTGAGATTTTCGATACCGGTTCGGTACCGGTATTTACCTGTTTTTAACCTCAAATAGGAAATAGGAGTTCCTGAGCTTTAATTATGAGGTATATAACTTGAAATGAAATATCTTCACAATATATGGATATTAGTTTCACCAAATAAAGAATCGAATAATAACTAAACATGGATTAGAGTAAAAAATGTACTTCCAGACCTAAAAAATATAATTTTACCCATTAGCGTTCTTATTCTGATTATGATGTTAATTTTCGTCTATAACTAAACATGTAACGCGTATGAGTTTACCTGTCGGTCGACCGGTATGTAACATGTTTCATTATCCCTAAAGGCTCGAATCCCCTTGCATAGAACACCTACTTCAAGTGGTGGTACAACTCCCTTAGGTCTAAGAGTTGTTATTTCTTCGCCCTCCCCTCCACCACCTGTTTTCAACAAAAAATCAACACTATCAAATAACCTTTTATGACATAATTGTTCATACCCAAATATTGAAGTTTTCAAGATCCCTTGTTGAAAGGCCTCAAACCGTGCTTCATGCAGCTCTGTAGGTCTTATTTGATCTGTCATTTCGGCATACGGAAAAGAACAGTCCAGATTGTCCTCACTTGTCATGAGGTATTTTCACCATCACCAAAACCCATTTGATTATGGTTTTGTCCGGTAAACAGATCATTACTTCACAAAAACACCTACCAAATATACTATTAATCATTGATGTAGCAGTATATATTAATCCATCATAGTAGCTTCTGGTATCTTTCATATTATGCAAAATAAGTAAACTTCAACGGCATACAATTGACCTTACACTTTGCACAACAATTTAATAGCTGATAATTCCGATCGTCTTTAGTTGTACTTGCAAGCAAATAACCCCAAATTTAAGGCATAAACCAGCCAATACAATAAAATCCTGTTCAAACTTCCTTTCTTTGGTATAGATAATAATTAGATAACAGTTTGAATTTAAACCTTTGATTATTTAATAAATTTGGGCCTAAATTGATAAGGAATTTTATACAATTTTTTTTAGATCAGATGTATCTTGATAAATATTGATCCAATCTATGCCTTGCATACACACTCTCCAATAATTCATACTATCAAAGATTACATATAAACACTAACACATGATTTATCTTTTTTCACTCTCTTCAGAGCTCCTTTTTGCATAAATATATCAAAATCAATCTAACAAAAAAAAGTAAATTACAACCAATCTAAACCCCCATTACAAGCACTTATTCCATATGCAAAGGGTATTGTATCGTACTGTATTGTATCATTCTAGCAGAAACATGAATACGCCATGTGGGTCTTCTTCGATACATATCTCGAAATATAATTTCCCAGTTCAGAACCAGCGGATGCAGAATCATCAGGAACCACTATTTTAGTCTTCCCTGAACCTATTCTTTTACCTGCAACATTTGCGTAAAACAACCCCGAAATTGCGGGCACGAACACATCACTCTCTGAACATACGTAAAAGTCGATCACTTTTTCATACTCTGATGAATCCGATCCCAAAAACTTCTGCTTCTTATCCATCGGCATAATCAATTCCTGCACAAAAATAAAAATAAAAAAATAAATTAAATGATTGGTAATTAATTACACCAAAATGAGTAATTAACCATTTAATCTCTTTATTACCTTTGTGTAAGTTTTTGGGAAGAGATCTTTCAATGAATCAAGACTGGTATCCCACCTAGATTGCGTCAAATAAACCGCACTGTTTTTATCAAACCCTAACTTCTTTAAGAACAACGCGATCTCGTCTAGGCCGTAACATTTTTTCGAACCCTGGCAACCCTTTTGATCCAGCATATCGAGCCTCAAGTCGACTGCAACAAACTCACTGTCTGACTTGCGGCTCAACGTTTTGAGCCGTTCAACGATCGAGTCAACCACTTCGCGAACCTCTGGTTGTCGCTCAAGTGATCCGCACATCGCTAAACATCCGACTGAATTTCTCTCTTCGTTTTCGGGTGTGCGGGTCCTTTTCATGTTCATGGAAGGGAAGTAAGTTGCTAACCTTACGTTTCCTTTGGTTTTAAACACGGGTTCGATGTTGTTTGCGATGTATTCTTCGGTTACTCGATTTGGAATTCTTAAAACAGCGAGATCTTTTGTTGATAATTCGGAAGGTTGGGATTTTACTACTTTTACCACTCTGTCTAGACTACTTACGAACTTTTCAATGTTGTAAATATCTCCAAAGTTCCTGGAAGACACATAATTTGACTTTTAAATGTCAGCAAATTGATTATTAGATAATTTTAGAGTGTGACAATCAATCTTTGTTTAAAAGTATGTTATATAAACTGATTATTGAGTAAAGTATAAGGATAGTCCCTGTGGTTTTCCAAAATTTTGGATATGGTCCCTCACTTTTCAAAAATACACATATGGTCCCTGTGGTTTGCACTTTGTAACGCATTTAGTCCCCAACCAACATATCTAAAGGTTTCAGGTGGTCCAAGTTAGGGACTAAATGCGTTACAAAATACAACCCACAGGGACCATCGATGTACTTTCGGAAAAATTTGGGGACTAAATGCAATACAAAGTGCAATCCACCGGGACCATCTCTGTACTTTTGGAAAGCTAGGGACCAAGTCTAAAACTTTGGAGAACCACTGGGACTATAACCATTTTAAAGCGAAATCTTAAACTAACGGTTGTGATGCTACTAACCTCCAATCACCAGGCTGGCTTCCCTAATGTCCGGAATCACAAGTGTTGCCTTGAGGTATCTTGCCACTACTGCATCTGTAATCTGAAATTTATAATCACAAACACCATGGTTAAGATGAAACTAAATACAAATCAAAACAAAAAGGCTGCAATACGTTATTACTACTTCAACTATAATATGAGGTTCATAATCACAATCACCACGGTTAAGAACTTAAGATTATATCAAACACTCAGTTTCTATACCTAAGAAACATGATATTCAGGTCCATTGGTTAATGAGAATGTGACAAACCCTTCAGATTCTTCTGGTTCTTCTGCTTACCAAATTAAAAGCAATTCACATTAGAAACATATATATGAAACATAAATAGCAAAATAGAGATCTGTACATTAGTTATAATCTGTTTCACTGACCTAAACCCTTTTGGTTAATCGGTTACACCTTTACACTACGAGAACTCTTCGTCGATAACGATTGCATAGAACGCAGATGTCGGACAATCGGAAGGACTAAGTAAGAAATCCCCTGGCCCTGCACTTAACCAATATCTTAAATTTCCTTTCTTGCACTTTGATGCTGATGTCAGCTGGATGAGAATCGATCGAAGAGTCGATTTGGGAATGGTGAGGAGATTTTGGCTCTTGACGCGGATAGAAGGATTCGATCGATATGACCATCCAGTTCATAGAGGTATCTGTGACATACAAATTATTCAATAAAATTTAAATTGTGTTATCAAAGGTTGATTACAATATGAATGATCTAACCTCTAGCCTCTCATACCAACCAATATTGTCTGCTTTGAATTTGTTTTAATACAGATTATTCAATAATATATATCAACTATATACACAGAACACAATTAATATATGTGTGTATGTACACAATAAAGAAACCATACTTGAGATGCATTAAGCTCAGGAAGACCAGGTGCACCAAAACGATGTGGTAACGCATTACAAACCATTTGCTTCTCAACCTCACGGCCTAACAGATGATGGTATATATATCTGCATAACGTTTTTTCCATATTTAAAAAAGAAAGTACTCAAAAAGGCATCAATATATGCATGTAAAATTCATATGCAAGCCATGGTATATAACCTACTCACTGACACTTGTCTCATCAACAGCAAAGTTCGTCATAGCCCCCTGCATCCGGTCAAAACTTGTGCTTTTCCATACAAAGTCAACGCTAAAACCATGATTCAGGTCAACAGGAACACCCTACATATAAAACCATAATAAGTAACGCTACCAAGTCAACGCTACAAAGTCAAAACTTATGCTTTTCCATACAACATCAACGCTACCAATGAGCTTATAGCTCAGTGGTACCCACTACCAATGAAGTTCATTGCCCACATGTGAAGCTGTAGTGGCACGGGTTCGACCCTTGTGGTGCCCAGATCATGTGGATGGTGTGCAGAGGTAATTTGCCGGCATCATAACCCTTGTGGGGTGGGATGATGGGTATCCTATGGGGTACCAAAGACAAGGTTCCTTCCTTAACCTTTTTTTCATAATAAGTAAAGTAATGCTACTAACAAAACGGTTATAGCATATCACAGATCATGATACGTTAATACCAATATACAACTACCTACCTGACTTGCACGAAGCTCGAGTGCTACATTCTCTTGTGCAGTTAGCTTTATCTGAAATAACAAAAACCCACAATATCATAAAGTTTCATAGAAAATGCATTCCACGTGTCCAACTAACTGGCAGCAAGCACATACCACATGTCCAACAGACTGTGAGGCTGGATGTGCTAGGTCCCCCGAGTATCTAAGTCTTAACTCATCACCATGTACAAGACGTAACTAATTGTCTTCCTACAGTGTTAACAATACTTGGATTTTTATCAAACTGAAGGTTAATAAGCTAATAAACTTACACAGAAAATAAAGGCTTGATATGGTTGTAAATAATAAAATAATGAAGCACCTTTGGGAAAACAAAATATGCATCGCACTTCTTGTTAAGACCAATATCCCACCGAATCGTGAGATTGTCTTTACTTTGAGATTCTTTCATCATCTGTCAAGCACAATATCATACATTTCAAATTTAGGTTAACAAAGTTGTACCACCGAGAAAACAATTAAAAGTACAGCTTACTTTACCAGAGTCGGCTTCAAGCTTGATAATTGGGGCGAAAACATTTTGATACTGCAATATAAGAACATCAAACATGCACCATTACTATTTGATCAACTCTAAAGATAATGCTTTAAATTGTTTTTTGAAATTAATATCAGAAATCAATTCGAAGTCTAGAAAATTAGAGCCTGATAAGCATCTTCATACTTTATGGCTACAGACTGAGGTGCATCATCCACACCAGGCTTCTCAAGATCTTCTAACAAAGTTAATATAAAGGTCTTGAGGAACCATTACTCTGTTTCGCTGAAGTTTCTTTCCATCTTTGATCTGAAATTACCAAATACCAGGAAATCGATGGATGGAATAAAGGCAAACTCAAAAAGAAAAAAAAAAACCTACACATAAACATACCTTGATTGACTGCGAGATAATCGATTATCTTCCCAAATGAGAAGTATACCCCTTTGATTGACAAACCAGATTCATACATTGAAAATAAAAATCCTAACACAATAAAAGATCCAAAATCATCCAAAACTTTTGCCAGATCTAACCCTAGATCTCTGTTCGCACATCCTTCAACACAGATCTGAACAAATTCATCATACGAAAGGTTTTGACCACTGATTAAAAGAAAAGTCAACTTAGATGAGATTGAATAACATACCTATTAAGATTGAACTGATAACAATACGGATAATCCATCGAAAACTATAAGATATACAAAACAAAGAGAACAATAGTCAGAAAACCTTCGAAAATCAAGAATGATGATTGATTAATTGTCAAAATCTAACCTTTATAATGAAAATAAGGACACGCAGAGATGGAGGATCAACAGATAGATTGAAGAAGAAGAAACCCTAATTGTGGAGCGGCATTGAAAGATCGAAGATTTGCAGACGAAGGACAGGCAGCTATGATAAAACTTATTCCCATTCTTCTTGATTTTGCAAATTGAGTTGAAGTAGATGCTATTCCCATATGGCTGCTAAGTATAAATTACATGTCTTATTTGCTTAAAAAATGATTGAAACAAAGCAGCCCTGGTGAATAAATAGAAACCAAGGACTGACCATTTGTATTATATTTCGATTAATTTTCAGTCTTGTTTTCGAGTAATTTCGGGTCGGGCCGAAATCTGTTAACCCCTAATTGTATCGTATTTTTATTTTTTAGTATGTGATGAATTTTACCTGACCCAAACCGTCGAACCGACCCGGATTTTTTACATCCGGTCCTCTGATATTAGAGTATCTAAAAACAATGAACCCACTGGAAAAAATTCCTGGATCTGCCACTTAAGACCCTATGGCCTTAAATTCTAGAATATATAGGGATCTAGTTCCAAAAAGAATAATAGTAATATAAAAGACTCAGATGTTTCTTGAAATAGTAACTTACATTCGGTTCGAATGTCCATAATGACGGTTTCGATACATAGAGACCAATTAGAAATTTCGGTAATATTCCATTATAAATGTTCGGATCTCACATGTCAATAATAAAAGTTCAGGATATAAAATCTAGGGTAAATTACTTTTTGAGTCCCTGTGTTTTGTTGGTTTTAACTAGTTGAGTCCAAAAGCAAAAAGTTTAACGACCTGAGTCCCTATAAGCTTTTTCTTTAACCATTTGAGTCCAATTTTCTAACACCATCCACCAAGTCTGTTAACTATGAGGGTAATTTGGTCACTTACACACAAAGTACAAGTCTTATATGCACATGAGTACAAGAAACAAGTCTTTAATGCATAAACTTTTAATATAATATATATAGAGAAAGTATAATGTACAAAAAGGCTTATCCTACATTATCATACGCGACAAAGGATATAACATGCGTAATTACATTTTTTGATCAATATAACGTGCGTTATTTTTGGTTCCATGCGTGATTTTCCAAAAAAAACTAACCCCCATGCGTGATTACATGTCCATGCGTGATTACATGTCCAAAGCGTGATTATTCCCCTGATCGGACGGTTGGAAGCGTAGCGTACGTGAAGTATGATAAGCCCTTTTGTATGTTAACCTACCCCTATATATATATATATATATATATATATATATATATATATTACATATATATAATAAAAGTATAAAACACACACCAGCACACACACTACACACACTTTCTCTCTCTATTACACAGACTTTCTCTGTTACACACCACCGGCCACCGCCTGACTAACCGCCTCCACCACTGCCCCACCGTCATCCCCACCACTGCCACCACCATCGCACTACCGCCGCCTCCAAACACCCACCACCACCATCCAGATCTACACTTCATACTAGAAAAAATCACAAACAAACAAACAACAAATTCAGAAAATCAAATCCAAATTCCAAACAACAAATTCATCTTCTCATAATAACGAATCAAGAGAAGCGATAACGAGAGCTGAACCTCATCTTTTCCCCAGCGAGTTGTTTCATTTTCGCCATAGGTTTCGCCGGAATAATCGCACGCGGCGGCGGCAGACACGGCCACGACGACGTCATGGTGGTGGTGGTGGTGGCGGCGTTAGGATGGTGGTGGTGATGGTGGTGGCGTTAGGATGGTGGTGGTGATGGTGATGGTGGTGTGGTGGTGGTGTGGTTGAGAGAGAAGGGGGATTTTAGGTTTTGATGAATACCCATTCGTTGGTTGTGATGAAGAACAGATTGTGTGACATCTGGATTGAGGTTTTTGAGAAGATTTGGGGATGAATTGAGGAGGTGGGGCCAGTTGCGGTTTCTGAGAATTGTTGTGATTTCGTGGGGTGTTTGATGAAGATTTTCTTGAGTGAAATGGTGAGATGAATCTGTTGGTGATGAGTGTTGAGTTTCTGCGTGTGAATAGTCTCATCATTGTTTTGAATTTAGGGTGTAGATTGCATTTGTGGATTTGGTGGAGAAGAAAAGAACGCTAGGGTTTGATGAAGTTTGGGTTATGGAGGGAAGAGAGAGAGTAAACACTGTGTTGTGTGAGTGTGTGTGAGAGTTAGGTAATAATAATAATAATAATAATAATAATAATAATAATAATAATAATAATAATAATAATAATAATAATAATAATAATAATAATTAAAATAATTAAAATAATAATATGCAGGGGCATTTTAGTCTTTTAATGAAAAGTTAACAGAAAATTCAAACAGAGTTAGAAAATTGGACTCAAATGGTTAAAGAAAAAACTTATAGGGACTCAGGTCGTTAAACTTTTTGCTTTTGGACTCAACTAGTTAAAACCAACAAAACACAGGGACTCAAAAAGTAATTTACCCTAAAATCTATATACTGAAATTTAGATAATCACAACCCAAATTCAAAGAGAATCGTATTTGGTATCTCCCAAGTCCCACCTTACTCGCCATAGGTTTCATATGAAAATATAGTATCTTAATCACATGACATGTTAGTGTTATTCCAAAAGAAAAAAGAGATTTAGATTCACTCTTTAAAAGTGCAACAAGGCTATATGGTGACGTGAATGTAGAAAAATCGGTATTTCGTCGATAAATTACATCATACATGTGTGGAAGCTTAAGTGATAACTTTACATATTGAATTTCATTACATTCAACCAAGATTTTGGTAGAAATAGGGGTATATTCTTCACATTACAATTCTTTGGTTATGAAAGACGTTATCGTCACGTATAAAATGATGACAGTTTAGCCTAGTGGTTTTATATATGGAAATTTGATGGTATTGTATATAAATTAATTTGTTTATTTCTCTAACTTTTCTTTCATATGGTTTATCATTACAAGTTACATACGCTAGGATCATACAACGAAAGTACCTACGTAAAGAAGTGAAGAATAATCATAACTTTCCAGTTAGAAGCTTTGAATTGAGAATGCACGGAAAGTGAAGCAATCAATAACATGGGTTGAGGACCAGTGGCGGACACAAGATTTTTTTTCAATGGGGTCCAGTTTTTTCGATATTCGCATTTTTTACACCCAAACGATAGAATTTTTGGGTCAGTCGTCGTTTGGGTCGGATCAGGATTATTTATTGTGCTTGGAACCTTTAAAAAGAGATAAATAAATAACAAACAAGATCTGAAGGGTTCGCAAGTTTTACGGTTTCACAGAGTAGGGTTTCAAGATCTAGCAAACGTATGATGAAACGTATGAAACGTGAAAAACAAAACCCTAGGTACAGGGAATCATATAATCGTGAGAAAAAAAAAAACTAACCGATTTCTTGAGAGCAAGGCAAGCCCGTCACACAATTGCTCTCATCATCAAAACCCTCAAAACCCTAGATGAAGAACAAACTCAGATCCCACACCGGCTCTGTATCAAGTCGGGAGATGAAGATGAGGATTTTGATTCCACTCTAATATTGTAGATCAACAACACATCTCTACATCTCTGATTCTTTTTCCTTTTGAATCCACAGATCCAAATCCAGATCTTTGAGGGAGAGAGAGAATGAAAATGAAAAGGGCTCGTCGTTTGAAATTTGAAAAGGGCTCACGTGATGAGTGACAGAGCTGTTCAGACTTTTTGTCTCAAGCCTGTTCTCACCAGCTTAAAAAAAAGAAAAACGGAGCAAAATGACACGTGGAATAGGAGAAGCCAGGGATTGCCATGTAGAAAAGAGAGAAAGAGGGTGGCTTGTGGTGTTGACACCTCAGCCAAATACCCTTTTATTTATTATAATAGAGAGACAATTTGAATACTTTTAAGAACAAACATTTGATATAAGTGTTGATGAAAAACAATTTGCGTTTGGAATTTTTACCCTCAGGTGCATTTAAGAAAACAATAAAACCCCAATGCATTTATAATAGTCACTCTAAAATTTAGAGTTAAAATTTATTTTAAGGATCTTTAATGGTTCTATAAAGTAAAAAAAAGTTGTTTTTTTTGGAAGGTGACTTTCTCTGTACAGGACCGAATTGGTCACCGGGGTCATGTCGAAGACATTCCCCCGTCAGCCCCGCTCTTACGGACGCGATGTTCGATCGGGCCCCGGCCGGTGCACAAACTGACTTCCGCCCGGAAACCATACTGCCCCCACACGAGAGACTCGCTGGGGTAACAGCTGGGTAAAACCGGGTTGCCCTCAGAACCGCACCATGCCTCGATAGGAACAATCCATCATTGGGACGTCCCGCCCCCCGTATGCCGCAGCCGGGAGTCGAACCGGCGACCTCCAAGGAGGAAGCCGGCCCAACTTAACCAACATGGGGATACCCGGTTGAGCTAGGAGGCGGGATTAAACAACTTAACCAAAAAGTTGTTAAAATATTTAGTAAAAATAAAGAAATATATAAATAAAAATGCTAGCTTTGTTGTTTCACCATAGATAAATTTATAAACGATAACCATCCAAAAATGCACGTTAATTGAACAGAGAGGCCACTTATGCATTAGACCATGCGTAGTGGTGTAAATTTTGGCGTTTTCATCCCCAAACACGGCCACCCCCACCATCTAGGCGTTGTTGGCCGTTATTGTTAAAAAAAAAAAAAACCATACGTTTTTTAAATCACGCTTTGTGCAATTTTGAATGGCCAATCACATTTAATCTTCCTTTTTTTGGCCAATAGGTTCTTTTGTTGGGTTTTTTATTTTTATTTAATTCTCTACACCCTTTTAACATAATGTCCACATCCCCACTACACCCATTTTAGAAAAACGCCCAATAATACACCTTCCTGACTGTATTGCCATATTGCGAAAAACGTCCAAGGGTAGTGTCATTATTCACCCTTACCACTACGCATGGTCTTAGTTATGAAATTGTTAAATGACAACCAATTGTAACTTAACAAGAGACCTTATCCGGTCACGGATATCCTACTATAAGACTTTTAAAATTGTACCAACTATGAATATGAAATTTTAAAATTCTCCTCGATATTATTGATATCTCAGCTGTTATCGTTACCATCAGCTTTTATTATTTAGGTTTTTTTTAGAAAGATGGTTTACTTTTTTTTATACATACAAAGAAAATTTTATGAAATTTTAGGTCATAAATAAACATATATTTTGTAACTTAGGCCTTGGTATGTACTCTAACTTCATTGGTGTTAAAGATGACATGACAAGTTAACATGTTTTTCAAACCATTACGTCCTCATGTTAAATGGTGTTAAAACCTCCCTTGGTTAACATGTTAACCTAGTCAAAAAGATTAAAAAATTAATGTTATTTATTATCAATGTTTATTTTAGCTAAGAAGTTAATGAAATGGTATTATTATTATTATTATTTATTTTGTATTTAATTTAAACTAGGATTGCGACCCGCCGCAATGCGGCGCGGATTTTTTAGTTATAACTAAGTGGATCTAGGACCCGCACGTTATGTTAAACCTGTCAAACGGGGAAAAAATAGACGATGTAAAAACGTTCACCCACACACGCACGTTGTGTCATGTTAACTCGCAAAATTTAGAACGAAACTTAAAAACTTTAAACCAAAGACGCACGCTGCGATGTGTTAAGTCACAATATTTAGAACCAAGCATAAAGCGAAAAATTTACGGAAAATGAAAACTATAAACGACCAAAGTTGAAAGTAAAAAAAGTTATGAGGATAGATTTTAAAAGATAAAAAGTTTTTGGTTAAAAGTAAAAAAACAAATAGTTTGGGGTTAAAAGTAATTTATGAAATACCTTTGGGTGAAAAGTAAAAAAAAAACATTTTTTTGGAAAACCCCCAAAGCCAACGTTACGACAATCATATACATAACCATTTTTTCTTTGAAAACCCCCAAAGCACACCCCGCGTTGCGTCGGGGCGTAAAACGATGTCAAATAGTACTAATGTCACACAATCGTCATCAACCACTAACACCGACTCGACCTAGGATATGCATGTTGCGACGAACCTGTCAAACATGGAAAAATAGAGGTAAAAATGTTGAACCACACATGCACGTTGCGTCGTATTAACTCGAAAAAATTAGAACTATACGTAAAACAAAAATTTGCGAAAAATGAAAAGCATAAGTGACAAAAGTTGCGAAGCTAAATTGCAAATAATGAAAAGTTTTGGGTTAAAGTTAAAAAAACAAATTATGTAGGGTTAAAATTGAAAAAGGTAAAAACCTTTAGGTTAAACGTAAAAAATCAAGTTTTTTTTTAAAAAACTCACAAAGCATAAGATACAACTAATGATGCACAAAAAACTTGCAAACTTATATATGGAATAATATTTAATTTTAAAATAATTAAAAAATGATGAGTGAGGTAGAATTAACAAGGTTAAACTATTTACTGAGGTGGAGTAAAAAGTGTAAAAACGGGTGATGTGACGCTTATATTGAGTTAAGAAGTGTTAAAGTAGACCCTATGGCCTTAAATTCTAGAATATATAGGGATCTAGTTCGAAAAAGAATAATAGTAATAAAACAGACTCCGATGTTTCTTGAAATAGTAACTTACATTCGGTTCGAATGTCCATAATGACGGTTTCGATACATAGAGACCAATTAGAAATTTCGGTAATATTCCATTATAAATTTTCGGATCTCATATGTCAATAATAAAGGTTCAGGATATAAAATCTATATACTGAAATTTAGATAATCACAACCCAAATTCAAAGAGAATCGTATTTGGTATCTCCCAAGTCCCACCTTACTCGCCATAGGTTTCATATGAAAATATAGTATCTTAATCACATGACATGTTAGTGTTATTCCAAAAGAAAAAAGAGATTTAGATTCACTCTTTAAAATTGCAACAAGGCTATATGGTGACGTGAATGTAGAAAAATCGGTATTTCGTCGATAAATTACATCATACATGTGTGGAAGCTTAAGTGATAACTTTACATATTGAATTTCATTACATTCAACCAAGATTTTGGTAGAAACAGGGGTATATTATTCACATTACAATTCTTTGGTTATGAAAGACGTTATCGTCACGTATAAAATTATGAGAGTTTAGCCTAGTGGTTTTATATATGGAAATTTGATGGTATTGTATATAAATTAATTTGGTTATTTCTCTAACTTTTCTTTCATATCGTTTATCATTACAAGTTACATACGCTAGGATCATACAACGAAAGTACGTACGTAAAGAAGTGAAAATAATCATAACTTTCCAGTTAGAAGCTTTGAATTGAGAATGCGCGGAAAGTGAAGCAATCAATAACATGGGTTGAGGACCAGTGGCAGACACAATATTTTTTTTCAATGAGGCCTAGTTTTTTCGATACTCGCATTTTTTACACCCAAACGATAGAATTTTTGGTTCGGTCGTCGTTTGAGTCCGATCAGGATTATTTATTGTGCTTGGAACCTTTAAAAGAGATAAATAAATAACAAAACAAGACATGTCTAAGCGCAAAGGCAGAAATTGAGTAAATCAAAAGAGTTGAAGTGTTTATATTACATTAAAGTTATGCTTGCTACTTGATACTTTATCACACAATTTACTTCCTATGTTTAATAATAATAATAATAATAATAATTTAATAATAATAATAATAATGGTGGTTTAATTTCAGCACAATTACATATTCACAGAATATGCTGGTCATTTTAACATTTTAATAGTGTATTTGTTGTTTTTATTAACAGCTTGTATCAAGCTTGAACCTATAAACTCTTTGTTAGTAAACAAGGATTACTAACCACAACAACTTTGCTTTTGATACTATGGGGTCCAACTAAATATTCTTATGGGGTATTTAAAAAACTAATATACTGGATCTAATAAATTTTTAAAAAAGATTGGGGTCCGGGGACCCAACCGGGTCCGCCCCTGTTGAAGACGGTGTCACTTTCTTCATAAATAAATAAATTCAATGAGGATGAATTTGAATATATTATGATCTTGTTGGAAATTTTGTGAAAATAGCACATTGTTCCACAAAGGAGGAGAGATGAAACTTAAATGGGTATTTAAGTAAGAACTCTTCATCCTTAATGTTTCATGGAAACACACACTAAGTATACTCGCGAAGGGTGCGGAACACCCTAACTCGCACCTGCACACGCGCGTGTGGCGTGGGCGATGAGGCGCAATGTGGCGCTTTGATGGCGCACTTTGCACGCTCGCATCGTCGCGAGCTGCCTTTGTATTTTTGACCGCGCGCGTGTGGTGAAGCACATGGGCTGCAAGGACCAGGTGGCGGGTAGACCTTGGAGGGTGACGTGGCAGCGGCGCGCGAGTCCACATGGCAGGTTGGCGCGCCCTGACGCATGGGGCACTTAAGTGGCGCGCGCGGGCGCACCAAAGTGAGCCAATACGGCGCGACTGTGTGGCGTGCTCGTAGAGGTTAACCGGTGGCTGGCGCACATAAACGAGCCAAAACGGTGCACGCGCGCATGAGCGTGCAGACCTGCGCGCACGCATGAGCTTGAGCCAAAAGGGCGCGCACGCACCAGTGTGTCTTGCGCACGCGCGCGCAGAAAATTCCAGCATTTAATGACAGTGCAGTTACAGTTCAGCATTTGAAACTGGCGAGTCAACGGTTTTGACTGAGAATTAAATGACGAATTAAATTGCATTGAAGACGTTTAATGCAATTTAATCGTCTCCTTCAATTCGTTTTTGGTTGTTTCTGTAACACCCGAAAATTTTAAAAACAAAAATATAATAACCCTCATTAAAAACTATTAATTCTTATGATTTATAGTCTAATAGGAAACCCTAATTAAGACACCCAAGTGATTTTGCACAAACCCTAAGATTTTCAGAATTTTCAGAATCAGGATTTGGGCCCCTAAAACTCAGAGGGGATATTTCCCACTTGACGATTATCCATATAACTCATTATATAATTCGAATTTATTCGTTTTGTCGACTCAGCAGGCCTAGTCCCACGCGTGGCAACCCTATAGTGCATTGGTGTACCTTACGGACCGCAACACTACCAAGCTTACGGTCCGTAAGCTGTCATACGGACCGCAACATCAGGAAGCTTACGGTCCGTAAGCTAGGCAAATTTCGTGTATAAATAGCAGGCTGTGGCACTTGATTTCTGGACATTCAACGACGAAAGAATTCGTAAAATTCTTCGAGTTATCATCTGTTTACTTCAATTAACACACACGAAACACAAATTAAGCATAGCGGGGTGCTGCAATCAGGGTATTAACTCGATCGCTATTACGATTCATTGTCCGATCGATCAATATATCCAATGAATGTTTTAGTGCTGCCCACATTAGGGTTATACTTTGTCGTTCGTCATTAATTTGACGGATCATCGTTAATTCGATGGATAAAGTATTGTACTTTGTCGTTCGTCATTAATTTGACGGATCATCGTTAATTCGATGGATGAAGTATCGCACTTTGTCATTCGTTGTGAGAATTTGATCTCGTGAGTTATCGTAAAGGCTGTATTAAGTTAATTACCTAGTTTGTGTGCAAATTAGGTTAAGAGAATAATCAGTAAGCTAAACTTAGTCCGTATGAATCTACAATTGGAAACAAGGTAGCATCATTTGGAAAATTTTAAGGTACGGATAGACTCTTGTCTTTTGATTTGTGTCATTTGATATAAGTATATCATTTCTGATTTTAAAGTCCGTATTAAGATCTAAGGTATAAGTTATAAGTTCAGTACGGATAAAATCCTTTTCTTTCGATTTATGTCGTTTTGATCCGAGTATATCATTTCTGATTTTAGGTTCCGTATTAAGATTAAGTTATAAGTTTCGTACGAATAGAATCTTTTCTTTCGATTTCTGTCAATTCTGATATATCGTACGGGTAGAATCCTTTCTTTCGATTTATGTCGTTTTTATAAGAACCCATTTCTGTCGATTTATGTCCGTTGGGTACGGATAGAATCCCTTTCTTTTGATTGATGTCGTTCCTGAATTTAAGTTTCCATATTAAGATTAAGTTATAAGTTATAGATTCCGTATTAAGATTAAGTTATGAAATAAGTTATAGATTCCGTATTAAAATTAAGTTATGAAATAAGTTATAGATTCCGTATTAAGATTAAGTTATGAAACATGTGTTGAAAGTTACAAACGTTTTGAAAAGGTTTTGTTTTACATCAGTTATTTAGAAAATGGTTTATTTTATACAAGTTTCATTTCCTACTCTAGTGGTTCCTTATTAACGAGTCAAGGTTTTATCTTGTTTCGTTTAATAAACCACATTTTGGGGACGAAATTGTCAAGATAGGATTGATAACCATACCTTGATGACTGGTTCCACTCTTATATTTTCAATCTCGCCAAAGATTCGTATTTTACAAGTTATAAGTTAAATATCTTAAGACTTATAAGTTATAAGTAAATAAGTTACAAGTTTAATATGATATATAAGTATTATGTTACTCAAGTCAAATTGTTTTAAATTACTATGTCTTATTTTTAAAACTCCTCACGTCTTTGATTATTGATTCATTTGACAGTCCGTTGAATTCCTTGATTTTAGTTTTCATGTCATGCGATAGTTTTTCTGTTAAGTTGTACTCATTATCGCATGTTCCAATATATGTTCCGTTCTGTTCTGAAAATAAGTTTTATAAGTTATGTGAATAAGACCATTTGTACTCTGATACCCTGAGTATCGCTTCTCGTGGAGTGTCCCACGAGCATGTTGTTGCGGCATCAACAGCATGTGCTCCATCCGTGACGGAGAGATTAGTTCACGGCGTCTCTTAAGTACAAGTGTGGTACATATATTAGGAGGCGTATGGATCGGATCCTAGGATTTAAGTTTTCAGGAAATGGATAACGGGTATGCCAACTTGCCATTTCGTGTGATAAGTATGCAGGAGTAGCTACCTGTGTATTGTCACGTTTTCAGTTTGCTCATGGGTACATCCGTAAGATATGATTATGAAATTAAGTTATTTGCATCGTCAAGTTCCATCCGGTTATCAAAATAAAATAAGCTTTTGTTTTCATCTATCCGCACACTGGGCAAAACCTTATCAAAATTTTGCTCAGACGTACGTTTTTGTTTTTGTGTTTTCTTCTTTACGTCAGGTTATCAAGACAAGCTGGGACGGAATATGGAAGAGTGATCGAGTGTTTAGAAAAGACGATATAAATAATTGTAATGGATTAGATATCCTTCATTAAGCTGTAAAGCCTTGTAATACATTTAAGTATAAATGGAATTATGTTTTTGATCTGACTACCGATATTGTAACACTTCGGCCCGTTCCGGGTCGGGGTGTTACAGTTTCGAATCAGGGGTTGTTTAAATACAGCATCATACCCAGCTGCAGAAGACAGCAGCAACAGAACAATTTATGAAAGCAACTCTCTCCCTACTAGTGATCTTTTTCTTGCATCTTTCAAGGTAGACTTCGGGTTCCTGTGCGCTCCGGCAGTACACGCTGGTTTGACTGTTGTACCCTGGGAAAAAAAACGAGTGCTCCTGTGAGACTCGGAATTTGTTTTAAGGAAAGCGTGTTGAACACGTGCCTCAGCCATCAGAATTTTTTCTGCTTCTGCTTCTTTTCTTGTATTTGTTTATTTAAGTTGTAAAAGTACTTTATTTTTCCAGCTTTCTTTATTTCTTGTATTGTAATCATTGAATAAAATTTGTTTCATTTTATTAATTACGCGAACGGTTTCTATATATCTAGGCCTTAGGGAACGTTAAAACATAAAGCATAATTATTTGTGGCATTAAACTTCTAGGTGAATGTAACTTGCATGCATGTCTTAAACTTTTAGCGGATGCAAATCTTATTATTTCTAAATCTAAATTTGTTTGATTCCTAAAAAAAAAAAAAAATACCTTTAGATTTTCTTACCAACGTGTGGTATTCTTAAATACACAATGAAAAAAAAAACACTTTATCATTGGTCGGAGGCTAACGAAAAATAATAATTTTCCATAAAATTCAGATTGATCAGAGGTCAATATAAGAAATTCAAATGGTTAAAGATCTAGCATAGAAATACATAATCATATATCAATAGGAGTACGGATGAAATGGAACAATCACTTGGAATGATACACATCTTAAACCATTTAGGGAGACATTAGGGTGTAGGGAGTGGTTAAACACTTTGGAGTGGCAAACCAAAAAACCGACCAATCAGAGCGCGCCATGTCAATCAGTCAAAAGTGTTTAAACTTTGGTGAAAAGTGTTCACAATGGTTTAGACACTTGGTGAAGTGGTAAACTATTTTTTTTTTAAAAAGGAAAAATGTGTGATTGGTTGAGATAGGAATGGACCCCACCCCACCACACACACACTCCCTTCACCGCATCGGCATCACACCACCGATTTGGTAAACTTGGAAGCGACAAACTTTGTTGGCGCCGGTGTTTGCCGATCGGCAAACACATTTGCCGCATGTTACCGATCACCACACCGTACACCCTTAGCTAAATTAATAAGATTCAGTTGCCCGCAAGTTAACAACAATGATTGTGAGAGCAAAATGAAACCATCATTAAAGATTGACACAAATCCTACAACGTTCCGAATAGAAAGAAAAACAATAATTTACACAATAGGATTCCAATAGCACACATGTACCTATAAATTCACCATTACGTTCTAGAACGGCAACCGTCAATTTACCCTACAACAGTGTCCTAACCGGACTTCCATCATGCAACTTAACTAAGATGGAGTAAATACCGATATTTAAAAATGTATGATTCAAGGACGCTTTTGTTTTATTTCCTTTCCCTCAAATTTGTAAGTTATCCCTTTTGACTCATGCTTCCTAGAAACTTTATGAAGTATCAGTTTGACATTGTCGACTTTAAGTCACTTGATGCCATAACTTTTGACCCCACGTCCCCGCAACACGGGGGTTCACCGCTAGTTATTATTATTTCTAAATATTTAGTAATTATATATTTAAGTATTTTAATAAGATAATATTTAATGAAAATAATATTTACTTATAATAATAAAATATAGATAGTAATTATAAATTCAAATCTTTATTAGAAATAAGATAAAAGTTAATGTGGTGAATTAAATAATTTAATTTGCATTAGATAATATATTGATATTGATTAGGAAAAGTTTATTAAAAGAAGGTAAATTAGAAACTCTTACATAAAGCACTTGTATCATATCCTCTAAAGTTGTAACAAGCATCTTAAAAAGTTTTTTTAATTTACAATGTTGTCCATAGAGTTTTATTACTATTGGTTTAGCAGACTGAAAATTCTTCTAAATTAATCATTAAAACAATCAAATCAAATTGGTTATTTGATTTAAAAGTTGCCTTTTGAAAACATAAATTAATATACAAAATAACTAGCTTAAACCTACTTTTTAGTCAACATAATAATTAATAATAACTAGTATAATTCTCTCACACGTTACAACGGTAATTCGGTCGGTATCGGTCCAGGTCGTTATAGTATTGGTACCTTACTCGATATTGCAATCAAAAGAAAAGCCAAAATGCCTAAAAGGATATCAGCGTGTGTTTAAATCAACTGAAAACCAAAAAAAAAAAAAAATCGATACTTGTGCCGATGTTCGGTTTGTACTGTTTTGGTTTGACGGTACCGGTATAAGGTACAGTTTGGTTTGACAGTACGAGTATAAGGTATAGTAAAAACAAAAGGTAAAATTGCATATTAAGTTTTTCCAAAAAAATTAATTAGACGAACACATGACATTTCTGTGCTTGCAACTAACCACCGAGCCATGAAAAATGTGTGAGGTTGACTAGTATAGTCACGAAGGTGGTGTTTTATATATAATATAAATATAAATATAAATATAAATATAAATAAATAAAATTAGGAATTCCATTTTTAGTAGGTTCCTATATATAGGGGCGAGGAGACGGTGAAGTATTAATGGCATTCAAACAACTTGAACAAAACTTCACTAAATGAAGTCTTGCAAAACTTGAAGGTGGTCATTTAGAGGCAGAACTCATCTAGAAGCATATATTTACTATTTAGAAGCTACTTCACATATGAAGAAAGTGATCGTATTCAAACTCAAGAGGTCAGTTCTATGCTAGGTACATTGTGATAATTTGTATGTCATTACAAGAATCCTAAGACAATTTTCCTTTTCTTTGGTCTGATAATACTTTTATATGCCCTAAAACAAAATCTGCTCTATTTGTTCCCTCCAAACTCAGACGTGTTCTCCAATATTTATGCGATTCAGGTCACTAACAAGTTATCTTGGAGACACGTGTGGCCGGCATATAGAGGGTTTGAACTAGGATTTCCCCACCGCGTGTTGCGGCAGGGAATCCAACTATGAACTAAACTTTAAATACCATTTTTTTAAGTTTCCTAATTAACATGGATTAGATATTATACACACCTTTTACAACCGGTATTATTTCTCTTATATCAAAAACCAAGTCAATTTAATATATATATATATATACACACACTTGATACAACAAAGAAGAGGTAAACTTTCCTAGAGTTGTTCACAGTGGCGAATCCAAAATTTTTTTTCACCGGGTTTCTTTTGGTAGATTTTCACTAATTCTCGCTATTTTTTTTAAATCATATAAAATTTTCACTATTTTTTTCATATTTTTCCAAACTGAGAGGGTTCCGGGAACCCCCAAAACACCCCTAGATCCGCCACTAGTTGTTCACTTGTTTCACCTCATTCATTCACAATTTCACACACAAATACTAATTGATTTATGTTATCAGGTTCATTCCATTTTGTAATCTATTCAATTGTGACCACTATGTTCCAATTGTAATCTATTATTATTATTATTATTATTATTATTATTATTATTATTATTATTATTATTATTAACCTTAATTAATTGACACTGAATATCCGACATAGTAATATGTCGCACCACTTTTGACGTTTATTATATTAGGGTTTGAAAGTTTCGTATATTACGCATAGCTTTCCATTCAATCATTCGAGCCTCTTACCCCCTTTGTCATAGCTTGCTACATTTGCCTTGATTCTCCATCCGTAGAGGCACAACCAGCCTAGGGCAGCCGCTATTCTCATCGCGTATTTTATCCTTATGAATCTTACGAAACCAAACAATCCTCCCTTTGCATCTCTCTTCCTTGCTATGTATGCATCCACCAGGTAACCTACGTTGCGACACTCAATCCACAACTCATTCTTCGTGAGATGTGGATGCATGTTTGTCACATAAAACGTCACTATCGGTTCCTTACATTGTTCCTCTCTGTTGGAATTCTCCCACAACCGGTGACGGGAGGTCTCTCCCTTCTCTCTCCCCATTTTCGCTTGATTTGATGACAATTCATATGTTCAAAGCAAGAAAATAATACCAAAAATATCTAATATATATATATATATATATATATATATAATTTTTTAAATACAAATGTAAAAAATAAAGATAACTATAAAGTACATGAGCATAAAATGATACGCATACTCACTCTTTTTAATACAAACAGAATAAAAATATATAACGTATATTTGTTAATGTTAAAAATAAACTTAAAAAAGATAAATGTATAAAGGTATGTGTGTCCCACCATAAAATAATTTAATAGGGGTTTTCTGTTGCATAACAAACTTTTAACGTCCGCCATTAACACACGCAGACGCCATGAACGACCTTGAGTTTCATCGCCAGAAAAACCGCGAAACTTCTCTCCGACAAATATGGTACGTGTTTTGCGTGTGCATGTCAGTCAATTCAATTTCAACATAATCTCCAATTTAATATTTATGTTCATATTCATTCATGTCGGTTTCTGATCATCTATTATCAACCGAAGTTGTAGTTAACGTATTTTAGTTTCTGGATCTGCGTCTTCCATAGGTTTTAATTTTCGTGTTATAACTGATTAATACACAAGCCAACTTCCGCCATTAACAACTTCGAAAATGAAAACAGAGCTACTTATTACTTGTATGTAAAGAGTCTAATCGACGTGTTTTCGTGTGTAATTGTAACATAATGTCAAAATTCATTCATGTCGGTTCTGGTTAGTTGCTATTAAACACAATTCTAGTTAACGTATTGTAGTCTCTGTTTTCATAGGTTTAATTTCTCGTGTAATTCGACAAGTTTGTAAGCATTAGGAACTGGTTTTGGTCATTATCTTCTAGATTTCTCTCGAATGTAAACTCAAAATCGATGATTTTTGTTTTGTGATGATGATAATAAGGAGGGCGGCAACATTAGGTGAAGAGATCGACTGCAAGGATCTCAGCACGATTAACATCGAGCACATCTAGTTTGTTTGTCTATTAAAACATGAATCCGTTTATTGTTCATTTGTTGGCGTTAATTCTGTTTTCCAGTTGTCTAATTTATTTAACTTCTACTCCGCTGCAGTGACCACATTCGGAATCTGCCAAGTACAGTGAATTTGCGAAATGTTGGAATCCTCTTCCGTAATTTTCGTTAATCCCTGTTTATGTATTTCATCGAATTAGACATATTTGTTGGGAATTCTGATCAATTAGAAGTTCAATCATCTGTGTTTATGATTTAAGATTTGCATCTGTGTTTATGTTTTAAGATTTGGGTGATTTGCCAAGTTTATTTCCGCTTCTCTGTTTTGATACCGATTACAAACTTCAATATTTGGGATTGAAATTGGTTTTTCTTAATATCAGATGGAGTCGCGATTGCATATCAAGGGAAACTCAAAACCCGATTACTTGAGTTAAACATTCTCGAAGGTGACACTCAAAACCCGATTACTTGAGTTATATATTGCTGCAAAACCGATTACCCTCACTAATCACAATTAATTGTGTTCTTTACAGAGGAGGCCAGCGATCTTGAGGACGAGGTGCACTCTCATCCAAATTCCTTTCTCGAAGTTCATGATTAGTGATAATCTGGTTAATCATTTTTCTAGGTGCCACTTAAAAAGCATCAAATAACAAATCTAGGTCAGATCCTAAGGGCAAGAAACAGGCGCCACTTAAAAAAGCATCGAATAACAAATCTAGGCCAGATCCTAAGGGCAAGTCACAGGCTCAATTTGAGTAAGCCTTTAATACCATTCCATATGTTGTAGTTTTACATTTTAAATTCGCGTGTCTTATCCCGTTTATGTTAATGACATAATTTACCATAATATATCGCGTCTATTAGTTTTATATATGCTGTGTGGTTTCATATATAGAATCAATATACTTTGATTTCATGTTTTTTTATCTAAGTTATTGTCTTTGCTGCTATTTTCCAACTCCGACACGCTAATGGGGATGATGCACAAAAGGGATGTGGACATGGTAAATTTGTGTAATAAACTGATAAAAGTAGCTATTCTTTTCAACGCTAAAAGCTAAAAATTCAAAGTTGTGTGTGTCATTTGTTTACAGGCGCTTGACAACTTAGATTCATCCGCGCTTGACAGAACAGATTTATCTGGCATCGACGATAATGCACACCAAGGTGTACAAATTTGTCTAAAATAATTCACGCGTAGTTTATGATCCATCAAATGTTCCCTGATGATTTTGTTTTGTTTTTTTGTTTTTTGTTTTTTTTTGTATTCTCAGCTGCTGAAGAGGATATCACCCTTGGTGATCACTTGAATTTACACCAGACTAGGGCATCTCGCTACCAACAGCCTGACAGGTGAATTATCTAGCTCTGATGGTTGTAAATATTGCAAGTTAACTGTATATTTACATGATAAACTATAAACTGTCATTTCCTTGCTTTTTTAACAACTTAATGACGAGTATAATAGGATCGAGGGTGCTATCGAAATGCATGATAATGAAGATCCACAAGTTGATGCGGGGCGTCATAATGAAATGCCTGCAATACAAGCCGATGATGTGGGGTTCAATATGTCAAAAATACATGCATCAACAATAGATATGAACAAGACTGTACCCAAACCTTGATTTATTACCCTTAACAGATCGATTTCAACTAATACAACTTCCAGATCTAAACAAGAAACTCTCAATCCTCACAACAATTGAGTTATCAACTAGATAATCTCACAATAAAAGAATCTCACACTCACTAAACTTTGATTCAAGATGAATCAAAGTCTTACAATGAAACCCTAGAAATTTTCCAGAGAGAACTATGAGAGAACAATGTAAAATATCTGAATAATAATTAATCGAATATATTGGATGCCCAGCCACAACTGCATCAACACAAGCCTTTATATAGACGCCCTAAAAGCCGATCACACATCTTCTGCAATGCCTTAAGCCCAGCTCAGCAAGTCCTAGCCCAGCAAGCCTTAAGCCCAGTTCAGCAAGTCCTAGCCCAGCAAGTTGTTGATCAGCCCATTATTACCTCAAACAACAAACAAACAAAATAATTAAAACTAACACACAAGCCTTTAACTTGATAATAATTTGGCAATTTGGTAATGCACCTGGATACTTTATTTTTAACACAATATTGAAACGGTTGGTAATGAAGATATTCAAGTGACTAGTGTTGATGTAGTTGCACATGCAGCTAAGGTTCTTGATGTTGATGGGAATCCACTGAGGAGGAGTAGTAGGACGAGGAGGAACATTCAAGTGAGTAGTTATGTAGGTGGAGATGAAGCACCGAGGAGGAGGAGGAAGAGGAGGACGAGGACGAGGACGACGATGAGGAACATTCAAGTGACTAGTGGTGATGCAGCTGCAGATGCAGCTGTGGATCCTGATATTGATGGGAATCCATCTATACAGGTTGAAGAACAAATCGTCATACGTAATGACGAGGATAACAGGATCGAGGGTAATACTGAAATGCATGATCGTGAAGATACACATCATGATGCGGGGGGTCATTATGAAATCTCTTAAATACAAGACGATGATGTGGGGTTCAATATTGAAACAGATGGTAATGAAGATATTCAAGTGACTAGTGATGCAGTTGTAGATGCAGCTGCAGATGCAGTTGAGGTTCCTGATGTTAATGGGAATCCATCGAGGAAGAGAATACAGGTTGAAGAACAAATCGTCATACGTAATGACGAGGATAACAGGATTGAGGATCATACTGAAATGATATTGACGATACACATGATGATGCGGGGGATCATTATATCAATATTGAAACGCTTGGTAATGAAGATATTCAAGTGACTAGTGGTGATGTAGGTGCACATGCAGCTGACGTTCTTGATGTTAATGGGAATCCACTGAGGAGGAGTAGGAGGACGAGGAGAAACATTCGAGTGAGAAGTGATGTAGGTGCAGATGCAACATCGAGGAGGAGTAGGAGGCGAGGACGACGATGAGGAACATTCAAGTGACTAGTGGTGATGCAGCTGCAGATGCAGCTGTGGATCCTGATGTTGATAGGAATCCATCTATACAGGTTGAAGAACAAATCGTCATACGTAATGACGAGGATAACAGGATCGAGGGTAATACTGAAATGCATGATCATGAAGATACACATCATGATGCGGGGGGTTATTATGAAATCTCTGAAATACAAGACGATGATGTGGGGTTCAATATTGAAACGGATGGTAATGAAGATATTGAAGTGACTACAGATGCAGCTGAGGTTCCTGATGTTAATGGGAATCCAGTGTGGGTTCAAGCTAGCTCCTATGCATTTACTATTCTTGAAGAAAGCTTGCATCGCCAACAACCTGATGTTGTGCAGCAACGTGATGTACCTGATTTTGAACCGCAACCTACGCAAGACGAAGAAGAACTTGGAAGAGCTGCTTCAAGTTCTCAAACAATAGGGGTGGATAATCCGATTGTCATACTCTGCAATAGGTATGGATCGTGGATTAAATTGACAAAAATATTTTCAACATCCAATAGGTTGATCCATGGATTTAATAGACGAAATATTTTCTACAGCAAACTGTACAGAGAGCTAAAGTCACGTTTCGGGGCACCGGGATCTTCTCAAAAGGTGTCTCTGCAGGAGCTTGCAGATGGGAAGACAAGACATTAAGCTGCAGTTTTATTCTACGACAATAATTGTATGTTTCTCATTGTTAAACATTTATTGAACAAATGCATATACAAGTTATGTTCTTACACAAGCATTGAACATGTAGGTTTGGGACATGATGGTGCGATAAAGATTGAACAGGAAGTCGAGGTTAAAGATATTCACATAACTAAGGGGTATATTCACATAACTAAGGGGGCACTCTTTCACCGCTTGACCGAGAAATGAAATAGCAAGGAATATCCAACTGTTTCAGCTACCTATTAAACATAATCAACATTTTAGTTTGGGCTATAATGGGTTGTGTTGGTTTTTTTTGTGAAACTTGTCCAGCCAACCGTACATGAATAGTTGAAAGATGGTTTTAAGTTTTAGCGTACTGCTGTTGATACATGACTGATCTTATCTGAGACGGGCCAAGCCTGGCCAGCCCTGCGATAAGATAAATCAATAACATGACCTTGTCAACAAAATGGAGATAGAGTTACATATATATACTGAAGTTCAAAACTATATTGTTTGGCTCCAAGAAATCGGATCATGGTGATTTATTTATCAAACCTAGTACAGTTAAAATACTCTTTTATAATGACTTTTGGACCTTCTTCCCCGGAGAATTCTGGCGATTGGAACTCGTAATTACCTCGTTTTAATGCTTTTTTTAAATCACTTATCTCCACAAACCATCAAGTTTATCCCATATTAACTACCCCATTGTGTTTATCCGATAACCCAACCAACTCCAAACATTTCAATTATGATTCCTATCGCTTAACCGCCTTTGTTTTGTATTAATAATTAAATAAGCAACCCTTTACCACATTCCAACTCGCCACAGTTCGAATTCGCATTCAATTTCTCTGCTTCCTCTTTCTCCTAACCTTGCCAGAAAAACCTTTATTCCGTCCAAACCAAACTCCTTTAGGTAAGTATTTATAGGCTTTTTGTTCGTTGCTTGTTTTTTTAATCAAAAGCCCTTTGTCACTTTCAATAAACAGAGGGCAAATCGTGTTCAATTTGGGATTGATTGGATCTAGGGTTTATGGGATTGAAATTGGGAAATTTGGGGAGACTATTCAGGTCATTATTATATTAATTCAAAACAAAACCGTGTATGTTTGAAAGTATGAAGGTGACTCACTGAACACAAGAAGACCCTGTTCGAAACCTTCGGTAGTTGTTTTTCGCCAATTTAACATACAATATAAACTATTTATTAGATTAACTTCATTTATAAGTTTAAACTTAAAAGAGATTTTGTAAACCTTAACTTCATTATAAAAACTACACAGAGATTTTGTAAACCTTAACTTCATTTATTTTATTAAATTAAGTTAAGAAGTTTTAAGCCTAAAGATTATAAGGTTTAAACTCTTTTTTTATTTTTATAATAAAAAAGAAGACTTTAAATTTATAAAATTATTTTTATTAATTAATTTTATAAGTTTTACAATTACTATCTTAGCTTCATTTATATAAACTTAAAAATCTAAATTTACTCTATAAAAGTTATTTTAAATAAGTAATTTTAATAAGTTAAAACATTAATATATTATTTCACTTTTGTATAATTTATTCAATTAATTAATCTGATGGTAGGAATGACAATGGGCTGGGTATTGGTAATCCCAGGCCCATACCCGGCCCGTTACCCGTCGGGTATCGGGCGTACCTGCGGGTATCGGGTATACCCGTTAATTTTCTTAAAAATACTCGTTGGGACAAATGTGCAATTTTTACTTTGATGTTTATATAATTTACTATTTTAATTACTATAACAAATGAAAATATGATTAATAAGTTACATATCATATTCAGACCACAAATACTAAACTTAATTAAAATGATTACTTAATGAAGTTATTGTATTAGGACCACCTAATTGCATAAAACATCCACATAATAAAAGGTGATAGGTTACATATCAATATACATGCTCAAAAATAAGTTACATGTTCACTAAACACTTGCCAAATACATATCCACATGTGACTATAGAGAAGGTAATAAGTAGATGCACTAAGTTTATATATATGAAAATCTGTAATATGATACTTTAGGGTATTATTCGGGTAAATGGGCTGGGTATCGGGCAGG
The DNA here is from genome assembly GCA_030545235.1 of Helianthus tuberosus. NCBI lineage: Eukaryota > Viridiplantae > Streptophyta > Magnoliopsida > Asterales > Asteraceae > Helianthus > Helianthus tuberosus. The sequence continues at coordinate 95,136,078 of CM060452.1, forward strand.
TATCACTAAATCCCATACCTGTACCCATACCCGAATTTTTTTTATTTTTAAGCCCGTACCCGACCTATACCCATTGGGCTTCGGGTACACCCGGCCCGTTTGTTTCGGGTATACCCGTCGGGCTTGGGCTTTTTTGCCATCTCTATGACTGATGGGAACAATTTAAACTTTACGTAACTTGTTTTTTCCTAAATTCACAAAATAATTAATTAATTTTTTTATTAATTATTTAAAATCTTATAAATCCCTCAACTTATTCTAAAATTCTCAAAATCACAAATTAGTCTTAAATACAAGTACACTTATTAAACAATATTTCATAAATTTCAATACAATAACTCTTTGGGTTTTCCCACATCCCACTACAACAAGCTTTTGTGTGCTTTGTTTCCTAACCCGGCCAGGAGAGTTACATAGGCACATAGCCCATTTGTTCTTATACTTTTAAGTGAAACATATTACTTAAAATTTTTAGTTACCTATGTCATACTGTTATCTTTACACTGCTTGTCTTAAACGATACTTTAGGAGCTAACGTTAGATACATAGTACAATCATTAACTTCGATCAAGCCAACTGTAGTAGATTATTGCGCTATAAGTCTAACAAACCCATCCAACATTTATTTTCCTAGGATAATTGAACAACATACATACAAACTTTTGGTTTTTAAGTTGATTCAGTCACTAGGTTTGATTGTACATACCATTTGTTTCAAAGTGTAGTTTTCACAAGATAATTTTAGGTAAACTTGATATGCTACTTACTTATTTTTGGAAACCTATCTTTGAAGCCCATTATTTTACATGTGTTTTAGGTAATAGGATAAATTTCTACGAAGACATTTCTGTCGTGATTTCTTAATTTTTATTTCCGTTTTGGATTTTGTACTTTTTTTTCCAATTTTAAATTTGACAACAATTAAGTTATACTTATCTATCTGGTTACAACTTGGGCTTTTTATGTTTTCTAGAAAAAACTGTAGTCCGTCTTTGTCTTTTCCACTGATAGCATGTCGGGGTTAGTGAAAATCAATCTATGTTTCGTTTCGTTGTATTTTAAAGGTGGGATATAACATCCAGCCCCTCTCACCACCAATATTGATTGTTTTGCTACCGATGGATTGCCCATGCAGGAACTCACGATTTTGTTTTGGTTGCCCCGGTGGAGACTTCCCAGAAGATCATCCATCCTAGTACTACTCCCACCTGAGCACGCTTAACTGTGGAATTTTCATGTGCTCTACAATCAACTAAGCCCAAAACGCGTTAGTGATATAAGAGGCGGGGAATGTCTTATGAACCAAGAATATCTCCTGGCCACGATCGATGTAGGATTTGTCTAAGGTGTCATAATGGTTCATGTTAATCTTTTTAGTATCAGGGTCATTACATGGGAGCTTAACCTCCACATATATTACACTACAACACAACCATATAAAAAAACTAGCTAATAAAAATACATGTCAAACGAGTTGTAAGTTTCTCAAAGTTTGATTTAACTAGCTATATTCGTTAGCGGAAAATTAAAACGCATGGGCCCAAGTGGGCAGCCCATAGCCTAAGTCAAAGAAGGGGCAGACATTAGTGGTGCACAAATCGGGTTTTCGGGTAGGACCGGGTTTCGGGTAGGATCGGGTTCGGGTAGGATCGGGTTTTAAAAAATCGGGTTTTTTTAAAAACCGGGTCGGGTTCGGGTCCGGGTTTTCTACAAAAAATGTATACCCTATATACCCGGGTCCGGGTAGGGTTCGGGTCGGGTTTTATAAAACCCGGGTATTATAATACCCTATTTCCGGGTTCGGGTCCGGTTCGGGTATTCATCGGGTAGGGTTCGGGTATGCACCGGGTTGGGAAAAAACCCGCACCGGGTATTAAAAAACCCGCATCGGGTTGGGAAAAAACCGCATCGGGTAGAGCGGTTGCGGTTGTGGCTGGAGAAGGCTAGACGAGTGATGCAGGTGGCTGGAGAAGGCTAGACGAGTGATGCAGGTGGCTCAAGCAATTGCATGTTGGGCCGAAAAAAATCAAATGAGAACAACCAGGACCAGCCATGCATTGTCACGAGATTTAGTGGGTTTTGGTTTAGTTCTTTTGGGCTTTGAAAAGAAATATGTGGATTACATAATTTTGTTTATCATAAGAACTAGAAACCTAATACTTAAACAAGATTCATTACATCAAAGTGCATACATAATTTTGTAAAATCATAAGAACTAGAAGTCTTAATGCATACATAATTAAACAAGATTACATCAAAATCGGGTTTTTTTTAAACCGGGTTTCGGGTATAAACCGGTTCCGGGTTCGGGTTCGGGTATTTATAAAACCGGGTTTCGGGTATAAACCGGGTATAAAAAAAACCGGTTCCGGGTTCGGGTTTTAGATCAAATATGCATACCCGGTCCCTACCCTACGGGTAGGGTCGGGTTCGGGTATTAAAAACCCGGGTTTTATAATACCCGGTTCCGGGTTTTTTTTCGGGTCTGGGTCCGGGTCCGGGTTCGGGTTTTTTGTGCACCACTAGCAGAGATGACTCCTTAATGGGCTTGGGTTTGCACTATTCTACGGTTTCCTAATATAACCAAGTAGGGTTATAACACCATATATATGAAGCTTGGATAAGCTTAAATGCATTAGTTGTTACTAGTGGGATTACCCGCGCTCCGCAGTGGGTTTCGGATGGTATTGGTTTGACTCGGTATGATAGGGCATAAAGACGAATATCGGTATCTATGTTGTTCAGCTAGTATCAGTTCGATTTGTCATGGTACCATTACCGTACTAGCACTCATTATAGCTTAAGGTACTAAAAAAACACTCTATTGCACATAAAACTTCATATTCAATGAATTTTATAACATGTCACACCCCGATATTTCCACATATTACCGGTGGGCCCGGTGGGGAGTATGGTGACGTAGTTGATATCATCATAGTCAATACACACAATATAGTAGCATAGCGGAAGGCTTGGTAAATAAATACTATTACAAACCATAGTGTCCGAGTGTCCAAATAAAAGAATATACAGACTTGGTTGTAATAGAGATCCACATGCGGATCATAAAATAAAATACAAGAAACTGAAATAACAGACTCCAGGCATCTAAGGATTTGCAAGATCCTCTTATTTGACACCAAGTAGCTCCAGCCTAATTACGTGAGGTACCTGTCACTTAGTCTTTGGAAAATACGTCAGTTTACACTGGTAAATACAATTAACCGACTCAATTGAAAAGAGTTTATGAAAATTGATTTAAGTGCACAAGGCACAAACCATATACTTGGGACAATTATTTAAGATAATCTTGTATGCCGTTTTACATGTTTGTCATACATATGGGGCCGGTTTGGAAGCCAGTCATGATTAACCGACTCACCTCTATAAAACCCACAAAGGAGTTATCCCCAACATGTGGGTTATTTAGCATTTGCATCTGTCAGGTGTATGCCTACACCCCGTGCGTAGGTCGTGGTCATTTACAAATGAAATGAGCCAATGATATTCAGGACATGGTCGTATTAACCCCCAATGCTTATGTTATCAAACAAAACAAATTAAAACGGGTTATGCAATTTATTAATCACAATCCGATTAAATGATTTCATACCCGACCAAGCGGTATTATTATAATACCGTATCCCAAGCCCGTATAAGGGAAAATAAGTTAAAAGTATTTACCTGAGCTAGATGTGAAAGGAGTAACTCAGCCGTATAATCCTAAAGCCTTATGAAAATACCTTCTACCGAAGCTACTCAATCTGTATAGAAGGTTTATTAACCTATTAGGATACTAACAGGTCTTTATTTAAGTCAAAGACTTAGACCGGTTAGTTTGAAAGTTACTTTACGGTTCGAAACGCTAGATTAAGCGAAGACCGGAATGGAATGTGATTTAGACCTGAAAAGTTTGGATAGTTGTATTATATGGGTAAACTAAACACATTCTGGAATTTGAAGATTTAATGATAAGGTTAAACCTGTTTCGGCTATTTTATGTAAACTAGTTACATAAATCGATCCGAACGCATAAATGCATAACGGGTAACCAAATGAATTATATATAGGTCTCAAATGTTATTATGCTTAGGATATGTTAATACATCAGTAGGATGTTAACATATATGCCCAAAAAGTATTTAAAACCAATTTAAGTCCCGTAAGGGCATTTTGGTCATTTTAATGTTTATAAAAGAGATTTTATAATAAACTGAGGTTCTGGTCTAAAACATTCAGTAAAAATATTTATTTTATCACATTACATCAGTAAGATATCATACATATGTGAGGTTTACCATTCATGGCCAAACTATGCCCCGAAAGGGTATTTTGGTCATTTCACATATGCTTCTAAGGTCATTTTTGGAAGTCTGAGTTCATGACTTATACCTACTGTAATAATATTAAAATTTATTTAAAAATTCAGAAGGTAACAAGTCTTAGGTGTCAAATATGGTTTTAAACCATACTATGCACCTAATTAGCGTAAAAGTCGCTAATTGACGATAATTAAGATGTTTATGGAAATCTGAGATTTTGATCAGCCTCTAGTGTTCAAAATATTTTATTTAATGTATATATCAGTAGGAAAACGTTTGGCATTCAAATCATATGTTAATCTCATTTTTTGCATAAAAAAGGGTATTATCGTCATTTACCGAATTATACAAGAACTCAATGATATGGTCAGTTTATAATCTGAAAAAAATCCTAAAAATGCCTAAAAATAATACCTTAATAGTAGGTGATGAGTTTTGGGTCAAAATCCATGTTTAAACATGCCTTATGCAAGATAACGCAATTTGATTAATAAAAAGCTTCAATTTACGATATCAAGCATAACTTCTGTTTGAGACCAGGAACTGATGTCAAATTTTTGAGACATACTTATATATCAATAATAAAGGTTTCTGTCCTCTCACATTTTCAAAAATTTCGTTTATATATCAAAAGGGCAAAATGGGCATTTATAAGCATATTAACGGAGATTAGCATATAATTCAGAATACTAAGGACCAGGTAATATCACTCCAGAGGGTTATACTACAACATAAGGTGGTCCTAATAGAAACTTAAAATATGGAAGAATTAAGCTCAATCGGGTCAGAACTGAAAGTCAAAGCAAAAGTCAAGCTTTTGCGACTTTCGGTTGTGAACCGACCCTAAACTGATAATTGTCGGGTTGAACATGCTTAAACATGTTCTAATAATAATTACTAAGTTATTAGAGTGATAAAATATAATTTATAACCTCTGCATTGTTAGTTATGATTATTATTTAAAATTCTGGTCAGTTTGACTTTTTAATTTAATAGTTTGACCCGAGAATTAACTAGGAAAACGAAATAATTAGGAGGTGCCCTTTTAAGGGTTAATCACCTACCTAATTATGGTCACATAACCACATTCATTTCAAACAGTGGCTGGACCATTTGGGTTTAAACCGAAAGTCAAAGTCAGATTACGATAACTTTGACTTTTCGGTTTTTAAACTAAAAACTGAACTAAAGAAGGGGGCTAAGATACTTAGCTATCTTTTATACAAGAACAAGCTTCCCTTTGATTCAGGAATCTCCAGAAATGCTCAGAACACAAGCTAGAGAGAGGAGAGTGATATTGAGTGAAAGTGCAAGTGAAATGCTGAACTAAGGGCCCTATTTATAGTGAATTCAGGTTGCCCCAGATGACTACAGGTGTTTAGGGAAGTAATCTGATGTCTCCAGGTGTCCATGGTGGTTTTTAAAACCAGCAACAAGGCCATAGAATCGATTAAAACTTGTTTGGAGCTCAAGGAAGGAAATAACCTGCACTTGGCAACAGAAATCTGTCGAAGTGGTGCCGTCGCGTCGCGCGATGGCAGAATGATCATATGGTCGCGCCACGCGACCCCATATGTTACCAGCCAAACAAGTTTCAAAGTTGACATGTTTAGTCCCTGCACCTTATTAAGCTTCATATCTTTCATTTTAAGCACAATTGGCCCTTGTAGTTAGTTTGTAGATGATCTAGGTGTAGGATCGTTGTTGGACCCAAACGAGTCGTTCAGAAGAGCTTTATATCCGATTCAAAGGCGGAATCAGTGAAACGGATGTGGAAACAGCTTGATACTCTTTAATTTGTCACTATGATTGATTTAGCAAAGATTACAACCTGGACAAATTTTGACAGCACCTCGTTACAATTTCAGGAACCGTGTGCCAAATGAAAACACAAGTGCCCTATTTATACTATTCCTGATTCCACTCGAAATGGACAAGATGCACTTTCAAGCGGAATCAGAACTTTCTGATTTAGCTTGAAATGACTAGGGTCACTTTCGAGCGGAATCACATCCATAAAGCTGAAAATCTGTTTCTAGAACCTTGGGCACTGATAAACCTATCCTAACCTATTACATGATACAAGACGAAGTCAATAGACGTAGTGCACTAACAGACTCCCCCTCGGATATTGACGAAGTCTTCAGTATCTAGTCTTCAGCATGACACATCTTCGGTCTTGATCATTCTGCCTTCTCATCCAAATTGTAACATTATAAGCATCCATCAATCCTTCTCTTCTTCTATCAGCTTCAGGCTCCCCCTTTAGTCAAGCTTCCGTGCTTTGGGATCGACACCTAGCTTTCCATCTACAAACTCCCCCTTGCTTCAAGCTTGTCTTCAGACTCCCCCTTAGACTCTGCTCTTGGGATCGTAGTCTGGACTATCTGCAATCACTCAAACATCTATAAATACAATGTTTTCATATTATCAATCAAATTCTCTAATCCACTTCCCCTATCAACAAACTAAATGTTTTAGCAGCATTAAAGAATCCAACTCCCTCACAGTTAATCATCCAAGTCCAAACTAATGACCTTGGAGATATCACAAACTGTTTTGATTTTTAATTTTTAATTCAAGTTTCAAATTAATGAACTTGTTTTATTTTCAGAAACACAATCAGCTTACTTAGATTTTGAAACTCAGCATCTCAAACATCGGTTGTCGAAAATAAAGCAGAATCAAAAATCTTTTTGTATTTTTCTGAAAATATAAAGCAGTAAAGAAATATGTACAAACATATTTACAGACAATATTTTTGTTTGAGTATGCGTCAGAGGATCATATCAGTTTTTGACAAGTCACAAGTACCGTTGAGCTTATTTACACATTAAGAATTAAACAATTCACTTAGATTGTCGATATACTTGTTCACTTAAATTTTCACACAAAGTTCAACTGATTCAGGATACGAATTAGGTGTATTAAGAACTTCAACCCATTCATGTGTCCCACCTCTTGAATATACTCCCGTATCCAGATCCCAATATTCAGTCTTACAGGTGAGTATACCTAGATGATATATGTAAGAGGAATAAATTATGAAACCATATGAGCTCAGGTCAGAACTTCCCTTCAGCAGAGAACTCAGGTTTGTCTTTAGGTGTGTCCCCTTTAGAGGATCTTTTGTTTCAACAGCAATGACTATCAATTTTATTGTTTCATCAATTTGCTGAGGGTTGTGCTATATTTCAAGCAATGCAGAAAGTATTATGCGGGGACTAGGCCATTGCTTCCGCAAAATCAGAAGTCTCGGAATAATACCCCAGATATCACTGAGTATAAAGACCTAGTATCTCAGAAAGAGGGACCTTTCAAACAAGATTTCAGGGGTTACCTATATATCCAAGTAGTGTTCCCCACGAAATAAGCAAGTTTGAATTTAGGTTTATATCCCGAAAAAGTTTACTAAATGTATAAAAATCTACCGACACATCCGCAGTGAGATCCTTTAACACATTTTGACTTTCCAATTCTTTAGCGTACTGTAACTGTCTACTGATGTACTATCATTTCCTCTTTTTACGCAAAAACTCAATTTTCGAATTTTTTAATGTTTTTTACTTTTTGAAATTTTCAAATGTTTTTGAATTTTCTAACAACAATATATCCCCCCCTAAAATGCAAAATCATTTAAAAGAAAATTTGACAACACGATGCTGATAGCTTTGTCTCGCCATCCATTTTCTGCTAAAAGTGCTCTGATTTGCAGAAAATATAATGTACAATACCAACTATTACCCCCATGATTTACAACCCATTGATTTTCGTCAGTTTGAAAACCGTTTTTCAATCTTGTGAAAATAATCATGTTTGTTCAGCCGTGAGGGTTTCGGCGTATTCAATCAACACATATTTTTTTATTTTTAATTTTTCAAAATTTTAAGGTTTTAAGATATTATTTATTTATATACAGAAAAACAAATAAACTCCCTGTTCAACCAAACCAGGGTTCAGCATCAGCCTCCTCCTCTTGTTGTGCCAGGCTGCTCCAACTTCTATTCTCACAATCTTCAGATTTGTTGAGCACCTGCACATTCAGACTACTTGATTACTTGAACAATTTAGCCCAGTTCTGTTGAACCTTAGGCATTTCAACACAATAATTTTCATTCAATGCTGGAAACTCTTTGTCATCTTTCACAAAAAATCTTTTCAACTTTTACTTCAACTTTTTCATCTTTTTCAAGAATCATCTGTTTCTTTGCACTCCATGTTTGACCTTTAGGAGTACCACGTTTGTAAAAATGTGAATCTTTTTGAACACTTTGTTTTTGAACAACAATTTTTGGTTTCCAAAACTCTTGTGGTTTTGTCATATCAACAATTGTTTTCCAACTTTGAGTTGTTCTGACTCTGGGTGTATGAGAATTCCAGGTCTGTCTAGAATCAAACCTATATGGGTTTGATTTCCAATTTTGATTCGAAGCAAACTTGTTTGTGTTGTACCTCCAAGTTTGTTTTGAATCAAATCTGGTTTACCTTTGTCTCATATTCTCAGATTTTTGTTTCTCAGTATCAATCTTCTTTTTGTCAACATCCACAGGTTTCAGATTTGGACACTTACGAGCAAGATGTCCTTTTTGATCACATTTAAAACATGTTCTCATGGACACATCTTTGACCTGTGGTTGTTGCTTTTTCTTTTGAGCTAGGAACTCTTCAATAGACTGTTGTCCAATTTTAAGTTCTTTTTCTTTTTCTAAACTGTCTCCTTGAACAAAACTCATTTTTGCTTGATAAGTTTGAGTTTCATTTCTTTTCCAATTCTGTTTCTTCTTATAACCCAAACCAGCCTTCATGTTTTTCTTCTTGAAACTAGGTTTGTCATACGAACCTCTATGACTCTTACCAGCAAACTTTGAAATCTCAGACTTTTCAATCTCAACCATTTTGAAAACTTTATCAACCTTTTCTGAAATCGCATTCTGAATCGGGAATACAACATCTAAGAACAATTTGTCCGATCCAATCATGGTATAAACCAATCCTTTTGAATCATCATTCAAACTTTTCTCGGATTTTGTGTTTTTCAGATAACTATCATGAAGATTTCCTTCATCTTCATCCTGTGATTCAGATTTACCTGTATCAACCGACTCTTCTTTCAACACACTTTCAACAACTTTACCTACCACCTCTGAATCATGAGAATCATCAGATTTGGAATAGGTTATGTCAATGTTGTCTGGCAATTGGTCTACCATGTTGAAAGCTTTTTCGACCTTTTCATCATCATAAAATGCAAATTTTCCCGGTGGTGGAACTTGATGAAACTCTGAGCCAATGCCTTTCTTGTTTTGCTCAGACTCACCATCTCCCGGTTTTATATAGAAAATTCGTTCAAGCACATATGACGACACGTGATAACTCTTTAACTTGTTGTTATCCTGTTCTAAATCAGCAATCTGTCGCTTTAGCTTAGCAACATCCTCAATATAGGAATTAACAACATCTTGTTTTATGGAATACATTCGTTTAAGTTCTTTAGTTGTTTCAGAAAGATAATTCATTCTTGATTGAGCATATTTCATTTCATCTTTCACTTTTTCATATGACTCTTTCGTAATATGATATGCTAATTGATGTGTGCAAAATACAACATATAAATTACATCAATTGTGGCATAAAACTAACCCTTTTTTAGTACTAATGTTGGAAAAAGTGTGCTTTTGTCTTCCTTTTGTATTTTCAGGATTAAATGAGCTCAAATTAACAAAAGAAGCAAAAAGACATCAAAATCTAACATAAATACAAGAAAAGGAACAAGACGTGACATGCCCGACCCCACGACAACATCTTCCCAAGCAAAACAAGAAGACAGGAGACTGAACACGCCCTGTGCTCAGCCAGCACGGGGGCGTGCCCAAGTGTCAGTAGAAAAGACAAAGTGGTAGAAGCTTCTATTGCCCACCACGGGGCCGTGCTCAGCGGACACGGGGCCGTGGTCAACTATAAGATTCGCACAATCTAAGCAAATCTTCATAGTACAAAGATTCTTCTGCACACGGGGTCGTGCTCAGCGGACACGGGGGCGTGGTCAACTAATAAGACAAGCTGCATTAAATGAAGAAAGAGAAGGATGTGGACACGGGGTCGTGCCCACTGGACACTGGGCCGTGCCCGAGCTTCTGTTCAGCCTATAAATAGGAGTGCTTGGCTCAAGCTCAAACCATCCCTTGGCACACCACCTCTCTCACACTTCACCCACCACCCACCACCACCATAACACCATCATCCACCACCATCATCCATTGTCCATCATAGAGTGTGTGAGTCGTCTCGGGATCCAAGATTGATCGTAAGAGTTCTTGACAATCAAGGCCATATTTGCCTAAGTCTCTTACATCACTTGGTGAAGACAAGTGTCTAGTGTAATACTTTTTATTTCTAATCTTTTCGCACTTTTTATTTGGTTTTGTATTAATGACTTTAATAACTAGTTTCTTATGTTGAAGGTGATTCTTCCTTATCGTTTGTCCGTGGTGTCTTGACATTATTTTACTGTCTATATAAAATAAAAGATTTTCACCATTCATATCTCCACGGTATATATGGAGGTATGTTGGCTACCTGGTCGGGGGTTAAGGGAATGGTTTGGTAAGTGATGTGTGTAAAATGCAACATATAAATTACATCAAATGAGGCATAAAACTAACCCTTTTTTAGTACTAATATTGGAAAAAGAGTGTTTTTGTCTTCCTTTTGTATTTTCAGGATTAAATGAGCTCAAAAACGCAAAAGAAGCAAAAAGACAGCTAAATCCAACATAAATACAAGAAAAGGAACATTAGTGGATTGCCCGAACCCTCAACGGCACCTTCCAAAGCAAAATAGAGAAAACAGAAGGCTGAACACGCCCCGTGCTCAGCCAGCACGGGGCCGTGCCCAAGAAGCAGCAGAAAAGACAAACCTATAGAAGCTTCTATTGCCCACCACGGGCCGTGCTCAGCGGACACGGGGGCGTGTCGAAAGTACAGCAGGCGCATTTATTGTAATTGCGAATTACAATTAATGAGGAGAGAGAGTGTCAGACGGGCACGGGGCCGTGTCCAACGGACACGGGGCCGTGTCCAGCTCTCTGTTCAGCCTATAAATAGGAGTGCTTGGATTCATTTCATCTCATCCCTTGGCACACCACCTCTCTCACACTTCATCCACCACCCACCACCATCACAACACCATCATCCACCACCATCATCCATTGTCCATCATAGAGTGTGTGAGTCGTCTTGGGATCCAAGATTGATCGTAAGAGTTCTTGACAATCAAGGCCATGTTTGCCTAAGTCTCTTACATCACTTGGTGAAGACAAAGTGTCTAGTATAATACTTTTTATTTCTAATCTTTTGCACTTTTTATTTGGTTTTGTATTAATGACTTTAATAACTAGTTACTTATGTTGAAGGTGATCTTTCCTTATCGTTTGTCCGTGGTGTCTTGGCATTATTTTACTGTCTATATAAAATAAAGGATTTTCACCATTCATATCTCCACGGTCTATATGGAGGTATGTTGGCTACCTGGTAGGGGGTTAAGGGAACGGTTTGGTAAAAGTCTTGCCATTGTTCAGCGTTTAGAGGTCCTGCAATGGACCTGGGTCAAATTTAGTAGGACCTCCTTCAATACTTCACGGTATTGGATGGCGGGGGTCCAAACTCTTTGATCCCCTCATAAGTTAACTACTATTAATACTATAACCCGGCTATTTAGGACTGTATCCCTGCTGACTCAGACTACTTAGTCGAGGGTAACGTCACCGCCAAAAGCGGGGCCTACCACAATACTGCATTAATAACTTAATTCATTATCTTCCAATAATCCACCCCTTTAGGATTGTATCCCTGCTGACTCAAACTACTGGGGTGAGGGTAACGTCACCTTCAAAAGAGGGGCCTACTACAATAACTAAGATAATCTCTTAATTATGTGCAAAAGTGCGGAAATAATCAAAGGTTATACTAGATACGAGTCGGAACCAAGTGATTCATCTTGTCTATCTGTTTTTATTTTATTTTTATTTTCAGCATTTTAGTTAGTTTTTATTTTTCTTAGTTTAAAACATTTTTCTAAACTTTTATTTTGGTTAGACGTTGAGGATAAACCGGTATTAAAAGCTCTTGTGTCCTTGGACGACCTCGGTATCTTACCAACGCTATACTACACTCAACGATGGGTGCACTTGCCCATATGTGTGTTTAGTGTTAGTGAAATATCGTGTTTTATAAATTTAAAACTTGGCTAAAATAAGTGTTAAAAAGGGCTTAAAATATACACCTAAAATATACGACACTTCGCACGCATCAAGTTTTTGGCGCCGCTGCCGGGGACACAAGGATTTTAAGAAAGCTTAAAATTGACGGCCTAATCAGTTTTTTCAAAACCTTTTTAAACGCGCGCACATTTTTCTGCATTTAGTTTAGTTTTGCGTTTACAGTATCCTGTACACGGGGCCGTGTTCACTGAACACGGGGCCGTGCTGCAGATTTTTCATAAACGCCCAGTAACAGTAGCTTGAACACGGGCCGTGCTCACTGAACACGCCCCGTGCTCAACTAGATCAGTCAATTTAATTAAAACGCCCAGATACAGATTCTGAACACGGGGCCGTGTCCACTCAACACGGGGTCGTGTCCAGCCTCTGTTTCCGTTTTTATTTTTGTTTTCTGATCTCGAGACTCGGTTGTGGTCTGCTGAGTGATTCTTATGGATCAATACTCAGGAGGTTACAACTACACCTATGATGAGGATGATTATAGGGGTAATTATTGCACAAATTGTCGTAATACACGTTCAATTCAAGATAATCACTCGTACCAACCATCCAATTCATACACTTACTATGAGGGGCCCAGGTACGAACCATCAACTTCATACACATCCTATGAAGACCAAAGGTATGAACCTCCTCCCTCATACTCATATTTTGATGAACCAAGGTATGAGCCTTCTTACTCATACTTTGAGGAACCAAGGTATGAGCCACCACCTTCATATGCTTATTATGAGGAACCTTGGCGTGAACAACCCACCTCATATGAGTATTATGAAGAACAAAATTACGAACCTTATCCATCATATGCTTACAATGAAGGGCAATGGTGTGAACCATCAACTTCATATGGGTATTATGAGGAACAAAGGGTCGAACAACCGGATTCAAGCTTAGAAAATAATGATTCTTTTTCTATAACCGAAGTGACCGATAGGATATTAGAACACATTAGAGTTATCGATCGGTGTATAAAAGAAGCTCGCGCAAGGGAAGAGGAGTCCCGCGCAAGAGAAGAATTAAGAAAGGAAGAGATAACTAAAAATGAAAAAATGGAAGAACAAATAAGTGAAAAACCGACACATGAGTTAAACAACGAAAAAGGTGAGTCCGACAACGTTAAAATCCAAGAAGAGTCTAATTTTGAAGAAATTCATCTCTTATCACCTTCTTTCGAAAATCATTGTTTAGTACCCACTCATGCTAAGTTTCTAAAAGAGTTAAACACTAACACTAAAATTGACGAAACGGTAAGTGTTAAGTTAACTAATGATCAAACTTCACTAATAAAAGAAGACCCATTTGAAATTAACATCACACCGGTTCCATGTTTCTTTCAAAATTCGTTTATTAGTAATGTCACAATCGATAAAGATCTTTGTGTTAACATAATGCCTAACTACCTTTTCGAAAAATTAAGTATTAGTGATTTTTCTCCACTTCAAATACCCATTTTTCTATCCAATCGGAAAGTAATAAAATCAATCGGTATAGTTGAAGATGTCTTGGTTCAAACAAATCAAATGGTAATTCCAACCGACTTTGTCATCCTCGATGACGCTCCTCTAGTGTTGGGACGACCATTTGTAAAAACTTATGAAGCTTTGAAAAACCGGAAGTTCAGTAATCTACCTCTTCAATTAGGGGCATTTAAAAGAAGTGTCGATCTCGAACGATCAATGAAATATCCATTCGGCAATAATGACCCCCTAATTGAAGATGAAGATGAGCCACCCGATACAAGTGAAGAGACTGACCACTTTGTTGAAGAAGAGGTCGCCATAGAACAAACTTTTAAAGTTCTTGATCGAAACGAGCAACCAAATAAGGAGTCTCCTAAAGACCCACAACTTGAGCTCAAAGAACTTCCAAAAGGTTTGGAATATGCTTTTCTAGACAAAGATGGTAAATTACCTGTAATTATTTCGTCTAAATTAGATAACCTAGAAAAAGAAAAACTAGTTAGTCTTTTGAAAAAACACAAAAATGCAATAGCTTGGAAACTTGTTGACATAAAAGGAATTAGTCCTTCTATGTGCACACACAAAATTTTGATGAATGATGACTACAAATCTGTCATACAACCACAACGTCGAGTAAATCCAAATGTTCAAGAAGTGGTTAAAAATGAAGTCATCAAATTACTTGACGCAGGACTTATCTATCCTATTTCCGATAGTCCTTGGGTAAGTCCCGTCCAAGTAGTTCCAAAGAAAGGAGGTATGACGGTAATTACTAACGAAAAAAATGAATTAATACCAACAAGAACCGTCACAGGATGGAGAGTATGTATAGATTATAGACGATTAAATGAAGCAACAAGAAAGGATCATTTTCCTTTACCCTTCATTGATCAGATGTTAGAAAGATTATCCGGTCATAAATTTTACTGTTTCTTGGATGGTTTTTCAGGTTACTTTCAAATCCCGATAGCACCCGAAGACCAAGAAAAGACAACGTTCACATGTCCCTATGGAACTTTTGCCTATCGACGCATGCCGCTTGGTCTATGTAATGCCCCCGCAACATTCCAACGTTGCATGGTAGCCATTTTCCATGACATGATAGAAAAGACAATGGAAGTCTTCATGGACGACTTTTCTATCTTTGGGCATTCATACGACCAATGCCTCGATAACCTTGAACGAATGCTATCCCAATGTGAGGAAACTAACCTCGCCCTTAATTGGGAAAAATGCCATTTCATGGTAACGGAGGGAATAGTACTCGGTCATAAGATCTCAAGCGAAGGAATGGAGGTGGATCGAGCCAAAATAGATACCATTTCTAGGTTACCTCCTCCATCCTCCGTAAGAGCTATTAGAAGTTTCCTAGGGCATGCCGGATTTTATAGGAGGTTTATCAAAGACTTTTCAAAAATCTCAAGACCTCTAACAAAGTTACTTGAAAAAGATGCTCCTTTCATCTTTGACAAGGATTGCAATCAAGCATTTCTAACCCTAAAGGAAATGTTAGTCAATGCACCTATCATGATAGCACCTGATTGGAAATTTCCTTTCGAAATCATGTGCGATGCTAGTGACTTTGCAGTTGGAGCTGTCTTGGGACAGAGAAAAGAAAAGCATTTCCACCCAATATATTATGCTAGTAAAACACTTAACGATGCACAAGAAAATTACACAACAACTGAAAAAGAGTTACTAGCTGTGGTATTTGCTTTTGATAAATTTCGCTCTTATCTTGTTCTTTCTAAAACTATAGTCTACACAGACCATGCAGCCATTCGATATCTCTTTAAGAAGCAAGACGCAAAACCACGTTTGATTAGGTGGATTCTACTCCTCCAAGAATTCGACATTGAAATCAAAGACAAAAGAGGAGCAGAAAATACCGCAGCAGATCATCTTTCGCGCTTAGAAGACCCAGCTTTGGAGGCAACCAGGGGCGAGCAAATCAACGAAAAATTTCCAACTGAATCCCTGGAAATGGTGGAATTTAAGGAAGAACCATGGTACGCCGACTTTGCTAACTACCTAGCTAGCGGAATAGTCGCCAAAGGATGGCCACATCATCAAAGAAAAAAATTCTTTGCCAATGTGAAACACTATTTTTGGGAAGATCCATATCTTTTCAAAATGTGTGCCGACCAACTCGTCAGACGATGCGTACATGGTAGTGAAGCCCGAAGAATTCTTCGCCATTGTCACGAAGGTCCATACGGAGGACATCATGGTGCTGCCAGTACCGCACGAAAGGTATTTGATTCAGGATTTTATTGGCCAACCATTTACAAAGATGCCCAAAATCTTGTAAAGACATGTGATGCTTGCCAAAGAACAGGTAATATTTCTTCCAAAAACGAAATGCCACAAAATGGCATTCTTGTTTGTGAAATTTTTGATGTGTGGGGACTCGACTTTATGGGACCTTTCCCACCATCGAAAGGAAACAAATACATAGTTGTGGCAGTAGATTACCTGTCTAAATGGGCCGAGGCCGAAGCACTTCCAACAAATGATGGAAGAGTAGTGGTAAGATTTCTGAAAAAATTATTCTCTCGTTTTGGCACACCCAAAGCTTTAATAAGTGATAGAGGTACCCATTTTTGTAATCATCAACTTGAAATTTTTTTAACAAGATATGGGGTCTATCACCGGGTTTCGACAGCTTATCACCCTCAAACAAACGGACAAGCCGAAGTGACCAATAGAGGGCTAAAACGAATACTTGAAAAAACCGTAGGGTTAAATAGAAAGGAATGGGCTGATAAATTAGATGATGCTTTATGGGCTTTTCGAACTGCTTATAAAACAACGATAGGTACAACCCCATATAAGCTAGTCTATGGAAAAAGTTGCCACTTGCCAGTAGAAATTGCACACAAAGCCTACTGGGCAATCAAAAATGTAAACTTAGATCTAGAATTTGCTGGTAAAAATCGATTTTGTCAAATAAATGAATTAGACGAACTTAGGAATTATGCATACTCAAACTCTGAAATTTATAAGGAAAGAATGAAAGATTGGCATGACAAACATATTAAACCTAATGAATTTCGGGTAGGAGATTTAGTTCTTTTGTTTAATTCACGACTTCGATTGTTTCCTGGTAAATTAAAGTCTAGGTGGTCAGGACCTTTTTCCATCACCCATATTTTTCCACACGGTGCAGTGGAAATTAAACCTCGAAATGGGTCACCATTTAAAGTCAATGGCCAACGGCTAAAACTCTATCAAGGATTTATTGAGGATGAGGAAGAAGAGATCTCGCTTCAAACCGTGGAAGAGTAAAAACATCATGCCTGGTAAGTTACGAACGATTGAGGCGGCAAAATAAAGCGGTAAGTTTTCTAAACCATAGCTTATGGGAAAAAAGGGGCACTCACACGCGCACGAAAAAAAAAAAAAAAAAAAAAAAAGAAAAGGGGGCTCGGCACGAGGCCGTGTTCGCTGGACACGGGGCCGTGTTCGCGCTGCAGACGGGATTAAACCCCTTTTTCAAAACAGTTTCTTCATTCCACACGCCCCGTTTCCCCACAAAAGCTCTGGTTCCAGGCGATTTTTCGCGAAATTCCAACGTCTCTTACCGATCTAACAGCGTCAAGGTATGATTCTGTCACTCGTAGTAGTTAGATTAGTCACTTGCATGTAGTTAATACACCACAAATTTGGGGAAAAATCTAGGGTTCTTAATGTTCATTCGGATCGAACCTAAAATTTTTGCCTAAATCTGTTTGCATTTAGTTAGATTAGTGTTAAGGGAAGTAAATACACTTGTATTGTTCATAGATTCACCCGATTTCTTACAAAAACCCCAAACCCTTGTTCTTGAACCGAAAAAGATAAAATTGATAGGGTAAACGGGTTATTTTGGGAAAAACGGAACTTAGGGTTTCATTTTCGGGGGAAACCGCACCTATCGGTTCAAAAATTTTCAAGTTTTCGAAGCCGGGTCGAAAAATGGGATTTTTGAGTAACAGACCCCTGGACACGGGGCCGTGTCCGCTGGGCACGGGGTCGTGTCCAGCCCGCTGTTTGCAGTTTTGTCCGAAAATATTTCTGTTTCATGCTAACTTTTGGTGTATTCTTGCAGATGGCCAGGAAGTTTACTAGATTCAACGCCAATGAGCTAGATGCAAGAGCTCGATACGAGCTTCTTCAAACAAGGCCGGAGGAATACCCAAGGCAGGCGTGCACAGAACTACTAACCATGGTGAATCAAATTGACCGTTTCAACAACATTGTCACGGGACCGCTCAGAGTCGCGCTAACAACCCGACTCCGTTCCGTCCATGAATGCACCTTGGAATTTTACAGCACCTTTGCATTCACTTCAAGGTGCGACCCGTTCGATAATGACGGGGTGTCATTCAGGTGTGGCGGAACAAGATATTCGATCTCCATGGCACAATTCGGGTCGATTATCGGGTTGTATGCGGAGGAGGATGCGGGAAACGAAGAGAATACATGGGGGTTGAGAGAGATCGAAGACAACGAGCGCCAAGCCATGTGGGCTCAGATTGGGGAAGGGTTCTACAATCCGAGCAGCACTAAGAGTACCAAGCTGAGGGATCCGCTTTACAGATACATTCATAGGCTCCTCGGCTACTCTCTTAGCCAAAGGCACGACAGTGGTGGCGTCGTTGGGTTTAAGAGATTTGCTTGTCCTCCATTGTATTCACAACCGCAGGCCGCTCGATGTTCCGTTCCTCATGCTCCGAAACATGCATCACAACCGCCTTGCTAGTGCACCAACTCCTATTTTCTTCGGGGGGTGGGTGTACCGTCTCTTCAGGCACTTCGCCCACATTCCGAGGTCATTTGAGAAGAGCCCATGGTCGGGTACGGTGGATATTCACATATGCCGCTCGATGAACCTGGTTTATGAGGCGGAAGACGGGACGGTAACCTTTCAAAGGATGCAAGGTCATGCATGGAACCCGCAAGAAGCACTTGTCCTCCCAACTCCGCAACATCATCAGTACCAATACCCACCCCACGGTGATCCGGGCCAATCATCCTCCTCGGGAGGCGGTTTTCCTAATTTTCAAAGTTTGCATGATTTGTTGCAGGAAAAAACCTCATGTGTACTCGGAACACCTATAACATGGCGAGCAACACCTACAACCGGGTCGGAGCTATCGAGAGAAACCTATCCGAGATACAAGATGACGTCGGATACATACGAGACCACATTGCACGCCGTGGAGGGGATGACGATGATGATGATGATGATGATGATGATGCCATGGAGTAGGCGGGAGGAGCATAGGAGGAAGCGGTTGATTAATGACTCCCCAGGTTAACCCTTTGCAATCTTGAACAATTGATGGCCTGCGTGCCAAGTGTTAGACAATTTACTTTTCCTAACTATTTTTCTGCATTTTATTTTTCTTTTACTTTATGCTTGGAACAATTAACTTTGGTAATGTAGGATGTTTGTATTGCTTGGTGTGGTATTAAGTGTTGAAACAGGTACAAACCAAGGCTTAGGGTGTTAAGCCTCAGCACTCATAGGGCTAGAATGGAAAAACCGGAGAAGGAAACCTGTTTTTCAGGCTTCCAGACTGTCCACACGGGGACGTGTCCAGCCAACACGCCCCCGTGCTCACCTCCCTGACCTGCTGTTTGGCTTCTGTTCGGCAGAATTTTGTCAGACACGTGGCCGTGTTCAGTGGACACGGGGCCGTGTCCACCTTCTGTAAGTTCTTGTTACTGGCACCTGAACACGGGGTCGTGCCCACTCTACACGGGGCCGTGTTCAGTGCCCAGTAACACAAATTTTTGCTTTTTAAACACTATTTTACACATCTAATCAACCTAAAAATTTATTTTTGGGACACATTGAGGACAATGTGTAATTTAAGTGTGGGGGGGATGCTAAAACCTTGAATTTTGCAAGTCCTAAATACAAGCCTTACACAAAACTCTATTGGAACCGCTAATCACCCCAAATTTTTTCAAAAATTTCAATTTTTTTTACTTGTCTAGGTTTAACTCGGGAAATTCAAGCTCTCAAAAAGGTTATATTTTTACAAATTTACAACCAATAGCGTAGTGATAAAAAGAACCAACATAAGAAAATTATGAAAAGGCATGACAAACTTATTTAAAATTTGATTATATATACTTGATCACATAAAAACCCATTCCCACAAAAGTGAGTTTTGAGCCTTTATTGAGCACACAATTCCATATCATTTGACTAAATGCTCATTTTTCGTTTCTTGTGTGAATAGCCGCTTGGTTCTTACGACTCTAGAACTTGCCATAACAATACATTCCCGGTCCTTATCAACTTAAACCCGAGTAAGTAAATGATGGAGGCATTAGGACTAACATTTTTTTTCTACACCATTATTTTTCTTTTACCACCTACCCAAAAATCCCCCTAGTTAGCCCCTTTGAGCCTAAACCTTTTCGTTTCATCACCCAAAACAAAAACCCTTTCACCCACCAAAACCTTTTTCATTTTTTTTTACCCTTTATTTTAGTAACAAGTTCGGTTCTTCGTAAAAAAAAAAAATAAAAAAAAAAATAAAATAAAATAAAAATTTTTAATGAAGCAAAAAGAAAATAAACAAACAAAGTAATCAAAAATAACTTTGTTTGAATAAAAGCTTCATTAAAAATAAAAAGTTGAAAAAAAAAAATACGAAAACCGACACTTGTTACGCTTTTTGCCCTTTTTTTTACTAACCACTAACCCAATCACCTACCTTTAACCCTAGCCAACCCTTAACCCACAAAGTCCTCTTGATATCTACAAAGGTATAAAAGTTAAAAAGGAGGAGGATTGATTTTTTGGCAAGCCTATGGTAGGAATAAGTTCCAGGACCGCTCTCGAGTGATTCACTAAAAAAACACCTTCGGCCGAGTGTGAGTGATTTCCCCGCGAGGTATGTGAACTTGTATATAAATAGAATTTTAAAAAAATATGTTATGCCCAATTAAGTAATTTCTTTTATGAACAGTTCTAAATAAATCATTACGAATAGGAGTGTAAATAAATAAAAATAAAACCCCAAAAAGATCTTGGAAATCCCGACACTCTATGACAAGCCCAAAACCTTCTCTTCTACCTATTCCATTTGGGAGTGTAAGCCAAATATTAAAGAGTTTTGCTTGAGGACAAGCAAAAGTTCAAGTGTGGGGGTATTTGATGTGTGTAAAATGCAACATATAAATTACATCAAATGAGGCATAAAACTAACCCTTTTTTAGTACTAATATTGGAAAAAGAGTGTTTTTGTCTTCCTTTTGTATTTTCAGGATTAAATGAGCTCAAAAACGCAAAAGAAGCAAAAAGACAGCTAAATCCAACATAAATACAAGAAAAGGAACATTAGTGGACTGCCCGAACCCTCAACGGCACCTTCCAAAGCAAAATAGAGAAAACATTTTAGACGTTGAGGCATTTTTCTTAGTTAGTTTTTATTTTTCTTAGCTTAAAACATTTTTCTAAACGTTTTGATTTGATTAGACGTTGAGGATAAGCCGGTACTAAAAGCTCTTGTGTCCTTGGACGACCTCGGTATCTTACCAACACTATACTACGCTCACGATGGGTGCACTTGCCCATATGTGTGTTTAGTGTTAGTAAATATCGTGTTTTATAAATTTAAAACTTGGCTAAAAAAAGTGTTAAAGGGCTTAAAATATACACCTAATATATATAACACTTCACACGCATCAAGTTTTTGGCGCCGTTGCCGGGGACACAATGATTTTAAGAAAGTTAGGAATCAGCGGCCTAATCGTTTTTCTTATTTTTCATTTTTTTAGGATTTTTTTTAATTTTTCAGCTTCTGCAGAACTCAGCACGGGCCGTGCCCGCTGAACACGCCCCGTGCCCAATCATTGGAACTGGCAATCCTGTTTTAAGTCAGACAGTAGCTGAACACGGGGCCGTGCCCATTCAACACGCCCCCGTGCCCAAGTTTCAGTTACTGAAAACAGAACCGTAAGATCCCTGCGGTTGGTAATTTCTGACACAAACATGAGTGATAGCGATATTTTTTACTTTCGGCACTCTTATGGTACTATGTGGTGTCAATTATGTGGTGGTAACCATAAGGAATTAGAATGTTATTTTCTAAATTATAAACCCCACTATATAGACCCATCGTTTCCTAGTATCCTTAAGAGGGGTGAAAGTAAAAATAATCCCTATCTCTCCCTCGAATGCTCCCAACCAGATTTTCTAGGGGAAATGCTTCTCGATGAATTATTTCAACTAGAAGATCTAATTATTGATTGGTTAAAAGAACTTAGGAAAGATTTCAATGATCTTTTCCAAGACAATAGCCAAGAAGAAGGGTTGGAAACGCATTCAAACAACTTCGTTGTTTCCGATGATACTTCTAACTCTAGTGAGGACTTGAGCGATAGTCGTCCCTGTGTCGATTGTGCCGTGAAGGACTCCCCATCGACTTCGTTCGATGCATACATAGACCTGAGCGATTCGACATACACCTTCTTTAACGAGAGCCCGGAAAAGGGTTGGACTTGTCCACCTACATATAGCATAGGAATCACCCTCACCGACAACCTCTTGCGTTCTCGTCTTAATCTTGAGCAATTAAGGTATCTTAGGCACTTTGGGGTTGTTCCATCCAGTAAGGAACCGCCCGATACGGAAAAATTCCTTAAAAATAGACACACTTCATAAAACAGCCTTCCGACACGGGGCCGTGCCCAGGTCAACACGCCCCCGTGTCCACCAAAAGATTCCCTTCTGACTTTTGTCAGAATACGGACAAAACGTGTCAGGATCTTGCCTGCACACGGGGCCTGTCCAGCATGCTGTCGTTTTCTATAAATGCAGCCAAGAATCCTGCACATTTGGACCATCCAGGGACAGCGATTTGAAAGGATTTTCTAACTTACCATCCTATGTAGGTTCTAAAAGAAGGTTCTAACAAACATCTTGTCCTTTCCTCTTTTATCTATTACCTTCTTCTTCACCTTTCTTGCAACAACACCTCCATTGAAGCTTGATTTCAAGCTTCATTGTGATAATTGTTGAGTTTTTATTCAAGGAATCTTGTTAAAAATAAGTTACACAACACTGTTTTAAGTTATTTCTGTTCAAAAACACTTCATAAGTTGAGAAAATAATTTAAAACCCCAAGATTCCTTGTTCTAAAAATCTGTAGAAAGTTGAACACGGGGCCGTGCTCAGTGAGCACGGGGCCGTGTCCGTCTACTGTTTCATTAAAACAAACTATTTTTGGTATGTTTTCGTAGAATGTCTAGCCAAAACAGTGGAACCTCTTCTGCGCACTCAAGGAACAGTCGACGAGAAAGGAGGCCATCGATTGAAGCAACTCTCGTAAGATACGTAATGGCGCTACGTGAAGCCCTTGACGAGATGACTTCGGTGGAGGAGGTCCTCATAGACCGTATAAATTATCTCTCGGTGGGGTTGGAAAACAGTTTTCAAGAAATAAACCTCTTGCACCAGAGGTTAAACATTCTTGTAACACCTCCCATGGAACCAATCCTCCCTCAAGAGGATTGGAACCTAGCACTTGGAATCCAAAATCCTACCGGTTGGGACGACATTCCAGCGGAACCTCCTCTTGAAGAACTCCAAGAAATCCCGGTGGAAGTTGCATCTCCTCAAACCAATGCTCATGAGCCCGCTTTTCTTCTCCCTAGGGAGATCAAAGAGTGGCTCGCCGACATGTGAGGACCCCATACCCGGAGAAAGAAGTTTGTCAAGCCACTTTTAACCGATAGATTTATCTTTTCGGAAATTTTGCTAGTAGAATAAATAGTAGGCTAGAACTTCGATTTCTTGTGTTTCCTTGACCTAACTATCTAATATTTTAATTTTAGGACTAGTATGTAACTCTCTCTATGACTCAATAAATGATGGTTTTAGTTAATTTGGTGTTTGGATGGTGTTGAAATGAATAAAACACACTTGAGATGACAAAGGATACAAGGGGAACTTGAACCAGCACCCCATGCAGGAAAACAGGACCATCCGACAAAATTCTTCGTTTACAGTAAGTTCGGCACGGGCCGTGTCCGCCCAACACGGCCCCGTGCTGCACAGTCTGCAGAAAAGACCCAGCTCAGGTAACTGGACATGGGCCGTGTTAACCCATCACACCCCCGTGTCCAGGCTTCTGTTTCTCTTGATTAAATTTTGTTACCGGCACTCGAACACGGGGCCGTGCCCGGACAACACGGGGCCGTGTTTAGCGCCCAGTAACACAAAATTTTTGCTTTTTACACCTTTTTACACATTCAATCAACCTAAAAACTTATTTTTGGGACACATTGAGGACAATGTGTAATTTAAGTGTCGGGAGGATGCTAAAACCTTGAATCTTGCAAGTCCTAAATACAACCCTTACACAAAACTCTATTGGAACCGCTAATCACCCCAAATTTTTTCAAAAATTTTCATTTTTTTTACTTGTCTAGGTTTAACTCGGGAAATTCAAGTTCTCAAAAAGGTTATATTTTTACGAATTTACAACCGATAGCGTCGTGATAAAAAGAACGAACATAAGAAAATTATGAAAAGGCATGACAAGCTTAGTTAAAATTCAATTATATATACTTGATCACATAAAAACCCATTCCCACAAAAGTGAGTTTTGAGCCTTTATTGAGCATACAAATATATATCTTTAAACTAAATGCTCATTTTTCGTTTCTTGTGTGAATAGCCGCTTGGTTCTTACGACTCTAGAACTTGCCACGACGATACATTCCCGGTCCTTACCAACTTAAACCCGAGTAAGTAAATGATGGAGGCATTAGGACTAACCCTTTTTATTTCTACACCATTATTTTTCTTTTTTTTACCACCTACCCAAAATCCCCCTAGTTAGCCCCTTTGAGCCTAAGCCTTTTCATTTCATAACCCAAACAAACACCTTTTACCCACCAAAACCTTTTTCATTTTTCACCCTTTATTTTAGAACTAGCTCGGTTTCTCATATGACTTTCAAAAAAAAAAAAAATGATTATGAAGCAAAAGCAAATAAACAAACAAGTTTATCAAAAATGACTTCGTTTGAAAAGTAGCTTCATAAAAATAAAAGTGGGAAAATAGAAAGTCTTACGAAAACCGACGCTTGTTACGCTTTTCGCCTTTTTCTACTAACCACTAACCACTAACCCAACCACCTACCTTTAACCCAAGCCTAACCCTTCACCCAAAAAGTCCTCTTGATATTTACAAAGGTATATAAGTTAAAAAGGAGGAGGATTGATTGCTTGGCAAGCCCATGGTAGGAGTAAGTTCCATGCCGCTCTCGAGTGACCCACAAAAATACATTTTCGGCCGAGTGTTGAGTGATCCCCGTGAGGTATGTGAACTTGTATATAAATAGCATTTTAAAGAGGCATGTTATGCCCTAATAAGTAATTTATCTTATGAAAAGTTTTAAATAAATCATGACGAATAGGATTGTAAATAAATAAAAATAAAACTAAATAAAGAATCTTGGAAAATCCCGACACTCTATGACAAGCCCAAAACCTTCTTTTCTACCCATTCCATTTGGGAGTGTAATAGCCACATATTAAAGAGTTTTGCTTGAGGACAAGCAAAGATTCAAGTGTGGGGGTATTTGATGTGTGCAAAATGCAACATATAAATTACATCAATTGTGGCATAAAACTAACCCTTTTTTAGTACTAATGTTGGAAAAAGTGTGCTTTTGTCTTCCTTTTGTATTTTCAGGATTAATTGAGCTCAAATTAACAAAAGAAGCAAAAAGACATCAAAATCTAACATAAATACAAGAAAAGGAACAAGACGTGACATGCCCGACCCCACGACAGCATATTCCCAAGCAAAACAAGAAGACAGGAGACTGAACACGCCCCGTGCTCAGCCAGCACGGGGGCGTGCCCAAGTGTCAGCAGAAAAGACAAAGTGGTAGAAACTTCTATTGCCCACCATGGGGCCGTGCTCAGCGGACACGGGGCCGTGGTCAACTATAAGATTCGCACAATCTAAGCAAATCTTCATAGTACAAAGATTCTTCTGCACACGGGGTCGTGCTCAGCGGACACGGGGGCGTGGTCAACTAATAAGACAAGCTGCATTAAATGAAGAAAGAGAAGGATGTGGACACGGGGCCGTGCCCGAGCTTCTGTTCCGCCTATAAATAGGAGTGCTTGGCTCAAGCTCAAACCATCCCTTGGCACACCACCTCTCTCACACTTCACCCACCACCCACCACCACCATAACACCATCATCCACCACCATTATCCATTGTCCATCATAGAGTGTGTGAGTCATCTCGGGATCCAAGATTGATCGTAAGAGTTCTTGACAATCAAGGCCATGTTTGCCTAAGTCTCTTACATCACTTGGTGAAGACAAGTGTCTAGTGTAATACTTTTTATTTCTAATCTTTTCGCACTTTTTATTTGGTTTTGTATTAATGACTTTAATAACTAGTTTCTTATGTTGAAGGTGATTCTTCCTTATCGTTTGTCCGTGGTGTCTTGACATTATTTTACTGTCTATATAAAATAAAAGATTTTCACCATTCATATCTCCACGGTCTATATGGAGGCATGTTGGCTACCTGGTCGGGGGTTAAGGGAATGGTTTGGTAAGTGTCTTGCCATTGTTCAGGGTTTAGAGGTCCTGCAATGGACTTGGGTCAAATTTAGTAGCACCTCCTTCAATACTTAACGGTATTGGATGGCGGGGGTCCAAACTCTTTGATCCCCTCATAAGTTAACTACTATTAATACTATTACCCGGCTATTTAGGACTGTATCCCTGCTGAATCAGACTACTTAGTCGAGGGTAACGTCACCTCCAAAAGAGGGGCCTACCATAATTTGCATTAATAACTTAATTCATTATCTTTCAATAATCCGACCCTTTAGGATTGTATCCTTGCTGACTCAAACTACTGGGTTGAGGGTAACGTCACCTTCAAAAGAGGGGCCTACTACAATAACTAAGATAATCTCTTAAATAAGTGCAAAAGTGCGGAAATAATCAAAGGTTACACTATACACGAGTCGGAACCAAGTGATTCATCTTGTCTATCTGTTTTTCTTTTTATTTTTATTTTCAGCATTTTAGTTAGTTTTTATTTTTCTTAGCTTAAAACATTTTTCTAAACTTTTTGATTTGATTAGACGTTGAGGATAAGCCGATACTAAAAGCTCTTGTGTCCTTGGACGACCTCGGTATCTTACCAACACTATACTACGCTCACGATGGGTGCACTTGCCCATATGTGTAGTGTTAGTAAATATCGTGTTTTATAAATTTAAAACTTGGCTAAAAAAAGTGTTAAAGGGCTTAAAATATACACCTAATATATATAACACTTCACACGCATCACTAATTTCATTGAGTCATATTCTTTCTTCATTTCTTGACAAGCAATTTCTTTTTGTGAACATTCTTCTGTCATTTTAGAAACATTTTCTTTCAAAACTTCATTTTCTGTTTCTAACTTTTTACATTTTTCTGAAAGTTTTTCATCATTTTCTTTCAAAACTTTTTCTTTTTCTAGCATTTCTTTGCATTTTTCTTTAAAAATGTTTTCAATTTTAGTGAATTCAAGATCTCTTGTTCTGAATTGCTCATCTTTTTCAGTACAAGCTCTGCACGGTTCCATGCATTTCTTGCACTGATCAATCGGTTTTAAGATTTCAGAATCAGAATGTACCTCAGTGATTGACACTTCGGTGTTTGATGCAGTTGCCTCAGTTTGCTTCTGATCAGCATCATCTTGCTTTTCTTCAACACCGACTTCATCACCAACATTACCAGCTTCCAAATTCTCATTCTTTACTTCTTCTTCTTCTTCTTCTTTCTTCACCTCTTCTCCGATCTGCTGTTCTTCAGTAACAACTTTCTCAACCTCTTCATTCACAACAACTTTTTCTTCAATCTTTTCTGTCTCACCAACTTTCAAAACTTCCTATTTCACAACTTCAACTTCAACCACTTCAGATTTAACCTCTTCAGCAGTTTTCTTCAGATTATTCACCATTTCTTCAACACTCTTTTTCATTCTCTCTTCATCCCTTTTTCTCAGACATGATGTCATAGCATATCTGATCTCCTTTTCATGCCTTTTAGCATATGTGTCATCTTTCATCACATTTCTATAATATTCGGCTCTCAAAGGAATTATGAGAAGAACATCATCAAAAATTATGTCTTTCTTTGGAACAACTGGTTCTCCTTCTCTGTTGAAGTAACATTCTCTCTTCTTATCCCATCTTTTGCTGCTGACAACAATCTCATACTCTTCCTGCATTTCATCCATTCTGTTCAACACAATGTTTCTTTCTCTGTAGGTCTTTTCTTCCAGAATCTCTTCTCTGGTTTTCACTTTGATTTCAGCCATAATGTGATCCTGGACAAATAATCAAACAAACACAATCAGTACAAACAATATCAAATATCCTGAAATAAGCTGACACTCGATCGAAGTGAAATGATTTCGACGCGAAAAACCCTTTTTCAAGCGAAATAGGAAACTCAAGTGAAATCACTTTATTTGACAACTCAAGCGAAATCACAAGTTGACCAGTTGAAGCGAAATCAGTTGATTAACACTTCGAGCGGAATCGGTTGTTTAACACTTCGAGCGGAATCAGATCTAATCTTCAAGCGGAATCACTTGAATAACACTTCGAGCGGAATCAAGTCGATTTTTCAGGCGGAATCTCTATTTCGAGCGGAATCACTGAAGTGTGTTTTGGAGGGGAATCAGAATTTTGTAATTTGGAGCGGAATCAGAATTTTGCAACTTGGAGCGGAATCAGACTTTTGCAACTTGGAGCGGAATCAGACCATCTCAAGCTGAATCAGTGTATTTTCGAGCGGAATCAGACAATCTCAAGCTGAATCAGTGTATTTTCAAGCGGAATCAGACCAATGAAGCTAATCTGGAGCGGAATCAGGAACTGGTCAGTTCGAGCGGAATCACTTCAGGGTTCTTTTTCAGTTACTTTTAGTTCGAATTTTGCTGTGATACTTTCAAGGCTTTGTTAATGTGTACTTTTAAACAATCTGTGAAAAATTGATCCAGTTTTGACCGTGAAATCTTGTTCAGATTGAAAAAGAAGGTGTATAAGTTAGAAAATAGATGATATCAAGCTAAACTCTTCTTCCTGAGCTCTGATACCACTTGTAGGATCGTTGTTGGACCCAAACGAGTCGTTCAGAAGAGCTTTATATCCGATTCAAAGGCGGAATCAGTGAAACGGATGTGGAAACAGCTTGATACTTTTTAATTTGTCACTATGATTGATTTAGCAAAGATTACAACCTGGACAAATTTTGACAGCACCTCGTTACAATTTCAGGAACCGTGTGCCAAATGAAAACACAAGTGCCCTATTTATACTATTCCTGATTCCACTCGAAATGGACAAGGTGCACTTTCAAGCGGAATCACATCCATAAACCTGAAAATCTGTTTCTCGAACCTTGGGCACTGATAAACCTATCCTAACCTATTACATGATAGAAGACGAAGTCAATAGACACAGTGCACTAACACCAGGGAGTATAACCAAACATCGTTAGGCCTAGTTTTTGTTAAACGATCTTCGGAAACATAAGTTTCGCCTTGTTGATGCTTTAAACCCTAATTCTTGGGAATTCGCGTAAACAACACATATCGATCTCGAAGCCTCGTGAAATTTATATCACTTATTCTTGAGAGTATATTTGAATGTTACGAAGCCCCGGGTTCGTTAAAAGGTCACTCAGAGGTAAGAATTAACATGTTGCCACGTTTAACCCCTGTAGTTTATAATCTATCGATTATTTTCACAAACGGCCTCTTATACTCAAATAATTACTCGTTTAAGAATATATTCTTCGTGTGTGGTCATTCAGAGGCACAAGTTTGGCATGTTGACACTTTTAGTCCCTTTGGACACATATTTATATCGTTTGTCAACTTTAATCCTTCAAACTCAATCTTTCACATGATTAGGGTTCAGGACACGTGTCTTTACATAATTGGACACATTTTTACGTGGTGTTACATGACACCACGTCAAGAAAACCATAAGACGATGTTCAGATGGTATTGGTTTGATTCTACACGGTAAAGAAAAAAAGTTAAAAAAACACATATGTAACCCATACATATAAAACATTTATCAAATTGTAGATAAAAATAAGCATGTCACAATTGTATATTCAAACTTTTATAAAACATCATTACTAAAATAATGCAAAGGTAAACAACGTAACTTATATATAAAAAACTAGTTTAGAACCCCGTGTATTACAAGGGTTGAATAAATGTAATTTTATATACTAAATAAAAAAACAATATATTTTTAAAAACCCCATTTATTACACGTGTTGAGTAAATATAATTTTATATATTGAATAATAAAAAAAATATATCTTTAAGAGCCTCGTTTAGTGTGCGTGTTGAATAAATGTAATTTTATATACCAAAAAATAAAAAAAGTTATATTTAAAAAAACGTTGTGTATTCACGGGGGAAGAAATGTAATTTTATATACTAAATAATGAAAAAAGTTATATTTTAAAAAAACTCTTTGTATTGTACGGGTTGAATAAATCTAATTTTATATAGCAAATAATAAAAAAATGTTAAATTTTTTCGTATATTTGGGATATCCGAAATATCCAAAAATTTAATTTTTTTTCTCTTATTTATTTTTAGTATTTTTCTTTTTTCTGAATAGTAATTTCTTCAACACCTTAATTTCAACTTTATCTTACACTAGACTAATAGGTCATGGGTTTTTGTTATTTTTAATTGGTAAATCGTAAGTCTATAGTTCTTTTTTCGATTGTTTACTTTCCTTTTCTATTTTCTTTTTTTTTTTCTAATCTCAAACATATCAATGTGATAATGTGATGATCTAACTTTACTTACGCTTCCATATAAATTTTAATAAACTATATTTGGGGTTTTTTTCTTACAGTTGCTATAATAAGTGTCATTACCATAACGAACTAAAGAGATATTTATTGAATTCCCGTGATAGCGCATGGATAATCTCACTAGTTATATGGCTCAAAATACAGCAAAATCATGGACTTTCAAATCATACATACGAATTCTAAAAATTAAATGGAAAATTATAAGGCAGTGTCCACCGAAATAGCCTTTTTTAATAGATATTGTAATTACAATAATAGCACAGGTTGTTCGAAGTTCATATATTTTTTTGGATGACTAAACTTGTATACTATGGGAATTGAATCCATGACCTCCTACTACTCTAAACCTTATCTAATTCATTAACACCACTAGGCTATTCCTAAGTGGATAAACAAGTACCCGTGACTCGAACTCGAGTTTAGACGGAAGCAAACAAACACGGGAACCACCACACCAAATGTTTCACATTGTTCATATATAATTATGAACTTAACTTTGTTATACGGACATAGTATGTGTACATTATTTCATTTTCCATGATATCCCTCAGCAAAGAATTAATATTAATATTAATATTAATATTAATATCTGTTAATAAACATAGTAAAATGAACAGTGATCACTTGCGTGGCATCTTGGAGTTCTACTTTTGTGATTTAGGAACACGTGTCCCCCATCTGTACAAATTGTCCCTTTTTATTTGTCCCCAATTTATACCTGCTTTGATGGGGTTTTTTGAGGGTTTCTTTGCAGACCTCTCTCTTCATCGGCCCTCCTATGGTCGGTCGGAACCTGGTCGTGACAATGAGCACAAATATGTCGTCGCCTCCCTCCTTTCGTTCCGTACGTCGCCATTGGCGATGGTTTATGCCATCTTTCGTGTCGTGGCCTCTGTTTTGGGCGATGATGACAGTGGGTGATAGGTTGTGGATTGTGGCGATAGTGAATGATCTGTGTAACGTTAGGGTTACGTTGCTTGCCTATGGTGAGTTCTGATTTTTTTTTTGGCTGTGATGAGTTATGTTTTTTTCTGGGCTGTGATGAGTTCAAAACACTTTACGGCAATTGATGAGGATGGCGTGGCAAGGATGGTGGAGGGTAGGTTTTGACCTACAACCCGTCTTGCAGCCATGGTTTTTGTAAACTCAGCCATAGAAAGGTCTGCTTTTCGGTGTGGGTTTTTGCTATTGTTTTTTTAGATGGTTTCATGCTCCCAACAATTGTGTACTGTTTGTAAACGTTTAACACTGTGGATTTCCTTGAATTTGGTGGACCAGCTTTGTTTGTTATATGGTTGTGATGAAAAAATCTGAGCCAATGTATGCTAACTTCACCTGCGTGATGGATTCTTAGACAAAAAAGAACAAGGTTTGCTCATCGGCGGTTAATCATCACCGGTGAAGTTGTGGGCGCCTCTTCTTCCTCGGGTTTGAAACCCGTTTTGAATAGTTGAAAATTGGTTTTGCTATTAAAAAAATTAAAAGGATATTTATTTCTAAAAACCGAACATAAAACAACGACCCGATCAGACAAATTGTTGTATAATATATGGTCCAAGGTGTTTAAATTTGGTGTTGAAGAAAGATCTTTAACCTGATGAGGAAAAGATGATGAACCTGATGGTCCAAGGTGTTTAAATTAAAATAGTGGTTGATTTGTTTCTTTTGATAAAATAGTGGTTGATTTGTTTATGAAACCATCTTGAAAAGAGGTGTATTTTTTCAAAACCATTATTAAATTATAAGAAATAAATTCATCATATTTCAAGTAAGCTGCATACCTATAAATTAATATATCGAAATCTAGAGAAAGGTTATTTTTTATTTTTGGGTTCTATTCTATAATTTCTATTTCTTTTAAAGTTAAATTTAAGACTTTCATTAATTTAGTTTCGTAATTATTAATTTGGTTTATTTTCAGAAAAGGAAACGGTTATTAATTTGATTTGTGACAAAATAATATCAATTGTTCTATTGTAATATGATGACCTTGATAATTGGGTTTGTGTTTTTTGTCATCGCTATATCACATGTGTATGTGTTTAAGTAATACTTAAACTCTTACATCAAAACACCGAAGCAAGATATCCGGCACTGTTGGATGGAATCCGTGGCGGTATATGCCTTTGTATTAAAGGCTGATTAACCCGGCGCCATGAAATTCGTGGTGGTATAGGCCTTTGCATTAAAGGCTGATTACCCCGCCGCGAAGCGCGGGCTGAAAAGATCCTAGTTAGACTTAGAAAGAAAGGGTCCAATATCGATAAGACAAACATGGTACCAATATCGATGTTCAGATGGTATATGTTCGGTTCTACACGGTAAAGAAAAAAAAGTTAAAAAACACATATGTAATCCATACATATAAACATTTATCAAATCGTAGATAAAAGTACGCACGTCACAATTGTATATTCAAACTTTTATAAAACATTATTATTAAAATAACGCAAAGGTAAACAACGTAACTTATATATAAAAAATAAAGTAATTTGTACTCCGATCACTTATATATTACTATTAACAACTTGGGTTTTTGTAAATTTTATATCTCAATGAAGGTAAAAATAAGTATGTCAAAATGGCATACTCAGAATATTATAAAGATCATATCTTTAAAGTTCTAAGTAAAAAAACAAAATACATTTAAAAGTAATTATAATAATATAATATTACTATATCTATTAAAAGGCTATACATGCATGCATGGAACTCACAATTATCTATAAATTATCTATAAAATAATTAGTAACTTTGGGAGAATAGTAAATAAATTTGATTGGTCAATTCTTAATTTTGGGATTTTGTGCATATTATCTAAAAGGCT
This sequence comes from Helianthus tuberosus, assembly GCA_030545235.1. NCBI lineage: Eukaryota > Viridiplantae > Streptophyta > Magnoliopsida > Asterales > Asteraceae > Helianthus > Helianthus tuberosus. The sequence continues at coordinate 95,169,857 of CM060452.1, forward strand.
AGGGGGTGTGGAATACTGCCCCTTGCCACATCATCATCGCTAGCACTCCATCGCGCCCCTAACCCACTTCCTGGGCATCAAAGGGGGGCGCCATCGTCCTCTACTCCATGCTCTTAGCGGGCATTTAGGGCTGCACGCTTTTTTATAGCCAATTAGTTGTTCCTTTTTTTTTCTTTTTTCATTATTAATAGGCAAGGGACTTTATCCCATTCCATGCAAGTTGGGGGGGGGGGGGGGGTTTAAAGCCCCCTATGTGAAATGAAGGCTAAGCGGCGCTGATGTGGCATGATAAAGCCCCTAGGGGTTTTATACGACCTCCACTAACCTAACAATTGAATAAAGTGTGAAACAAAGTTAATTATTGTTTTATAAAACTAGGTTTATCAAGCACGTCGCGTTGCGGCGAACTTATTTTGTTATTTAGTCTGTGTTTACATGTGTTTTGAAATCACTATGAGCGCATTCCGCACGGAATCACTGGCAAGAATAAAAAGAAAATATAGAAAAAACACTAAAAGATAACAGAAAGAAAATCAACAAAAAAAGTTGTATGGTAATGATGTTGTTCGTATGAAAGCCGTGGTCAGAGATAACAAATGGTACTGGGTACCAGTATCGAATTTCCGGAACCGAAAGATCTTAAGTACCAATTTGGTACCGACGTTTGGCGTTCCTGGTACCGGTTCGCTACTGTTTTTGATCTTCATATACCGGTACCGATTCGGTATCGGTTGGCACTAAGCTCATCCCTACCCCTGAAACTAAAAGAAAATCATTAAAAGCCGAAGAAAAGCAACAAAAAAAAGTTGTACGATATACCTGTGATCAGGGATGAGCAAATGGTACCGGGTAGTAGTATCGAATTTCCTGAACTAAAAGATTTTCAAAATCAATTCGTTACTAACTTTTGGTGTTTTATGTACCAGGTTGGTATCAGTTTTTACCTTCATGTACCAATAACAAACCGAACCTTACCGATATTTTCAATACTAGTACCACTTGACACCAAGCTTATCCAACTTAAAAAGCAAAGAAAATAATTATTATTATAATATAATGCATATTCGAAGGGCAGAAATGGTCATTTGCCACTTTTCAACATGTACAAGTCTTAAAAGCATATGGTACAATGGTTGAAAGCACAAAACATAAAGTAATAAAGTAAATAAAAAAACACGCTTCTCCTTCTGCGGTAACCCTAAAACCCAAATTCATTTCAAAATTTAAATGCACAACACTGAGTCTTTTTCTCCTTCGGCGACAACTCTAAATGGCTAAAACCTAAATTCTGTTTCAAAATTCAAATGCACAACCCTGAGTCTTTTCACTCTGTCTCAAAGATTCTAGATCTGAATCTGATCCATTTTGGTGATTCCAATTTGAAACAACCCGACTTTTCGGATCATTACTTATCGCTGTCATTTCTTCACAAACGCTTGTACTCTTGGGATTCGATTAATGCAAAGGGTTAAGTCATATTTTTAAATGCTTATTACAACACTTATTCAAAACGCGGTTATTACATTTAAACGCTATTTTAAAAACGCTTACTACTTAAACGCATTTTGTCGCTTGATTACATCGCTTATTTAGACTAAACGCTATCGTAATGCAAACTCAACGCAAACTGGAAACGCGGATTTAATTATATTATGTGTGTTATTTGTGTGATTATTTGTTGAATGTTATGTGGTTATCAACGCAACGCTTACACGCTCAAACGCTCACTCGCAACTCGATTAAACGCAACGTAAAGCTTAACAAACGAACCAAAGTTAGGAAACTAACAAACGTGCACACGACCTTTCGAATGGCCTTCCGGCTGAATGGACATCCGCCCGGATGACCATCCGCCCGGATGACCATCCGTCCGGATGACCATCCGACCGGATGGAGCCATCCGAACAGATGCCACTCGCCACCTCCTTAACCCTCGCCCTCTCTCTATAAATACCGCCTTACACCTCCATTCTCTGACTTTGACACTCTCATCCGCTCCCCAAGACTCTGTCGCGATTCAAGGCCAATTTGTAAGCTTTTTCCCTCAAATCTTCGCTAATCTTCATCTCTAATCTCTTCTACATCATCTTCTACATCAAAATCACACACACACTTAAACTTTTTCTCGAAATCATCTGATTTGGACCTCTTGAAGGTGTTTTCCACTCGTTTTGCTTATGCAACCTGTTGTGGAACATCATTTAATCAAGATTAGTCCCGAAAAGCCGGAGAATATAAGGATTACATCGCACAAAAGGCCGGTGAAGCTGCGGATAAAACGGCCCGGAAAGCCGGGGAATACAAGGATTACACTGCTCAAAAGGCCGATGAAGATGCGGATAAGACTGGAGAGTACAAAGATTACACCGCACAAAAAGCGAAGGAAACTGCGGATACGGCCGCCCAAAAGATGAAAGAAGCCAAGGACACGACAATGGGGGAAAATGGGGGAGTACAAAGACTAAGCGAAAGAAACCGCTAGAGAAGCCAAAGATTACACTGCTGATAAGGCGAAAGAAGCCAAAGATTGCACTACTGATAAGGCGAAAGAAACCAAAGATTACACTGTGGACAAGTCTGCACAAGGAAAGGATAGTGCTATTGGTAAACTAAGTGAACTCAAGGATAAAGCCATGCACTTGTTTACCGGCAAGAAAAACGAAACCAGCGAATTGGGTGATTTTGTTAAGGTTTGTGGAACTGCTTGTTTAAAGTTTAACACAGATGCAACAATAAATGGTTTTGTTTGATGAGAACATGTTTATGTGAATGTAGACTGAGACGGAGGAAGAAGCAAGAAGGAAGTTGGAGACAATGCATTTGAAAGATCAAGGGTATGAGGCTAAAGGCACTGGGATGGACGCTGCAAGTGCAACAGTGGCCAAGGTGGATCCGTTGAGAGCGACAGTGGAGATGTTCAGGAAAGCGGATCGGATGAGCGGGCAGGCGTTCAATGACATTGGAGTTATGGATGAAGGTGATGATGCCAAAGGGGTCCGAAGTCAAGGTGATGTGTACCGTGTGCAACTGAAGCATGAGAAGAAGTGAAGATTGGTGCGTATAGGGGTTGGTTTTTGTTTGCGTGAAGAAATTGAAATGTCTTGGGTTGATGTATGTGCATGTGGGTTTTTACTTTCTATGTTCGTTTATTAAATGCATGTATCTTGTTGTTTAAATACAATACTAAATGTTGTTCGGAACTCCCTTGGTTTTTTTATGTGCGGTAACTATAGGCATGGTTCTATCACTCTATCTTGAATTTCAAGAAATCAGGTATAATATCTATCTATACTTTCTATAAAATGAGAAATCCCAATGACATAAGAAAAGCTGATGTGGCAGGTAGAGAGGCTGTCCAACAATGCTTTTCTTATGTCATTATTGCATCATAAAGCCTAATCTATAAAATCATTTTAAATTCACTCAAACCTCTGCCAATAACATATATACTTCATTCATAATTAAAACATCTGCTCTTCACTTTACATTCAAATCTCTGCTCATCATAAACAGACTAAACCTCTGGCCAGATTCAAAATTCTGGCTTCAGATTCAAAATTCAAAATTCAAATCATATATTCTAACCCTATAAATAAGATATATGAATCTGGCTCCACATTCGAATTTCAACTCTATCTCTCTCGCTCATATCTGCGAGCGTATCTCTCTCTCTCTCTCTCTCTCAAATGCATAGCTCTCATGATTCAGCCGGCTAATCTCCGATTACACTTCTTTGTTCGAACATTTGTTGATTATGTTTACACATCATCGTTTCAATATCATGTGTTTGAACTTCTGTTTACATATTATCGTTCCAGTATCATTGTTCCAACATCGCCGTTTCAATGAAGCTTCCCTTCACACATCAACCTTTCAACATCGATGTTCAGTATCATTGTTGCAACATCGTGAAAAGTTGCATGTGCTACCTTCTTTGATGGGAGAGTTGCATTGTTCACACATCGTTAAATCAAAAGTCAGCTTTTCATATGTCAGTGAGGTTTTGTTCTTTTATATGAAGTGTAGGTTGGTGCAATATCATCAAAAGTTATATGTGCTGCCTTCGTTGAGAGGAGACCTTTGCATTTTAGGTTTGTTTCTTATTTTGATTATCTGTGGTTTAATTTGATTATGAAGAAACAAGTGCTGAAAATGTTGATAGTTTTTATTAAATTAAATAAACATACATAGAAAAATAAAAATTAACTGAAATATTCATAAACTATTACACACTAGAGTTAACACTTGCTAGGATTTCGTAGACTCTGGCCTTTCTCCATGTGATTTCATGCTCTCTTTTGTTTTTCAGATCAGTTAGCATGTTGCATATTTTCTGATCCTGGTTTAGTAATTGTGTCAGAAACTCTTCTGCATTCTTTTGGAAATCTGATGGAGGAGAGTGGAGGACTTCATCGAGCAATGCTATGCTGTTCCAGGTTTTGTTGTAATTAGTGTCGTTGATTATGTCGACTTTCCTGTTTAGTTCTTCATCTGTTCTTTTTTCTTTGAGTGACCACATCGAGAATTGTGTTTGAACATCGCTGGTGTCTGACCAGTGGTAGAAGCTGAAGTTTGCCATGTAGATTTTTGTTGGATTTTCTGATTTGAAACAATTTATGACAGAGAGTGATTTATAAGACAATTTGTTGATGTTTTGAATCAAAAGTAATCATCGGTCTTTTATAGAGTTTAAAACCGCGTCTGTATGGTAAATGAAGAGGTTAATTGTAATTATGATAATCTGCTTTTTTTCTTTGAAGTTCTAAAATTTGTCTCTTGGGTTTCTTGATATTTAATTTTATAGTTTTCCCATAAAAGTTGGGGTTTGAAAAGGTTTTTGCATACATTAATATGTTTATATTAAATCTACACATTTTGATTGATTAGATTATTAAATGTACAGTGAGTTTAAGTGTGATTTCTTTCACTGTTAGATATTTCAGTATATAAACTCATTGCCACTTCACCTGTTTTTCATCACGTTTTCCTACGAAGATATCATACTTTCAGGAAAGTCGAGTAATATAGTTTATTGAAATGGCGTCATACACTTCTGCAAAATCAGATGATTTAAAGCAGCGTTTTATCAGGCAAATTGAGGAACAGGTGTATCAGGATAGGGCTACTCTTCGAGAGCTGAAGAGATGTTTTGATGGACTGCAAGTTAGCCTGTTCACGAGAGAGTAGGTTTCTAGAAATCTGATGTGGATGCCTTCAACTTCCGTTTGTGAGCTTTGTGTTGTCAGTAATATAGAGTGCAGTGATAGAGACGGGGAGTTCATGGCGATGCTGAAGGACATACATCGAGAGGTTCAGCAATCGATGGAGTTGAAGCTAAAATTTCTTAATTCTTGCTGTTATTGTTAAATTTGCAAGTTTAGTTGTTCAGTATGTTATGTAATTATTGGTCTTTTTATTTCATGAATAAATGAATAAATTTTAATTTTATGAATCTATGTTGTTGCATTTTACTTTTACCTTTTTAGTGTTTGAGTTTGATTTAGATTATGTTGATGTTGAATTGTGTGTGAACAGATGTTTGGTAAGTCAAAAGAGGTTTAATAGGATCAAGGGTTGGTTTGATGGTGAACAAAAGAGTGCAAAGATAAAACAAGGTATAAAATTTGATCATTGATAGCAGTTTTTTGAAGAATTTGCTCCTGCAAATTACAGAGGGTCAATATTTGGAGTTGTAAAAGGTCTGTTGTATTTAAAGTCTGGTAAAAGAGAACATCTGCTGATGATGAAAGATTGAAGAAGGAAAAGTCTGTATGGGAGACCAGATGTTTAAAGAACAACAAATGATATTCAAAATATGTTGAGACAACAAAAGGTTTTTATAGTAACAGTGGTTAGGTTAATAGCAGATGTTGGGAGTTTGTTAGTCCATTAGATTAGATGTTTGTAATTGAAGACTTTTGTATAAGCATGATGCTGTTATCATATATTTGAACATTCTTATGAAACAATTTTGTATCCTAACGACTGTTGATTTACCACTGCTGAATAAATGAATAAATTTTAATACTATTAATCTTTGTTTTCGCATCTTCATTTTAATTATTTCAGTCATTCCTAAGTATTATTATATAATTTTGAATAACATCTAAGGATTGCAGACTGATATTGATGTGTAATTGTCTCTGGGTTTGATTTAGATTATGTTGATGTTGAATTGTGTCTGAACAGATGTTTGTTAGTCAACAGAGGTTTAAAAGGATTAAAGGTCTGTTGTTGCTAAAGTCTGACAAAAGAGATCATCTGCTGATGAATAAATGTCTGAAGATGCAAAGGTCTGCTATGGGCTAATAGATGTTAACGAACAACATATGATATTCAATCTTAAAATGCTCAAAAGAGGTTTCGATACTAACAGTGTTTAGGCTAATAGCTGATGTTAGACTAATGACTGTTGAGTTACAACTGTTGAGCAGAGGTTAAAATGCTCAACTGTTGTTGAAACCCCTAAAAATACATCCACCACTGAAAGGTACCGTCTGTTGTCATAACTTCTGTTTATCTTATTGACTGTTGATTTACTACACTGCTGAATGTCATCCATTATCACAAGAGAGGTTCTGACGTGGGCAGATGTTAGTTAAAAATAAAACCATTGCTGAAAGTTATCATCTGTTCTCATAACTTCTGTTTTTCTAACGACTGTTTGACTCACACTGTTCCCAACTTCTGTAGTCGGCCAACAGAGGTTTGCAAACAACTGTCATTGGTTGTCACAAGAGAGGTTCTGACGTGGACAGATGTCACCTAAAAATATAAACACTGCTGAAAGTTGTCATTTGTTCTTATAACTTCTGTTTATCTAATGACTGTTTGACTCACACTGTTCCCACTTCTGTAGTCGGCCAACAGAGGTTTCCAAACAACTGTCATCGGTTGTCACAAGAGAGGTTCTGACGTGGACAAATCTTAGCCATCAGATATTTGTAACTATTGCCATGTCAGCCTTCACTTTTTCTCTCTATATAAAAGCTGTTTCATCCCTAAATCGAGCTTCTACCACTGCCGTCTCGAATTCAGAGTTCCCAAAAGCAGTTTCCAATATATTAAAAACCCTTCAACTTAAACCTTGTTTCATCCCCAAATCACATTCTTCTCCGATCATGTCTCTGAACATCAAAAACCCTCACAACTACCTCCCCATCTTCGAGAAAACCATCAAAAAATACTAGCTTTCACTCAAGAATTGACCTTTTAACGTCATCAAAATACAATTCAATCCTTACTGCTGATGCTCCGGTTCATACGGAAACACTCAGACAATTTTGGTTTAATGCTGAAATAGAGTCTGAAGATAATAATCCAGTTGCCATCACATCTAAGGTCGGGAAAAGTGTGGTACAAATTTCTCCATCTACAATTTCCACTACATTTGATTTGGACGACTTGGGAGGTAAGACCAATTTTGAAAAACCTGAACTTCATACAAAGTTCATTGAAAGAGGGTATGATGCACAATTAAAGGAAGTTACTATGTACAAACCAAACTTCCCTCTGCCAATGAAATTTTTGTTTCATACTCTTTTAACTTGTCTCTCAGCCAAGATTACCGCATTTAATGAGATACCTTTAAACATTCAGTATTTGGGTTATGCTATTTTAACAAAATCTGATTACAAATTATCACAAGCACTGCTTTCAGATTTGTTGACTAATGTGAAAAATGTGAAAAAATTGTTAAAAGGTGTTCGTAATAATGCTTTTCTATTGTATCCAAGACTTCTAAGCTACTACCTACTAAAACAAGTGTCACAAACAGATTTTGAACAAGGTGTAGCTTTTCAAATAAATAGTCTTACAAGTAAAAATTTTACCAGACTTATGGATAAAGAGTCAAAAGTTTAAAAAATAGAAACAAAGGGGGATGAGCGTGTTTTAGATGCGTCCACATCCGTTGCTCAAACCTCTGTTGTTGAGCCAACTGCTCCTGGTGATCATGAGACCACAACCGGTGTTATGAAACACACACTGGCAAAACGCAAAAAGAAACCTGCCACATCCAAAAAGCCCACCAAAACCAAACAAAATAAAAATGTTCATTTGGAAGATGAGATCCCAGAGGTTAATCCAGTGACAACACACTTGAAACCACTGCTGCTACTTTCTCATAGTTGTTGGAAAGATTTCAACCCATTCAAACTCCTCATGTATTTTCACAAAAGGATCATGTTGTAATCACAGGGACACCACAACATGAAGTAGACCTTTCATATGAAAGTATGTTTAAAAGCCCATCTCACAGGGCAATCTCGCTTTCTACACCACATCCCTCTTCTCAAGTTCCATCAACAATATTACCTCTGTTTGAAGCAATTGAAATTCAGAAACAAAACAGTTCCTCTCATCCACACATTACTGAGAGTAGAGCCCAACAAATGACTGTGTCTAAACCAATTCAATCTGCTATCCTACAAACAGTTGAGGAGGTTATCGTTGTTGAGTTTTACTAAACTCTTGGTGGTGTTTCAAGTGGAGCAGTCACTACAACTATTGAACCTATTGGTGATCAGTTGGACAGTGGTTACAACATTAAGACTCCCTTGAAGGCAACCACTGATGAGGTTACAACTGTAATCTCTGCTTCAGTGGGAAGTCCTTAGAACCAAGAAAAAGGGGCATCTGTTTCTGATGATATGGAGTCTTTTCCTATTATTAAAACAAATACAACCATTACAGGTGGGAATTCAGATGATCCTATTAAAGTAGGTGATGAATTAAGTTATAAGGATTTGATGGTTAGAGTGTCTACCATTGAAACAGATGTTGCTGAAATTAACGAATTGATTAAGCAGATGACAGAGCTTTTTAAAAGTCAACCTACCACACAAGAAATTGCCAATGAGCTTTGGAATTCTATGCAACCGATACTTCAAGCTCAGAGGAATTTGGCTGAAAGTAACTACAATTTCAGTTTGGAATTTATCAGAAATTTGGTTGATGCTAGTTATAAAGACACAAAAGCAGACATTATGAACATTAAGGAACATCTGTTGAAACTTACTGGCTCCACCCCTACATCAATCTTTGAGAAAGATGATGATTATGATGATGATGATGCCAAAAAGGGGGAAAAAGATTCACTGAGAAAGTTGCCACTTGATTCAAAAGCTAATCCTACAGAAATTGTATCCTCTGCTGAACCTAAATCCAAACCCTCTCCAAAAAAACCACCACAAAAGAAGGAGAAAATAGCTTCAACACCATCATCACCCATTCTGTCAATAGATGCTGAGATAATAAAAGTATCAGCAGCCAAACAGCTGCTGAGACACCTGTTGTTTCAGCAGAAGTTTGTCAAACATCTGTCATGGTCATTTTCACTACAGCAACCACAATCCAACCACCTCCAACATAACAAAGATTTCCCATACATTCATCTTCACTACCAAACGTTCTCCTTCACCAGAAATCATGTCCACACGTAAGAGAAAAAGTCATATTGTTTTAGAAGATGATGAGTGTAAGACCCTATTCACGATTTGATCCAAAACGACGCAGCGAAAAATGAACCGTAAAATTTCTTACTTTTAACTACTCTAACATACTTAAATACCGTTTAGGTCAACCCTTCTAACATAAATACGTCATTCATCATTTATTTAATGTAACTATGTTAACAAATGATTACAAACAACATAACCGCTTTCCCGTACAATCCATGATCTTCAACTTGATCCTCGTTAACTTGTCCATCATGAATATCTGACTAACCTGCGGTCACCATATATGACCAACACGTTAGTACATGGTAACATCATATATAATTTAATACATATACTTAAAAGGCTATATCACATTCTAACTATGTAAGATATTCCATTGAAACATCCTCTCAATTTTATTTACTTGAGTCCGACATCAATTCCTCGAGAGTCCGGCGTTCCCATACCTGCACTCCATTTATTTCATTCTCAATAGTAACATTGTGACAACCCGAATAACCGAGGATAGCACCACTTAATATTCCACAACCTTTGACGTGTATCTCTACGTTTATTTGTCTATCTCGTGCACCATTAAATGTTTATGTGAACATAATTAATTTGCTATACTAGGAATCGTTAAACGATTTATGTGTCGCTAAATTAAGCTAGGTGACCAATTGAATTGAACTGCGAATGTAATTGATACACTTGGGTCACGAACTTGTTTAGCACACACATGTTGGGCCGCATTTGGACATCTTGGCACACACCTCTCTGCTCACACTCGAAGCCCAAACTCAGTCCTTTAAACATGAAGCTTGGCCACCCCTTTTGCGTGTCTGTACCTGACTCAAAACAAAAACAACAGGTGGGTTGTCGGCTCAAGTGAGCGGGCTCAAGCCCATTCTGGTTATAGTTTAATCGCCCAAACCAAACCCTTGTTCATTTAAATGCGTGTATATGCTTGCTTGTCACACAACTCCAAAAAAAAAAACCCTACTGGTTCCATACTCTACGTACGACAGGAGAAACCCCCCCTCGAGACATCACCCTATTAATCGAAGATCTTGGTTAGTAAATCCATATTTATGTTAATTCCTATTTGATTGTTCTTTATGTGATTATGATTAGCAAAAGTGTTATAATATGCTGATTATTTCTTCAATGATGATCATGCTATGTGAATATTATGTGAGATGCCTAGAAAGTGTAGCCAAGTGGATAAGAATTACTTTATGTTGTCGGCCATTGTGTTCATATGTGCATGTGAATTGTCAGGGAACATATGATTGTTTATATGTGTGCAATTTGTTAATTAATAACCTAAAGGATTCCGCATGATAATAACCTAAAGGATGCTAAATAAATAATTAATATTATATGTTAACAATGGATTATGGTGAATCGGTTAGAATGTTATGTGAATTCGAATGTTTGCGAACTATAATGATCATATAATGAATCTGTATGCTCAATGATTACGTTCTAACTTTGATGGAATTGTTAAGTTGATAGCTGCTGTTAGGAGGTCTTGAATGATCTCCAATGAACTGCATGCATGATAATTTTAATGATAGTGGGTAAGTCATGGGTGGGTGCATGATTGGGTTGCTAGGATTTTTATAATCAGAAGGTTTTGGGTGTTCACTAGGTAGTAGTGCAGGAACAAATCGAATGGCAATAAGGGGGTGGTATACGCTAATGAATAGAGGGGTTTAGGAGTCTAATATGTGATGTTACCATGGGGCTCGACCCTAACCTGCATGATAACTATCTGTTGATTGATGTTCATGACTTAGTAATGATGGGTGTCCATACGAATTCAGGGAATTTAAACTGTTTGATCTGTATTAAAATGTGAATTGGTCTTGGCTTTGTATTAGAAATGAATTTGGAATATGGCACATAATATTGGGCCGCTCTGTAGTGGGCCACACATGTAGTGAACTTTCCATCTCTGTGAAATTTTTCATATTACGTAAATGGAAAATTGAGCTGTTGATATGAATTATTGAGAAACATGAGCATGTGATGTGAACTCTGCGCGAGACCTGAATGATTGTTACACACTGTCAAGGATCAGTGTGACATATGATCTCCTGTTACAACTTGGATAATGATGTGTAGTTATGTGTCCGCTGTTTGTGTAATGTGAATGTGGAATACATGAATTATGTACATATAATCTGATTACCATTGGTAACTATGCTAGGATTTGGTTGACCAACTGTAAATCTAAACAAGTAACTAATCATACCGAGCAAATCGAGGTGAGTTCACACTTTCTACAAGGCATGGGATTCCCAGTGGGTTAGGAATGGGTTAAGAAGCTAAAACGAAACCTACGTATTCACCTCTAACCGAATGTGTACCCCCGTCCTCGGTTGGGAAGGACGACTACATTTAACCTGCGTATTCTCGGTTGGGTAGAGTACGTACCTCCGTCCTCGGTTGGGAAGGACGATGACATATAACTTACTAGACAAAACTCTATCATGAAGTCCTTCATTTTTATATCGAATTAATCGCCGGGCTAATGGCTAGCGGGTCATTAGTTAATAGCGCTATTAGGGTTGACAAGCCTCACACCGTGCCGGGAGGACGGGCGTGTACTAATGGATCTGGGCACTTAGTCAATGATGATAGACATTGACGTAGGGCACAACTTTCTCAGTCAGTTGTCGATATGGTAACGGTCTAGTGGTTAACATGGGGTAGCCCCCACTGGATATGGTTTGGGAAACAAGAACTGATTAACTACTGGTTTTTGAAAGAACTTATGGTTTTTGGAACAACTTTAAAATGGACAACCAACTGTGAACTCGCTCAACTTTGTTGTTGACTTGTTGTTACATGCCTTGCAGGCCTTTAGGTGCATATTATGGGAACTTGCTGTCTGGGAGGCTGGAGTGGCCATGGGTCGAGATACATGGAATCACAACACAAGACTAATGGTTTTTGCATGTGGTTTATAAACACTTAACGAATGAATTATGCTTCCGCTGTATATTGTGAATTATTTGTAACATTGTAACACTTAATGTTAATAAATGAAAGTTTTCTTTAATTATATTTATGAGTTCATTGTGATTGGTGGCTTGGATCCTGGTACGTCACACGCCTCGCGAGGGTTCTGCATGTGGTATTTTGGGGGTGTGACAGATTGGTATCAGAGCCATTGGTTATAGTGAACTTGGTTTTAAAAAGGGGAAAAACGATTTTGTAAAACCAGACTATAACCGAATGGATTCGACAATGTGAATACGACCATGACACTCAGCTCCAGATTGCAAGGTTCGTCTCTTGTATGCTCATTGTACCGCATAACTAGTGAACACTTACATATGATATTACATATGATTGCACGTTTAGCACAACAGTATGAATTCATGTATTACTTGCATGTGTTATGTAACTGATAGGGTGGTATTTCCCTAAACATTCATGACTTACGCTTCGTGATGCTCTTTGGTTGCTACTCGAGTTTGAGGAATCATTTGACATGAGTTAAGAGGAGCTGAGATGAGCTTGCAAATCACAATATTATTGTGGGTGCACACATAATAATAATGTGTGGTGCATGCGAGTCCTAGTGAGGCTTAACAAGTGAAAAATGGGTTCCGTTCCATTATTTGATCGATGTGAAACATAACAAGCCAATAGGGGCGTAGCAGTGATTATCTCCTACTCGAACGTGACCTTTTCACTCCTCTCTGAATCTTCTCGAATCTCGATGCTATCGAGTATTACCTGAACACCCATCTGAACACCTAGCGAACCGTGTAGAATGTTAGGTGCTTAAACGAACGTCCCTGAGTTGGATGTCACAACGTCGAATGATTGATCGATACCTTCTCTCACTTCTCTTTGTTTGTGGGAACTCAATGTACTGACGACTTAGGCCCTGAAGTGCAGTCACTTCTGCAACACCTTGGCAACATACCGTGTAATACTCAGTCAACTTGCAACATCGATGGACAAGAGGATGAGCGTAGTACTTTACCAACCTCAGTAATTGGACGACCCCAGCTACCGGCAACGAACATCAGCGAATTGACTTCAATCGAGTCCGTAACTCTAGTCAGCAAATTTATGGGAGTCAACTCTTACGAATCAATCGGGGCATAAGTGATGATAATTGACCATAGTGTGGTAGGCGTAACTGCCAGCACAGTGAGTAGCATTTTAAGATGTGGCTCAGAATGTGAAAAGATGGACTTTGATGGTGAAGAATCATAGGGCCTCGTTTCGAACAACAGCATTGGAGGCAACAGTCACGGCAACATCAAGGTACTTGAAATGGCAACCAACAGTATAGAAATGAAGGTGCCTACGACATGGAGTGGCTGTTGTTAAATCAAAACGACAACAACCAAGGAAACGACGGTCATACTGGAAATCCTCGCAACGAGTACAACCACACGGGAAATGATGCTCATGGAGGGGCATTTAGGATTGGCGTGGGCGACGCCAGGATTGTAATAACACGGTGGCATACCCGTTCTAGGTAACGAATCACTTCGTCTCTGTTCTATATAATCTTGATGCTTCTTGAAACCCAACCTGTTGTGGAATCGGCTAATGAAAAGACAATGGAAACCTCATATGATCGTTGGGATGCAAACTCAACCTTGTGGGACAAGTGTTCAACATCGACCTTTCATCTGTTGTTCTTGATAGATGTACCCTGTGAGGAGAAGATTCTACGTATCCCTCTCCTTAGTGGAGGATTGTTATCTATTCTAACGCATCAGAGTGGCTCAACGGTTAGCGTCATTTCAGCAATGAAAGCCAGGAGTGTCTACGGAGGGATTATCCCGCTATGTTAGCAACTGTTATTGACATAAGGTTAGGAAAAGAGGATCGAGGGTCCACCAGTTGTTCGTGATTACCCTCAATGTGCTACTCGAGGAACTTCCAGGATCATCTCTACAACTGTTAGGTAGGAACTCAGTTTGACCTCACGCCAGAGGCAGTTCTAACTACTCGTACTCTTTACCGTCTTGCACCAGCAGGGTTGCAGGAGCTGTTTAACCAACTACAGGAACTGCTGGACAAGAGTTTTCTCTTTAAGGAGCCCTCGCTATACCCATGAAGAGAAGCCTTTTCGTATGTGTACTGACTATCGAGAACTCAACAAGGTGACAATCAAGAACCGTTTGCCTCGACCACGTATTGACAACTCGTCGACCAGTTATGAGGAACAAGCTTCCATTCGAGGATTGGCTAGTGAACGAACTATCATAAGATGGAAGTCCAAGAGGAGAATGCTCTTAGAGCAGCATGTCGAACGCAATGCAGCCATATCAACTGTGTACACCAGGATCATTGAGTTGATCAACACACCAGCAGCTTCAGGGATCACATGAATCAACCGTATTTGTAGACGACGTTCTGAATCATGACCAGGAGAAAGGAACACCATGGGTGGCATATGTATCCTATCTCAGCGCTTCTGTGGGAGGAGCCATTACGTCCGAAGTCTTGTTAAATGCCACATCTAGATTCGAGAGATGCATTTTGATCATGTAACCAATGGAGTGGGAATACACGTGGACCTCACTGAGATAGAAACAGATCGACACCAAAGATTCCTTCACGGATGCAGCAATTACTCGTTTTCCTTAGATACCATCGCAGCTTACCCACAGGGTATTCGAAGATCGTGCAGCTTAACTCCCTTAAGCACAGCGGGGTGCTGTGTTCGTGGGAGACCAAAACAGGAGGACGACTTTTAAGCCTTCGAATCCCAATACTGCAATGCACTGAGCATCGTCTTTACTTAAGGGTGCGGGTGATTATGAGTAAAAGTAGGATCAAAGAGGCTTACTACTAGCACTATGGCTAGGGAAGAATCAAGAATGAAGATGATGAGAAATGTGGTGGATAAAAGCACTCCAAGATAGTCCTTCCACTTCCTATGCTTGCAACCTTCTTAAGTGTGCTTGTTACACCTTAGGATCACCTTAGAATGTATGAAATGAAGCTAGAACATGAAGGTTATAGTGGTGGTGCTTGGGCTGTAGGTAGGGGAGAAGAAGGAGAAGAAGTTTTGTGTTGAAGGTGGTGAATGGTGATTATGTTACTAACTTGTGGTTTTTATAAAAATTCTTCCAACATTTCTTTAACTTGAGGATAATATGTTACATATCAAAACAACAAATCCAATAATTAATTCAAAAGAAATCACCATGTGGGGCCCATGTTGGAACCATCCACACTATAGGGGGGGGGGGTATTAGTTGAGTTTCAATGCTAGTTAAGTGATCTAGTTAGATTTCGAGTGTAATGGTTAGTGTTTAATATGTTTAGGGGTTTTAAGAGGTAATATGGTGTTTAGTGATCATAACTAGCTTCATGACATTAAAACAATGCTTCTAGTTGAATTTTGGTGTTTCGGGTAGTGTCCGGTTGTTCGGTTGGTCACCGGTTCGTTAAGGTGCTAAATTGCGCAGTTTAGTGTGCAATATGTTGTCTTTTATGACAGTTTTGATTCCCGACACTTATCAAGGTATTTTGGACCATTAAACCATATTTCTGCATTGTATTTTGAGGTTTAAAAGCTGATTTTTGCTGTTTTCTGCAGAATTCTACAGTTTTAGTGTGTTTCGGGCACTTTCTGGCACTTAAATCATCACTCGGAAGGCAGTTTTATGGTCCCTACTTTCCTACATACTATTCTAGTGTAACTCTTGGTTCCGGGGCTCATTATGTGTCTTAACATCATGTCTATCTGAGTACTGAACTCCCGTCAGTACTTCTAGTTTGTCTGATCACTCTGCTAGTTTCGTTCTGTGCACTAATTCAACCATACCGGGTTACATGTAATAATGATAAGCAATCATGCAACATGTAATGCATTTGTTTGTCTGTGTCAGAAATCAGAAAATCATTCATTTCATTAGTTCAATCATGCACAGTCATTAAGGTACAAATTACTGTTTCTGTTGTACGAAATAGATGGTTAAGTGCCAGTTGTCACATTCTCCCCCCGTTAAAAGAATTTCATCCCGAAATTCAAGCTACGTTATCGATTGCAGGGGAGTTGTGAAACAAATGCGGATATTTTGACTTGATTTGGTCTTCACGCTCCCAAGTAAATTCTGGGCCATGATGTGAATTCCAACGAACTTTGACGAGTTTGATACGACTTCTCCGGGTCTTGTGGACCTTCCAGTCCGTAACCTCTACAGGTTCTTCAGTAAATTGAAGTTTGTCGTTGACGTGAATCTCGTCTGCGGGAATAACTACCATTTCCTGGGTAGGACTCCTCTTGAGATTGGATACATGAAACGTGTCATGGACACTGCTAAGTTCCTCTGGTAGCTTCAGCTTGTATGCAACAGTTCCGATCCTTTCCAGGATCTCGAAGGGTCCAATGTACCGTGGGTTCAACTTCCCACGTTTTCCAAACCGTACCACGCCTTTCCAAGGCGAGACTTTCAATAAAACCATATCACCAACTTCAAATTCCAATGGCTTCCGCCGCTTGTCGGCATAGCTCTTTTATCTGTCACGGGCTGACTTGATACGATCACGTATCTGAGCAATCTTGCCTGTAGTTTCTTGAACTAATTCTGGACCAATAACCTGTGTATCTCCGGTCTCCGCCCAACACAGCGGGGATCGACACTTACGTCCATATAGAGCTTCAAACGGGGCGGCTTGAATGCTGGTGTGATAGCTATTGTTGTAGGAAAACTCCACTAAAGGCAAGTGAGTATCTCAACTTCCACCAAAGTCCATCACACAAGCGTGTAGCACGTTTTCCAAGGTCTGAATCGTTCGCTCACTTTGGCCGTCCGTTTGAGGGTGAAAGGCTGTGCTGAGATTCAACTGTGATCCAAAAGCTTGCTGAAACGATTGCCAGATTCTTGACACAAATCGATCATCTCGGTCGGATATAATAGAAACAGGCACTCCGTGACGTGCCACAATCACTCGAAGATATATCTCTGCTAACTTTCTCGTGCTGTCCTTCTCGCTGATCGGTAGGAAATGCGCAGACTTCGTGAGTCGATCGATAATCACCCGAATCATATCGTGTCCTCTTTGGGTTCTTGGCAGCATGGTAATGAAATCCATTGAGATTTGTTCCCACTTCCATACGGGAATCTCAAGTTATTGCAGCAGCCCTAATGGTTTCTTGTACTCCGCCTTAACCTTAGCACAAGTAAGACAGTTACCCACATATGTAGCAATATCGGCTTTCATCTTGGGCCACCAATAAAAATCTTTCAAGTCTTGGTACATCTTGTCAGATCCAGGATGGATCGAGTACCTTGACTTAGGAGCTTCGTCCAGAATAAGTGCTCGTAAATTGCCGAAGAATGGTACCAAAATTCGTTCCATGAGGTACATTGTTCCATCTTCCTTTGGTAACAGTTGTGCTTCCATACCACGCAGTGGTTCGGCTCGTAGGTTCTCCGGTTTTAGTGCTTCCTGCTGGGCTTCACGGATCCGAACTGTGAGATCAGTTTGTATCATCAATTCTAAGGCTCGCACCCTTAGAGGCTTTGCACGCTCCTTGCGGCTCAAGGCATCTGCTACGACGTTTTCCTTGCCCGGGTGATACTTAATCTCACAATCGTAATAATTTAACAGCTCGACCCATCTTCGCTGTCTCATGTTTAAGTTATTTTGATTGAAATTGTGTTACAAACTCTTATGGTTAGTAAAGATCGTGCAACGAGTACCATACAAGTAAGGATGCCGAATATTCAACGCGAATATCACAGCACCTAGCTCAAGGTTGTGCGTCGTATAGTACTTCTCTTGCACCTTTAACTGATGTGATGCGTATGCGATGACTTTGTCTCGTTGCCTCAACACGCAATCAAGACCTTGTCGAGACGCATCACAGAAGACCGTGGAACCGTCAGTACCGTTGGGTAACGGTAAGATAGGTACGTCGCAGAATTTATCCTTTAACGCCTGAAAAACTGTTTCTTGTTTCTCGCCCCAATCAAACTTTTTTATCCTTCTGGGTTAGGGACGTTAACGGCTGAGCAATACTTGAAAAATTCTCAATGAATCGTCTGTAATAGCCTGCTAACCCCAGAAATTGTCGTATCTCGGTTGGCGTCTTCGGGGCTTCCCAATTCTTGATTGCTTCAATCTTGGAAGGGTCAACATGAATTCCATTCTTATTTACCACGTGACCTAAGAATTGGACCTCACGAATCCAAAATTCTCACTTTGACAGCTTTGCATACAACTGTTCTTTCTTTAGAAGTTCCAAGATGGCTCGCAGATGTTGCTCATGTTCTTCTTTGGTCTTCGAGTAAATAAGGATGTCATCAATGCACACAATCACAAACTTGTCCAGATATGGCTTACACACCCGATTCATGAGGTCCATGAATATCTTCGGTGCATTTGTTAAGCCAAACGGCATGACAAGGAAGTCGTTATGCCCATAGCGAGTCCTAAAAGCCGTTTTAGGGATGCTTTCTTCTTGTGTTCGCAGTTGATGAGAGTAGTAGCTTGATCCTTGTAACTGGCCGAACGAGTCATCAATCCTCGGCAAGGGATACCGATTCTTAATGGTTAACTTATTCAACTCTCTATAGTCGATACACATTTGAAAATTGCCATCCTTCTTCTTAACAAATAGCATTGGAGCTCCCCAGGGTGAGAAGCTCGGCCTGATAAATCCCTTACCCAGCTACTCTTGCAATTGTGTCAAAAGCTTCTGCATCTCTAACGGAGCTAGTCGGTAAGGTGCCTTTGCCACTGGTGCCGCTCCTGGCACTAAGTTTATTCGGAACTCCACTTATCGCTGTGGAGGTAGTCCAGGAAAGTCTTCAGGAAAGACCTCTGGATATTCCTTCACGACGGGGATGTCTTCTAGCTTTGGGTCCTTGGTCTCCTTGTCGATGACATGAGCGAGGAAGGCTATGCAGCCTTTTCGGAGACACTTCGACGTCTTCATAACTAATGTGGGATGTCACCATCCATAGCCTTATGGGGCCCAGGTCCTTGCATCAACTACATGAAGGCCGTGTACTAAATGTTTTATCATTCGCAAGAGGGATGCGAATGATTTTCTCATGATAAACGACCTCGGCTCTATTCTTGGATAGCCAATCCACGCCGGTCACAACATCAAAACTACCTAAACCAACTGGTAGAAGGTCGATAGAAAATTTTCATTTCCCCAAGTCCAAGTGTACAACCCTTAATAACCTTATCCATTTCGTCTGATTTCCCATTTGCCAACTCTATAGGATATGGGGTGTCTAGTTTACTTGTTTCTAAGCCAAGTATATCCTTAAGTTCCACAGATTCAACGCTAAAGTCGGTGTCAGGATCAAATAGAGCGGATACAAAATGTCGGTTTATAGGGAACGTACTTGTAACAACGTTCGAGTCCTGGTGTGCCTTGCGTGCTCCTTTTGTGAAAATGCTCCCATGAACTAGATTCTTCTTCGGGCAGTCCTTTCAATAATGTTCTTTGTTGCCACATCCGTAGAAACCCTTGGCTTTTCCGTTTCTATTACTGTCCTGAATTCCATTCACATGCCTCGTACTAGACCAGCACGCCTCCTTGCGATGCCCGGTCTTGCCACAATTTCCACACCTACGAGTCCTGCACGGACCTGTGTGATGATAACCACACCTATCACACTTTGGTGGTTGTCCTTGGTAGTTTTTATCACCTGTTCTAGTCATGGCAACGAATGCCTTGACTTTGTTAGTCGCGGGGGTTCCCTTATGTTTGTTGCTTGATTTAAAGCCTTGCTTAAGATGCGTATACTTCCTCTTGTTTCTGTCCCAAGAAGACTCCACATGCGTCTTCTTTTTCACTAGACATTTATTCGATTTCTCCAACATTAATCCGCCCTCGGAAGAACTTATGGCAAGAGTTATCGCCTGAGCGATTCCCGATATGGTCCCTCTTGTGCTGCCGTTGTTTGCAATGCTGCTTGCTTCGTATTGGACAATTGCTTTAGCGACTTACTGGTTTACTAGCGCTTCAAGCTCAGCTCGTGTTGCAGGTAAAGGTTCTAATTGGGCTTGACCAGCGTTTCCTTCGCTGTGGTTCCATGTGCTTCACATGTATAGAACATATCGACGAAATTAAACATGTATTTTGGAATAAATGTTATCGTCTATGAGTGAAAGCAAAGCTTATTCGTCATGCACTATAAGTATAAGGGTAAGGTAATTCCTAATGATGCTTATGCAAATCTTCCCACCATAATCATCTCATCATTGTAGCGAGGTAAAATGAGTCACAACAAAATCTTGCTAAGGGTACATCGACTTTTACATGCACCATATCAACTTGTTGCAATTAGTCTTGCATATAAAACCTCCTCGGAGTCACCTTACTTTGATTGATGCAAGTCATCCAGTGCTATACAAAACACGGTGAGGCGTTCCCTTCACCTTGTTCCTTGTTTATTCCTCAAGTCTCCGACTCTTCCATAATCTTTAGTTTTACAAAAATGGGTATGCTTCCCAGAAGATGGGGGTTGTGCATTACTACCACGTGTAGGGGGGGGGGGGATGATAGTGAAAACGCAGAAATAAGGTCGTGAGGGTACGTGACTTCTTCCTCGGGACCGAATTATGCCTTGTAGCAACCGTAGAGCGATTTCCAGGGTGCGAATGCACTATCCAAACGATGGGGTGCACTAAGGGATAGAGAGTGTGGGGGTACTGATAGGGGTGTTGGTGGTGGTGGTATAGTTAGTAGGTGATAGAGTGTATGTGGGGTGAAGGTCGAGAAGAATCTTCTTGCATGAGTCGTCCATGTGCCTAAATGGAACAACAACCTGTTGAGAATAGCAAGTGGTCGTTTCCGTCCTTATAAGTTGTATCCCATACTTCATGGACCTTGATTGTCCGATGTAGGAAGGACCCCTTCACCACACTGGACTGTGCGACGCATAAATTGATTTTGCTTGGGTTCCATGAGTCCCAATATGGTTAATATGGTTTCCATGAATGCCGAATAGAGTGCGGTAAATGGGTTACACTACAGTTCGCGCCATGCTACCTCCTTAGGGTAAAACGGATGTAAAAGGTTGGGGTCTATTGTGGCAACTACAATGGATAAGTTTGGGGTATTGTAAGTACTGTACAAATTTATACATAAGAATCCAGCAGTGTTGAGGTAAATCTTTCCTGAGCATTAGCCATCTTCTCTTGCTTAGATACCGTGTCTCATACGACTCGTACTACAGGTATAAGTGTTAAGTGCGAAACAGGCATAGGCAGACTTCCTACCTTGTGGAGTGTTATAGTAACTATCTCGGTTAGTTTTCTACTAGATGGAGATTTGAACAACTTAGAATTTTCGAATGGGCGCTGATCGTTAGCTTGACCCACAGAGTCCACCAGGATTTCCATGCACTACAAGTCATTATTACGTGGGCCCCCGTATTAATAAATTGTCTTGCATGGTCACCCTAATTTTCCCTCGTTCAAAGCAGACGATCGGCCAGAGAGGGGACACTACTGTCCTCATACCTTCAACATGGAAAGGACCATTATGGTGGTCCCCGCGCTATCATCCGTTGTCGTTACGTGCGAAATGGCACAATGCTTAGACAAGATAGGAATAAAGAGAGTTCCTAACAATAGTAGTTGGAGGGGCACCTTCAAGATGAGTACCTCATCTTCTTTGTCTGGAAAAGAGTGTCGTCAATCTTGTTTTGTAAATGCCTCAGGGACCTCGTCCCACTGATAAGGTTGCTGTCCAAGGTGACCTCCTCCGCCTCGCTGTCACTGCCGTAGTCAGGAACCTTCGCATTCCAGGGGGAAGAACAACCATCTTCTATAGAATCAAGCTCATGGTCTCGTTTGGTAACTACGTCAGCCATAAGCTCGCAATAAAGCTAGGTCGATAGTCTCATTGTGCGAGTCAAGAATAATAATAGGATTCGAAGTCGAAGGTATCTTGTTCCCGTCAAGAATTATCCCGTAAACATATATGCATACATATATATATATATATATATATATTAATAAAAAATAATGTTACTTAGTATATACAAGCAAATAAATGCTACATGTCACATATAACTCTTGTTTGTTCTTTCGGGGGTCATTTCATCTTTGGCAGGTCTATCCCACATGGACTGACTATACCTCAATTGGCACATTAGTCGGGGTATTCTCCCTCCCTACTAATGTCCTTGCTTTGTCTTTTTTTTGAAAAATGTTTGATTCATGGATCTTGGTGCTTTCATAGATGCAATGAAAAACCTTTTTGTAAAAATGTTTTCGTGAGAGAATCCTAGTGATTGTAGTCTAGACTCAAGAAGGAATCCTAGTTCACTTTGTAAAAATGTTTAAAACCGAAGACACCCCGTATACGAAAAACGGCCCCGAATATAACAACCCTCCTAAATAATTTTCGACACCCTAAAAATAATAAAAATATCCCAATACGTCCTAAAATACACCACGTATACGAAAATAGGCCCCAAATACCTTTATTTTTATTAAAAATTAAATAAAAACGAAATTAAATGGGTCGTCGCGGGGCGCGTAGCCCTTGGCTACCTCAGTCGCGAGCCGCGACAAGCTAGACACCAAGCAAGCCCCGAGGCCGCCACGTGTCCCAGTCGTGGCGAGCCTAGTGGTCAACTCAGCAACCCTAGGGCCTACCCTAGGGGCTACCCTAGGGAGCCTCGCGGGACGTGAAGGCCCTGGCCGAAGCTTACGCGGGGCGCGGCGGAAGTCGAGGAGACACTATAAATAGAGGCTTTCAACCTCAGTCCCAACTCGCACCAAAACTCTTTCTTTCTCTCAATTTCTGATCAGTAAACAAAATTTTCGGGCATAATACCCCCCTAATTAGCGAAGCCCTGCCTCGTTGTAAGTATCATAACCCCGGTTACGTATTAGATACGCTGCCCGATTGATCCAGGGTTCCGTAACGGCTGTCGTGGTTCTGCCCGACGTAGTAGTTGGAATGCCGTCTCGGGGAGGGTAATACTAATGTAAATATTGGGTTATTATACTAACGCGTGTGCATTTGTGTAATTTATAGATAATCACCAGGAAATCCTTAACGAAAACCCTAAGACAGTAATGTGAGTAATCTCCTTTTTGTAAACTATTTTTACAAAACCTTAAATATTTTACAATGTGATTAGCAGTGATTGAGTCTTTGTAATTCTTCAATTACTGCCGGTATGTTGGGGTTTTGTATACAAATGTTGAACACGTTACCATTGGACAACGAGATAGCCAATGTGTAATATGACCCACCAGTCAGGATTGACAGTACTGAATGAGTAATTGTGTAGATGTAAACATTGTAATCGCTCCCAATACTGTTAAAAGATAAAACTCTTCTTGATTAAACTGGGATTCACTCACCAGTATTTCCCACTGACAAAATGTTTTTAGACGCGTTTCAGGTAACAAAATGTGAAAGCCAAATAGAAGCCAGCTTTACAGCACTGAAGGCTTGGAAAAGTGGCTATAAAAGTTACCTAAATAAAGAAGATGTTTTATTTCAATAAAATGGGGTTTACCCCTATTAATCAGTTTGTAATGAAAACTTAGGTTTTATCCCAACATACTTATTTATATAAAATGTGGTGTTTTACTCTGATAAAATCCGCTGCCAAATTGAAAAACACCGATACCACCAAAACTGATTCTCGCGGCCGCCCGTTCCCGGGACAGATAGGGGGCGGGGGTTGCGACAGGAGGTGGTATCAGAGCTAAGCCACTGATTCAGCCACAGAAGTGTTCTGCTGACACCAAAATTTATCCAAAGTGTTAGGAAATTTTCTACGGAACTACGTGCATATTTGTATTTTATTCTTGTGTGTTATTTGACTATTTGTTAGTTTACAGTATGAGCGACCAAGGACCTTCCGACGCCTACCGTCAGTTATCCAGCCCACCTAGGAGCGAAGGCACCTCTGTAACAAACCTCGGTAAAACCAACACCCTCATAATATTTCAATACTCAATTATATAATAAAATGTTCCCATATGTCTTATATTACACCCCGTATGTGAAAACCGAGCCCTAGTTATTTTATAGTCTATAAAAATAAAATAAAAATCTGAATTATAAGCTGAGGCGGGCCGCATAAGACCTCACCTCAAGCTTAAGAAGGCCGTATCAAGACCAGACTTGACTCCGCTGACTTCTTTAAGTTCATGCGGGCCGCGTAAGAGTTTTGGTAAGTTCAAGCGGGCCGCGCGGACTCATAACACGCGATCGCACCAGAAGCCGACACGTGTCGTAATCGTGTCAAGTCTAGTAGCTGACCCAGCTAAGCTACTGCGTTGACTCATGTTGACGCGGGCCGCGTACATGTTCCCTGTATCTTACGCGGGCCGCGTGGAAGGCAAATTACACAACTATAAATAGCAGACATCAGTTTTCGATTTCCGTCGCTCACATTTCAATCTCAATCTCGAATTCTGAAAGTATAGGCATAATATTTTGGGTATTATACCCCTAATAAGCGAGGTTCTGCTCCGTTGTAAGTATTATAACCCCAGTTTCATAATAGTTACGCTGCCCGATTGATTTAGGGTTCCGTAACAACTGTCGTGGTTCTGCCCGACGTAGTTGTTGGAATACCGTCTCGGGGAGGGTATTATTAATATTTTCAAAGGGTTATGATACTAACCAATGTACATTTGTATAAATTATAGATTATACCCAGGAAATCCCTACAAAAAGCCTAAGATAGCAATGTGAGTTTATCCTCTTTTTGTTAATGTTTTTGGAATGTTTTACAAAACCTTAAATGTTTTACAATGCGATTAAGCAGTATGTGAGTCTTTGTAGTTCTTCAATTACTGCCGGTATTTGGGGTTTTGTATACAAAATTTATTACTTGCGAGTAATAAGTCGGGACGACAGTACGTTACCATTGGACAACGAGTTAGCCAATGTGTAATATGACCCACAAGTCAAGGATTGACAGTACTGATTGAGTAATTGAGTAGAAATAAACAATGTGATCGCTCTCAATACTGTGTTAATTGATAAAATGTTTCTTGATTAAACTGGGATTCACTCACCAGTATTTCCCGCTGACAAAATATTTTTAAAACATGTTTCAGGTAACACAATGTGAAAGCCAACTGGGAAAAAGCCAGCCCGAGAGCACTGACGGCTTGGAAAATAAGTGGCTATAAAAGTTATCTAAGAAACAATGTTTTAAATAAAATAAAATAGGGTTTGTCCCTATAAATGTATTGTAATAAGAAACTTGGGTTTTGCCCATGTATTTATTAATATCAAGCATGGTGGTTTACTCTGATAATCATTTCCTAACTACGGTCCTGATGAAATTCCGCTGCGAGACTAAATAAAACTGATACCACCACACTCTGAGTTCACATCCGCCCGTTCCCGGGGATCAGGGATCAGGGGTTGTGACAGAAGGTGGTATCAGAGCCTAGCCACTGGTCTGAGCCAAAGAAGTGTTCTGCTGACACTTAAATTTTGAATTAATGTTAGGAAATAAAATAAGGAAATACGTGCATAACTGTAATTATTGGTTATGTGTTATTTGACTATCTGTTAGTTTTCAGTATGAGTGATCAAGGACCATCAGACGTGAATCGTCAGTTAGCTGATTCACCTAGGAGTGAAGGTACATCATCACAGCCTGCCCTCTCAGGGTATGTTGCTGATCAGGAAGACGGAATATTTACTTTTAGAGTTAAATCTGAAGAACCATTTCCTACTAAGAAACGAGGATGGTTCAGTAAAGAAGCTTTTGCTCGTAGGAAGAGAATGAGAAAATTTCAACAGCAAAGGGCTTTAGCAGCTATTAAAAGAGAGACAGATGCTCATACTCAAGATATGCTAAGTAGAAGCCTAGCAAATTTCCATATCTTAGCTACAACTGCTGCTGACCCAGGTCTGGAACAACTAGAAGCCCCACAACCACAAAACCCAGAACAACCCATGGAAATAGAAAATCAGGAAAACCAAGAAGAGATGTATAACTTTAACCCAGAAGAAATCCCTAGAGTGCCTGCACCAAACCCCAAAGACCCGAATTATGACCCCTGGTGGGACGACAATAGAGACTTTGTGCAACGTTACCCTATCCAGGATTATCCACCCATACAGAACATAGAAGCTTACCCAGGTATGGACCCTTTAGATCCCTATTATCAAGATGATTATATTAGGGAGATATTAGAGGATCCTTACCAATTTCAGGAAAATGCACCCCAAATTCCAAACCCAGTCCGAGAACCTGCACCCCCAATGAGTGCAGAAAACGTTCAAGAACTTAGGACTTTCGGGGAGGAAATTTTAGAGAGCAGTGAGAGGATGCGTCAGGTGGGAGAGCGTCTCGTATGGAAATACGATGAGCGCAATATGGATTTTTGGATAAATCCATATCCTTGAATGTTAGAATGGAGGAAGTGGTAATAATAATAATATAATAAAATAAAATAAGATATGTGTGTACGGATGCATATTACTATTTTTTTCTGTTGGTATTGTAATCTTTATTTCTGTACTAGTGTGTAATAGACGCATAGTATATGAAAAAGAGTATAGTCGCAATGATCGACGGTTTTGGTTAAATTGCGTGTCATGTGATCAATTATATTACTTATTATTTTGTGATATTAATATGGGATAAATGTTTAAAATTCAGATGGCCGACGAAGGAAATCAAGGAAATCTGAATAACGATAACCAGAGTAACATTAACGTGGTTAATGATAATCTGAGTGGCAATAACAATGGAAATCAAGTGGACAATAGTGCAATTCAACACATAGTAGCACAAGGAATTATAGATGCAATGCCATTTATACTTCAAACTGTTAAGGATGCTGACAATAAAAGTAGGCATAGCAGTAAGCGACCACTTGAACCAGAAAACAGCGTGAACAATGGACCGGTATTTCAAATGCCTATTCCTAAAAGAAGAAGAACCGTGCCTAACGGTTGTTCTTATAAAGAATTTTGGTCCTGTAAACCAATAGAATTCTCGGGCAACGAAGGGGCCATTGCAACCTTACGCTGGATAGAAAAGACTGAGGCAGTCTTAAGGATAAGTAAGTGTGCTGAAGAAGATAAGATATTGTTTTCTTCTAATCTGTTTAAGAATGCAGCACTAGAATGGTGGAACACTATCCTCCAGACAAGAGGAAGTGATCAAACCTATAATATGGAATGGGAAGAATTTAAAAACAAGGTAGAAAGAAAATTCTGCCCACCCAATGAGAAAGAACAGATAGCAAACAAATTCCTAAATCTTAGGATGACTGGTGTAGATAGTAAGGGATACACTAAGATATTCTTTGAATATGTTAGAATAGTGCCAACTCTTGCTTCACCAGAACCAGTGTTAATCTCCCGTTATATTTGGGGATTAATTGGAGAAATAAGACATGTAGTTAAGGCAGCTAGACCTCAAACCATAGAAGAAGCTGTAGAACTAGCCAATACCTTAACTGACGAATTAGTCCGTACCCGAGAAGAGGATCAAAGAAGAAACCTAACCCAGAAATTGACTCAAGAATTTCGTTCTGGAAATTCTAACCGTGGAAGAAATGTAGGTTCTACCTCTGCATCTTACTGCAGGAATTGTAAAAGAAAGCATTCAGGAAGATGCTCTAGGTACTGTAACTTTTGCAAAATAACTGGACACAAGGAAGAAAATTGCAGGAAGAAAAACAACAGGATATGCTACAGTTGTGGAGAACAAGGTCACATCAAGCCAAATTGCCCAAAATTAGCTCCAGTTACAAATAACAAAAATAACAAAAAATGCTAGAGCATTTGTTCTGACTGCAGATGAAGCCAGAATGATTCCAGATGTCATAGCTGGTACGTTTTTAGTTAATGATGTTTTTGCTAAAGTATTATTTGACTCTGGTGCAAACCAAAGTTTTATTAATACATCATTTTGCAAATTTCTAAATCAGTCATTAACTAAACTACCACAAGAATGTATAGTAGAGACAGCTAATGGAGAAACTGTTAGAATTTCTGAAATTTTGCAGGGAGCAAGAATAGAAATTTTAAATCAGAAGTTTATTGCAAATCTTTATCCTATGAATCTGGTAGGATTTGATGTTGTTCTAGGAATGGATTGGTTAATAGCCAATAAAGCCAATATTTTATGCGATCAAAAGTTAATTCAAGTAAATTCACCAAAAGGTAAAACGATCACAATTAAAGGAGATAAACCATCTAGAACTACAAAATTCATATCTGTGATGAAAACTGCAAGTTGTATGAGAAAAGGTTCTATAGTGTATTTGATTTCTATAATCACTAACACTAAAGGGAAAGAACTAAAAGATATTCCAGTAGTATCTCAGTTTTCAGATGTCTTTCCAGAAGAATTACCAGGACTACCCCCGGATAGAGAAGTTGAATTCAGAATCCATTTAATACCAGGAACATCACCAATTGCCAAAGCACCTTACCGTTTGGCACCTGCAGAAATGCAAGAATTGAAGAAACAACTAGACGAATTATTAGAAAAAGGATTTATACAACCAAGTTCATCACCATGGGGAGCGCCGATACTGTTTGTTAAAAAGAAGGACGGCTCAATGCGTATGTGCATTGATTATCGTGAATTAAACAAGGTCACAATTAAGAATCGGTACCCATTACCGAGAATTGATGATCTGTTTGATCAATTGCAAGGAGCATGATTTTTCTCTAAAATTGATTTAAGGTCAGGATATCATCAATTAAAGGTACAGGAAGAGGACATTCCTAAAACCGCATTCAGAACGAGGTATGGTCATTATGAATTTACTGTCATGCCATTTGGTTTAACCAATGCCCCAGCTGCATTTATGGACATGATGAACCGAATATGTAAGCCATATTTGGATAAATTCATAATTGTATTCATAGATGATATTCTAATTTATTCTAAGAATAAAGAGGATCATGCAAGGCATTTGCACGTACTTTTAAGTTTATTAAGAAAAGAAAAACTTTATGCTAAATTTTCTAAGTGCGAATTTTGGTTAGAACAGGTACAATTTCTTGGACACCTAGTCAATCATGAAGGAATTCATGTAGATCCAACAAAAATCGAGGCAATTACTAAATGGAAAACCCCTGAATCACCAACTGAGGTTAGAAGTTTCTTAGGATTGGCCGGTTATTATAGAAGATTTATTAAAGATTTTTCTAGAATAGCCATTCCTTTAACTAAGCTAACCTGTAAATCTGTTAAGTTTGAATGGGGAGTAAAACAAGAAGAAGCCTTTAGAATCCTTAAGCAAAGATTGACCCATACACCTATATTAGCATTACTAGAAGGAACTGAAGACTTTATAGTCTATTGTGATGCTTCCAAATTAGGTTATGGATGTGTGTTAATGCAACGACAGAAGGTTATAGCTTATGCATCTAGACAACTTAAGAATCATGAAGAGAATTATTCAACCCATGATTTAGAATTAGGAGCTATAATTTTTGCTCTTAAGATTTGGAGACATTACCTTTATGGTAGTAAGTTTACCATATTTACTGATCACAAAATTTTAAGGTATGTTTTCGGACAAAAAGAGTTGAATATGAGACAAAGACGCTGGATGGAATTTCTTAGTGATTATGACTGTGATATCCAGTATCATGAAGGAAAAGCAAATGTAGTAGCAGATGCTTTAAGCCGAAAGTATCATGAAAAGCCAAAAAGGGTACGTTCTCTTAAATTAAATCTACAAGTAGATTTAAATGATCAAATAAGAGAAGCACAAGAATCAGTAATCAAGGATGATTCTGAAAAATTAAAAGGTATGCTAAAAGAATTAAAACAAGGAACAGATGGAATTTGGAGATTCCATGAAAAGAGAATGTGGATACCTAAATTAGGAAATCTACGTAATCGTATATTAGAAGAAGCCCATAAGTCTAAATATACGATGCATCCAGGAAGTGATAAAATGTACCAGGATTTAAGGAAAAATTTCTGGTGGATAGGAATGAAGAAAGACATAGCAGTCTATGTTTCTAAATGTTTAACTTGCTCACAAGTTAAAGCTGAACATCAGAAACCCTCAGGTTTATTACAAAAATTAGAAATGCCAGTCTGGAAATGGGAATTAATAACAATGGATTTTGTTACTAAACTACCTAAAATTAAGAAAGGAAAGGATACAATCTGGGTGATTGTAGACAGATTAACCAAATCAGCTCATTTTCTACCAATGAAAGAAACAATTAGTATGGAACAATTAGCTAAGTTATATGTAAATGAAATTGTTTCTTTACATGGCATTCCTTTATCCATTGTTTCTGATAGAGATAGTAGATTTACCTCTCGTTTTTGGTCAAGTTTCCAAAAGGCAATGGGAACCAAGTTAAGGTTAAGCACAGCTTATCATCCTCAAATAGATGGACAAAGTGAAAGGACAATTCAGACAATGGAAGATATGCTTAGAGCTTGTGTAATTGATTTTGGAGGTAATTGGGACGATCACTTACCTTTAATAGAATTTCTTATAATAATAGTTATCACACAAGTATCAATGCTGCACCATTCGAAGCACTTTATGGAAGAAAGTGTCGAACCCCAGTCTGTTGGGCAGAAATAGGGGAACAACAATTATCTGGACCTGAAATAGTGCAAGAAACAACTGACAAGATTATTCAAGTCATGGAACGACTGAAAGTTGCACGTGATCGACAAAAGAGTTATGCTAATAACCGATGCAAGCCATTGGAATTTCAGGTAGGAGATAAAGTATTATTGAAAGTCTCTCCTTGGAAAGGAGTGGTAAGATTCATCAAACGAGGGAAGTTAAGTCCCAGGTATGTTGGACCTTTTAAGATTATTAGAAGAATAGGACCTGTAGCCTATCAGCTACAACTGCCAGAGGAAATGGCAGTAATACATGATGTGTTTCATGTATCTAATCTTAAAAAGTGTTTAGCTGATGAATCACTGATAGTGCCTCTTAAGGATATAGAGGTAAATGAACAACTTAAGTTTGTAGAAAGACCTCTACAAATTGAAGACAGAAAAGTCAAGAATCTCAAACACAAAAGACTAGTTCTAGTCAAAGTGAAGTGGGATTCCAAAAGAGGACCTGAATACACTTGGGAGCTCGAGTCAGAAATAAAAAGGAAATATCCATACTTATTCCAGTAGATCTCGAGGGCGAGCTCTAAAACAAGGTGGGAAGAATGTAACAACCCTCGGTAAAACCAACACCCTCATAATATTTCAATACTCAATTATATAATAAAATGTTCCCATATGTCTTATATTACACCCCATATGTGAAAACCGAGCCCTAGTTATTTTATAGTCTATAAAAATAAAATAAAAATCTGAATTATAAGCTGAGGCGGGCCGCATAAGACCTCACCTCAAGCTTAAACGGGCCGTATCAAGACCAGACTTGACTCCGCTGACTTCTTTAAGTTCATGCGGGCCGCGTAAGAGTTTTGGTAAGTTCAAGCGGGCCGCGCGGACTCATAACACGCGATCGCACCAGAAGCCGACACGTGTCGTAATCGTGTCAAGTCTAGTAGCTGACCCAGCTAAGCTACTGCGTTGACTCATGTTGACGCGGGCCGCGTACATGTTCCCTGTATCTTACGCGGGCCGCGTGGAAGGCAAATTACACAACTATAAATAGCAGACATCAGTTTTCGATTTCCGTCGCTCACATTTCAATCTCAATCTCGAATTCTGAAAGTATAGGCATAATATTTTGGGTGTTATACCCCTAATAAGCGAGGTTCTGCTCCGTTGTAAGTATTATAACCCCAGTTTCATAATAGTTACGCTGCCCGATTGATTTAGGGTTCCGTAACAACTGTCGTGGTTCTGCCCGACGTAGTTGTTGGAATACCGTCTCGGGGAGGGTATTATTAATATTTTCAAAGGGTTATGATACTAACCAATGTACATTTGTATAAATTATAGATTATACCCAGGAAATCCCTACAAAAAGCCTAAGATAGCAATGTGAGTTTATCCTCTTTTTGTTAATGTTTTTGGAATGTTTTACAAAACCTTAAATGTTTTACAATGCGATTAAGCAGTATGTGAGTCTTTGTAGTTCTTCAATTATTGCCGGTATTTGGGGTTTTGTATACAAAATTTATTACTTGCGAGTAATAAGTCGGGACGACAGTACGTTACCATTGGACAACGAGTTAGCCAATGTGTAATATGACCCACAAGTCAAGGATTAACAGTACTGATGGAGTAATTGAGTAGAAATAAACAATGTGATCGCTCTCAATACTGTGTTAATTGATAAAATGTTTCTTGATTAAACTGGGATTCACTCACCAGTATTTCCCGCTGACAAAATATTTTTAAAACATGTTTCAGGTAACACAATGTGAAAGCCAACTGGGAAAAAGCCAGCTCGAGAGCACTGACGGCTTGGAAAATAAGTGGCTATAAAAGTTATCTAAGAAACAATGTTTTAAATTAAATAAAATAGGGTTTGTCCCTATAAATGTATTGTAATAAGAAACTTGGGTTTTGCCCATGTATTTATTAATATCAAGCATGGTGGTTTACTCTGATTATCATTTCCTAACTATGGTCCTGATGAAATTCCGCTGCGAGACTAAATAAAACTGATACCACCACACTCTGAGTTCACATCCGCCCGTTCCCGGGGATCAGGGAACAGGGGTTGTGACAACCTCTTCACAGCCTGCCCTCTCAGGGTATTCAGCTGACAATGAAGATGGGATATTCGTGTTTAAGGCTCAGTCTGAAGAGCCATTCCCTCCTAAAAAGAGAGGATGGTTCATTAGAGGAGCGCATGAACTTATGAAGAGAATGAAAAAGTTACAACAACAGCGTGCTGTAGCAGCCGCCAAGAGAGAAACAGATGCTCACACCTAGGATATGCTCAATAGGAGTCTAGCAAATTTCCATATCCTAGCAACCACAGCTGCAGACCCTAACCTAGAGCAACTCATAACACCCCAACCATTATCACTGTTTCCCACCTAGCCAATGGAAATTGAGAACAATCTAGAAAATCAAATCCCAATGCCTGATTTTAACCCAGAAGAGATACCTAGAGTACCAGCACCCAATCCCTTAGACCCAAACTACGACCCGTGGTTAGATGACAATAGGGATTACCAGCAACGCTGCCCAATACCAGAAGACGAACCCATGCCAAATCTAGCAGCCTACCCATGTTTGGACCCTCTAGATCCCTTCTATGATAGCGATCAATACATCTGGGAAATTTTAGAGAATCCATACCCGTAGCAGGAGCACATGCCCCAGTTCCCAAACCCAGTACCAGCCCCTGCACCCCCAATGAGTGCAGAGAATGTGCAAGAAGTCCGAACCTTTGGTGAGGAGATTTTGGAAGGTAGTGACAGGATGAGACAGATCGGAGAACGACTCGTCTGGAAGTATGACGAGCGTAATATGGAGTTCTGGATGAACCCATATCAATGATGGTGGTAGTACTCATAAAATAATAATAATAAAATAATAATAATATATAATATGTGTGTATGTTTGAAAAAAAAAATCTAGACAATAGTTACAGATGCCTACTAGTATTGTAATTTTAAATTTCCAGTTCCAGTTTGTATTAGATGCATACTATATATAAGAAAGAGTAAGTCACAATGTTCGATGATTTTGATCAATATTTGTGTTGTGTGATTGATTAAATATTATCTTGTGATATTAATACTTGGTAAATGTTTAAAATTCAGATGGACAACGAAGTGAACCAGGAAAACCAGAATGACAATAACCCGAATAATGATAACCCGAACAATGATTACAATGGAAACCAAGTGGATAACAGTGCCATTCAACACATAGTGGCACAAGGGATAATAGATGCAATGCCATATATTATCAAAACAGTTAGGGAAGCGGATAATGAAAGTAATCATAGTAGTAAACGACCCACTGAACCTGAACACAGCGTAAACAATGGACCCATACTTCAAGTGCCAATTCCCAAAAGAAGAAGAACCATATCTTATGGTTGTTCTTATAAAGAATTCTGGTCTTGTAAACCAATGGAATTCTTGGGCAATGAAGGGGCCGTTGCAGCTCTACGCTGGATAGAAAAGACTGGGGCTGTCTTAAAAATAAGCAAGTGTGTAGAAGAGGATAAGATAATGTTTGCTTCCAATCTATTTAAGAACTCAGCCTTAGAATGGTGGAACACTATCCTCCAGTCTAGGGGAAGTGACAGGGTTTACAATATGGAATGGGAGGAATTTAAGAACATGGTGGAAAGAAAGTTCTGCCCTTCCAATGAAAAAGAACAAATAGCAAATAAATTCCTAAACCTTAGGATGACTGGAGTGGATAGTAAGGGATACACTACATTATTCTTTGAATATGCTAGAATAGTGCCAACCCTTGCATCACCAGAACCAGTATTAATCTCCCGTTACATCTGGGGATTAATCAGTGAGATTAGGCATGTAGTCAAGGCGGCTAGAGGGATGAGTTAGTGCATACACGGGAAGAGGATCAAAGGAAGAATCTAGCTCAAAGGCTTACCCAAGAATTTCGCTCTGGAAATTCCAACCGTGGGAAAAATGTAGGTTCTACTTCTGCACCTTATTGCAAGTATTGCAAAAGGAAGCATTTTGGAAGATGCTCCATATATTACAACTTTTGCAAAATATCTGGACACAAGGAAGAAGACTGTATAAAGAAACCTAACAACAGGATATGCTACAACTGTGGAGAACAAGGCCACATCAAGCCAAACTGTCCGAAACTAGCTCCAGCCATGAACAACAAGAACACTAAAAATGCTAGACCATTTGTTCTGACCGCAGAAGAAGCTAAAATGATTCCGGACGTGATAGCCGGTAAGTTTTTAGTTAATGATGTTTTTGCTAAAGTATTATTTGACTCTGGTGCGAACTAAAGTTTTATTAATAGTTCAGTTTGCAAACTTCTTAATCAACCATTAACTAAACTCCCACAAGAATGTCTAGTAGAAACAACAAATGGAGAAACCATTAAGATTTCTGAAATCTTGCAGGGAGCAAGAATAGAGTTTTTAAATCAAAAGTTTATAGCAAATCTTTATCCAATGAATCTGGCAGGATTTGATGTTGTATTAGTAATGGATTGGTTAATAGCCAACAAAGCCAGTATATTATGTGATCAAAAGTCGATTCAAGTAAATTCACCAAAGGGTGAAAAGATCACAATTAAAGGAGATAAACCGTCTAGATCCACAAAATTCATCTATGTGATGAAAACAACAAGTTATATAAGAAAAGGATCATTAGTGTATTTGATTTCAATAGTCACTAACACTAAAGGAAAAGAACCAAAAGATATCCCAGTAGTATCTCAGTTTCCAGATGTGTTCCCGGAAGAATTACCAGGACTACCGCCAGACAGAGAAGTTGAATTTAGAATCCACCTGTTACCAAGAACAACACCAATTGCCAAAGCACCTTACCATTTGGCACCTGCAGGAATGCAAGAATTAAAGAAACAGTTAGACGAACTACTGGAGAAGGGATTCATACAGCCAAGTTCACTGCCATGGGGAGCGCTGATTTTATTCGTTAAAAAGAAAGACGGATCGATGCGTATGTGCATTGACTACCATGAATTGAACAAGGTCACGATTAAGAATCGGTATCCATTACCAAGAATCGATGATCTATTCGATCAGTTGCAAGGAGCTCGATTTTTCTCGAAAATCGATTTACGCTCAGGATATCATCAATTAAAGGTTCAGGAAGAGGACATTCCTAAGACCGCTTTTAGAAAAAAAGGTATGGCCATTATGAATTTACTATCATGCCATTTGGTTTAACCAATGCCCCAGCTGCATTTATGGACATGATGAACCGAATATGTAAGCCATATTTGGATAAATTCATAATTGTCTTTATAGATGATATTCTCATTTACTCTAAGAGTAAAGAACAACATGCAAAGCATTTGCACGCACTTCTAAGTTTATTGAGAAAAGAAAAGCTTTATGCAAAGTTTTCCAAGTGCGAGTTTTGGTTAGAACAGGTACAGTTTCGTGGACATCTAGTTAATCATGAAGGAATTCATGTGGATCCCACCAAGATCGAGGCGATTACTAAATGGAAAACCCCTGAGTCACCAACCGAGGTTAGAAGTTTCTTAGGATTGGCCGGTTATTATAGAAGATTTATTTGAGATTTTTCTAGAATAGCCATTCCCTTAACTAAGCTAACCTGTAAATCTGTTAAGTTCGAATGGGGACCAAAACAGGAAGAAGCCTTTAGAATTCTTAAGCAAAGATTAACCAACGCACCCATACTAGCGTTACCAGAAGGAACTGAAGACTTTGTAGTTTATTGTGACGCTTCTAAGTTAGGTTATGGATGTGTATTAATGCAACGACAAAAGGTTATAGCCTACGCCTCTAGACAACTTAAGAATCATGAAGAGAATTATTCAACCCATGATTTGGAACTAGGAGCCATAATTTTTGCTTTGAAAATTTGGAGACATTACCTTTACGGTAGTAAGTTTACCATTTTCACTGATCATAAGAGTTTAAGGTATGTCTTCAGGCAAAAGGAGTTGAATATGAGACAAAGACGCTGGATGGAAATACTTAGTGATTATGATTGTAATATCCAGTATCATGCAGGAAAGCAAATGTAGTAGCTGATGCTTTAAGTCGAAAATATCACGAAAAACCAAAAAGAGTACGTTCTCTTAAAGTAAATCTACAAGTAGATTTAAATGAACAGATTAGAAAAGTACAAGAATCAATAATCAAGGATGATGCTAAGAAATTGAAAGGAATGATTAAGGAATTAGAACAAGGAACAGACGGAATTTAGAGATTCCATAAGAAAAGAATGTGGATACCTAAATTAGGAAACCTACGCCACCGTATATTAGAAGAAGCCCATAAGTCTAAGTATACGATGCATCCTGGAAGTGATAAGATGTATCAAGACTTAAGAAAGAATTTCTGGTGGATAGGAATGAAGAAGGACATAGCAGCTTAGGTTTCTAAGTGTTTAACCTGTTCACAAGTTAAAACTGAACATCAGAAACCCTCAGGTTTATTGCAACAGTTAGAGATGCCCGTATGGAAATGGGAATTGATAACAATGGATTTTGTTACCAAATTACCCAAAACAAGAAAAGGAATGATAGGTTAACTAAGTCGGCTCATTTCTTACCAATGAAGGGAACTTTCAGTATGGAACAATTAGCTAAGTTGTATGTAAATGAAATAGTTTCATTACATGGAATTCCTTTATCAATTGTTTCTGATAGGGATAGCCGTTTTACCTCTCATTTTCGGATAAGTTTCCAAAAAGAAACAGGAACCAAGTTGAATCTAAGCACAGCCTATCATCCTCAAACAGACGGACAAAGCGAAAGGACAATTCAGACAATGGAAGATATGCTTAGAGCTTGCGTAATTGATTTTGGAGGTAATTGGGACGATCAGTTACATCTGATAGAATTTTCTTATAATAACAGTTATCATATCAGTATCAATGCTGCACCATTTGAAGAACTGTATGGACGAAAATGCCGAACCCCAGTCTGTTGGGCATAATTTGGAGAAAAGCAACTTTCTGGACCTGAGATAGTACAAGAAATGACCGACAAAATCATTCAAGTCAAGGAACGACTGAAAGCAGCACGTGACCGACAAAAGAGTTATGCTAATAACAGACGAAAGCCATTGGAATTTCAGGTAGGAGAAAAAGTGTTATTAAAAGTCTCTCCTTGGAAAGGAGTAGTCAGATTCATCAAAATGGGAAAGCTAAGCCCCAGGTATGTTGGACCTTTTGAGATTATTGGAAGAATAGGACCTGTAGCCTATCAGCTACAACTGCCAGAGGAAATGGCAGGAATACATGATGTATTTCATGTATCTAATCTCAAGAAATTCTTAGCTGATGAATCACTAGTAGTGCCTCTTAAGGATATAGAGGTAAATGAACAACTTAAATTTGTAGAGAAGCCTATACAGATCGAAGACAGGAAAGTCAAGAACCTCAAGCACAAGAGATTAGTTCTGGTCAAAGTAAAATGGGACTCCAAAAGAGGACCAGAGTACACTTGGGAGCTTGAATTTGAAATGCAAAGGAAATACCCGCACCTATTCCAGTAGATCTCGAGGACGAGCTCTAAAACAAGGTGGGAGGATATAATAACCCTCCTAAATAATTTTTGACACCCTAAAAATAATTAAAATACCCTAATACGTCCTAAAATACACCCCGTATACGAAAATAGGCCCCAATTACCTTTATTTTTATTAAAAATTAAATAAAAACGAAATTAAATGGGTCGTCGCGGGGCGCGTAGCCCTTGGCTACCTCAGCCGCGGGCCGCGACAACCTAGACACCAGGCAAGCCCCGAGGCCGCCATGTGTTCCAGTCGTGGCGAGCCTAGTGGTTAACTCAGCAACCCTAGGGCCTACCCTAGGGAGCCTCACGGGCCGCGAAGGCCCTGGCCGAAGCTTACGCGGGGCGCGACAGAAGTCGAGGAGACACTATAAATAGAGGTTTTCAGCCTCAGTCCCAACTCGCACCAAAACTCTTTCTTTCTCTCAAATTTCTGATCAGTAAACATAATTTTTGGGCATAATACCCCCAAAATTAGCGAAGCCCAGCCTCGTTGTAAGTATCATAACCCCGGTTACGTATTAGATACGCTTCCCGATTGATCCAGGGTTCCGTAACGGCTGCCGTGGTTCTGCCCGACGTAGTCGTTGGAATGCCGTCTCGGGGAGGGTATTACTAATGTAAATATTGGGTTATTATACTAACGCGTGTGCATTTGTGTAATTTATAGATAATCACCAGGAAATCCTTAACGAAAACCCTAAGACAGCAATGTGAGTAATCTCCTTTTTGTAAACCTTTTTGTAAACTATTTTTACAAAACCTTAAATATTTTACAATGTGATTAGCAGTGATTGAGTCTTTGTAATTCTTCAATTACTGCCGGTATGTTGGGGTTTTGTATACAAAATGTAGAACACGTTACCATTGGACAACGAGATAGCCAATGTGTAATATGACCCACCAATCAGGATTGACAGTACTGAATGAGTAATTGTGTAGATGTAAACACTGTAATCACTCTCAATACTGTTAAAAGATAAAATTCTTCTTGATTAAACTAGGATTAACTCACCAGTATTTCCCACTGACAAAATGTTTTTAAACGCGTTTCAGGTAACAAAATGTGAAAGCCAAATAGAAGTCAGCTGGACAGCACTAAAGACTTGGAAAAGTGGCTATAAAAGTTACCTAAATAAAAAAGATGTTTTATTTCAATAAAATGGGGTTTACCCTTATTAATTAGTTTGTAATGAAAACTAGGGTTTTATCCCAACATACTTATTTATATAAAATGTGGCGTTTTACTCTGATAAAATATTTCCTAACTATGGTCCTGATGTAATTTCCGCTGCCAAATTAATAAACACCGATACCACCAAAACTGATTCTCACGGCCGCCTGTTACCGGGACAGATAGGGGGCGGGGTTGCGACACCGAATTACCTTTATTTTATTAAAAATAAAATAAAGCAAAGTTTTATTACCTGTGGCGGCCCGCGACGGACACACCACAAGGGTGTCGCGGGGCGCGACGGCTATTACTTGCCGAAAAATCCATTGTGCCACGTGTCCTGGTTCGTGGCAAGTCTAC
Organism: Helianthus tuberosus; assembly: GCA_030545235.1. NCBI lineage: Eukaryota > Viridiplantae > Streptophyta > Magnoliopsida > Asterales > Asteraceae > Helianthus > Helianthus tuberosus. The sequence continues at coordinate 95,209,909 of CM060452.1, forward strand.
TTGCTGATTCGCCAAGCCTAGGCTAGATAGTGAGGGGCTCGCGGCCCACGACGGGCATACCTTAGGGCGCCGCAAGGCGCGACGGGGTCAATGATCAGGCCTATAAATGGAGCAGTCGATATTCAGTTGTTCCTCGTTTATTTCTCGCAAATCTCTCTCAATCTCTTTATAGTAGAAATAATTCTCGGGTATTATACCCACTAAAATAGCGAAGCTTTGCCTCGATTTAAGTATCATAACCCCCGATTACGTATTAGATACGCTGCCCGATTGATCTAGTGCTCTGTAACGCATGTCGAGGGTCTGCCAGACTCAGTCATTGGAGTTCTGTCTCGGGGAGGGTATAACTAATGTAAATTTGGGTTATTATACTAACACGTGTGCATTGTTTAATTTAATAGATTATAACCAGAAAGTCACAAGGAAATACCTAAATTAGCAATGTGAGTTAATCCTCTTTTTGTGAAATCTTTTTGTAAACTGTTTTTACAAAACCTCAAATACTTTTACATTATAATTAACAGTGATTGAGTATTTGTAATTCTCCAATTATCGTCGTTATGTTGGGGTTTTGTATACAATTTTTTTTACTACATTATGAGTAGTAACATTACCACAAGTCAGTACCGTGGGTGGTAATTAAAGTAGATGTAAACAAATGTAATTGCTGGATTGCCCTCAATGCTGTAAAATGATAAACCTGTTTTGATTAAACTGGGATTCACTCGCCACTATTTCTTGCTGATAAAATGTTTTTAAACGCGTTTCAGGTAACAAGTTGTGAAAGCCAAATGGAAGCCAGCTGGAGAGCACTAAAGGTTTGGAAAAGTGGCTATAAAAGTTACCTAAATAAAGAAGAAGTTTTATTTCAATAAATTAGGGTTTATCCCTATAAACATGTTTGTAATAGAAACTTTGGAATTTCCCATGTATTTATTAATTATAAAAGTGTGGTGTTTTACTCTTGTAGGATCGAATTCGGATCCGAACGAGTCGGTTAGAAGAGCTTTTCTCAGTTTGAGCGGCGGAAACAAACAAACCGAGTTCAATTCAGCGATAATACACTTTAAACTGTCGATTTATATTGATAGAATGATGTTTACAACCTGTCGACACTTCGGCAGCACTTCGTGGCTCACCGGAAGACAACACCTAGAACTATGTGCTGATTCCACCCCAAATGACCTATATATAGTGTTTCTGATTCCACTCCTAATGACATGGTGTCATTTGGAGTGGAATCAGCATGTTACTTTCGGGTGGAATCAGAAATTAACATTTCGGGTGGAATCAGAAAATTACATTAGGAGTGGAATCAGAAAGTTAACTTTCGAGTGGAATCACTCCTAAATATTCTGATTCTTGGATTCCATGCTCTATTCTATCTATCTCTAAACAAGACTCGATACAAGACGTAGACGACAGACGGATGCACCAACAAACTCCCCCTCGGATGTTGACGGAGTATTCAGTGTCGAGTCTTCGTATCTTCAGTCTTTATCAGCCTTTTAACTTCTCTTTGAAATGTTTGACATTGTAAGTATCCTCAATCTCTATCTTCTCTTCTCTTTTCATCACCAACATACTCCTTCCTTTAAGAATCTTCAGACTCCCGCTTTCGATATGCTGGGATCACAGCCTGGCTTGATGAAAACACAGAGTCATCAGGTATCGGAACCTGACACTTTATCTTCAGGTTTAAGATCGAAACCTGGCTATACCTGCACATGCTCTACCCAAAAATAAATTTTCTAATGATAACTTGAACACAATCAGACATCACTCAAAAATATCACAAAAATGATCTAACATTTATAGACTCTGATGAACCATTTGAAAAAAATATCATTTTCATGTTCAAAAAAAAACAACACACTCTCCCAAACCATTTTTTCATCATGTTTAGCACTTGGAATTTTGAAAATCAGCTTTTCAATATCAGTCGTCTAAAATCTTTTTGACTTTTTCAAAAATTTATGCTAAAACACACTGAAAATCTTTTTGGAATTTTTGAATGAAATGCAGAAAAAAAAAATATTTACAAACAATATTTTTGTGAGTTTGTGTAAGAGGATCATATCAGTTTCTGAGACAAATCACCAACACCGTTAAGCTTTACACATTTTAAGCTCTAAACGATTCACCTAGATTGTCAGTATATTGATCCACTTAAATTTTCACACAAAGTTCAATTGATCCGAGATACGAGGTTAATATTTTAAGCACTTGAACTTATCCGTGTGTCCCACTACTTGAATATACTCCCGTATCCAGATCCCAATATTCAGTCTTACAGGTGAGTATACCACAGATGATATCTGTCAGGGGAATAAATTATAGTACGAGGGCCATGAGAGCTCAGGTCGATCTTTCGATACGCAGAGAGATGACGGCTTCGACTTTTGGTGTGTCCCCTTTAGAGGATCTTTTGCATTACAACAGCAGCGACTATCAATTTTATTGTTTCATCAGCTTGCTGAGGGCGATGCTATGTTTCAAGCATTTGCAGAAAGCATTATCCGGGGACTAGGTCAGAAATTTCTTTCAGCAGAAGTCCCGGGATAATACCCCAGATATCACTGAGCATAAAGACCTAGTATCTCAGAATAAGGGACCTTTCAAACAAGATTTCAGGGGTTACCTATATATCCAAGTTTGTGTTAACCCACAGAACAAGCAAGTTTGAATTTTAGGTTTATATCTCGTCACAATCTACTAAATGTGTAAAAACCTACTGACACATCATCAGTGAGACCGTTTATCACTTTTTAACTTTCCATTTCTTTAGCATGCTGTGATCGTCCACTGATGTACTATCATTTCCTCTTTTATACAACAAAACTCATTTTTGATTTTATCATGTTTTTGGCTTTTTCAAATTTTCAAATGTTTTTGGATTTTCTAAACTTTCTTACTCCCCCTAAAATGCAAACACATTTTAGGAAATTTGAAAATAAACAGTACAAAAAAGTGACAACTGATATCGAATTGCTTCAATTCGCCATCCACTTGGCATAAACAATCAGAACTCCCCCTCAAACTATTTTCCCATTTAGATTTCAAAACACTTAAGTTTGTTTTAATCAAATGGTTTTTCCGGAAAATAAGTTTGATTTTACCACTTGTAAAGTTGGGGATGTGGTTCATTATTTTGTCTTCAACCACTTGTATAAAATCAGATACAACTTAATGTCCCTGATTTACCACTTGTACTAAAAACACAATCAAATACACAGAATGATGCCGATTCCTGATCCACGATTACCAACTTGGGATCTCCGACAAGTCCACAGACTTACTGTTCATAGTATGTACCATCCCAGTCACAAACCAGGGATGGTTCAACTTTATCTTTCTGCATCTTCTTCTCATAGAACTCTTTAACCCCTTTGACTTTTCGATCAATCATTTTACCAAAAATGTGTTTCACAGTGGGGTTAAAGGCTTTTTCAACATCAAAAACCTTGTTATCATCATAAAATTGGTTTGATATTTCAACTTTACCAATTTTCTTCTTAAAATTTTCAGCCCGGAGTGGTGGAAAATTATCATCATCCACAGTCAGAACTGATTTTTCTCCTTTTATCTCAACCTGTGGCTCCTCTGATTTTGTGGAATCAGATTCATCGCCAGAAGATAGCTCCTCTGATTTTGATCTATCAGAATCATCGCTAGAGCTTTCAGCAGCTTTCTTAACAACCCATTTCTGGTTGTCAGATATGGCTCTCTTCTTGTAAAACTTGTTTGAACATTCACCAATTTCAAATGTAGAATTTTTGAAAAGTTTGGTTCTGTCAATTAGTGGTTCAAACTCAATCACTTTCTCTTTGAGTTTACGAGAAACTCCCTGTTTTGATGGTATTGCCTTAGAACAATCTCTGGCAATATGTCCAACAGTGTTGCATTGGAAACAGGTTCTCGTTTCTTTCATCTCTTCTTGCTTCTTTGCAAGGAATTCTTTGTTCGATTGTCTCTAGAATTCTTTCTTTTCTTCTTCTTCTGATGAAGTACCTGAAACAAATGTCATCTTTGATTTAAAATCACAAACATATTTTTCATTTTTCTGTTTTTCTGTTGGAATAAATCCAAGACCTTTCTTTTTGAAATTACGGTTAGGGTTCGGTTTCTTATGAAAACCAGAACCAGAACTGTAACCTTTTTTCTTGTTTAATCTTTGTTGTACTCTTGAGGTGTAAGGTTTAGGTTTACCATTAAGATTTAAATCTTTTATTTCAGAAATATTAATTTCTGTTAGTTTGAAAACCTTTTTGATCAATTCAGTTTTGACACCTCTTATTGGAAATTCCTCATCAGAATATAATTTGTCGGAATCATTCAATGTATATGCAACTTTGAATGTTTCGTCACTCAAATTATATTTTGATAACAGGAATTCTTTATTATATACTCTTTTAACCGAAGAATTTGGACTGTTGACTGTCGAACTCGAACTTTCAGAACCAGACTTTGACTCTGACTCTGAGTTTGACTCCAACTTTGACTCCTCAGTTTCATCTTTATCCAACACCTGATCGACGACTTTCTTTATTAACTCGGACTCATGATCAGTGTCAGATGATGTAAACACGACATCAATATTTTCTGGCAAATTGACTGACGACTCCGACTCCCATTGTAAATTTGTTGCCTTTTCGACTCTTTCTGAATTTGGATTTCTTGGAGAATATCCATTTTCAAGCGGGGGTGGACACTTGTTGTAACCTATATCTTGTTTCTTACCAGAATCCTTCTTTTCAGTCTTTTTCTTTGATTCATTCTTCTTCTTGTTCTTCTTTTCTGGAGTCTTTTCTTCAGCCACTTTTTCAACATTCTTTTCTTCAGTTACTTCATCCTCTTCAAATGCCTTCATGCCTTCAACAGTTGGATAAATCCTGTCAATGACATAAGAAGTACATGAGTAACTTTTCAACAATCGATTAACTCTTTCAGTTTCAATTCTTTGTGATTCCAACTTTTGTTCTAGCACAGCACACTTCTCAATGTAGTTGTTCACCACTTTTTGTTTTGTCATAAAAGCTCCTTGAAGTGTTTTCATCGCTGTTGCTTGTTCTTCACTTGTTTGATTGTATTGGTTCATTGCTTTATTCAGTACATCATAAGATTCCTTCAAACTATTCAAGTTATAGATCAGTGTACTGTTCTGCTTCTTCACAGCTTCACAGTTTTCACACTTCACTGGAATCTTCTTTGCATCAACTTCTTCATCAACTTTGAACTTCGCAACTTCAACCTTTACTTTCCTTTTGATCACTGAATTTCTTCGTCATCACTGCTCACTGGAGTCTTAACCTTTTTCTTCTTCTTTTTAACCTTTTCATCTTCACTGTCACTTTCAGCAATCAGTTTCATATCAGCTTCGAATTTTCTCTTCCAATATTCAGTATCATCATCACTGTCCTCTTCAACTCGAGCTACAAAAGCTGTGTGAGCTTTAGCTTGATCAGGAATATAATCATCCCAAGTAAAATTTTCCCAGCTAAACCCTTCAGGTAACTTTTCGTCATCTTGATTTATTATCAATGCACTACCATCAGTTCTCTTTAAAGAATCTTGATTAACCGCACAAGCTCTCTTTCCAGAGTCTTCAATAATGAGCATTCCATGTGCAGTTTGTGCATGATGTTGATTTTGTTGAGACGGTTGTTGAGCAACTTGATGGTAGATGGCTTTTCGGTAATAATCATTGTTGTTGTTGAATGGATTTTGAGCTCCACTTGCTTCACGGTTTTTACACTCCCTCTTGAAGTGACCCTTTTCCCTGCAACGAAAACAAGTTACTTTAGATTTGTCAAAACCTAAAGTAGAAGTACCAGCCTCACGAAGATCATCTCTTCCAGTGATTTGCTTGAATTTCTCAGCTCTCCTCAACACGCTGGCCAAACACCATTTTATGTCCATCAGTTCCATCTCTTCAGCATCGATCTGGTCGTAATCTTCCTTTGTTAACATTGGATTCCCGATTCGACCTGCAACAAAACTACCATAAGATTCAAGAACAGTTCCCAATAAAGACATATGACTTTTTGCTAACTCTTCAGAATATTCCTGATCATTTTCAATGTTCAACACAATGTTGCATTGAAGCTTTTTGCCATTTCTTGTTGTTGAAAAATTTGGATCAAAAGATGGAAATGATGAAAAACTTGTTTTGCTGTTTGATCCTGATGATGAACTTCCAGGAGAATTCTTGGCATTGTAAGCAGTTTCTATTTTCGGAGATAGATTTGAAGACTTTTCATTCACTCCTGCTTTATAATACAACCCAATATCCTGTTCACCATCGAAATCTTTCATTCGAATAATCTTTCGTTGCTCCATTTCTTGAGCTTCCAACTTCTCAATGAACTTGCTGAGTGTCAAATTGCTAAAACCTTTCTTGTTTCTGAGCATCATAAGATATGTTCCCCAAGTCTCATATGGCAAAGCATCAGCAAGTTTTTCGATCAACTCTTCATTGTCTTTCTCAATACTCAATCTCTTCATGTTAGCAAGCAAATTACAGTATCTTTCAATAATCTCTTTTGTACTTTCATTCTTTAATCCGCGAAACAGATCGAATTCTTTCTTTAGAAGCGATTTCTTGCTTTTGACCATTTCTTCACTACCACGAAACTTTGACCTTAAAGCTTTCCAAATCGAATATGAAGTTCCATTGTGTTGCAAAAGCACCATAATATCTTCTTTTACTGCTTGTTGAAGAAGACTTAGCATCATTTTCTCATCTTTGTACTTCTTTCTAGCATCAGTACTTAGATCTTTTATCGGAACAGGCTCTTCATCATCATTCATCGGTCGAACATATTTTGTCTCGACACATTCCCAAGCATCTAGGTAATTAGCTTGTACCCAATTCTCAAAACGACCTTCCCAACCTTTAAATTCTTCCATGTTCATTAGTTTGGGCGGCTTTTGCATCGTCCCTGTTTCGTTTTCGAGCATTGTGTTTTGTGCAACACTGATTGGAGTAACCGGTGTAGCGAATGCGTTGTAAAAATCTTCGTCCATTTTTTCCGAATTTTCAAATGAACTTTATCCCTTTGTAAAAATTCCTGTCGACCAAACAAACAACAATCAGTTTAAAAATTTATCGATTAACAAAATAAAACTGGTAAACAAACTGGTGATTATTCTGTGTGACTGAAGATTGACCAACTGTGCAGACTGCTATGACTTGGATCAAAATCAAACGACCTTTTCCAATGACCTTTGAAACTTTTGAACTCCAAACCGTACGAACTGACAAAAACCACGACTCAAACCACGCGACCTGACTGTTTTGTTGACTTTGTGCGAACAATACTGAAATTTTCACTTAACCAGTACGAACTGAGGTTAGATCATGTGAACTAGATGAAGTCTCAAATAACCTGAATTACTTTCACACGAACTGAAGAAACACAACTGAATGATATCACATGTAATGGGTCGTAGAATCGAGATGAGTAACACTAGACTTGGGCTTAACACTTTAAAATGATGAAACAAGTCTATTGGGTCGAAATAATGGACCAAATCAAAACAATATCTAGGCTGACTACTAGAAAATGAATCACATGGGCCTAACACAATTAACTATATGTGTTTCAAGTACTGACCCACAACATTGATTTCAAACTTTAATATTATAGAATCGCACAATAATACTTCAACAATTAAAGATTCAACCAATGTACTTGGGCCGTAACCAAAAATAGTGAGCTGTCACAATGTCTGACTAATTTGAATCACAAGACACAATGATTGGACCAAACAATTTAGCTAACTTCATGAACAAACTTTGATTTAATATTGTGAAAATATCAAGTGGCGGACAACTGACAATAGCAATTGATTAAAGATTTGAGCCGCAAGTCTTGATCAAAGTAATATGCACATGCGGATTGTTTAAATCAAAATATTCATATGCAATCTGACATCTCACAAAAACATATGTATTCACTCAATGTAAATGGCCGGCATCATTAATACCACTAAATTCCCATTGGACCTCAAAAACTTTATCACATGTATTCAAGTAATCTGTTTCATATCTGTTTTTGATTCAATCAAAATGATTACTATTCAACTTTCTATAATGGCCAACAACACATGTATCAACTTATACCATTTCCAAGTTTCAAGACTTAATCATATCACATGCAACCGATTTTAATACACACAAAATGATGACAATTGATCAGATAGTGACATGTATCACAAAATCTACTGAATCACTTTTGGAACTGAAACACGATGACTTATGAGCGGAAACACTATGAACTCAAGAGCGGAATCAACAAACAACTCAGGGGCGGAATTAACAAATTACTCAGGAGCGGAATCAAAGTGAAGCTGATTACGAGCGGAATCAAGATCAATTCACGAGTGGAATCAAAGCTGATGTCATTTTTTCCGAGAACAGTTTAGAGCGAAATCACAAAAATTTCAAGTTTTAGTTTGAATTAGCTGCTTATACTTTCAAGGATTTGTTAGATACTAATTCCGAACATGCTGTGCAAAACTGAACCAATTTTGACCGTGAAATGATGTTTAATTTGAAACGAAGGTGTAGAAAAACAGAAAACGCAGCTGAATTGTCAAGAGCTCTTCTTCCTGAGCTCTGATACCAGTTGTAGGATCGAATTCGGATCCCAACGAGTCGGTTAGAAGAGCTTTTCTCAGTTTGAGCGGCGGAAACAAACAAACCGAGTTCAATTCAGCGATAATACACTTTAAACTGTCGATTTATATTGATAGAATGACGTTTACAACCTGTCGACACTTCGGCAGCACTTCGTGGCTCACCGGAAGACAACACCTAGAACTATGTGCTGATTCCACCCCAAATGACCTATATATAGTGTTTCTGATTCCACTCCTAATGACATGGTGTCATTTGGAGTGGAATTAGCATGTTACTTTCGGGTGGAATCAGAAATTAACATTTCGGGTGGAATCAGAAAATTACATTAGGAGTGGAATCAGAAAGTTAACTTTCGAGTGGAATCACTCCTAAATATTCTGATTCTTGGATTCCATGCTCTATTCTATCTATCTCTAAACAAGACTCGATACAAGACGTAGACGACAGACGGATGCACAAACAACTCTGATAAACTATTTCCTAACTACGGTCCTGATGTAAATTCCGCTGCCAAATTGATAAATGCCGATACCACTGGCTATGAGTAGCTCGCGGCCGCCCGCCGCCCGGGGCATGGGTCGGGGGTTGCGACAGGAGATGGTATCAGAGCTACATCCACTAATTTCAGCCACAGAAGTGTTCTGCTGACACCAAAATTTTATCTATTATGTTAGGAAATAATCTATGTGATTATGTGCATATCTGTATATTATTGTTTTGTGTTATTTGACAATTTGTTAGTTTACAGTATGAGTGATCAAGGTCCATCAGACGTCTATAGTCACTTGTCTAGTTCTCCTAGAGATGAAGGAACTTCTTCCCAGCCAACTCCTTCGGGGTATTCAGCAGATACAGAAGAGGGGATTTTCATATTTAAGGCACAATTCGAAGAACCATTCCCTACCAAAAAGAGAGGATGGTTCAGTCGAGGAGCACATGAGCGTAGGAAAAGAATGAGGAAATTACAGCAATAATGGGCTTTAGCAGCAGCAAATAGGGAAATAAATGCCCAGACCCAGGAAATAATCAATAGGCGATTGGCCAACTTTCACATATTAGCTACCACTGCCGCAGACCCAAACTTAGAACAAATCATTGCACCACAGCCGCTACCCTTGTTCCCAACCCAACCCATGGAAATAGAACCTAACCCAGGAGACCAGATTCCCATACTCGCCTTCGACCCAAACAAAATCCCTAGAGTCCTAGCACCAAATCCTCTAGCATACGACCCATGGGAGGATGACCATAGGGATTATCAAGAACTCTACCCATAGGAGGAGCCCATACCAAACCCAGTAGCACCATACCCTAACCTTGACCCTCTAGATCCATACTGGGATGCCAATCAATATGTTCGGGAAATACTAGAAAACCCATACCCATATGGAAATCCGATGCCCCAGTAACCTGACCCAATACCAGCACCACCACCACCCATGAGTACCGAAAACGTGCAGGAACTTCGCACTTTTGGTGAGGAGTTAGTAGATGAAGGTGAAAGAATAAGGCAAATAGGGGAGAGGCTCGTTTGGAAATACGACGAGCGAAATATGCAATACTGGATGAACCCCTAGTCACAATAATAATAATAATAATAATATAAATATATATCATAGATAACCTAATACTTACTGATACATAACAAGTAATATATTTTAAATTCCAGTTGCCGCTTGTAATAGATATAGATATCTATAAAATAGAGTAAATGTCGCAATGCACGACGGTTTTGATCAATGTGTTGTTTGTGTAATTTTTGGCATTACATCTTGTTATGTGATATTAATACTTAGTAAATGTTTATAATCCAGATGGACAACGAAGTGAATCAGGAAAACCCGAATAACGATAATAACGGGAACCAATTAGATAACAGTGCCATCCAACTCATAGTGGCACAAGGGATTATAGACGCTATGCCATATATTATCAAAATGGTTAAGGAAGCGGAAAATAATAAAACTAATAGTGGAATAAACAACCACCTACCGAGCCCAGTCACAACGTAAACAATGGACCATTACTTCAATTGCCTATTCCAAAAAGAAGAAGAACCATGTCTTATGGTTGTTCTTCCAAAGAATTCTAGTCTTGCAAACCAATAGAATTCTCAGGCAATGAAGGAGCCATTGCAGCTCTACGTTGGATAGAAAAGACTGAGGCACTCTTAAAAATAAGCAAATGTGCAGAGGAAGATAAAATGATGTTTGCTTCCAATCTATTTAAGAACGCAGACTTAGAATGGTGGAACACTATTCTCCAGTCTAGGGGAAGTGACAGAGTTTATAATATGGAATGGACTGAGTTTAAGTACATGGTTGAAAGGAAATTCTGTCTTTCCAATGAAAAAGAACAAATAGCTAATACGTTCTTAAACCTTAGTGTAACACCCCGAAAACGAGTTTGGTAATCAAACCACGTTAATAGTAAAGACGGGTAAAATACCGTTAGTGGTAAAAATTAACCCGGTAAATATTAGGAATTTAAATAAATAATCCTAATATTAATTTGAAAGAGGATAAATACTTTGAGAAAACAAAGTACATAAAAATGTCCGAGTTAAAGAGACTTAAAAATAAACAAGATAAAATAACTAGGAAATAAATAACCTAGTTAATCACAAGTCTTGTAATTATGTGAAACTTTGGTTAAAACATGTTATATGCAACATGGGTAAAGTATAGGGGCCAGATATAGCAATCTTGAAACAAGATTTATTAAATAAAAATACCAAACACCAAAACACACACATTAAGTGTGTGTTCTGGTCGAAACTTCCAGAGGAGCCAGGAGCTCTCATCTTCAAACCCTAAATTGCTCAAATTGATCAAATTGAAAGGCCAAATTAGTCCCAAATCAAAATCCAAGTTCATATTAGTGATCACCTAAGTGAAAGGATCACAAGGTATGTTAAATTTTGTCTTTTGATTACATCTTGAAATTTTGATGAATGTTAGAAATCAAAATCTGAGCTTGATTTATGAATGCTTAGATGAAATTAGTAAGGAAAACAAGTCTAGGAGTAAACCCTAGCCAAAAACTTGTTGAATTAGTGTTTAAATCATGAAGCTCATGATTATCCATTATAGGTGTTTAATGAGTTTTTGTAGAAATATAATGAACACTAGAATCTAGATAATAAATTGGGTGTTATTCGATTCCTATGAAGTAAGTCTAGGTGTTGTTATGCATGCTAGACATAGAGACTTGTGAATAATGTTGAAACTTGGCAAATAACTAGTAGAGAAACTTGATTTATGAAAGTATGAAAATCATGCCCACAAGGTGTTTGTTAAAATGTCTAAACGAACACTAATATGTTGAAATTTTGAAAGAAACGTTTAATTGAATAATATGACAAATTATGCGAAGTATGAACCGCTAAGGGTTCAAAGCATAAAGTTAATCTAGACTTAACTGTGTAAATCATGTGATCAAAAGTAGTTAACTTTTGATAAGTTGAATTAATAAATAATGAGGTCGAACGGTAGTTTCGACATAGAAAATACGTAAGGTGGAATAGTCGTGATTATTAATGACTAATCTAACCACCTTTGAATGATGACGATAGTTTGACACTTAACGAGCAAGGTGGAGGCTTGGGAAGAAACGGGTCAAACGAATCAAGAAGGAAAAGAAAAGCGTAGCTCGGATACGAGGTAAGTAAAACTTACACCCTTTTTATAGGACACGTGTTTATTTTATAAACTATAAATGCGAATAATGTAGTATCCGAAATAAGGGTTCCGACACGGTTGACACAAGTCGGAACAAGTATAAATGATAAAAACCATGGTTTATGGTAAATGGGGCAAATGGGTGAATTTGGAAATTTAAAACCATGCTTTTATTCTAATTTATGTAAATGTTTGGTCATATAGTCCAAACGAGTCAAATGGTGATCACCATTTGACAATATCGACTAATGTGGTTGTCAAGTCGTATGTTATCAGGAGCGAACAACAATTTGGATAATTGCGACGCCATAGAATATTGGTTAATTAACGCGAGGTATAAAACGGGTCTATATGTTGACTCGATCCAGGTACGCATATATATAGATTTATAGTTAAAAATGCAATGCTGGTCAAATACTTTAGCAAAAGGACCTATGTCGTAAAAGGAGGAAATAAGTTGACGAAAATGCCCTTGATAGGTAAATCGGGTAAACGACCCTTAGAGGTCGTTTAGATACTAGTATTATCATTATGTAACTCTTAGACACATGTAGGAGTTGTAGGCATAAACCTCGGGGGTCAAATGCCTATGAACGGGTCAATCACGTAAAATGACTATCCTAAGGGTAAAAAAAATTAGGATAGCGGTCCATTATGTTAAATCCACCACAAAAATAGTTGTGGTGGAATATAAGAGGCTATTTGAAAATGAGAATATGATGTGTAGAAAGAGAAGAGAGAGTTTGATGCTTAATTGTACATAATTCACTCAAAACGGGTCAAAAAGTGTCATAATTGAATTTCAAGCCGAGAGCTTGAAATCTAAAATTTTGAGAGTTCAGAAGTCGGGTCTTTACTCTATGAGATGGAGAATTAAATTACGAACGCGTAGGAAAAAAATCGCGTAAAACGGACATCTAGATCAAAAGATATGAAGCTTTGAAGTTAGAATTTCGACCGAAAATGGAGCTGGGCAAATGCAGCAGCAATTAAGCAACTTGCTGTCAAAAAAGGGGCTAGGTGTAGCGTCTAGCTCCTAGGCGTAGCGTCTAGCCCCTCCTGATTCCAAAAAAATGTTTAATTTTTGTTTATTTGACCCATATAACTTGTTTAAACTTGTTATTTAACTATCAAAGCTAACTTTTAAGTTGGTTTTGATTATAGGTGATAACCAAGAGTGCCCCAGATGAAGATCATGCTCGAAGAAGAACCGAACACACGAGATTAAAGCTTCCGCACGGCGTTACGTCGTAACTTTAAACGATGAACTCAATTATATTATGTTGTTCTATTTTTTTTAAATTTTAAAAGTTTTAGTAAACTCGTATTGTCATACGTATGTGTAGTCGTATAAACATGTATTTATATGAAACTTATATAAAATATTGTATATAACAAGCAAGGATGTTACAAGTTGGTAATCAAAGCTCAAGGTTAAAAGAATAAAGTGTTCGGTTCGAGGCTTGATCGCAAATCCGGTAAGTACATGTATGTTAATAGTTTAGCATGCTAAAGTGTTGTAAACAACAGATAGGGCTTTCGTGTGATACACGTTACCTCAACTAAATGATAAATATAGTTGACGAAATTGCGCGCGTTGACGCGTATAGTAGAAAAGCCTTATGTTATAATACGGGCGATTATTGAAGTTGATGTTACTAAGTCTTGTAAATTTTTTAGTTGAAGGACACTCGCATATGAAGATAGCGAGAGTTTAACAAATCGCGAATTTGACAGAGGAACAGTCCAAAGAGTATGCTCATCAAGGACCTAAACCGCGTAGCGATCGCGAACAAGGTTAATGGCAAGAGAAGCTCGTTAGGGCAAGCATAACCAGGTGCACGCTTTAAATTTAATTGCACAAATAGTAATATGCTACAAATACGTAGAGATTGGAAGTTGCATATGTAGATTAAAAACTTGGAAAAAAAACCGAATAGAAAATCTATCCGGGATATTGTTTCCAAGAGAAACAAATAGAGGCATTACTTACATGGGGTGTAATGTGAAAATTATAAAAGGGTCATGTATACCAGGTATTGATCGCTTACTCTGGCCAAGTAAGTGGTGAGCACGTGGTACCATGAACTTTTTATGATGGACATGCTTACATCCGATGTAGCAAGGACGGGGGTGAGAGGAACAAATTAAAAAGTACCCAAATGAATTAAATGAGCAAAATAATTGATAATAATGTAAACGCACAGCCGGGTGACGGAAGCGTATTACATTAGGATAATGAGCCCGAGAAAGGACAAAGATTCATGTAAAATGATTAAGATATGCTGTGACACCTGTGCCTCTGCGACCATCAAACAAATACCAAACCAATAAAATATTGTATTTCATACTTGGGATTTGTATAAATATGTGTATCTTTTGCACATATCAATTCTTGTTCGATTTCAAGCTTTAAATCTCTTTCTGGAAGGTTATACGCGCACTGATGCGTAAATATAACCAGTTTAATGCAAAGAACACTCCGGAATAGTGAAATAGGCTTAACATACCTTAAATAACCTTTACATAACTTAGAAATAAGTTTTGGAGGGTTTGGTGTGGCGAAATCAAGTTTATTCGCTTACAGGGACTAATTTCGACAAACTGCGAAAGTATGCCGATTTGTACCGTAACGAACATTCCGGAACATGAACATAAGTTAAAAATACCCTAAATATCCTTTACATATCTTAGAAATAGGCTTTGAGGGGTTCGGTGTGCTAAAATAAACTTTTTGGTCATTCAGGGACTAAAAGCGTCAAAAAGTGCATAAGTTTGCATTTTCGCGCATATCTTACGTTCTGAATACATCCGGACATCGAAAACTTTTTGTAATCATTAAAATATTTTATTTTAGTGATTGGCATGATAAAATTCCATTCGTCGCGTAATTTGGATCGTTTTTCGCATTCGTTCGTGTTTCGTCGTAATTAAACGAACAACGCAACCGTACGACCAAACGAACCGACATCTGAGATATTTTTGAGCATGTTTCATGTTCCCTATATTTTAACTTCATTTTAGAGCTTTGAAATGGTATTAACGGGGCTTAAACGTGTCAAAAATGCACCAAAAACCATGTTTTGCACATTTAGGGACCAAAATTGACAATCTGCCATAGTTATCTTAGGAAGGGACCAAAATGAAAAATCTAAATTCCAGCTTGTTCCAGCTGTTCCCCTCATTTGCACATGGTTTTAATGAAACAAGGGGCTCCCATGGTTTCACAAAACCATAGGCACATGTGTACGGATGAGATCGAAGCTCGTTTTACGATGAACGATCTTAACGGTTGTGCAAAAACTATAAATACCCCATCCATATCATTGTTGCAACTCACATTTGATCTGATATTTCTCTAAGTTGAGGTGCTTTCGCTTCATACCTGAGAATAATCGGGTCAAACTTCCGTTCTTGGACCTTTTGTAAGTCCTCTTCCGTTCTTTTTCGCGTGAAAGTAAAACTGTGTGACTTTCTGCTTTGACCAGTTTATGGTCAACATGAAGTTCGTTTGAACTTCATAACGTGAGCGTAATCACGATGGTTTTAGTCTCTTGTGACTATACCTACTGATTACCACGTTATCTAGGCATAGTGGCGAGTCGTAGTTTCGGCCAAAATGCGTATTCTTGCGTATTTTGTAACCAAACTACTTTTAGGTATCAAAACCGTTTGTTTTGATACCAAACCTGTTTTCAAACCTCGTTAAGCATGTTTTAACATGTTTAGCTCGTCACTTTAGGTTTAGTGCTTATGTAGGGTCGTAAGGTAAGCGGTCTAAACAACCGCTTATACTTTCGAACCAGACCCGTTTGGTCGATCTTTAGGATCCGACCAAACACATTAGGTGACCATAGTTGCATAGGGAATAACCTTCGGAGGTTATACCTTATGGTCACATCGTTTAAGTAGTTGTATGATAGGTAGTTTATATGCCTTAGGTAAATGACCAAAATGCCCTTTTTACGCCAAAATTCATTTTAAGCATATGTAACATAATTTTTGATATCTAAACTGATTTGGCAACAATATTAAACATGTTAAGGAATATTTTACATATCATAGGACTAGTTAGGCGGTCCGAACCCGTTTTACGCGAACGACGCGTTAAAGTGGCGTAAGCTACCTTAACGAGTCGTAATGGGTCGTAAGCACTTAGGTTAGGTTTCGTTTTAGAATGTAGGCTTTGTTAAACCATATTACATGAGTCCCTACACTCATTTGGTTTATGAAACCTCATTTTACCCGATCCTCCGATTTAGGTCCCTTTATTTACATAGTTAGTTACCTATATTAGGTGCCGTTTGATTCCGTGATCCCTCTAGCTTTGCTTGGTTGTTATTCAAGACTTCTAAGCATCCTCAAGTGAGTACATAGACCCCTCTTTTACTGTTTTCCAAACGTTTTGGGGTGAAACAAATGTGCCTACTTGTTATTTTCATGCTTTCCATGTTTTCATATCATATAATTGCTATGTTCATTAGTACACTATTAGTACATGATTTCATTATGTCTTGCTATGTATGTTCACTTAACACGCTAGCACAATTGTTTTACGTTTTGAACCATTTGAAATCATTGGATGTATATGAACCATTTGTAACCATTTGATGTATGTGAACCATTTGAAATCGTTGGATTTATGTGAATCGTTTGTAACCATTTGATTTGTGTGAACCATTTGTAACTGTTTGAGCCATTGGGTTAGGGAAGCGATTAGGTAACGGGGCGGGTGTAATGTGTTAAAAACATGGTGGATACGCCGCTGGTACTTCCTATATATAAGTGCTTTTAATACATTATATATCGTTGTGTTATATAGATCACTTGGGTAAAATATTTCCAAACAATGTCACACAAGGATGTTTTCTGAATAATATAAACCATACAAGTTTTATTAACGAGTTTTTATGAGATATTTTACAATTTGATTTAATAAAACAAATGTTTTAGAGTTAAGAATCATGGCTACGAGATTTTGCAAATTATAACCAACTTGATTTGAGTTGGTTAATTATGTCACAATATTATACTTTTCAAAACAAGGTTTTTAAATAAGTATTGCAACATGTAAAACGAGCCATGAAACTGACACTCATATAAAACCTATGTACTCGCCGGCATTTTTATGCTGACGTATTTTCGCATGTGTTTCAGGTACCATAGTCGATGATGTTTGATGATGATATCTGTGTTCGCTCACATAGGAATGGACGAGGCCTTAGTGACTTAATATGTGACAACCGTCACTTTTCCGTACATTCCGTACACTAGATGAACAGTAATTTGCGCTTAAATGACTGTGCATGATCTAGTTTACCAGAAAAATAAATTTCTGAATTCCATACAAGTGAATTCATGCATGATATATGTTGCAAGAATTACATTATGATAGCGTTGCGTCAAAAATATTAGTAAACTCACCGGTAAGACACATCGTGTCAACAAAACTGCAGAAAGCAGTCAGACATTAGAATTGAGGCCTAGGTGTAGGTCCGACGACAAAAGTACATTAAAACCCAAGAGTACATGTAAGGGTTTAATTTATAGACATTGCGAAAGCAAAAATAAGCACTAAAAAGCACCCGAAACGCACTTTAAGTGCATAATTTCGTATAATTCAGCTCAATTCAGCATTTAGACATATAAATATTATGCAGAAATGTCGTTTTATTATCCAGAATATTTCCCGAAGTGTTGGGAATCGATAGTATTATAAAAAGATACTTATTAAACACAAAAAGGTGCAATTTAGCACTTTAACGAATCGGTATGTAACCGAACAACCGGACTTTACCCGGAACATAAAAATATTGTCATTAACATAGTTGTTCTTTTTCTGAGCCAGTTAGGGTCCCTGAATACCCTAACACCCACTGTAAAGCACAACACACTAGTAACCGGGTTAATCCCTAAACTACCTAAACTAACCTAACTAATATTTAGTGATTAGTTGGATTTGAACCAAACTACCCCCCCCCCCCTTTAGAAACCGTCCCCATCTAGGGGACATACCTTGTACCCTTGTGATTATTTTAATCCCATATGTTTGGTATCTAAATGACACAAAACCCATTGGACCATAACCTAATCTTTATCTATAAGTTCAAGGTTTAACCCACATGTTCATATTAACACACAAACTCAACTTCCAACACTCCTCTCTCTCTCCCAAAGGCTTCGGCCGAACTCCCCTATATCCATCCATCATTGTTCGGTTTTTGATCTTCACATTCCAATCATCTACAAGTGTTACGGGTCACATACGAGGAGTCTTGGAGCAAACGGAAGGCGAAGGACCTCTCTACTTTGCTTTTATCCACGCGTTTTTCGCATAGATTCTTCCCTAGCCTCGAGCTAGTGGTATGTTGCTTTAATCACCTTCTTGAACTATTCTAATGTGGTTAAAACGATATATGACGGTTAAAACTCGATAACATACAAGATGAAGCATAAAAGTCTACTAAAAACACTAAAAATGGTGGTTAAAAGCACATATGTTGTGTAAATCATGTAGTATTTGATTTGTGTGATTATTTGGACCCGATCTATGTTGTGGTAGCTCGGATCATCATTTAACCCGTTTTAGTCATGATCTTGGATTATGACATAAAGCTTGTTTAAGTATAACAAGGGTTAGAAGATGAAACTCTACCACACACGAATCATGAACTTGTGTAAAAGCGATTTAACTTGTGAAATAGTGTTCAAAACTAGTAGATCTACGGATCTACAAGCGGTACTTTCAAAGGACCAAGTGTCAAAGAAATCATATTTTCTAAAGCCGAGTCTTACATGAAAAAGAATGATTTTAGCAAACACACGAGTATGTAAACACTTGTGTAACACAAAGTTTCGACAAAATAACTATTTTTGTAAATGTTGACCGGAAGTTGTAAATATGTAACTTCTTTAAAAGCGAGACTTTCAAGAAACAAAGTTGATCTATACAAAGATCCACTAAAAATAATGGAAGGATACTACCTATTTTAGAAAAACCACAAGTTCATGTATTTATGCGATTATATCTATTTTAACTAGTTGCATATTGTTTATTGTTGAATGAGGAGATTGTTGACAATTTAAAAGAAAATAAACACATGTTTTGAAAACATGGGAAACCTCCATTTTTAGGGGAAACTCTGTCAAAATTTTTATAAAATTTGACACTTAGAGAAAAATATAAGTTTTGGGAAACTTATTCCCTAAAAATGTATTTAAAGTATTACCAAGGTTTCCCTAATTTTTGGTGATAAGAAATGAGGATTTCTTCAAGAATAAAAATGGATATAAGTATGTATATTTTTGAGAGAAAAATATATATTATTTATTATTTTATCACCAACTTTTGTGCTAAGTGTATATAGTATGTGTTATACGTGCTAGTGTATTAAGACTTAAAAATACACTAAACACTCATGAGGAGTATAAACATAAAAATACACATACAACATACAAGATACATAATTCGGGTGCAAAGTGCAAAACACGAGATACTTATATTAATTTTTGAGAAAATAATATAAGTAAGATACCTAGTTAAAAATATAAAATATTTTTAACACAAGAATATATATACAAAAGAGAGTGACTGTACTTGTGCGACGCAAGTCTAGTGACTGACGTTAAGAAAACGCGTATAGGTTACGACGTTAATTAAGAAAATCCGGTGAAGTTTACGACGCACAGGAACGCAAAGTTGTGAGTTCATGCTCCCCCTTTTCTTTAACTGTTTTTGGTTTTATAACTCTCGGGGGTGAAATACATGTTACAAATATTATAATTTTTACAAAGGGTAAAAATACAAGAAGCACTCTTGGTGAGAACGAGAACCGAGTGCAATATGAATTGAGAATACGAGAAGCACTCGTGGTGAGTGCAATATGATGAGCTTTAAGAAAAGCCTAGAAAATACTAGAACATGTGAGCATAGACTAAATACAGAAATGCCATTAATACTTAATTAGGGACGAGGGTTAGATCTAACGGGTACGGCCGAGCCCCACTCAGGGTCCTTATGTGACCACTTGAGTGCTTCGGTGTCCCAGTCGAGGGAAATCGACACAGTCGAGGTTAATCGACACAGTCGAGGGTAATCGACACAGTCAAGGAAAATTGACACAGTCGAGGTTAATCGACACAGTCGAGGGAAAATCGACACAGTGAAAGGAGAAAATACTAAAGCTCCCTATGTCCTCACATGCCTTAATGTCCTTGCTCAAACACTCATTTAGTACGTGGTGTACACAAGAAAACGTGATTTATACAATAAATACTTGATTTGTAAAGGTTACAAACTATGTTTTCATACAAGATATACAAGACGCATGAACTCGCTCAACTTTATGTTGATGTTTTCCAAAATTACATGTATTTCAGGTGACAGGATGGATCTTGGGCGCAAGTGTCATAACTAGAAGTAGACTACAAGTCTAGATGTCATCCACTTTTGTTAAATTGAAACCTTGTCAAAGGTCGTGTTTTGAAGACTTAAACAACAAGTATTTGTAATACTTAAATTTTCATAAATGGATGAACATCGTTTTGGATCATGTAGTTGTTTATTACGATTGAATGCAATGATAACAAGCTAGTCACACATCATACGCTTCCGCAAAAGACAGGGTGTGACATAATAACAATGAAAGTCTATTTGTTCATGTTTTGTTTCTAATTCCAATGTAATGTAATACATTTAAATTCAATAAAACGAAATTGTTTAAATCCATGGTTGTGAAACAATGATTCTGTTACAACACTCCCCGACGTTTCCGCCACGTTTTGTTGTTTTACATGGTCGGGGTGTGACAGAAAAGTTGGTATCAGAGCCAATGGTTATAGGGAATTAGGTTATTAGTAATGCTTTGACCTAGACTATAACCTTCCTAGGACCCTAACGCGAGTTTACTTGCGTTTAGTCATAAAACAATATCGTTGCCTATCTTTAGGCAGCAACCACAATAAGAACACAAAATTCGAATCTGCTTTGAAAACTAATCATCTGTTCCAGGATGATTTATTATAAGGTTTCGAACCTTCAAAGTTTTCAATTTCTCATCAAAGTTTAGGGCTACATAATGTGAACACGTGCAAACTGGAAGGGTGGGTGCCTGTACCCTGAGCTTTCTTCTAAGGCTAGAGTGTTCGTACAAATCCGCAATATCGGACCAGTCACTCTTACCTGGGAACTCTTGGGGTGAGTGTCCACTTATAGGCGAGCATGTCTTCGCGATACATTATGAGGACCTATTTGCTTTGATTCAGCCTTTGTGTGTCGTTTGTTTGCTTCGTGGTTCAAACAAATGACCATCACCCATGATTTTGGTCGGTAATTGTAACATCCTATTCTTACCCAATGCCATTTCATTTGTTTTCTCTCTTGTTTCCCCTTTTTAGAATGCCTCCACAACGCGAAAATCAGGTACCTATTGAAGAACTGGCAGTTGTCATTATGTAGCAAATGACTGCTGCAATCCCGAACATCGTTGCTCAATGTAACCAAGCTCTCAACAACAATAATGCCCCCTGCAACTTCAAGACGTTCAACTCGGCTAAGCCATCAAAGTTTTCTGGGTCTCAAGGAGTGACTGCACTTCTGCAATGGTTCGAGAGTCTAGAGAGCACCTTCAGACATGTTCAATGCCCAAATGAGCGAAAGGTAGAATTCACATCTAGTGTCTTTGAGAAACGAGCTTTGACATGGTGGAATGGTGTGATGAGAGATAGGGGTGCCGATGTGGCACTGGCTCAAACGTGGGAAGAGCTTCGAGCTCTGATGATGAAGGAATTCTGTCTTCGTCACGAGATCAGGGCCTTGGAAAGGGAATTCGATGATCTTAAGCAAGATAGCGGTGAGCATCGAGCCTACACAGATCGTTATGAGGAGTTAAGTCTGTTATGCCCGAATATGGTTACGCCTTTGGATAAGGCAATTGAAAAGTACATTGATGGCCTCCCTGACCCAGTACAAGACATTGTGACTGGTAGTAACCCCACTACGGTTAGGCATGCCATTGAGCTATCTGCTACCTTGACTGAATCTCAAATCAGGAAAGGTAAACTTTTCCGAAAAGGTGATAAGAAACCAATCGAGGAATCGAAACCCAAAGATGAGCAGACTGAATCCTCCAAGAAGTCAAGGAAGCGAAAAGCTTCCCAGAACTTCGCCGTGGTTGCTCACAATGATCAAGCTGCCCCCAACCAACCAGCTCAACCCCCTGCTAGGAAGCCATACAACGGAACTGCACCCTTGTGCAACCAATGTAACCTCCATCATCTTGCTAGTGTGAAGTGCCGCAAATGCCAAATTTGTGGACTTATAGGTCACACAGCAAGAGTTTGCCGAGCTAAAGTTGCACCAAATCAAGCTGACAACAATCCTGCTCAAGCTCGTTTTCCACCAGGTTCTTGCTACAACTGTGGCGAGATGGGTCATTTCCGAAGAAATTGCCCAAAGCTTGCTAATGCAAATCCAGCACAGGGATGAGCATCTGACCCACTAGAAGACAACACCGTTTAGAAATAATCACGTCTTATGTATTATTTTCTTTTGTTGTCAAGGTCCATGAAACAGTTGTTATCGTTGTTTATAAATAAATCTTTTATTTACATTGCAATATATTTATGTGGTTGCATGTACAAACAACATATCCCCTACAATACCGACAATCAGGGAATCGTATTCCTTGAAGAACAGACTACCCCCAAAATTCTTCCATTTTATGATCTCTTGCGTTTTCCACGAAAATCCTAAGTACCCGTTTCTTCCAAAGAAACGAAGTACAAGGCGCAAGTTACAACTCTTGACGAATACCCAAAGTACCACTATAAATCCTTAATAGGGTACCTAAGGGTATTTCCGTAAATCCTAAAATTGTTGTGTGCCTTAATTCGAATATTACGTTTCTTTGAAAACAAAATCGAATTTTCGGAAGATCATCCTATCTTCAGAGATAGATTCTTGAAAATGATTAAAGTGCCAAATGAAATCCACGGATTGGATTCCTGGTGTGCTTTAAATATCCGTGTCCAAAGATAACAAATAAAAGGTCAAGTTAAAGAAATATGTGATTATGTGCTTATGTGTTCCCTTTTATGTTTTTGTGTGATCCAAGTTTTTGTTATCCAAATCCTCGTAGAATCTTCCATATCTTCGTATAAGGGATTCATAGTAGGATATCCAAAGGTACTACCTTAAATCCTTAATGGGCTTCTACGTAATAGTAAAGACCCTTGGATTATAATGTACTATTCCATAAGTAGACCCCTTGAGTGGTCTAGTTAAACAAATTGATCCAAAAATCTGGTTAGGAATATCATGTGATGATATAGCTGAAAAGACTCCTTGGTGGTCTAATTAAAGAGATCATTTTTTGATCTAATTAAAAGGACCCTATGATAGTCTAGTCACACTCATCACAGGTTTGATTTTCTTCCCCTTCACATTACAAAACAAACTGTGCGGACTGTGCAAGGAATTACATAATTATGGAATTCAGTGCACAAAAACCACAACAAGTTTTGTCATGTGTCTAGAGTTGACTAAGTTCATTTCCGTTTCTGAAGAATACCCAATGAGGAAAATGACTCATTCCGTTCATTTTCGTTTCTGGAGAATATCCATCGAGGGAAATGAATATTCTTGATTTTTCCTTCATTTCCGTTTCTGAAGAATACCCATTGAGGAAAATGACTCATTCCGTTCATTTTCGTTTCTGAAGAATATCCATCGAGGGAAATGAATATTCTTGATTTTTCCTTCATTTCCGTTTCTGAAGAATACCCATTTAGGAAAATGACTCATTCCGTTCATTTTCGTTTCTGAAGAATATCCATCGAGGGAAATGAATATTCTTGATTTTTCCTTCATTTCCGTTTCTGAAGAATACCCATTGAGGAAAATGACTCATTCCGTTCATTTTCGTTTCTGAAGAATATCCATCGAGGGAAATGAATATTCTTGATTTTTCCTTCATTTCCGTTTCTGAAGAATACCCATTGAGGAAAATGACTCATTCCATTCATTTTCATTTCTGAAGAATATCCATCGAGGGAAATGAATATTCTTGATTATTCGTTCATTTTCGTTTCTGAAGAATACCCATTGAGGAAAATGACTCATTCCGTTCATTTTCGTTTCTGAAGAATATCCATCGAGGGAAATGAATATTCTTGATTATTCGTTCATTTTCGTTTCTGAAGAATACCCATTGAGGAAAATGACTCATTCCGTTCATTTTCATTTCTGAAGAATATCCATCGAGGGAAATGAATATTCTTGATTATTCGTTCATTTTCGTTTATGAAGAATACCCATTGAGGAAAATGACTCATTCCGTTCATTTTCGTTTCTGAAGAATATCCATCGAGGGAAATGAATATTCTTGATTATTCGTTCATTTTCGTTTCTGAAGAATACCCATTGAGGAAAATGACTCATTCCGTTCATTTTCGTTTCTGAAGAATATCCATCGAGGGAAATGAATATTCTTGATTATTCGTTCATTTTCGTTTCTGAAGAATACCCATTGAGGAAAATGACTCATTCCGTTCATTTTCGTTTCTGAAGAATATCCATCGAGGGAAATGAATATCCTTGATTTTTCCTTCATTTTCATTTTTAAAGATTGTCCGTTGAGAGAAATGACAGGATTATGCCTTGCATAATATTTGATGGGTTATTCTATGCAAATAGATAAATACCCTAGATTCTATGCAAGGCAATTATTTAAGACAACGTCACAGACATACTCCTACGAATAAATTTCGGGACGAAATTTCCAAAAGTAGGGGAGACTGTGACACCTGTGCCTCTGCGACCATCAAACAAATACCAAACCAATTAAATATTGTATTTCATACTTGGGATTTGTATAAATATGTGTATCTTTTGCATATATCAATTCTTGTTCGATTTCAAGCTTTAAATCGCTTTCTGGAAGGTTATACGCTCATTGATGCGTAAATATAACCAGTTTAATGCAACGAACACTCCGGAATAGTGAAATAGGCTTAACATACCTTAAATAACCTTTACATAACTTAGAAATAAGTTTGGGAGGGTTTGGTGTGGTGAAATCAAGTTTATTCGCTTACATGGACTAATTTCGACAAACTGTGAAAGTATGCCGATTTGTACTGTAACGAACATTCCGGAACATGACCATAAGTATTGCAACGTGTAAAATGAGCCATGAAACTGACACTCATATAAAATCTATGTACTCGCCGGCATTTTTATGCTGACGTATTTTCACATGTGTTTCAGGTACTATAGTCGATGATGTTTGATGATGATATCTGTGTTCGCTCACATAGGAATGGACGAGGTCTTAGTGACTTAATAACAATGAAAGTCTATTTGTTCATGTTTTGTTTCTAATTCCAATGTAATGTAATACATTTAAATTCAATAAAAGGAAATTGTTTAAATCCATTGTTGTGAAACAATGATTCTGTTACAACACTCCCCGATGTTTCTGCCACGTTTTGTTGTTTTACGTGGTCGGGGTGTGACATATGCATTGGGAGGGGGTGTACTTACACTCGAACCCGGAGAATGCAAACATGTAAAATGATTAAGATATGCATTGGGAGGGGTGTACTTACACTCGAACCCGGAGAATGTACACATGTAAAATGATTAATATATGCATTGGGAGGGGATGTACTTACACTCGAACCCGGAGAATGCAAATAAGTCTCTTAACGGGCCGTTTTTGTAAAACGTCAAACTTGAGGACAAAGTCAGAATATAAAAGTGAAACGAAGTCTTAATGCATACCGGGAGGGTTGCAATAATAACGACTTCGGTAAAACACCCGGTTGATGGGTAAGGATTCAAACACATGTGTAGACCGAGAAACGGGAACTCGGATGGAAAGTTAAAAGACTCGGGTTTTGAGTCACGACTAAAAGACGACAAGATGATGTAAATAGAAATTTTGATAAATTATGTTCAACTATTTTAAAGTTGAATGGATCGAACCAAGAATGAAATTTGACATCCATAAATGATAAAATTTCACATAAATAAGTTAAATTGGTTGAATATAATATAATGCAGGATGGCATGAGTAAGCGCAAGCGGGATAACGGTAGCGTTAAAAGCAAAAGAATAATGAGCCCGGTAATGGGACATAATCAAATACGAATATATGTAAATTGGATAATGGGGAGCATAAGATGAACCGACGCATAAATGACGTGAGAAGTCATAAAGTCGGAAAATTTGTCCGGAAGAAAACAAATGAAGCCTTAGACTACGGTCAAGGTCAAAGGAAATACCAAGACGAAAATAAATGGTTTTGAACATAAAAAAAGGGGTACCTTAACGCCATATACATATATAGGTGTATATACCTTTGAATAAAGACTTGAATAAAAGATGATCTACGGGATTATCATAACCTACGAAATTATAAATAAGGCTAAGGTCTACGGCACCAAAAAGACCTTTGGGTCGCAAATAGAAAGAAACGAATTGTTGGGAGTTTCACCTTAATAAGGTAAAAAGGTGAAAATATAAAGAAATAGCCTACGAGGCTAAGCGAAAGAACCTACGGGTCAAATAGTATAGAACAAGAAAACTGGTTGTAACTTCCCGCGTAAAATAATAACGGGAGATAAAGTTCGTATAAAAGCGATGAGTTTCGCTAAGTTAATTAAATGGATTAAAAGCGAAGAGATCATGAAGGTTCTGGTTGACAAAAGTGAAGAATTTCACTAAGACCTTTAAACGGGCAAAAATGACAAAAGAATTCACAATTATTTAAATTGTGTTACGTCACAAAAGTGGAGGAAGTCATTACCAAAATGACAACGGAAGGGGATAAATCCTTGGACGTAAATTCCTTGGAATTGACATAAGTTAAAGAGAAAAGCGTTAAACTAAAGTTCAGTATTAGTAAGAAACAACGCTTTAACAGATATGAATATTATGAAACGAATTCGGGAAATGATTAATATCAAGGAATATAGATCTTAACACCTATAGTTGCAAGGCGATACATTCGAAGGAAAGATTTTCGATAATAAAAGTCGATATAAACTTACACAAAACGTGATATAATCACGGTCACGAAAGTGATATAGAATACAATCAAGTCGTAACATGTGTTACGAGTTATGAAAATCAGAAAAACATGTAAAAAGGTCGGGTTGGCAATAAGATATACCCGAATGACGGGGAATAAAGTGACGGCGACTAATCAGTCTAGCCGGTAAAAACCTTTTAAAGTCAGATTAGTGTTACGACTTATACAAAGCACTTGTCGATATAAGATTAGCTTGAAGTAAGCATGTTGAAAATAAATATAACCGAGTGATCTGATGACAACTCGGTCAAACAAGTGACCAGAATAAGAAATACAAGCTGAAAGTAATGGCCTTACACGTGAGAGGCGCATACGCCTTAAAACCAAGAACACATTACCATACTTTTGGTAAGATTATTATATGCGAGCATTGCTCAAGTAGTTGCTGAAACTAAGTCCGTAGAGTTGAACCTAAGGAAATATGTAAGAAAGGTTTCGGGGACGAAACCTCTTTAAAGGGGGTAGACTTGTAACACCCCAAAAACGGGTTTGGTAATCAAACCACGTTAATAATAAAGACGGGTAAAATATCGTTAGTGGTAAAAATTAACCCGGTAAATATTAGGAATTTAAATAAATAAACCTAATATTAATTGGAAAGAGGATAAATACTTTGAGGAAACAAAGTACATAAAAATGCCCGAGTTAAAGGGACTTAAAAATAAACAAGATAAAACAACTAGGAAATAAATAACCTAGTTAATCACAAGTATTGTAATTATGTGAAACTTTGGTTAAAACATGTTATATGCAACATGGGTAAAGTATAGGGGCCAAATATAGCAAACTTGAAACAAGATTTATTAAATAAAAATACCAAACACCAAAACACACACTTTAAGTGTGTGTTCTGGTCGAAACTTCCAAAGGAGCCAGGAGCTCTCATCTTCAAACCCTAAATTGCTCAAATTGATCAAATTGAAAGGCCAAATCAGTCCCAAATCAAAATCCAAGTTCATATTAGTGATCACCTAAGTGAAAGGATCACAAGGTATGTTAAATTTTGTCTTTTGATTACATCTTGAAATTTTGATGAATGTTAGAAATCGAAATCTGAGCTTGATTTATGAATGCTTAGATGAAATTAGTAAGGAAAACAAGTCTAGGAGTAAACCCTAGCCAAAAACTTGTTGAATTAGTGTTTAAATCATGAAGTTCATGATTATCCATTATAGGTGTTTAATGGGTTTTTTGTAGAAATATAATGAACACTAGAATCTTGATAATAAATTGGGTGTTATTCGATTCCTATGAAGTAAGTCTAGGTGTTGTTATGCATGCTAGACATAGAGACTTGTGAATAGTGTTGAAACTTGGCAAATAACTAGTAGAGAAACTTGATTTATGAAAGTATGAAAATCATGCCCACAAGGTGTTTGTTAAAATGTCTAAACGAACACTAATATGTTGAAATTTTGAAAGAAACGTGTAATTGAATAATATGACAAATTATGCGAAGTATGAACCGATAAGGGTTCAAAGCATAAAGTTAATCTAGACTTAATTGTGTAAATAATGTGATCAAAAGTAGTTAACTTTTGATAAGTTTAATTAATAAATAATGAGGTCGAATGGTAGTTTCGACATAGAAAATACATAAGGTGGAATAGTCGTGATTATTAATGACTAATCTAACCACCTTTGAATGATGACGATAGTTTGACACTTAACGAGCAAGGTGGAGGCTTGGGAAGAAACGGGTCAAAGGAATCAAGAAGGAAAAGAAAAGCATAGCTCGGATACGAGGTAAGTAAAACTTACACCCTTTTTATAGGACACGTGTTTATTTTATAAACTATAAATGCGAATAATGTAGTATCCGAAATAAGGGTTCCGACACGATTGACACAAGTCGGAACAAGTATAAATGATAAAAACCATGGTTTATGGTAAATGGGGCAAATGGGTGAATTTGGAAATTTAAAACCATGCTTTTATTCTAATTTATGTAAATGTTTGGTCTTATAGTCCAAACGGGTCAAATGGTGATGATAACACCATTTGACAATATCGACTAATGTGGTTGTCAAGTCGTATGTTATCAGGAGCGAATAGCAATTTGGATAATTGCGACACCATAGAATATTGGTTAATTAACGCGAGATATAAAACGGGTCTATATGTTGACTCGAGCCAGGTACGCATATATATATATAGATTTATAGTTAAAAATGCAATGTTGGTCAAATACCTTAGCAAAAGGACCTATGTCGTAAAAGGAGGAAATAAGTTAATGAAAATGCCCTTGATAGGTAAATTGGGTAAACGACCCTTAGAGGTCGTTTAGATACTAGTATTATCATTATGTAACTCTTAGACACATGTAAGAGTTGTAGGCATAAACATTGGGGGTCAAATGCCTATGAACGGGTCAATCACGTAAAATGACTATCCTAAGGGTAAAAAAAATTAGGATAGTGGTCCATTATATTAAATCCACCACAAAATAGTTGTGGTGGAATATAAGAGGCTATTTAAAAATGAGAATATGAAGTGTAGAAAGAGAAGAGAGAGTTTGATGCTTAAATGTACATAATTCGCTCTAAACGGGTCAAAAAGTGTCATAATTGAATTTCAAGCCGAGAGCTTGAAATCTAAAATTTTGAGAATTCAGATGTCGGGTCTTTACTCCATGAGATGGAGAATTAAATTACGAACGTGTAGGAAAAAGAATCGCGTAAAACGGACATCTAGATCAAAAGATATAAAGCTTTGAAGTTAGAATTTCGACCGAAAATGGAGCTGGGTAAATGCAGCAACAATTAAGCAACTTGCTGTAAAAAAAGGAGCTAGGTGTAGCGTCTAGCCCCTAGGCGTAGCGTCTAGCCCCTCCTGATTCCAAAAATTGTTTAATTTTTGTTTGTTTGACCCATATAACTTGTTTAAACTTGTTATTTAACTATCAAAGCTAACTTTTAAGTTGGTTTTGATTATAGGTGATAACCAAGAGTGCCCGGATGAAGATCTAGCTCGAAGAAGAACCGAACACACGAGATTAAAGCTTTCGCACGGCGTTACGTCGTAACTTTAAACGACGAACTCAGTTACATTATGTTGTACTATTTTTTTTTTAAATTGTAAAAGTTTTAGTAAACTCGTATTGTCATACGTATGTGTAGTCGTATAAACATGTATTTATACGAAACTTATATAAAATATTGTATATAACAAGCAAGGATGTTACACTTAGGATGACTGGAGTTGACTGTAAGGGTTACACTACCGTATTCTTCGAATATGCTAGAATAGTGCCAACCCTAGCTTGACCAGAACCAGTATTAATCTCCCGTTACATCTGGGGATTTATCAGTGAGATTAGACATGTAGTCAAGGCAGCTAGACCACAAACCATAGAAGAAGCTATAGAACTAGCAAATACCTTGACTGCTGAACTAGTACGTACGCAAGAAGAAAACCAGACGAAGAACCTAGCCCAAAAGCTTACCCAAGAATTTCGCTACGGTAATTTCAACCGTGGGAAAAATATAGGTTCTACTTCTGCACCTTACTATAAGTCCTACAAAAAGAAGCATTCAGGGAAATGTTCCACATACTGCAACTTCTGCAAAACACCGGGACATAAAGAAGAAAACTGTAGGAAGAAACCCAGCAATGGAGTATGCTTCAATTGTGGAGAAAAGGGGCATATTAAGCCGAATTGTCCGAAACTAGCTCCAGCCATGAACAACAAGACTACTAAGAATGCTAGAGCATTTGTTCTGACTGCAGAAGAAGCCAAGATGATTATGGACATGATTGCCAGTATGTTTTTAGTTAATGATGTTTTTGCTAAAGTATTATTTGACTCTGGTGTGAACCAAAGTTTCATTAATACTTCGTTTTGCAAACTTCTCAATCAACCATTAACTAAACTTCAATAAGAATGTCTAGTAGAAACGACAAATGGAGAATCCATTAAGATCACTGAAATCTTGCAGGGAGCAAGAATAGAAATTTTAAACCATAATTTTATTGCAAATCTTTATCCAATGAATCTGGCTGGATTTGATATTGTGTTAGGAATGGATTGCTTAGTAGCCAATAAAGCCAGTATTCTATGTGATCAAAAGTCAATACAAGTAAATTCATCAAAAGGTGAAAAGATCACAATTAAAGGAGATAAGCCATCTCGATCCACGAAATTCATCTTTGTGATGAAAACAACAAGGTATGCAAGGAAAGGATCACTAGTGTATATGATTTCCATAATCATTAACACTAAAGGAAAAGAATTAAAAGATATTCCCGTAGTATCTCAATTCTCAGATGTTTTCCCAGAAGAATTACCTGGATTACCGCCAGATAGAGAAGTCGAATTCAGAATTCACCTACTACTAGGGACAGCACCGATTGCCAAGGCACCTTACCATTTGGCACCAGCAGAAATGCAAGAACTGAAGAAACAGTTGGACGAACTTTTGGAGAAAGGATTCATACAGCCCAGTTCATCGCCATGGGGAGCACCAACCTTGTTTGTCAAGAAGAAAGACGGATCGATGCGTATGTGCATTGATTAATGAGAATTGAACAATGTCACGATTAAGAATTAGTACCCATTACCAAGAATCGATGATCTGTTTGATCAACTGCAAGGAGCTCGATTCTTTCCAAGATTGACTTACTCTCAGGATATCATCAATTGAAAGTACAGGAAGAGGACATTCCTAAAACAGCTTTTAGGACAAGGTATGGCCATTATGAATTTACCGTCATGCCATTTGGTCTAACCAATGCCCCAGCCGCATTTATGGACATGATGAACATAATATGTAAACCATATCTGGATAAACTCATAATTGTCTTTATAGATGATATTCTCATTTACTCTAAGAGTAAAGAGGAACATGCAGAGCATCTGCATACACTCCAAATTTGCTGAGAAAAGAAAAGCTTTACGCTAATTTTACAAAATGTGAATTTTGGTTACAAGAGGTACAATTTCTTGGACATTTAGTTAATCATGAAGGAACTCATGTGGATCCCACAAAGATCAAGACGATTACTAAATGGAAAGTCCCTGAATCACCAACGGAGGTGAGAAGTTTTCTAGGACTGGCAGGTTATTATAGACGGTTTATCCGAGATTTCTCTAGAATAGCCATTCCTTTAACAAAACTGACATGTAAATCAGTTAAGTTTGAATGGGGACCAAAACAGGAAGAAGCCTTTAGAATCGTTAAGCAAAGATTAACCAACACACCCATATTAGCATTACCAGAAGGAACTAAAGACTTTGTAGTCTATTGTGACCCGTCTAATTTAGGTTATGGATGTGTGTTGATGCAACGTCAATAGTTTATAGCCTATGCCTCGAGACAACTTAAGAATCATGAATAGTACGTTCTCTCAAATTAAATCTGCAGATAGATTTAAATGAACAGATTAGGGAAATACAAGAATTAGTAATCAAGGACGATACTGAGAAATTGAAAGGACTGATTAAGGAATTAGAACAAGGAATAGATGGAATTTGGAGATTCCATAAGAAAAGAATTTGGATACCCAAACAAGGAACCCTACGCCATCGAATATTAGAAGAAGCCAATAAGTCTAAGTATACAATACATCCTGGAAATGATAAGATGTATCAAGACTTAAGAAAGAATTTCTGGTGGATAGGAATAAAAAAGGATATAGCAGCTTATGTTGCCAAGTGTCTAACTTGTTCCCAAGTCAAAGCTGAACATCAGAAACCCTTAGGCTTGTTACAGCAATTAGAAATGCCAATATGGAAATGGGAATTGATAACAATGGACTTTGTTACCAAATTACCCAAGACACGAAAAGGTAATGATACAATCTGGGTAATTGTAGACAGATTAACCAAGTCTGCTCATTTCTTACCGATAAAGGAAACTTTCAGTATGGAACAATTGACCAAGTTATATGTAAATGAAATAATTTCATTACATGGAATTCCTTTATTTATTGTGTCTGATAGAGATAGTCGTTTTACTTCTTATTTTTGGACTAGTTTCCAAAAAGCAATGGGAACCAAGTTAAATCTAAGCACAACTTATCATCCTCAAATGAACGGACAAAGCGAAAGGACCATTCAGACAATGGAAGATATGCTTAGAGCTTGTGTAATTTATTTCGGAGGAAATTGGGACGATCATTTACCATTAATAGAATTTTCCTATAATAACAGCTATCATACCAGTATCAATGCTGCACCATTTGAAGCACTTTATGGACGAAATTGCCGAACTCCAATCTGTTGGGCAAAATTTGGAGAAAAGCAACTGTCTGGACCAGAGATAGTACAAGAAACAACGGACAAGATTATTCCAGTCAAGGAAAGACTAAAAGCAGCACGTGATCGACAAAAGAGTTATGCTAATAACAGGCAAAAGCCATTGGAATTTCAAGTAGGGGATAAGGTATTGTTAAAAGTTTCGCCATGGAAAGGGATAGTTAGATTCATCAAAAGGGGAAAGCTAAACCCCAGGTATGTTGGACCCTTTGAAATTATTAGAAGAATAGGACCAGTAGCTTACCAGCTACAACTGCCAGAGGAAATGGCAAGGATACATGATGTATTTCATGTATGTAATCTCAAGAAATGTTTAGTAGATGAATCATTGGTAGTACCTCTTAAGGACATACACGTAAATGAGAAACTTAAGTTTGTAGAGAGACCCCTACAGATTGAAGACAGAAAGATCAAAAATCTCAAACACAAGAGATTAGTCCTAGTCAAAGTGAAATGGGATTCCAAGAGAGGACCAGAGTACACTTGGGGGCTTGAATCAGAAATGCAGAGGAAATATCCACACCTGTTCCAGTAGACCTCGAGGACGAGTTCTAAAACAAGGTGGGGAGGATATAACAACTCTCCTAAAATCATTAAAACATCCCTATACATCCTAAAAGATACCCCGTATACAAAAAACAGCCCCGAATTACCTTTATTTTATTAAAAATCAAATAAAACCAAGTTTTATTACCTGTGGCGTCCCGCGACGGACACACCACAAGGGTGTCGCGGTGCGCGACGGCTATTACTTGCCGGAAAATCCATTGTGCCACATGTCCTGGTTCGGGGCAAGTCTACTTGCTTATTCACCAAGCCTAGGCTAGATAGCGAGGGGCTCGTGGCCCGCGATGGGCACACCTTAGGGCGCCGCGGGGTGCGACAGGGTCAATGATCAGGCATATAAATGGAGCAGTCGACATTCAGTTGTTCCTCGTTCATTTCTCACAAATCTCTCTCAATCTCTTTATAGTAGAAATAATTCCCGGGTATTATACCCACTAAAATAGCGAAGCTCTGCCTCGATGTAACTATCATAACCTCCGGTTACGTATTAGATATGCTACCCGACTGATCTAGTGCTCCGTAAGGCATGTCGAGGCTCTGCCTGACTCAGTCGTTGGAGTTTTGTCTCGGGGAGGGTATAACTAATGTAAATTTGGGTTATTATACTAACACGTGTGCATTGTTTAATTTAATACATTATAACCAGAAAGTCACAAGGAAATACCTAAATTAGCAATGTGAGTTAATTCTCTTTTTGTGAAATCTTTTTGTAAATTGTTTTTACAAAACCTCAAATATTTTTACATTATAATTAAAAGTGATTGAGTATTTGTAATTCTACAATTATCGTCGGTATGTTGGGGTTTTGTATACAAAATTTGTTACTACACTGTGAGTAGTAACATTACCACCTGTCAGGATTGACAGTACCGTGGGTGATAAATAAAGTAAATGTAAACAAATGTAATTGCTGGATAGCCCTCAATGTTGTAAAATGATAAAACCTGTTTTGATTAAACTGGGATTCACTCGCTAGTATTTCTTGCTGATAAAATGTTTTTAAACGTGTTTCAGGTAACAAATTGTGAAAGCCAAATAGAAGTCAGCTGGAGAGCACTAAAGGCTTGGAAAAGTGGCTATAAAAGTTACCTAAATGAAGAAGAAGTTTTATTTCAATAAATTAGGGTTTATCCCTATAAACATGTTTGTAATAGAAACTTGGGAATTTCCCATGTATTTATAAATAATAAAAGTGTGGTGTTTTACTCTGATAAATTATTTCCTAACTACGGTCCTGATGTAAATTCCGCTGCCAATTTGATAAACACCGATACCACTGTCACACCCCGACCGCGTTAAAACAACGAAACCATGGCGGAAACATCGGGGAGTGTCGTAACAGAATCATTGTTTCACAACACATCGATTTAAGTTATGTTTTATTGAATTATTAAACGTTTAACATTGTCTTAAGGTAAAATAAACAAGTTCAAACATATTGTCTTTCTCGTTTTATAGTCACTAAGGCCTCATCCAATCCTACGTGAGCATGCATCCTAGTCATCATCAACATCATCAAACATCACCTGAAACATATGTGAAAATAAAGTCAGGAAAGAAATGCCGGCGAGCATATAGGTTTTGATGCATTTAACCCCTGTTAACCCCATTTTAAGTATCTACAAGGATGTTAAAGCATAGGGGACTTGAAATATGCTTGGAAATATCATGGATGTCGGTTCGTTTGGCCGTACGATCACGTTGTTCGGTTAATTACGACGAAACTCGAACGAAAGCAAAAAACGATCCAAATTACGCGACGAATGGTATTTTTGCATTCCTATAACTAAAATATAATATGTTAGTAATTACAAAAATTTTTGGATGTCCAGATATGGTCATAATGTAAGATATGCGCGTATATGCAAACTTACGCACTTTTTGACACTTTTAGTCCCTATTGATCAAATAAGCGCATTTTCGCATACCGAACCCTTCAAGGCTTATTCCTAAGCTATGTAAAGGATATTTAGGGTATGTTTAGCTTATGATCTTGTTCCGGAGTGTACGTTGCTATACGAATCGACAGACTTTTGCAGGTTGTCGCAAATAGTCCCTGTGATCGAATAAACTTGTTTTTGACACACCAAACCCTTCAAAACTTATTTCTAATTTATGTAAAGGTTATTTAAGGAATGTTAAGCTTATGTCACTGTTCCAGAGTGTTTGTTGCATTAAACTGATCACGTTTACGTAACAGTTTGCTTATAACTTTCTAGAAAACGATTAAAAGCTCGAAATCGAACTAGAATCAAAACGTGAAATTGTCAAACACAAACACATAAATATTGAGACCAAAATACATCGTTTCATTGATAATTGATATTGTTCTACATTGTTCAGTGTTTACAGAGCACATATGTCACAGTCTCCCCTACTTTAGGAAATTTCATCCCGAAATTTTAACCAGAGAAAACTCGTGAAAACAAATGTGGATATTTCGCTTTCATTTGGTCCTCACGTTCCCAAGTAAACTCCAGGCCACATTTGGACTCCCAGGGAACTTTGACTATCGGTATTCGCTTGTTCTTCAGTCGCTTGACTTCACTGTCCATTATCTACACAGGTTTCTCTACAAAGTGCATTGTGTCATCAACTTAAATTTCGTCGAGTGGAATGTGAAGATCAGTATCGGCTAAACACTTTCGTAAATTGGACACGTGGAATGTTGGGTGAATATTCCCAAGTTAAGGAGGTAGCTCAAGTCGATAGGCAACCTTTCCGATTCTTTCAACAATCTTAAATGGTCCAACGTATCGTGGTGCAAGTTTTCCTTTCTTTCCAAATCTCACAACTCCCTTCCAAGGGGATACCTTGAGTTGGACATGGTCTCCGAATTGAAATTCCAAGGGCTTGCGTCGCATATCCGCATAACTCTTTTGACGGCTTCTAGCTGTCAGAAGATTATCGCGAATTTTCTTAACTTTGTCTGTTGTTTCCAGAATGAGCTTAGGTCCAGTAAGCTGAGCTTCACCGATCTCATTCCAACAGATAGGTGAACGACATATTCGATGTATAAAGCTTCGAACGGTGCCATATTGATGCTAGCATGATAACTATTGTTGTAAGAGGACTCGATCAATGGTAGATGCGAATCCCAATTACCACCGAACTCTATCACACATGCTCTAAGCATATCCTCCAATGTTTGTATCGTTCTCTCGGATTGTCCATCCGTTTAGGGATGATAAGCAGTGCTCAAATTTAGTTGGGTTCCCATAGCAGATTGCATGGTCTTCCAAAAGTGAGTTGAGAATCGAGCATCACAGTAAGATATGATGTCCAAAGGAACACCATGTTGAGATACAATCCCATCAACATAGATCTTGGCAAGTTTATCAGCAGATAGATCTTCGCGAATTGGCAAAAAGTGTGCTGATTTTGTTAGACGATCAATGACTACCCAAATGGCATCATGACCTCTAGATATGCGCGGTAACTTAGTGATGAGATCCATCGCAATGTTCTCCCACTTCCATACCGGTATTTCTGGTTGTACAAGCAAACCAGATGGTCGTTGATGTTCAGCCTTGACTTTGAGACAAGTTAGGCATTTAGACACATATAAGGCAACATCCTTCTTCATACCAGGCCACCAGTACTGAGTACGAAGATCCTTATACATTTTGCCAGCACCAGGATGGATAGAATAACGAGACTTATGAGATTCGTCCATCACTAGAGTGCAAAGTTTTTCTTGACTCGGAATCCACAGTCGGTTCTTGAAATAAAGTAACCCATTATCTTTCATTTCGAGTTGAAGCTCAAGATTTAATGGTAGCTCATTTTTCTACAAGCCTTGGGTTATACATGTTCGCTGTGCTTGAAGGAAACGTGTTTGGATATCGGATAGTACTCGAACACAGTGTAGCTTGATACGTTCCTTTCGACTCAGAGCATCGGCTATGACATTCGCCTTACCAGGATGGTAGCGAATCTCGCAATCGTAATCGTTCAAGAGTTCAACCCAGCGTCGTTGTCTCATGTTTAGCTCCTTTTGGTTGAAAATGTGTTGGAGACTTTTGTGGTCTGTGAAAACCACACCTTTCGTGCCATATAGACAGTGTCTCCAAATTTTGAGAGCAAAAACCATAGCGCCTAACTCAAGATCATGAGTTGTGTAGTTCTTCTCATGTATTTTCAATTGTCTTGACGCATAGGCTATGACTTTGCCTCGTTGCATGAGGACACAACCAAGGCCTAGATTCGATGCGTCACAATAGACAACAAAATCATCATTGCCATCAGGTAAAGATAAGACAGGAGCATCACAGAGTTTTTGTTTCTGTGTTTGGAAAGCTTCCTCTTGCTTGGGTCCCCACTCAAAAGGCTTATTCTTTTGAGTCAAAGCAGTGAGAGGAACCGTGATCCTTGAGAAGTTCGCAATGAATCGACGGTAGTATCCAGCAAGACCAAGAAAAGAGCGAACTTCTGTGGGAGTAGTAGGTGTGTTCCAATCCTTAATAGCTGCGATTTTGGAAGGATCCACATGAATACCCTGCTCGTTGACAATATGACCCAAGAACTGAACTTCTTTAAGCCAGAATTCACACTTGGAGAATTTGGCAAAGAGTTGTTCCTTCTACAGGAGTTCCATTGTCAGACGAAGGCGTTGTTCGTGATCGGCTCGAGGCTTTGAATAATTAAGAATATCGACAATGAATACAATGATGAACTTGTCTAAATAAGGTTTACAAACCCTATTCATTAAGTCCATGAAAACAGCTGGAGAATTCTTCAAACCAAAAGGCATGACAATGAACGCGTAGTGACCGTATCTTGTGCGGAAAGCAGTTTTGGGAATATCTTCATCAAGTACACGAAGCTGATGATACCCAGAATGCAAATCGATCTTGGAAAAACATGTAGTACCTTGCAGCTGATCAAAGAGATTATTAATTCGTGGTAGGGGATATCAATTATTGATGGTGAGCTTATTGAGCTCACGATAATCGATACACATACGGAAAGATCCATCTTTCTCTTTCACAAACAGGACTGGAGCGCCCTAAGGTGAATAACTCAGATGGATGAATCCTTTGTCAGATAACTCTTGAAGTTGTTTTGATAATTCTTGCATCTCAGACGGTGCAAGATGATAAGTTGCTTTAGCAATCGGGTTAGCATTAGGTACAAGATCAAAATGAAACTCGACTTGACGAACTGGAGGTAAACCAGGCAGTTCATCAGAAAACACCTCTGGATAATCTCGAACAATCAGAATATCTTGAGTACTCTTGTTCTTGCCTTTCTCCTCTACGACATGTGCCAGAAAGGCCATATATCCTTTTCGTAGGTATTTTTGGGCTTTAGTACACGACATGAGTTTCAAACCATTCGAAGGTTTCTTGTCACGCACTTCTAGAACTTCACCTGATGAAAGAGGAATACGAACAATCTTATCGAAACAAACCACCTCAACATGATGTTTGGTTAACCAATCCATTCCTATGATAAAATCGAAACTCCCAAGTTGCATCGGTGTTAGGTGAATAGGAAAAAGATGGTTATCGAGGTTCAATTGACAATCGTGAATGACAGAATCGAGTACAAGAGGTTCACCAGTAGCAACTTCGACAGATAAGGGCTTTCCTAGTTTAGTTCTAGGCATCGCAAGTAAAGGCTCAAATGTTAATGATACAAAACTTCTATCGGCACCAGAATAAAAAAGAATAGACGCAGGTTGATGGTTAACAAGGAACGTACTGTTAACGACTTCGTTATCAGCACAGGCCTCATTGGCGTTTATGTTGTATGCTCGCCCACGAGCGGGATTGGCATTCGCGTTCACTGGTTTTGGACAGTTGTTCCGGAAGTGACCCATTTCTCCGCAGTTAAAACATGAACCAGGTGGGAAAGGAGGTCTAGTAGCATTTCCCTGAACTTGAGCCGGGTTCTGAGTAGCTTGATTCGGAATAGCTTTACAAATATTGGTCGTGTGGCCAAGTCTACCACATGATGTACACTGTCGACACAATGACTGAGCTGAATGATGACCATTGCACCGATTACAGTACGGTGCAGTACCAGCATACGGCTTCTTTGCAGGAGGCTGTGCTGGTGGATTCTGAGCGTTCTGATTGGGTTGTGCGGTAACAGTAAAATTCTAAGAAGCCTTTCGCTTCCTCGACCTTTTCGATGACTCACCCTTCTTCTTGCCTTTACCCTTGTCTTTAGTGGTGTCGGCTGACTGTTTCTTATCACCTTTACGGGTTAGTTTACCCTTCCTGACCTGAGACTCAGTCAGGGTTGCAGCCAACTCGATGGCCTGACGTACAATGGTAGGGTTGCTGCCAGTTACAATGTCTTGCACAAAGTCAGGCAAACCATCAATATACCTCTCAATCGCTTTCTCCAATGGGGTAACCATAGTAGGACAGAGCAAACTCAACTCCTCATAACGATCCGTGTAAGCAGGATGTTCTCCCCCATCTTGTTTCAAATCATCGAACTCCCTTTCTAGTGCCCTTATTTCATGTCGGGGGCAGAATTCTCTCATCATGAGAGCCTGAAGCTCTTCCCAAGTCTGTGCCATAGCCACATCGGCACCCCTGTCCCTCATCACACCGTTCCACCATGTTAGAGCACGTTTCTTGAAAACACTAGATGCGAACTCGACCTTTCGCCCATTCGAACATTGAAGATGTCTAAATGTGCTTTCCAGACTCTCGAACCATTGTAGGAGCGCAGTTGCTCCTTGAGACCCAGAAAATTTCAGTGGTTTAGCTGAATTAAACGTCTTAAAAATGCACTGAGCATTGTTATTGTTGTTATTGTTGTTTGCCTAATTTATCTGAGTAATTAGGTTCGGAATCACAACAGCAATCTGCTGAGCGACTAGGGTTGCGAGTGCAGCATCCTGTGTTTGATCGCGTCTAGGAGGCATATTCTAAAAGAACAAGGAAACATGAGAAACGAGTGACATTGACAAATGGATAAACAAAAGAGGTATTGAAAACATCGATGAAACATAAGGAAGGTGATCATTTGTTCGTTACCTTAAACAATCAAACGACACACAGTGACTAATCAAAGTAAATGGGTCAATATAATGTATCGCGAAGACATGCTTTAGCCTATAAGTGGACACTCATCCCAAGAGTTCCCAGGTAAGAGTGACTGGTCGTTTATGTGGATTTGTACGAACACTCTAGCCTTAGACAGAAAACTCGGGATACAGGCACCCACCCTTCCAGATTGCACGTGTTCACATTATAAGATCCAAACTTTGACAAGATTTTGAAAACTTGAAGGCATAAGGCTAAAAACAAATCATCTAAGAATAGATGATTGATTTTCAAAATGGATTTTTATTTTGTGTTCTTGTTGTGGTTGTCAATTAAAGATAGATGACGGTTTTGTTTTAGAATCTAAATGCAAGTAAACTCGCGTTAGGGTCCTAGGAAGGTTACAGTCTAAGTCAAAGCATTACTAATAACCTAATTCCCTATAACCATGAGCTCTGATACCAACTCTTCTGTCACACCCCGACCGCGTTAAAACAACGAAACCGCGGCGAAAACGTCGGGGAGTGTCGTAACAGAATCATTGTTTCACAACACAAGGATTGAAGTTATGTTTTATTGAATTATTAAACGTTTAACATTGTCTTAAGGTAAAACAAACAAGTTCAAACATATTTTCTTTCTCGTTTTATAGTCACTAAGGCCTCGTCCAATCCTACGTGAGCATGCATCCTAGTCATCATGAACATCATCAAACATCACCTGAAACATATGTGAAAATAAAGTCAGCAAAGAAATGCCGGCGAGCACATAGGTTTTGTGAGTGTGTCAAATTCATGGGTTGTATACTTGTTGCAATACCGTACGACTACAAGAGTCAATAATTGAACACCTTGTTTTGAAAAGTGTTTTGTATTGCAATATGTTTAACCAACTTAAAACAAGTTGGTTATAGCTTATAAAACCTCGTTGCCATGAATCTTGTCCCAAAAAAATTTGCTTTTGTAAACCAAATTGTAAATCATTCTTGTAATAAAAGTCGTATGGTTTATATCATTTAGTAAACATCGTTGCATGTCATCATTTGAAATCGTTCGTTCAAGTGAACTAAATAACGCCACGGAATGTAATATGATAAAAGCACTTATACATAAGAAGTATCAGCGGCGTATCTACTATGCTTTTATCACATTACACCCGTCACGTTATCTAATCACATACCAAAAACCAATCGTTCAATTGTACTTGTTCTCAATCGTTCGTGTTATCAAAACCAATCGTTCAACTCGTTTGTGTTATAAACCATCGTTTAATCATTCAAATCCTTCAAATCGTTTAAATCGTTCGTGTTTTAATTGTGAAAACTAACTTTTGGTCGTCTCGTTGAACACATTCAAACCTGTGTTCTGACTCGTTCCAATCGTTCAACTCGTATTAACAAACTACCAAAGGGTATGTTAACAAGCATCAGGTTCTGTCGTTACCCACATTACCGCCATACATAACCATGTCGATAGTCCGATAACAGGATTTGTCAGATCCTATGGTACCATAACATACTTCTGGTCGGCTTGATCATTGTTAATGAATGTCATTCGTGTTATGTATTAACGCCCCAACAAGTTTCGTCCACATTATTGAAATCGTTGTGTTTAATATAAACCATAGCATTTGTTTTGAAAACTTGAAATCGTTTAGCACATATGAATCACCCCAAAACAATTGAAAACAGTAAAATAGGGGAACTATGTACTCACTTGAGATTGCAAGGTATCTTAGATTTAAGTGAACTAACAAGCTCGGGTAAATCAAGGAATTCAAGTGGCACCTAGAAATCGGATCACTATGTTAATAAATCGACACCTAAACCGGGAGATCAGGTAGAATGAGGTCTCGTAAACCAAATGAGTATTGGAACACATGTGATATGGTTTAACAAAGCCTACATTCTGATTTGGAACCTATCCTAAGTGCTTACGACCCGTTAAGGTAGTCTACGCTACTTTAACGCGTCATTTACGCGAAAGCGCATTTGAAAAGCCTAACTAGTCCTATGACAAGTATTATATGCCCTAACATGTTTAATAACATTGTTAGTTCAGTTCATGCATCTGTAGCTTCCATCAGCATTTAGTCGTATTTTGTCTGTTTATGTCTTTTGTGAACAATTATGTTTATGTATGTATATGCGTAGAAAGACAGCTCAGGGAATGGGTCTTGTATGTAAAAGTGTTGACCTAGGTTGACTTGTGTCACCCGATCGGACAAGCACTGTCACCCGATCGGTCAGCATTTACTAGTCTCCTGAGTTGCCTATAAATACCCGATCAGGGTACGTCATTTAGAACTTTTGCTGATTCTGTTGTGGAACTCTGTCAAGTCTGACTTCTACTGGCACTTTTGTACTTTCATATCACCTGAATAGAAAGATCAGACAGTGTTAAACATTGAATACTTTGTCGTACTTCTGTGACTTGATCCAATGGATTCCGCACATTAATCGAGCTCGATTCATCTACGTTCCTGACGAACAGATCCTGTACAAAAGGACCTAACAAGTGGTATCAGAGCATTTAGGAGGCTGAATCGGGATATACGACAGTGAATTCACCGGAATTCGAGCTATTCTTGCCGATTAGAGTCA
Source organism: Helianthus tuberosus (assembly GCA_030545235.1). Classification (NCBI taxonomy): domain Eukaryota; kingdom Viridiplantae; phylum Streptophyta; class Magnoliopsida; order Asterales; family Asteraceae; genus Helianthus; species Helianthus tuberosus. The sequence goes on from CM060452.1 coordinate 95,253,760, forward strand.
AATTTCACAGGAAATTTGACGAATTCTCTCACTTTCTACTCATTTCTTACAGTGTTTTTCACTTTGTCACCTTAAAAACCAGAAAAACATAAAATTGAACATAAATCTACGGTTAAAATTGGATAAAACTGATATAAATCGATTCGCAATATATCATAGTTCAATCCTTCAAAATTTCATAAGAAAATTCCATCAAAAACTGAATAAAAATCATCAAAAACCATGTTGAACTGTTCTTGCATGCTAACGTCATCTACCCGCTCGGACAGCTGTCCGGACGGTTTGGCTTAGCTGTTCTTAGACATTATTTACTGACGTCATCAGTGTCACTCGATCGGGTTACCACCCGATTGGTGTAAAGTTGATTGTTTAAGAGTCATCTGCTTACGTCATCCGGTCACCCGATCGGACAATCACCCGATCGGTGAAGGGTTGAAGAGTCAAATCTTTCAAAAGTCTGTGTGCTACTCGTTTGGATAACCACTCAATCGGACAACCTCCCGATTGAGTTGCTATTCGATTCGTGTACATCTCTTGTTACTTGACTATGCCACTCGATCGGATCACCATCCGATTCAAGTGCACCAGTGTGAAACTTTTGAAAATCATAAAAATTTATCTAAGTGTTTGTAAACTGTTTCAGGTACTCTAAAATGGGGGATGATTTTCTAAACCCATTTAGCGACATATTTGCTTACATCAGTAACACAGGAGACGCCACATCAAGCAACACAAACAACACTGCTCCAAACCCGAATCCTAAGAAAGCCATTGCTGACTCACTAAGCGTGGACAACGCTTATGGCACCTACAACAAACCTCCCAAGCTCATGGCCATAGAAGATTATAGTAGATGGGCTAGTAGGTTCGAGGACTGGTTGAAGGCATTCGCCTACCAAAGTTGGAAGTGTTTGAAGAATGGCTTTGACATTGGAAGAAGTGACTATGAAAATTTAATAGATACTGAACAAGAAAGTTTTATTGCTAAACAGAAATGTATCACATTGCTACATCAATCAGTAAGGGATGATATCATATCTTTAATCGATTACAAAAATTCTACAGAATTATGGGGAAAATTAGAAAAGAAGTGCGTGGGAGGAGAAGAAATTGTTAAGAACAAAAAAAAATTGTTGAAGAAAGAATTTGATTTGTTCGGTTGTATGAAGAATGAATCGGTTTCGAAGATGATAGAGTGGTTTTATCACTTAAAGATCGAGCTTTCTAGACATGGGTTTATGTTTACCGAGGAAGAATTGGTTGATAAGTTGTTGGATTCACTGCCCGACGAAAAAGATTGGCTGCATTTTGCCCTGCTGTTGAGGAACATAGTGAAGAAGGAGGATCTGACAGTCGATTTGCTGATAGAGAGATTTGAAAGTCACGAGTTTGAGATTAGAAAGACAAACAAAGTCAACAGCACCCCGTATCAACAAAATGTTGATCTGTACTATCGGGGAAGCATGATTCCAAAAACTGTGTCACCAAAGACTGCATTCTCAGCTGAAAACTCAAGCATGTCGAATCAAGAGAATCAAAACAGCAGTTCTGCTCCGAGCAGCGGATATCATGGAGGATCGTCTTCATCTACTCCAAGTCAACAGCAACAATCTGTTCCGAAAAACATTTTCCAGTGCAACATTGCTGTAAATCTCAACAACGCACAAAACTTGATTAAGTGAGGTTAGAAAACTCTTAACGGATGACTAACTTATCCTTAGGGGATTTTCATAGACAGTTATCAATTGCACGTTAAAGAACAATTTTAGGTGGTTAAAGTGTGTTTATCGTTTTAGCTTTCCGAAGAATTGTCATGTTAGGATTCCCGAAAGGGATGCTAATTGTCTTAAAAATGGAAAATTGACCAAATGTTTCAAGTGACAAAACCGACTTAGTTCATATACTTTGGTTGTGTATAAAGCAAGGCTATATATTTATTTTCTTATTTGGAGTCTACTATGTTCTTATAAATATTTGTTTATGCTTATTTTAGTTTTTAGAAAATCACACTCTTATCTTCCTACCGGTAGTTTAACGACAAAGGTTTAGTATTATTTCTCCGCCCACATCCTCGGATCGACACTTGGTTCTTACCAATACTTTACTACATATATGACGGGGAACACTTGCCCTTTCGTGTGTGTTTTAAATGTTGAAGTATAAATCACTTTTATAAATTTAAAACCGAATCGTGTGTTAGATTCATTGTAAAAACATGTATATACGCGCACACGTCAGATGGCCATTCGAGCGAGATGATCGGTAGTTGAAGTTTTTGTAAAATTTTCTAAGTAAAAGTTTTTAGTTAACGGACACGGCGTGACGATGTGTCGAACAACGGAAACATACCAACCCCGTTCATTCGGTCAGATGGGTACCACCCCCTCAGACAGACGAGCTGTTCTTGATGAGATTCCATGTTTGACCCGTTAATCGGTCCATCTCTTCGGTGGAAATCCGTTTTCAAGGCGGCTCTCGACTAAGGAACGAGTTGAGAGTCTGGCTGAGTCCAGATTCCATCGATATTGTGTAAAAACTGAAGAAAATTCAAAATAAGTTGTAAAGGTGTTGAAATCTTTCAGATCTCAGTTGAAAAGCGTGGAAATCTTTTAGATCTGGAACGAATCTCGATTAAATGATGTTCCACAACAGTTTACCTAAGCAAACGAGTGGAATCCAACTTTAAGAGGTCCAAATCAGATGATTTCAAGAAAAAGTTAGTGTGTGTGCGTGTGATTTTGATGTAGAAGATGGAGTAGAAGTGATTAGGGATGAAGATTAATGAAGATTTGAGACAAAAAGCTTACAAAAAGGCCTTGAATCGCGACTGAGAGCTTGGCGGCGGATGAGAGAACCAAAGTGTTGAAATGAGACACAATGGCCCTATTTATAGGTGAGGGTGGAAGTTAAGGCGGTGCGCTCGAATGGTTCGGATGGTTCCCATTCGGATGGGTCCGTCCTGACAAATGGTCATCCGCTCGGATGATCATCCGGGCGGATGGCCATTCGAATGGCCGTGTTGCGTTTGTTAGTTTTCCAACTTTTGATTCGTTCGACGTGTTTCGTTGCGTTAAACATTGTGGGTACTTTAAGCATTTTAGTGAGATAAGTAGTATCGTGTTATGTTGTGCTTCAGTGCGATAAATTGAGTTACGCGTGTCAGCGTGTGTGCGTTTAAACAAGTATTAATACTTAGATATTTATAACTAACTATTACTATAATATAATAGGTCATAGCATAACTAACTGCGTTTCGAGTTTGCGTTGAGTTTGCGTTGTGATGAGCTAGAGCGAGTTGTTTAGATACTCACGTGATGTCATCGTGTAAGCATTAGCGTTATAAGCGTATGCGTTGTGATGTGCGATATAGCGTGTGTAAATAGCGATGTGTTTGCGAAAATATGCGAAGTAGCGTAGTTTGCGATAAAGTTTACATTATGATCCGAATCTCTGGTGCTAGGCGTAACGAGTGTAGCGAGAGTGACAAGCGCGAAGGTGCGGGTTGTTACATTTGAGAGGTAAAGCGTTAACGAGTTTACCCATGCTTCGACCACACCACTTCCGTCCGGTGAATAGATGTCACACTTTGTCGACATGGTTAAGACACTTATATATAGGAAGTACCAGCGGCGTATCCACCACACTTAACCATGCTTTTAACGTTATGGCATCATTGAAACTTACAAAAATCTCCGTGCACTTACCAAAATAATCCCGTGTGCACCCATGATTAGCTTGGTCCTTACATGTTTATCGTAACTTATTCCAAGGACGCATAGTTAGGGTAAAACACATTATATCGTGATATGCTATATAGGGCTAGTAATATCATCTGTGTGTGAACTTAGACTAAGTGTGAGGATGAGAAAGAGAGAGAGAGAGAGCGAGAGAGTGTCAACGTCGCATATTGTGGCGACATCGGGCAATAGAACGAGTATGACATATAAGGATTAACGTCGCGAATCGTACCATCAACAGCTTCGTTCTGTGCCTGGTTGGTGTTGATGTTGAAGACTCTTGCTGGGGCTGTGGTTGCTGTCGGAGCTTCTGCTGCCTGTGCCGTGGCCGCTGTTGCTTCCTGTGCGGCGGCTGCTGGGGGTGCGGGCTGCGTTGGCGGTTTGGGAAGTGCTAGCATGCCTTGATGTCGTGGCCCCGTGCGACAATGATGGGTGAAGTGACCAAAACAGTTGCAATTCGTGTAATAGCGACAATTTGCTCCTGCTTGGTGATGATAAGTGCATTTCTGACACAGGGGAAGAGTTCCAGTGTAGGCTCGCTTTTGTTGAACTGGAACTGCTCGAAGAGGTCCGGGGTTCAAAACTGTTTGGGATGGAGCTGTTGCTGAGCAATTAAAACTCAAGTTCTTTCACTTGCGGCTGGGCTTGTCGGTGTCTTGTGGTTGCGCGGCGTGGTCAATTGTCTCGGTGGTAGCTTGGTTAGCCTTTCTGGTGGCATCCTTGGAGAAGAATCCAGCCATGACTCGCTTGTCATTGATTTCTGTGGCCAAGAGATAGGTCTCTTTGATGGTAGCAGGTTTTGCAGCTTCGACAAAATCACCCACACACTCAGGCAAAGCACGGATGTACTTCTTGATGGCCTTTTCGGGAGTGTCGACTTGACTTGGGCAAATAATGCTAAGCTGTTTGAACCTTGCTGTAAGGCCGGCGTTGTCTCCTTCCACTTGCTTGATTTCACAAAACTCGTTTTCTAGTTTCTACACTTCGTGGGGAGGGCAGTACTCTTCCTTCATGAGCTCTTTCAGCTCGTTCCAGGAGAGCGCGTAGGCTGCCTCGCTCTAACATTTGTTACGCTCGGCTGTCCACCAATCGAGGGCTCTTGATTGAAATACTCCTGTAGCGCACGTGGTATGAAAATGCTCGGGGCACCCACTCTGACGAAGGGTAACCTCGATGGCATCAAACCACTGAAGTAATTGAGATACATCTCCTTTGCCTGTGAAGAGCATTAGGTCACAGGCTTTGAACTGCTTGTAGGGGAATGTAGACTTCAGTGTGTTGGTCTTAGAGTCTTGCGATGTCTGAGAGTCGTTGAGGGATTGAATATGCGAGATGATTTGAGGAATAATTTTGGCCATTTCCGTGGTTACGAGTGAGGCGATCCTCTTATCGGCGTTTCTTCGAGCTTGACGTCGCGAGTAAGAAGCGTCGAGGACATCTAGTCAAAGAGAGACATTTGGAGTGAGATTCGACCATAATGATTTTGAGATTGCGATGCGTTTTAGCGCGTTTAAAACTTGTTGCAATTGATATAGTAATATGTATTCACATAGGATCCACATAGGAGACACAAAATTCCTAGATTTTCACATATTCACATAAGCGTATGTGATCATACATCGTATATTAGATACGTATATACTTATATACTTGTATAGATAGCGCGAGGACGCATTTAAGAGGAAGAATTGTTAGACTTGTTAGTTTTGTTGTGGATGTTCGGCTCTTGTTTTAGATTGTGATGGCTGTGCGAGTTGTGCGTACGTAAAGCGGGGAAGTGAAAATCGGTAAATCGAGAAAGCGATAAAGCGTAAAATTTTCAATTGAAAGCATATCAACGCAATAATTTTCGATGACGCGTAAAAATCGGCGATTGCAGGCTAGAAAATAGGTAGAGTGCCTTGGGTTTTAGACATTGACTACCCAAAGTGGTTCAACTATTCTCAACAAGTTCGAGCACATGCTTTGGCCTAATAGACTATGCTTTCCCCGGGATACGGCTACAGCATTTGTCCTTCCAGTTACTACGCGGCTCGAGTCGTTGGTACAGTTGAGACTTTGGTAAGAGCTTTTGAAAACCATTTTAGGGAGTGGAACGGGTTATTAAGATGCGGGTTTCACCCCTAACTTAACAACTTCGCTCCTAGCTGTGGTTGTGCTCACCGAACAAATTCGGGAGTTCCACTAGATAGAAATGGAGATTTTCATTGAGATGTGGATGTCACTCCTAACTCAACGAAAGGTTCTCGTGCTAAGAGTAAAGCGCTGAGTGAGTGATTTTATCAAGAGTTCTTGGTTTTGACACCTAATCTCGGCACAATCTCTCTGTTGTCTTACGCGAGTGTTTTCGAACGTGTATATTATGTTAGACTTAGGAAAGGCAAAGTAGATTTTTGGCCTTAGGAAAGGTTGCCTTTGTATGAAGCTGTAGTACGTGGGTTCGTACAAAGGTGTAGTATAATATTGCAAGTTCGAACGAGAGTATAACAGCATGTAGGTTCATACAATACCCCAAGTGGGTTCGTTGGTACTTAGACTATAGACTAGGTCTGTTTAACAGGACTCGACCTAATTCCCTATAGTTATGGCTCTGATACCAATCTGTCACACCCCAACCGATGGCGGAATCCTCGGGGCGCAGCACTAGACGATTCAGATTGCTCAAGAGAATCCATAACAACTATTTAGTGACGATATTTAATGCGTTCGTTTTCCCATACTAATAAACAATATCTCAACAAACAGTCATACAGATTTCATGTCTCTCAAACAATACAAATCCGACACCCTAGGTTTTAAGTGGGTTTATAGACTTCCTAATCTTGTTTCATGATAACCTGCGATTAACCTGCAGCATACGTTAAAATAAAGTCAATACAAAAGTATTGGCGAGTATACAAGTTTGATATAATAGTAAAGTAGATAAAGCGTTGCGAACTTCCTCATACATAAACATGATACAGCACAACACATATACTCACAAGACAATTACTACCAGCTAAGTCTCGAGATGACTGCCAAGGAGAGCCAACAGGGCGTGTAATTCTTAACTAGACCCCGTCGGGTGTGAGTCGAACTATAGTACCATACTAGCTAAGGTGGAACGTAATGAGTAAGAGTCCTAGCACATATGTATCAAGCATCACGTGTAAATATGTACGTCAGTCATTCGCTTGTGATAGTAGTTTAGAGTGTGTATTGTGTTTTGATAAGTGCGATTTAGATATGAACGTATGTTACACCCCAAAAGTGTGTTTTAAAGCGTAAAAAGGGTCAAGTTTACTCACAGTGCGTGCTTATAAGTAAACACGATCTGGTTGAATTGAAGGGAGCCCGTCGGGTCAGTCTGTACAAAGGAACAGAAGCATAAGTCTTCCAATGGTCGTAACAGAATGTCAAACGGGATAAGTGTTCAACAGGTGATCTGGACGGATGGCCATCCGGACCCGGATGGCCACCCGTCCGGATGGCCATTCGAATAGTGTGTGGGTTGTTTGTGAATTGTTAGAATTCGGAGTTTAGTTTAAAAGTTCTCATTGTTTAAACGCCTTAAACAAAAGTCTGGTCATCCGGTCGGATGGTCATCCGGACGGATGGCCATTCGAGCGAGATGATCTGTAGTTGAAGTTTTTATAAAATTTTCTAAGTAACAAGTTTTAAGTTTAACGGAGACGACGCGATGACGTGTCAAACCACGGGAAAGTACCAAATCCAGTGCATTCAGTCGGATGGTCTCAACTCATACGATCAAACGCACTGTCCTTGATGAAGATTCATGTTTGACCCGCAAATCGGTCCATTTCTCCCGTGGAAATCCGTTTTCAAGCCGGCTTTCGACTAAGGAACGAGTCGAGAGTCTGATTGAGTCCAGATTCCATCAATATTGTGTAGAAACCAAAAGGTAGTTCGAAATAAGTTGAAAAAGTGTGGAAATCTTTCATAACTTAGCTGAAACGTGTGAAAACCCTTTAGATCTGGAACCAATCTTGATTAAATGGTGTTCCACCACAGTTTGCATAAGCAATCGAGTGGAAACCACCTTCAAGAGGTCCAAATCAGATGATTTTCGAGAAAAAGTTTAAGTGTGCATGTGATTTTGATGAAGAAGATGGTGTAGAAGTGAATAGAGATGAAGATTAATGAAGATTTGAGGGAAAAAGTTTACAAATTGGCCTTGAATCATGACAGAGTCTTGGGGAGCGAATGGGAGAACCAAAGTGTTGAAATGAGATACAATGGCCATATTTATAGGTGAGGGTGGGATTTAAGGCGGTGCGCTCGAATGGGTTGTGATCGGATGGCTTCGTCCGGTCGAGTCATCCGGGCGGATGGTCATCCGGGCGGATGGCCATCCGAGCGGATGGCCATCCGAGCGGATGTCCATTCAGACGACCGAGTTTGTGCGAGTTAGTTTTCCAACTTTTGATTCGATCGACGTGTTTTGTTGCGTTAAACATTGTGGGTACTTTAAGCGTTTTAGCGAGATAAGTAGTGTCGTGTTAGGTTGCGTTTCAGTGTGATAAATTGTGTTGCGCATGTCAGCGTGTGCGCGTTTAAACAAGTTTTAATACTTAGATATTCATATCTAACTATCACTATAATATAATAGGTCATAGCATAAGTAACTGCGGTTCGAGTTTGCGTTGAGTTTGCGTTTGCGTTTGCGAGTATCGTAGCAATAGCGTAATAGTACATGCGATAAATGTAAGCGTTATGATATAGCGTGTTGTGATAAGCGATGTATTTGCGAAAATATGCGAAGTAGCGTAGTTTGCGATATAGTTTACATTATGATCCGAATCTCTGGTGCTAGGCGTAACGAGTGTAACGAGAGTAACAAGCGCGAAAAAAATGCGAGTTGTTACAAGGATTGCATGAGCCAACACACATTAAATTCGGTAGATAACGTGCTTGATTCGCATGATTTGATCCGGTTATATGAATGCCGAAAAATAAACGATTTTGGTCCCATTTTTTCATGATACGACAGCTATTCGGTGTGCACCTTGGTTTAAATTGGCGTCTATATTCAAGGTTTGTGATTTGTAATTCTGTCAGTTAATCAATTCGAGATCTAGCTTATTACTTCTTTTGGGGAAAGTTACTATACAAATAAACTTAACGTACTAAACATACGAATTGCATGAAAAGGACAAAAGTAGGCGGTGGCATTTTTGTAATTATCTACTTATAGGGTAATTATCAAAATTACTCTACAAATGATACTGTAGAGTAATTTTGATCTTTTGTATAGTAATTTTGTAAAAGTTCATGTAGAGTAATTTTGGTCTTGTAGGGTAATTATCAAAATTACACTACCCCCACCCCCAAAAACCTAAACCCCCCCCCCCCCCCCCAATCCCCCAAAAACCTAACCCCCCCACCCAAACTAAAAGCTAAAAACTAAACCATAAAGCTAAACCCCATAACTAAATGCTAACAAAATTACTCTACAGGATCATTTTACAAAATTACTTTACAAAAGATCAAAATTACTCTATATGATCATTTGTAGAGTAATTTTGAATTGTATGTTCTTTGATAAACTTGCAGTGTAATTTTGATTCACTTGTAAAAGTAATTTTGATACACTTGTAGAGTAATTTTGATAATTACCCTACAAGAACAAAATTACTCTACAAGAACATTTTACAAAATTACTCTACAAAAGATCAAAATTACTCTACAAGATCATTTTACAAAATTACTATATAAGTTCAAAATTACTCTACAGGATCATTTGTAGAGTAATTTTGAATTGTATGTTGTTTGATAAACTTGCAGGGTAATTTTGATTCACTTGTAAAAGTAATTTTGATGCGGAGTAATTTTGATAAACTTGTAGAGTAATTTTGATAATTACCCTACAAGAACAAAATTACTCTACAAGAACATTTTACAAAATTACTCTACAAGACCATTTGTAGAGTAACTTTGATAGTTACTGATAATTACAAAAATGTCACCGCCTTTTTTTATTTTTTCTTTTAGTTCGTACGTTTTGTACGTTAACTTTATTTGTATTTGATCGTTTACCTACTTCTTATTTGATTAATTCTAAGCTAAGTGATCAATTCACTTCAATGATCAAATGATATGAGGGTACATATTGGCTTATGTGCAGTGTTGTAGTAATCGCTAGTCGCTAATCGGGCGGCGGGGTGGGGACTAGCGATTAATCGGGGATTATTCGGAATTTATGGGGATTAATCGGGATTAATTTGATTAATCGGCGACTAATCAGGGATTAATCGGGGATTAATCGGCACCTAATGGAGATTTTTACAACCATGCTTATATGTATGCATTCGTAATTCTAGTTGAGAACCAAATTCAGTAGATCAGTAACATACAAATTTTTACTTTTAGTAATCACACCCTGTAAGATTAAATATTTATTTATTTATATTTAATCTAGTAGCCATCATTATCATTTATATAATATAGATCAAAATATATTAATAACCTATTAATAATTAGTTGGTAATTGTTGATGGACCATATTACCCTTATTAACTAATTGGGTTTCCTCTTGGGTGTATATATAAGGAGATTATTAGAGAGGTAAAAGGTTGGACACACAACCTAACAACATAACATCATAATTTCGTCCCTCTCTCTCCATAACCGAAACCTCCCTACTTTCGGTTCATCACCATCATCACTTTACACCCTAAGGAGGAACCAGATCAAACTGACAACCATGTCGAACTCCGTTGCTGCGTCTCTGACTGGATTCTCTACTGATGCAATCAAAGGTATGTTATTCCTTGTTTTCCATTATGTTTAATCAGAACTGATCAACATGTGGTATCAGAGCATATGTTGATAAATCAGTTCTGGTTTTGTATCCATTATTCTGGGATCATTATAAGGAAAACAGAAATTTTAAAGCCTTAATATCATGGCTGTTTTCGGTTTTTTTTTAATGTCACCGAAATCACTGTTAATTCGGAAAAGGATGGTAAATCATGTAACTCGAAACCAATATGGGTAAACTAATATCCGAAATCTGTATATAAAGCTTTAAAACTCGGTTCCGGATCCCAGAATTACGGTTTTATTTTTTTTAGGGTTCATCGCTTGTTCTTAATAAAACTCGAAAATTCCCTAAGATTTGGAATATAATTTGGATTAGTGGATGTTTTTCCAATGTTTGATCTTAATTTTATCTATTAAAATTTTGAAAACTGTTAATAGATTTCAGTTATTATTTTCGAAATATTTGATAAGTTTAGATCAGCAATATAACAGGAAACATTATCCCACAATCCCTAAAAGTTCGAGTTTTCAGTTATTATCACAAAACAGCTGTTAACAGTGGATTCGAGACCATCAGACTACGACTCGAGACCATCAGATCTCGACTCGAGACCACAAGGTCTCGACTCGAAATCATAAAGGTCATCAAACCATTACAACTCGAGACCAGAAGTTTACAACTCGAGACCAGAAGATTACGACTCGAGACCATCAGGTCTCGACTCGAGACTACAAGGTCTCGACTCGAAATCATAAGGACTCAAAACTTCACAACTCGAGACAACAGTCTCGACTCGAGACAACAGGTTACAACTCGAGACCTCATAATTGACTCGAGATCTCATAAAATACGATAGTCGAGACCATGGTACCGACTCGAGACAACAGGTTGCGACTCGAGACCTCATAACTGACTCGAGATCTCATAACTCAGTCGAGACCTGACTCGAGACCCAACTCGAAGCCTCATTAGTTCGATCCACGCTAACAGGTGGTTTGCTATTAAATACTTGGTTTTGTTTATATTTAGTTAATTAATAAGGATCAAATAATGTTTTACAAAACCAAACTAGCTTAACTTGAATGAGCTTCTGATGTATCATTTCTGGCCAAAGCTGATTTAATACATCTATTTATTGTTCAAGTATTATAAAAGCTATGTTAAGTATGCATTACAAACGTGAAATGTTTTAATTCTGGCCAAAGCTGATTTAATTCATTTATGTTTAGCATGCTTGACAAGTGCATAACTAAAGTGATTGTCTCATTTCTGGCCAAAGCTGATTTGTCACGATTACTTTTCACACATACTTAAATGATTACACTTCTGGCCAAAGCTGATTTGTCTTTGTTTAAGTAGAATTTTACTAAGTCTATTATTTTGATGTTAGTAATAGACATATCACAATCTCTTCACATAATGATCCTTATATTAATGATCCTTAATTAATTTTATGATCATTTCGTCTGTCTTATTCTTAGTACCCATAATTTTACTCACTATAATTTACTTCTACACATATCTGATCCACTCTAATTCTTAAACCTAAAATGTTTGCTTTATTTAAAGTTTCTATTAGAATTAGCTCTTAAATTAAATCCTTGATTATTTCTTAAGACACGATAATCCTATTGCTCTCTTCTGATAAAGATTATAAAGAAGAAAATTAGAGCATGATGATTAGGACAAATCGAACATGATGTCTCTTATGATAATCAAGAACTCTCTAACATAATGCTATCACTAAAGTTATTTCAGATTAAGTCTTTCCTAAGGCTAATCTCTTATATATGGAAGAATCACTAGAACTCCTAAGATGCATGCCTTCTTCTAAAATTCTAAACTATAAAGTTAAGTGGTATATGTGAATACATAATAATGTACAATACCATGACCCATTAAGTTAAGGGCTTACGCATGGAAATAAGTACATTTTCCAGTACATTACATATTAAGATTTTCACTTGTACAATTTGATGCCTTATAAATCAACTATAACACTCAAACATACCAAAGTATAATGAGTGTGTTGATAAGCAACATATGTACAAAGAAATAAATGTTTGAAGCTGGAAAATAAGTTGTTACTCACCTTACAACCACTTAAAACCTTAAAAGAGGATTGTTCTAAGGTCCATAGACAAATTACAACTGTTAATTCCACCTCTAAGGTTCTTCAAGGGAAAATCTCACTGCATCATTATGTCATTAGACTAGACATAAGCAACGAGACTATCCATTATTCTAAAGAACAGTTGGATGAATTAATTAGATAGTCACTTATTAAAGATATTTAAGTCTACTAATTATAATATTCCTATTAACACATGATTAGTTGACTCTAGTTTTTAAACGTTTCCTTAACAGAAATCAACAAATAATTAACATAAGAGTTAGTGACAAAATTAAATGTTAAGGCTATAAAAACCATAATAAGCAGTCTTCTAACAACGCTTTTCGATACTTTATATACTCTGAAGATTAATCAGAATATAGTATCATAACTAAGCAATGTTATGAAAGTTGTGAGGTTTGCATAGTCAACATAAAGTCACACTTACCTTAAACTCTCATTTTATTTGTTCTAAATATCTGGATTGAAACATTATTAAGATAAAACTAGATGATACCTTACACTTTCACAATTTTTGTCATCATGCAAATGAAACATTTGACAAAAGGAAAATGAGACTTACAAATTTCATCCATTATAACCAAAATTCATGAGAAATCATGACATGGTTAATGAGGATGATTTCTTATCTAATCTCATTCTAAGTGATTTTAAATCATGACGTTATAGCCCTAAATATTACTTGGCTTAAAGAATAAGTATGGGTCCATCATAAGTCATTCATTGACATTCATGGAACTTATTTCAAATGGAATATTCAGACACACTTCATTTATCATTTAAAAGACTATCAACTTGTATATAAATTTTGTTGCATATGGCCCACGGTCTTATAAGAAATCTATTCATATATGTGCTTAACATGATTTCTATTAAATATGTCCCTAAGTTTCTTATGACATCTGGTCATTAAGGAAATCAAGTAAAGTCAAACATATATATGATAGGTTCCCACGTCACATACCTAATTGAAACTTATCTTGTAGCATTTATAGAGATATCATAGATCAGTGGGAGCATTAAGTGTCTTAATAATAACTTGCAATAGTTGCAAGAGGTGGGGGAGTGAAAACTTTATATTACTTCAGTTTTCACCTCTTGTACAAGACACTGCTCCATCTTGACATTGTTCTATCATCACTTGTCTCCTTAAAATCTAATGCTACTCTTACAAAAGTTTCATTGTTGCTTAGTTGTGGGCACACTTAGATTTCTTACCTAAACTAACATAATCCTCAACAAGAGAAATCACAACGACTAACGTCATTAACTTGTTTCTCTATTAGAATTTGTTGGTCGTTACATATTGACCCTAAGCATGCTGAGTTTCTAAAGATTTCTAAGGTCAGTGGGAGTAGTCAAAGTCCTTATCATGACTTGCAAGGAATACAAGAGGCGGGGGGAAGAGTGTCATTAAATTTCACTCCGAATTTAACTCCGATTACACCTCTTGTACACCATACTGCACCAACTCTTATAAACTTAGAATGAAAATGATAGCAACCTAACCAAGAGCTAATCCATAAAACTGAAACTTCTAATAAACCCAATAATCAACTCAGGAGGTCATCTAGGTTTAAAAGCCTACTAACTTTGATGATTACATAACCTCCCTAACTGAAGTTGAAATGGATTTTGGAAAAGTTTATTGATCCTATCTCTCCTAATTAAGCCATTAGTGTCAATCAATCTTCTGAATGGAATAAAACCGTTTTCTAGTAAAACTGATTTTATGTGTTCGCATAACGTTTGGGATTTGATTGAATAACCTAAGAGTGTTCATAACTAAACCAAATCCTGATATAAACGTTAAGACACAAAGAAGCATGATTGATTGTCAAAGGTTGTACTCAGGAAGAGATCAATTATTAAAGAATCTTTATTACATATCTAACAAAATATTTCTTTTAGGATCATCACTGTTCTAGTAGCTTATAATAGTTTTGAGCTGCATTAGATGAACATTAAAACAACTTTCCCTAACAACTGGCTGGCATATTTACATGTTCATAAAACAACCTGAAAGTTCTAAACTTAAGGTTAAAGAACAGTTTGTCTATAAGTCAATAAAATCCATGTATGGTTTAATGCAAACGTCATAATGTGATGAAATCTTAACGCAATTATTTTCATCAACAACCAAGTGGAATAATATACCTACGTCAAGATGAGTGGGAGCAACTAAGATAAACTTGTCTATATAGATGATATTCTTTTGACAAGTAGATGTTACATGAGTCAAAGCATTGTTAACACAAACTTTGATATAATAGATCTCAGAGACATCTCTTACATAATAGATATCATAACATGTTGAGATAGACCAAATGGGACATTACTTCCGTTCCATAAGTTTAACATTAAATTGGTCCTTACATATGTAACAAACAATACTGCTCTCCTTTAGAGGATAATAGGATAAATTAGATTATTTCTTACGCTTCATTAATTAGAAGCCTTATGTAAGTTTAAGTCTATACTCGTTTAGATATTACTCACATTGCAACACACTAGATATGTCTAGATAAACGTGAAGCATCTAATAGAGTATTACAATATCTTTAAAAGAAACGAGAGGCTATAATTTAAAGAAGAAGTGAGAACTCAAACCGGTATATTACTCTAACTTTGTAATATTCAAAGATGACAAAATGTAATTTCGGGTATATCTTTATGTCAACAGACAAAACATATCTCATGGAGGAGTCATAATAGACTGATATCAACAACCTAAGTTATAACGACATAATATAGTCACTAAATGTTGTTGAAAATTTATCAGTGGACTCATGACTTTATTAACTCCATATAATTAATATATTGAAGATTTGTTGTGATAAAGTCAGCTACCATGTCTCCTTGAACAGTAACAGTTCGAGAGGTGCTGCATTAAATTTCGATACGCAATTAATTATTCGTTTATGAACGAATTGAGGAAACTAAATATTTGTATCGAATACATTCGTGATATGCTTAAGGATCCTATAACTGAAGGTCTATTTCCCATAATTCTTATTAAGAGTGCTCATAAAAGAGACGGGTTTTTAATTGATGACCATGTACAACTGCATATCGTACTATGAATGACTAACTATTAATCAATTTTCCTCATCAGTTTGATTTTGTATGTCTCTTACATATGTTCTGCCGGTGTAATGACATATAGACAACTATAAATACAAATCAAACATTAAAGGGCTTACTTATTTTGATCATAACTGTTAGGTTTTAAATTAAGGCTATAGTATGACTAATGGGGGTCCTGAGTCGCATAATGATTCAACGGCTGTATTTCTCTGCTATAGTACTTGTTTAAGGCTAAAATGAGTATTAACTTCTGATCAGATTTATCTAATACTCATGATAAATGATTATTCGGCTAAGTGGGAGAATGTAAGATTAAATATTTATTTATTTATATTTAATCTAGTAGCCATCATCATCATTTATATAATATAGATCAAAATATATTAATAACCTATTAATAATTAGTTGGTAATTATTGATGGACCATATTACCCTTATTAACTAATTGGGTTTCCTCTTGGGTGTATATATAAGGAGATTATTAGAGAGGTAAAAGGTTGGACACACAACCTAACAACATAACATCATAATTTCGTCCCTCTCTCTCCATAACCGAAACCTCCCTACTTTCGGTTCATCACCATCATCACTTTACACCCTAAGGAGGAACCAGATCAAACTGACAACCATGTCGAACTCCGTTGCTGCGTCTCTGACTGGATTCTCTACTGATGCAATCAAATGTATGTTATTCCTTGTTTTCCATTATGTTTAATCAGAACTGATCAACACACCCATCACCATCTCATCCTTTTGTTTACAAGAATGACCCGACCCGATTTCGGGTATTAGTAATCTAAGTCCCAAACTCAATCCTAAAATCGTGATTTCGTCATTTTTTTTTGAACGGCAAATTTGGATCACTGATGGACCACTGGAGTGTCATCGTGTCACCAGTGAAACCACCCGATCATATCCATCTCCACTAGGCATAATGCCAATACACCAATTCAGGAGGAAACCCAATAAATGTGAGAAAACCCCCCTTGTGAGAATCGAACACAGGACCTATTCATTAGTCTTTTGTGGTTTTAGGATACAATTCTCAAGAGTCATTTATATATTTTCTAATTGATTAACCGCTAAAAATAACAAGTTAGAAAATGAGATGACGTACAACACATATCTACCAACAGAACAAAGTCCAAAAGTAAGTGACAATACATATCTACAACACCACACATATCTACTAACAGCACAAAGTCTAAAAGTGACAAGTGACAACACATATCTACAACAAAGATTAGAAGCAATCCTATACAACACATTACATATTTAAAGTTCATAAGCTGGAAATCTAGCATTGACAGGATCATACATATCCAAAAACAGATAAGCCATGCCCCCAACTCCTTCAAACAGAGAATACGGAGTGTCACCACCATGCATTTGCCCTTCAGATATCAGCTTCTGGCCCCTATCAAGTAGAAAACACGCAAACGCCTTCGCTTTGTGCAAGTACTCCACGTGTCCTGTGACTGTCATTCTGTAAATCGAAAGGAACACGTAGGCATTCCCACTGATTCCGTGGCAAATCCCCACCTTTTACAGCAAGCCACGTGTCCAGACGACATCGGCTGCATCAGTTGCTGCTTTGATCATCTCTTTATCTTCAAAACCGAGCAACACACACAACCCGTGTCATGTGTTTATTCAACGCGCACAAACACTTAAAACCATATAACCTGAATACGCTTCTTATTAACTCATTGTATAACTAATCTAATGTGTTGAATTAAATAAGTTAAATGGGTCGTAACCCGATTAGCAGGTTGGAATTAAAATAGTGTTCTAAAATTTTCTATTCTAATTTTAAACATTTGACGTGACAACATGTTTAACACAACGGGTTGAATTTGAAACTAAACATGGCCCGGTTAATTAAAAGTGTTAAAAAGGGCAACCCAAACGCAACCTGATTATTTTCGCGTCGGTTTCATGCATGTTTTGGGTAGTGTTATGGAAACGTACGACTAAAACAATGAAACCTTTTACTACCTCAGCTGCTTTGACTAGTGTGAGGGCTACTTCAGGTGCTCCATGACACCAATACACAAGCTCATCACTCTTCTTTTGTTCATCACGCGGGTAATTCCCGCTCGGGAAACGATTGTTGATCATGTATTTAAGAGTGTTCTTCACACCTGCACGCGCATCCAGTTTAAGATCAAAATGCATGAGAACATGCATAATCCCGGCTAACCCATGTGCAACACCCCAGTACCGTTCACCGTTCGACTCGAACATCAACGGGCACCTTCCCTTTTCACCTATTTTCCTTCCATTTTCGATTATCTCATCCACAATCGCACTCTTTTTCATCCAAAAACATCATCAGTTTAACTGATTTTTGTAACGGGAATTAAAGACATGGTAGAATCCTTACAGTGTGTGCAGACAAAATCGTTTCATGGCCTAAATTCTTGTTGAGAAAGAGACATGCCCATAAATATCCAGCTTTCCCGCCAATCATTTCACTTTGAAAATCTTTGCTTACATCAATATGTCACCAAAATCAAACACACTCAATAATTATCATACAACTTAGAAAACAAGAACACCATATGGATTATATTTACCTCTTTGAATTGGGTCAAATAGTAATCGATCATCTGCTGATTGCCTTGAAGATTAGCTACAACAGCACCTAGAGCGCACACACCCACACGCCCCAGTAAAAAACTCACAACTCTGCAAATATCCTCAAGAACATCACCTATTGTTGTAATAACTTGAACAACATAGCCGGACCTACCATATATGAGGTTTGGCCAGTTTTGCCACTTTATTCCAAATCTCAAAGTTTTTGTATCTAGGTCCCTGTGGTTTCAGTTTTGTTGCCATTTTGGTCCAAAAGTGAAATCAGATCAGATTCCTCAAATTAAACCCTGATGTTTTGTCATTTTCCTCAGGGGTAATTTAGTCATTTTATTTATATTATAACACATTAAGAATTAAAATAATAAACCAAATAAAACCACCCTATAAAAGTACAGAACTTTCGTCTTCTCCAAAATCCCAAACCCTAATTCTCCTGCTCAGCCCGCCAGACACCACGTGAAAGCAACCCGGTGCCACCACCATCACCTCCGAAGTTCGAATCCCAAACCCTACCATCGGAGGCGGATGACGGTGGAGATACGGCGGAGAATCGTAGGCGGATGACGAAGGAGATACGGCGGAGGAGAATCGTAGAGGTCTAAGAGCTCTTGAAATTGACCGATGAGGTTTGTTTAGGCCCGATTTTATCATCACCTCGTTTTATAGAGTTTTTGGTTTTGACCCGACTGGGTTCGGGTGTCTTCATAACCAATCCGGGCATGCGGGTTCGAGTATTGTGAAGATCAGCTAGGTTTTCCGGTGCTCAGTTATGCAATTTTGGTTCGGATCTTTGATTTTTGCCGAAGGCGCCGTGGGAAGGGTTTGGGGGTGGTGCAATTGTGGGGAGGGTGGTGATAATGGTGGAGGTGAGCTCAGACTATATGATTTGTTTTATTTTTTTAGTTAGAATTTGGGTAGTTTTTGGTTTTATCCACTGGACAACTTGGTAGGGATGATGGCAGTGCAGTGGTGGGGATGGTGGTGGTGCGGGGGTGATGATGAAGCCGTTAGGGATGGTGGTTATTGGGGTTTTGAGAGGATGGTGGTGTTGGTGATTGTTCAGAGGGTGGTGGCAATAAAACGTATAAGGGCCATTTTGCCCCTGAGGAAACGGACAAAATAGTTGGATTTTATAAGAAAATATGACTTGATTTCAGTTTTGGAACAAAATGGCAATAAAACTGAAAGCAAAGGGACCCAGATGCAAAAACTTTGAGATTTGGACTAAAATGACAAAACTGGTGAAACCTCAGAGACCAAAATAGCAGTTTACTCTTTTATTTTTCTTACGTATTTTATATGTAACATGGTATTTTTATATTTTTCTTATGTATTTTATATGTAACGTATACCTAAGGATATTTTTAACTTATAAAAGATTAATAAACATGTTGCCTTTGTTTTTGACATGTGAAAAAAAAAATAGTACGAATACCATAAAATACTTCACTAATTGTTTCTGAATTCTAAATTCTATGTTACTTTATTCTTTGAAAACACGTTTTGATTTTTTCATATTGATAAAATGTTGGTTTTTTCAAATTAAGCACACAAAAATTACATCAATTCCCCTTGAAGTTTTTGCTTTTCTTTTTTTTTCTTTTTTAAATTTACTAAAAAAGTTACATCATTGCCCCTAGAGTTTTAGTTTTGCTATCGTTTCAACTTAGTTATTCTTTCCCACTATAATATTTTACGTTTTGTATTAAATTTGGCAAGTTAACACTCTGCAATTCGCATGCGTGGTTCAACATTTTTTAACTTGCTAGATTATTATTTTATATTTATTTTTGTGTAGGTTTTGTTATCGTTTTGACTTGGTTATTCTTTTCCACGAAAATGTTTTATGTTAAATATGACGAGTCAACACTTTGCAATGCGTGTCGTAGTTCAAAGGTTTTTACGTTTATTTTTTTTAATGGTTTTAGGCTACACAGTATGGACCTGTCCCCCTCCCGTCTTGACCCGGCGACGCCAGCTACACCATCCCCCCCATCCCCGTCCTCTCCGTCGGTTCTTGGACGTTGGCGACGGAACCAAAAGTGGGCCCCAATCTCAAAAAGTTACCGTTTAAAAAAAAATTCCTTTTTCCCATAAAAAAACAAACGGTCAAATATTTCAAATATATATATTTCCTTTCCATTTTCACATTTATTCACAAATTTAACCCCAAAATTTCATCTCTCTCACTTATTTTTTATAAATCTTCTTCCCACTTTTATAAACCTTATACTCTATCATGGAACCCTTCAACAACCCGAACAACCTGAACAATCCGAAGAACCCGAACCATCCCAACAAGCCGACCCAACCTAATGTTTTCTCGGTTCCGGGATATTATCCGACGCTAGAACCGAACCAATTCTCGCAATATTCATCAAATACGTTTGCATCATTCCAACACTCGCCAAACCAATTCGCTCAATTATCTCAAAATCAAGCCCTTCAACAAATGATGTTGCGGGGTGCTTATAATTTCCCACCGAACCCGACACCACCCGTTCAACCCCAACCGATCCCGACGCAACCCTTTCAACAATCCGAACCCGACGACGATGTGGAGGTTGTTCCCGAAACCCAACCGCCTAAAGGAAAAGGAAAACGAAACAAAGGCAAGCATGTGGTGGGTGAGCAATCGTCCAAACCGAAGTCGACTAAGTGGACGCCAATCGAAGAAGAAGCCTTAGCCAAGGCTTACCTAGGCACGTCTAACAACAAGACAAAAGGTTCGTATTTTTTTAAGGTTTATCTTTTTTTTTAAGTTTAAATATTTTTTTAAAGTTTATACAATTTTTTAAAGTTTGTTTTTCTAATTTTTTTGTTAACAGTTTCTAACTTTTTAAAGTTTGTATATTTTTTTTATTTAAATTTTTTGCTCAACAGTTTGTTTAGTTTGTTTGAAGTTTTTTTATTTTTTTAACAGTTTACATATTTTAATTGTTTGTTTATTTTGTCTAACTTTATATATTTTGTTTGTTTTATTATAGGTAATAATCAAACGGGTGACGGGTTTTGGTCCAAGGTGTTGGCGAAGTTCCTCGACCTTATGGACCAAGGCCCGTATCGTTATGTCGACTCGGTGTCGTCAAAGTGGCGGAAATTGAACGCGGCCGTCAATAGGTTTTGTGAGGAATATAATAAAATATATACAAGTGGGCGTCGTAGCGGCATGAGCAACGACGATGTTTTCAAACAAGCTTTGGACAAGTATAAGGCGAACAATGGTAATACCAACTTCGCTCACGTTCGCGCGTGGGAAATTATGAAAAAGGAACCGAAATGGTCGCCGATTCCCAACGAGGTGGAGATGGCGAAACGCCAAAAAACATCGGAAACGGGTAGTTTTATCGCCGGTGGATCGGACGCGAGGTGTCACATAAACTTAAATGATGACGCCGACTTTGACGAAGAGGAGTACGCCGTACATGAAGCGGAGCGTCCACCGGGCCGAGACAAATCAAAGAAGGAGCGGGCCAAGGGGAAAGAAAAGGAAAAGGTGGACCCGAAGATGGAAGAGTTTATGGAAAACTTAAAAATGTACATCGAAGTCTCGGCCCAAAAGACGAAGGCGAAGGAGCGGGCCGTCGAAGAAAAAGCTCGTGTAGCGGAAGAAAAGTTACGCGAGAAGGTCCGATTGTCGAATGAGAAAATCAGAATTTCGGATGAAAAAATTCGGCTCAAGAAATGGGAAATGATAACGATGGATGTCGATCAGTATCCCGAGCCGAAACGTTCGATGTTGAAAAAACTTCAAACCGACATCATGAAGAAGCATAATATTAAAGTCTATGTTTTTTTTTTTAAGTTTATGTTTTGTTTTAAATTTATGTAATGTGGTTTTAATATTAATGAAAATATTTTGTTAGTTTATTTTTTAAATGTTAAAAAAAAGTAGAAAATTAAAAAAAAATATATAAAAATGGTGGGGAGGACTATGACTAGGACCATCCTCCCATACCTTTTACTTTTGGGGAATGGACCATCCTTGGGAGGAATATGACGTGGCGCCTACGTAGCGGATGGTCCTCCAAGAATGGCATGTCACCATACCCTCTAGCCTTAGGGTCCCTGCTACAACGAAGGGGTTCTAAAAACTAGTATACATTAAATAACTAAGTCTTGGGTTTCACAATATAAGCACACAAGTTTTATATTATAAGTCATTAGACAATAAGTGAAACAAATCAGTGACCCTTTAGAAATGGAAGGGACGGGTGTCCGTGCGCAACTTCACATGATACCCTTGCCCCATTATTGGTAAATACCAGGTTTTTTGCAGATACCGTGGTCAGGTTGAATCTGTAGAAGCTGGCTTCTGTCAGCGAGGCCATCGCCCGCGGCGCCGACACTGGCGCCGCAGAGTCGATCAGGTGATGCTGTTTTCTTCTTTCATTTTTTTGTTCCTAGAAAAAAAATATTGAAAGCAGAAGTTTGATATTTTCATTTATTTACATATTTTCATTTATGCTATCTTGTTATTCGAGTAATGTTTTCGTGGTTACGATTACTTTAAAAATGTCTTGTAGCTCTTAGTTTTACCGGTTAAAAAGATAAACAAACATTATTTACGTGACTCGAACCAAATAATAATTTTTACACGAATCAAACCAAAATTCGGACTCGGATCGAGCACCAAAAAAACCGACCCATAAAAAAAGAAATAATCAAACCCAGATCAGAAATTACCTAGGATTAGAGGGAGCAGAATCACAAGCTTTAATGATCTCAGAACAAAGATGAAGGTCACTTTTATTATTGGTAACATGATAAGATTTCAAAAGCAAGAAAGCAGTTCCAAGAGTCCCGGTATACATTGAATTATCTTTAACCTTCTGTCCAGTAAATCCCCATGTTTCCACCACTACCTGTCAGGCATTTTCATACATTACACCCAAAAGCTATGAAATAAAACACACAAACAGAAGTTACAGAAGAGGGGATACGGTTTCTTTGAGATCCAATGCTGCTCGTTTGAGTTTTTCAGCAAAGGTAGGGTATGCTAAAGAAAGAAGATTTTTTAAGGAATCTTGTTGGTTTTCATCGTCGATTCCTGGTACTGTTGCTTTTTCTTGTACTAAGTTGGACATGAAATTGTGAAAGTATCGGTCGGACATTTTTCAAGGTGGTGTGTGGGTGAGTGTTCAGTGGGGATGATAAACATAGCTTGCAACCGATTGATGTTGCCACTATGATAGTTGGTGAAGAGACACGTGTACAGGACTGAAGCTGAATTTGCAGGAAACGTGTTCTTAAATTATATCTTCATAGCCGGATTCCTGCTAGACATCAGGAATTAAGTCGGTAATAATTTCGTTTGTTGCGGTATATAGTATAATCGAAAACGAAAAAATAAATAATAAAGTTGTAACATCAATATGTATTTTATATTGATTGAAACCGAATACATATTGACATCGACACTTGATATAGCTTACGATTGGTCAGTATCAGTTCCATGTGTCACGCTATCGATACGACACCGACACTCATATAACATATGATACCCAAAAAACACTATATTTTGGATAAAATCCTATTTTAAAACATTGTTTACACAAGATGTCGAGAAAAAGAAAAGCATATGTGCGTATTCATTTATTTAAAGAAAAACTAATGACGGAGGTTATTAGAGAAAAACTAAACTTGTAAAAAATTAAAGTGTTTAAAACGTATCTATACTATTATAAAAAAGAGAAGTGATGGACAAGATAGTAATTTTATTTGCGTATAAATTTTGAAGCATTATGTACAATAGAGAGAAGTTATTTTAAAGGGGCTAAAGTTGCAACTTTTCCAAAATTTTAAGACCCCATAGGGGTGTTTTAGGGATTTGATTATGGAATAACCGTACATTAACTTCTCAGACAAGTGAATCGTTTCTTATCCTGGAATTGAATATATAACCCTAATACCCAAATCACAGTTTCCTCTCATCTCTTCACCTTCATCACGACTGAATCCTCCATAACCGGAAACAAGGGAAGATGTTACGACTTCCGGATGGATTTCAGCGAGTGTATGTCTCGTTGCAGAGAACCCAAAGACTGCTCTCTTCTCCGTGAAGACTATCTCGAGTGTCTTCACCACTCTAAAGAGGTACAATACACTTCATTCCAATCAGATCCGATCTAATTGAATATTATATGTTTGTTTTTTATGTATTCCAATCCCCCCCCCCCCCCCCCTCATGTTCTTGTGTTCTTATTTGGGTGTGTGTGTGTATAGGGTTTAAACGAACAAATTGAAGCCAGAGAAGAGGGCTCATACTGTCTTATCCAAACGGTATGTTTTTAGAATCTATTCTTCACTATTTCACCTATGAACGCTGATTATCTGGTTTTCTCCTTTATGTGATGTGATTTGTTGATTTTTTGTTTGATTATTTAAGATCCGGAGCATAAAATTATCTAATTTACATAAATTTTTACAAATAAATGCATGAAACTTGCAGGAAAGGATGTGGCTTGAAGCTAACAAAGGTTTGCAAAATAAAGTAAGGAGACTCATATGTGGAGTAATTTAAGAAATCACATGATTTAATACACAATAATGAAAGAAAACCGGTTCAAAACTGAATAGAATTTTTGTTTATGCAGCTAGAAGAACATGTAAATTCATTTGGGCAACACCAGCAGAACCAGGAACAACATCCTCAAGATTATGAAGGTTTCTTTCAGCCTCTTGACTTCACAATTTTGATCTAAATCATAGTTGTAGCTATGGCGAGCGTCGAAAATCTTGTGATTTGTATGTTCTTGGTAATGGTAATGGGTTTTAATTTTTGATATGGGTTACGGGTTTTTAGAGTTGTATCGAAGGATAGGTTATTAAAGTTTCGATCTTTCGTTATTTAATTGGTCTGGGTGATAGGTTTTAGAGTCGTATCGAAGGGTATGTGATTAAAGTTTTGACCTTTCATTATGTTAATTTCCCGGAAATGGGTAGGTGATCAAAGTTTCGATCTTTGTGTTGGCTGAATCAAGGATGATGATTCCTGACTGAATAACTTTATTTTGTCAAAAATCTTTCTGAACGTATCCTTTTAATAAAATGTTCATCATATGATGTCAAAAATCTTTCTGAACGTATCCTTTTAATAAAATGTTCATCATATGATATCTCTATGATTTGTGTGTGCAGTTGGCAGCTTTGATTACGCATTATTCGATATTGTTTGAAACGATCGTTTTTAGAGTGTTATGAGTTTTATTCATAACTGCGAAACAAGGATTTGAAAGCAGTTGATTGTTATATTTTTCTCTTTCATAAAACATCTTGTTTCTTTTTTTATATCTTTTGTGGATTTAATTAGTTTTTGTATAATTTTTGTGGAGTGCAGAACTGAATATGATCATGTACGCTACTGTGAACGATTCCACCTCAATGAACCGGGTTGGAGAGAATGCAAATATTGTGATAAGGTACTTTTGTATCCAGCTAATTTTAGGTCACCATTTTTTTTCTTTTTGTTCATTTTATTTACTAATTTTTCATTGCAGCCTGTTCATTGTGGATGTGTTGTTTCAAAATATCTTCATGAATGCCTTGATTCCGGAGGAATATCATTTATAAATTGCATAAGAGCCCAACCCTTAAAACAGGTACTATGTCCTTTACCACGAAAAATATCATGCATTCAGCTTACGGGTCAAAAAATATTTGGGTTGAAAAGGCCCGTTTGACCTACAAGGCTAAAACCACTTTTTTTTTTTTTGTAAATTCTAAATCTTTTTTGTAAATCACTAATGACTAATGCACTGTTTATGATTGCGTAAACAGTATGCTTACCTATGTTGTCAAAAGCGCAAAAAGCGCGCGCCTAGGCGCAAAAATGGGTTTTTTTAAAGCGGCCTGAGGCGCAAAAAAGGCTTGAGGCGTAGCAGAAAAAAAACGAAAAACTGAACTGAGTACGACGAATAAAAACTGCCTCTCGCGGGCCTGGGCTTTTCGGAGCTGCATTCGTGTCCGCAGGTGCGGGCACGCATGAGTTCAACCAAATTCCAGCTCAGAAACTCATTTTTGCACCCCCCCCCCCCCCCTGCGCGCGGGTAGGACTTGTGGTAAAACATGTCATAAAGCTACAATAGAGTAGTAAAGACTTTACCTTATAAACAACCACTCACTTTGTCCCCACACCGATGTGGGACAAAGTATTTACCACCTTTTGAGACTTTTATTCACACACCCAAAACTTACAACATATAAGTCCTAAACTTTTGCTACTAACTATTAGCTCCATGATCTTAAATGGCATGTATAATAGTTTTTTAATTATATATGTGGAATCTTATTTATTTTCAAAGCATAACATATTTTTTATATTTTTTTCTCTATGTGCGCTTTTCTTAAAAAAACCCACGCTTTTTTTTGCGCCTCGCCTGCGCCTTGCGTCTTTGACAACATAGATGCTTACATCAGTAATCTAAATCTTTGAGCAGATTGACTTAGGAGGTTGTAGCATTAGAATTTGACTTTAGTTGACTTTCAACTTGTTTGACCCGTTCCCTTTTAGAAAACATGTACGTATTTAAAACAAAGACTCTTGTTTTATATGCACATTTCATTTACTTTTCTACACAAATATTTTAGAACTTTTGGTATTAAATAGATGATATAAGGTGTTATATAATAGATTCTGTTTATTTTATTTAAAGAATAGTATAAACAAAATCTATTAAAGAATACAGATGCGGAAAATGAAAGTATTCAAAGGGATAATCACAACTCGGGCAAAGGTGATTCAAGACATCAAAGAGACTACTCTATAGTGGATGATTAAGAGATCCAAGGTTCCGGATATTGTGGTTTTGAACCGGTTTTCATTTAATGTTTTTATGTTTTTTATGGGAATGTGGCTGTGTCCTTTTGGGTGGGTCTCTTGCTTGGTGTGTAGTGTTATCCTTTGTTGTGGGCTGGCCTTAGGCTTAGTTACTTGCTGAGTTGTTGTCTCTTTATTGCTTTGCTGGTGGTTTGAATAAAAGTTCGGTTAGCTCAAGAAAAAAAAGATAACAGTTTTGACTTGTTATTTCAAGTGTAGTTGACTTTTTAGTGTAACATAAATGGTAACATTAAATCATAGTCAATATTTGATACCTCTAGGTACACAATGAGTTAATACTTAAAAGCTGATCCATTTGTTTTGAATGAGGCTAAAATGCTACTAAAATTGAGCAAAGTGATGCCTACCTTCTGGGTGGTCTCCCTAATTTTGTAAATGATTTTTTTTCATTAACGACATTAAACATTTAATTTTTAAGATGAGAACACTAAAAAAGTTGAACACTTTTCCACTACAGACAAACTATTAGAAATCATATACAAAAAATATTGGCATGGTTTGATTTGATTCTTTGACGTGCAATGGAAGGCAAACTATTAGAAATCATATATGAAAAATATTGTCATGGTTTGATTTCATTCTTTGACTTGAAACGGAAAGAGGCTTACTTTCATTTGTACTTGTAGCATTCGTATCGAGAAAACCGACCTGGTCTGAGATCAAACCAAAATACATACAACGCGGTTTAATCTTGGGTTATTGATTTATATGCAAACAAGACGGTCACCCATCTAGACATGTACTATACAATATATCACGCAAAGATTAATAAACTAACATAGAACGAGTAACACGTTGTAATTTGTTGCCGCCGCTGCATCGCGCGGGTTTCCTACTAGTTCTCAATAATAATAACTAATATGTTACTTATCTATACTATTATAAAAAGGAGAAGTGATGTACGGAGATGTAATTTTACATCGCGTACATATTTTGAAGCAATATGTACAAAGGAATTGTACTAGAATTTTGAGGGTAAAATAGGCAGTAAACATTAATTTAAGACACCTGTAGGGGCAGTATGGTAACTTAAGCATTAGTTTAATGACCAAAGAGGGTAACTGAGAAGCCAGGATTGAATGCCATTAATCTATTTTAGGGCTGTCCAAACTGCTCGACGACCGCTCGAAAATTGCTCGAAAAATGATCGTTCGATTCACGCTCAGTTTGTTAATGAGCCGCTCGGATCGGTTCGATTTGAAAACGATCCAAACATGAGCAAGGGTCCGCTCGCTCGTCGATCGATCGGTTTCGCTCGAATTATTTTTTATTAAATAATTAATATATATTTAATTAATATTAGCATAAAATAGCCCAACAAAATACAAGGCCCTTTCATATACTTAGCCCTCGCTCGGTTCGGATCGGTTCGTGAACACCCCTAATCACAAAGTCCAACTTAGAATATTAAAATAGAGCTCAAACTTTAATTCACAACTTTGACGTTTTCAAAGTCCTCAATAGTTTTGAAAAATTAAAATCCGGACGTCAAGAGTTTTATTAAATTGATTTATGACTTTTTAACCACCAACCCTTAAAATGCTTGTACTCAGCCGTCACCCCTTGTTCACTCCAAAATCAAACAACAGATCTTTCTTTCTCTATTCGATTTCTTCTCCACAAACCCACACAAACCCTAATCTCATAAACAAAAAGCCGATTTCTTTCTCTCACTAATTTGTGAATCGGTGGTGGGGTTGGTCGAAGGGGTGAGCGGTGATGGTGATTCGAGTGGTCGTGTAATGGGGGCAGATGGTTGTTCGCGGCGGAGGTAGTGGTTAGGAGACGGTGATGGATGGTGCAAACGCGGGTGGTGTTGAGTTGCGGCGGTGTGTGGTGGTTTCAGCGGTGGTTGGCGATGAAGATGAACGACGGTGGGAGTATGGTGGCCGGAGTGTGTTGGTGACGAATGGAATAGATGATGTTTCGGATCAGATTGTGAAGGTGTGTTTCGGAGTTGAAGTGTGTTTCTTTGTCAAATAACCAACCGTCATGTATTGCCTCACAGAACCGTAAACCTGGATCTGTATTTACTGTATCATTCTCTGAAGATTCCCCCTTTTTGCACATTTGTTAATTTAGGTGTTGAGAAAAACCGAGCGAAACCGATCGAAATCGATCTGATCGATTAAATTCGAACCGATCCTGAGCACCACTTTTATGCTCGGTTTTATAAATTCGAACCGAACCGATCCGATCGGTTGAAATTCGATCCGATCTCGAGCAGACCCTCGCTCGGTTCAGATCGGTTCGTGAACACCCCTAATCTATTTACCCATACATCATGAAGCCGTAGCCTGTGACCCCCAAAATCCCCTCATACAACTCGCCGCAACTCAATTCCTCCTCTCAAATCTCTCTCTGATCTCACTCTGCAACTCGTTAGAATATGTGACTCCGGCCGGTCAACTTTCAACATCACTCTTCAAGTACACTAGGTATTCACAATCACCCTTTTTATATTTCTTTTCTGAACTTCCAGATCTGATTTCATGAAATTGCGTTTGGATTTGAGTCATTTGATACAGATCTGATTGCTTTCTTTCATCACTCGCAACCTAGGGTTTCATCTTCCAGATCTACTCTCTCTCCTTCATCATTTCTCCTTCAATCAGGTACTTTTGTTGATTGGTTTCTCTGTTGATATATGGAAACGTGTTTTACATTTGCAGTTACGGAAGATTACACCTGTCCATTTTGCTTGCTAAAATGTGCAAGTTATGAGGTAAATATGGAATTATATAATATATTTCAGACTTTCAGTGCCTATTTTCGTTAGGGTACGATGATGATTTGTATATCTTGATGTCTTGTTTCAGGGACTTGAATGTCACTTGCCAGCATCTCATGATCTCTTTAACTATGTGTTCTTGGTTCGTTAATTTCATAAATCCACCATGGTTTTTAGGTTGGACATTAAATACAGTACATACTACAGAGTACTAACTGTAGCTTATATTGGTGTTTAGGATTGAATTAGGTCAAAATCAGGTTAAATTTGGTTCGAATTTGGTGCGATTGGAGGCGAAAGTGGAAGTTAGGGTTAGGGCTAGATAAGTGTGTAGTTTGATAGGTTTTGATGAGGAAGAAGAGAAAAGGTAGTGACTTATTGTGTAGTGATAAGGATACGAAGGAGATTGTGTAAGAATAGGCGTGCAGGGATTGCCGCCACAACTCCGCCGTGTGCGACGTCATCGTTGGTTTTGTCGGGGAGAGGGATTAAGAGGAAGATTGGGTGCATCGATGTAGCGACTATCAAACCGACCCGACCCGAAACCTGTTCTGACCCGACCCGTTTTAACCCGGTCCTGACCCGAACCCGAACCCGCTTTAACCCGAACCAAAACAACCCTTACTTTTAGTTGACCCGTTTCGGCCCGTACCCATTTTGACCCGAACCCGTCTTGACCCATGACCCGACCCGATCCGTTTGGCCTGTTACCCTTTTAGCTATTTATTGACCTGTGGTGTTACAACCCAGCTCAAATCGCACCCATATGACGAAAAATGCATGTGGAAAAACCTTACAGTAGAAGAGAGCAAAAGACTTTCTCGTGAGAATGCCAAAGATATTATTGCTTGTGGATTTGACGTCTCAAGGACCTTCATCTTCTCATATTTCGATTATGTTGGCGGGTAAGTAAAACATAATTATACGTGTCAAAACCGCCACATCTAGATCAACTTGTTGAGTTATGTTATGCGTATGATGTGAGGATTTTTTGTGCAGTGCATTCTATTCGAACATAGTGAGAGTTGAAAAATGTGTCACATACAATAAGTTGATTATTATATTCATAGTCACACTGTTATAATCCTTCCATTTTACTGTATTTAAAATACCATCTTTTGGATCCTTTTAATTTTAAGAAGGTTCTTTGCTGGAATTGTGCAGGTTGTTGGTATATTTGGTTTCACCGGTGAAGATCATATCGGGAAGATTATTTTTCCACCAGTTCAGGTACGCTACCACTTAGTTTAATTCACACCCCTCACTTTAATCATTCTTTTTTTGACCGTTGGTTAAGGTATTCTTTTTTTTTTTAAGAAACGTTTGTTAACATGCTTTTTTTCTGCAGGCTGTTCCGTCATTCCCCAGTTCATTTCCGCACTTGTTTTCTGGCAACGATAAACTTCGCTGCTTGATTCCATGTGCAATTGATCAGGTTGAGTATTAAATTAGTAGAAAATGTTTTAAAAGATGGAAAACCTTTTTTTTAATTTTACGATCAATTTAATCGTCTAATTTGAGTCTGGTGATTGCCTCAGGATCCTTATTTTAGGATGACACGTGATGTTGCTCCACGGTTAGGTTATAAAAAGGCTGCTTTAATCGAGTCATCGTTCTTTCTAGCCCTTTAGGTACAATTAGTTCATATCGTAGCTTTTATGTTTGCAATTTGCATGCATTTTTAGGTGCCCGAAGATGAAAATTGTTAATGATATATTGATATGATTATTTTTGCAAAATGTCAGGGAGTGCCCGACAAGATGAATGCTGGTGATCCAAATTCTGCAACATATGTGACTTACTAATCAAAGGAGATTAAGAACAAGGTGTTTGAAATTCCTTGCCCTTTATCTTACTTTACATTAGAACAGTTGCATAAATTGGCGTATAAGCGATGTATGTTATATTATTTTATTTATGTTTTATATAAATGTATTTTTATACGTAAACAAATATGCTTTCTCGGGCGGGCAAGATTCTGTGGAGAATCATAGGAAGTACGGAGCAAATCTTGAGGTATATGAATGAGTTCCGGTTAACATTACACTGTGGACAGTTTGTAGCAACATGCTAACACATCACACAAAACACCCAAAACTTTTAAAATAAGTTCAAAATTTCTTTTGACAAAAAGATGGTTTTTAATTTTTAAACTGATTAATCTTGTTTTTTTTAACAAAATCTTTGCATACCGTTTTTCTTTGGGATTTTCATGAGATTACAAGTTATATTTTCTTTTGTTGCAGATGGTCGATGCGTTCATGGCAGTTAGACCACTTCCAAATATGTTCAACTGAAAGTGCAGGTAGTTAGTCGAAAGTAGTCCAATGTTAGCGGTTTCTGCCATCAAGATTTTGAAGAATCATCTCACTTTTGTTCTACAACAATGATCTTCAAAACAAGCTCACAAATTCAATATGATCCGCCGCCGCAACGCGCGATTTAACACAGCCAAAACACACATTAAATTTGGAGGGTGGGGGCCTGACCGGCCTGTTGATCTCTTTATATTCTCAAATTAATTTCTAGAGGTGGGCCAAGTGGCGATTTTGACCTATTTACTTTTTGTTGGGTCAATTTCGGTACCGGTTTATCAAAACATTTAGCTAAAATGAAAACGGGTCGAACGGGTCTCCTATGTTGTTTTATTTTGAAATTAGATTGCCATTGTAATAAAATAGTTTCTATAATCATATTTAACCTACTATATTCAATTTGTTTATCTGTTGCTGTTCTTAGATAAGTTGTTCACTTATGCTTTTATCTTAATAGGCGCCCCGGAGCAGGTATGTGTGTCTATCGAATTCCATGGAAAAAAATATTAATAATTAAGTTTTCGTGTACACCTTTTTATTTATTTGTGCTTTTTTTCTTAAATTATTTCAGATCTTGAATCTTGCACACAACAAATCGGACATAGAACACCGAGTTCATGCTGTCATCGACAACTTTGCGGACCGTGGGTTAAGATCACTTGTTGCATACCAGGTGAAACATGATGTTAATTAAGTTGTTTTCTTTTTTTGTTTTTTAATTATTATTTTGTTTGGGTTTTGATTGTTAGTAGTGTTTTTTAAAAATAGGAAGTTTCAGAGGGACGGAAAGAGAATCCAGGAGGACCATGGCAGTTCATTGGGCTAATGCCGCTCTTTGATCCGCCACGTCGTGATAGTGAACCTCAGGGAAGAAAATGGCATTTTACTCTATATATTATAACCTACATTGGAAGTTATATATTCAATTAGTAATCCATTTAATGATTTATTAATTAGTTACCTTTTCATATATGAAAAATATTTGTTGGCTGCAGTGGTTTCTAATGGACTTGGCAAGCAGCTCTGTATGCGAACATTTCCGCAGCTCGCTTGCATTACTCGTGTAGTCGAACCGAGTCATGACAACTCAGCTGAGAGAGAGCACCGAGCATATGCTTCTCTTTTGCGGGCCCTCACAGCATTTCCACTGACTTATTGCATTGCTGATCCCGTGAGTGCCTCAAACACCGATCACTACCCACAAGAAAGCATCATGAATACTCTAGACCCGCGAGACACAATCCGCAATCGGGGTTCTTATTGGTCAAGTAAAGGAATAATAAAATAATATAGTTTTGTAATCGTGGTTGATACGAGTTGTCTATATTCTATAAATGATTAAAAAAAGTGCTTCGAGTTCAACCTGACCCGTTTCAATCTACACTAAACAGGGGATCAACTGGCAATCCGGAAAGAAACCGGAAGACGTCTTGGAATGGGAACCAACATGTACCCTTCTTCAGCTCTGCTCGGTCAAAATAAAGACGAGTCAATTGCTGCTTTACCCATCGACGAACTCATAGAAAAAGCCGACGGTTTCGCGGTTGTTTTCCCTGGTACGTTTTTGGTTTTCCCCATTTCATTAATCAGATCTGAAACGACATAACAAAGCTAATGTTATACGCATCCTTGTAATTTTGTTTCAGAACACAAAAAATGAAATTGTAAAACGTTTACAAGCTAGGAAACACATATGTGGAATGACTGGAGATGGAGTAAATGATGCTCCCGCCCTCAAGAAAGCCGATATCGGGATTGCAGTGGCTGATGCGACCGATGCAGCCCGTAGCGCCTTCGACAGTCAGCCTTACTTTACCGTTATCTTTGTATTTGGTCTTTGTTTAAATTTTATTCACTATCATTTAGTAATTCTTATTTGTTTTTTTTTAATTTTAGTATTTAAAAACTTGGGATGCGAATGACCCAGTTTTCATCTTAGACACCTATGAGGTTTAACCATTTGAAATTTAAAACGTGTTGATATAATTGTGATTCGATTTAATATATTATTATTTAAAGTCTCTTCTTGTCGTTATACATGCATCCTAAGATATAGTGTTATATTTTTACATTAACTGTTCCTATTTGTCTAAATTGACCTGTGAAATAGTTATTAAATATTGTGTCCCCGCCGCATCGCACGGGCTCCCCACTAGTTTTGTATATGGGTAAAAACAATAATTTCACTGTTCAGGAAATTAGTAATTTCATAACCAATATATTATCCGGTGTGAGGTGGTGCCCTTTACCGTATATGCACAATGACACCCCAAATACTACCCCGCCACAGCTAAAGTGGACGCCATTGACGGTCTCAGCCAAAGGATTGGTGGGCGGGAGAGAATAAGCATGTGGGGCCATTTGCTTCTTATCCAATCTGAATTCATTTTTTCTTTGATTCTTTTTTTCATTCAAGTAAATGAGGCTTTAAAGGGAGCTTTTTTCCTAGGGATGGCAATGGGTCGGGTTCGGGTCGGGTATTGGTAATCCTATACCCATACCGGGTTGTAAAATCGTGTCCCATACCCGATTCAATACCCGTCGGGTATTTATCGGGTAATTACCCGTCGGGTACCGGGTATAACCGCGGGTATCGGGTATACCCATTAGTTTGTTAAAAGATATACATTGATATTTCCAAATACAATTTTTACTATTATAATTTTTATATAATTTTATTTATTCAACAACTATTATAAATTAAAAATATACATTATATACATATAAGTTTTATTATAAATTAATAATAACTTTATACTATTTATACACTTATATATATATATATATATATATATATATATATATACTTCACAACATACAAAATATAAATATTATTATCAAATACATATGCTAAAAGAAAATTTATTTTGAAAATAATGGAGTATTGTAAAATACTTTTGATAAAAAAAAAAAAAAGAATGACTCACTTTGCAGATTTATACGGGCAGAGTTTAGCCTACTGATTAGCCTTGTAACCTAATTTAAATAACAATGCACATGAAACTAGGTAAGTAACTGAATACAACTTTTACGATAAGCTCACGAGATAAAAACCCTCACGACGAATGACAAAGTGCAACACTTAAACATCCATCGGATTCGCAACGAATGACAGAGTCTACCCCGAGTTTGGGTGGCACTCAAACATCCCGTCGGATTCACGACTAATGACAAAGTATAGCATTTAAACATCCTATCGGATAGTTTCAATCGATCGGATATTGAATCGTAGCAGCGATCGAGTTAATACCCTGTATCGCAGCAGCGCCTAGCTATTATGAAAGTAAAATTCGAATTGGAGCAGTAGCACTTCGTTTCTGAAAGAAACTTTCGACACCAGAGGACTGCTCGTAGCCTGCTCTATTTATAGCTGGAATTTGGATCTCACGCGGCCCGCGTGAGCCTTGGCTCGACCCTTACGCGGCCCGCGTGGCCACCTAGTCTACGCGTAGGGTTGCTGGGTCATCAGTAGGTGTGCCACGTGGATGACACGTAGCCCCGGATGCTTATCCGGTCAATTCTCAAGTTGACGCGGCCCGCGTGACCTCCTGCCTATTCTTTACACGGCCCGCGAGAAGACCACAAGTCTTTATTTCTTGATTTTTGATATGGATTGGGGTTTCAGGTGTCCGGGTTTTTACTTACGGATCGTTTTGGAGTATTTTTAAATATAATTATATCACAAAAAGGGAATAAAATTGTGAGAAAAGATAATGGACCCACTTTGTAACTTTAGGGTTCAACTAGAAAGCCTCATGGTATAAATTTTGGGTATAACTTCTTAGCTATTTTAAAATATATATATATATATATATATATATATATTTGTACTCGTGTTAAGTATAGTACCCCTAATTCAACCTTGTCCCCATGTCACGAGACATAATCCCAATAAACTTAGTCAGGCAGAGCCTTGACATGCGTTATGGGCTCAGATCAATCGGAAATGGTAGCGGTGATCGGGAGTTAAAACACTTAAAACGAGACAGGGCTTTATTATTATTATAAGTGAAATAAAAATAAAAATATATACATATATATATATATATATATATATATATATATATATATATATATATATATATATATATATATTATATGAATCGATTAAGATGTAGTTGAGAGAGAGACGAATGAACATTTAAAATGTAGAAAGTGATTTATATATATATATATATATATATATATATATATATATATATATATAGCTGAGGTATGAGAAATGTATGAAGGACACGTAAGTTACATACCCAGACACGCCTATCATTCAATTGTAGTGTTTCTTTCAATTCCTTTCTAATTTGACACGTACACACAATATACAAACACGTGCAGTCTTATTTGCATGCATTACACATAGCCATGTTAGTTTTGGAATTTATTATTTTATTCCTATCAATTCGTACGTCTCCTTTACATTCACAATTCAAAGTTTTATTTTATTATTATTATTTTATTATTTATAATTATGATTATTATTAATTTAACTAATTCACTCATTTAGCGTGTATAACTTCTAAAATATGGCGTTCTAGAAAATAATAAATATGTTATTAGAACGAGAATATTTTTGTCTACATTTTGAACCAAGTTTCATTAAAAATAGAGTAGGTTTAAATACAATGTATTTTTATAATTTAATTATTATACGGTTCCTAGGCCCGTCTAGGTACTTCATATTTTTAACGGTCAACTTACCCGTAATCTACCTGTCTAATAATATAAGTTTTTGTATACTTTTAATTTTTAATAGAAAGGTCACCCATATACAGGTCAATTTAATTGATAGAATATTTCAACCAACTATATATATTAAATAGTTTTTAAAACTATTTAGGTCGAATAATTATATTAAAAATAAAACTAGTTACTAGTGGCTAATAAATTTAAACAAACCTATAATTCTTATATGATAAAAATAAGAATGTTACATCCTCCCCACTTTGTTTTAAATCTCGTCCTCGAGATTTGAGCTACGATATCTCTTTTCAGAGTTGTGTCACGTCTTAGTCAATAAAAACAATATTAAGGTAGATGGTACAGAATCAAAATATCAATTTTTTATGAATACGAGTTTTACAATAAATAGGACTCAATGGTTCAACTGGATAAATTCAAGAAATCGATGTCAAATGAATGAGATGAAATGATATAGTTTTCCAAGGTGACTAGGTTCAAGCCAAAAGAGATATATGATCAATAAATGTCAAAGTTGGATGTTTACAAGTTGTGAATGACTTTTAGGAACAATAGGATTTACTATCAAAAGAAAACTTACTTTGATTGTTAACTGAGGAAGACTCAGGATCAACAAGTTAAAATGAAATAGAAGCACAAAAATAATTTTGTCAGCTATCGAATCATGACATGAGAAAAATCAATGTGTGGACATTATTAAATTGCAAGGATACACCGAAATACAATAGAGTTTAGTGTATCATTGTCTTAATACATAATTGTATCAAGACTATTTTTCAATGATGAGTCAAACGAAAGACATACGTGGTTTTGAATTATTTGTATGATTATGATTAGCCCAAGCTACAAGTTTATACCGATGCCGCAAGGTGTCGTAATGATTGAGATAGTTCAATAATTATGGTGATCGAACAAATTCACCGTGTAATCAATTGAAAGCTTAAATGAAGTAAATTTGGATATTCATTTCGAATAGGATTTTCAATTTGATGATGATAAGACCAAATGAATATCATACAATTTTTTTAAATGAAAGAATCTTTAGAGGTACACATGAATATAATATGAATTTGTGTACTCTTATCTTAACACATAATTGTATTAAGACTGTTTAAGATGATGAACCAACAGAATTAAATAAATAAATCTGTGCATCAGGTGTGAAAATGATATTAGCTCAAGTTTCAATTTAAAGAAAACGCCACCACAAGGTGTCGTAGTGATCGAAATAATAATAGCGGTGAATGAAATGAGTTTCTCCATGCTTTAAATCAAATGAAGTAAGTCCGAATGTTTGTTTCAAATAAATCTAGTTGGATTTTTGTTTGAAATTGAAACGATTGAATAATGTTTTTCAATCAAAGATTATAAAGCAATAAAGATTACGAAACACTCGATTGATGATATAAGAATCATTAAGAGATACACTGAAATACGAAATGAATTTGTGTATCATTATCATAGCACATAATTGTGTTAAGATTGCTTTTATATGATGAACCAACAAAGCGGATTCAATATAAATGAATAATTAAATCCGTATATGATGTGTGCAAACAAGATTAGCGCAAGCTTCAAATTTGTGAAAACGTCACCACAAGGTGATCGTGATCAAAGAAACGATTTAATGAAGTCGAAGACCAAACAAGCATGGTATGGTTCAAGAGAATTGAAGTGCTTGTTGGGATTATTTCGAAGATGATGGCTTCAATTCATTATATGGGACTTTGAATTGAATACGTAATGCGAGCAAGTTTAAACAATTGAACTTGGTTTAAACAAAACGAGTTTTGTATTAATAAGAAAGTTCGGACATGGTCACAAAAAAAACCATGTATGCCAAAGGAAATTGAGTTTTTTCAAAAATTCATTGACTCGATATAAAGACTCATCGTTTTGCAATAATGCGGTTCACAGTGCAAAAAAATCAAGTATAGCGAAACGATATTTGAGTTTTGATAAAACAACAAATTGGAATGAAGTCCTCCAGTGGTCTTCATAAATTAAACGAACCACATGCGCAACAAACAGTGCATGTGTAATGTGTGAATTTACCAAGAAATGAAACAGATCAGTATTCGCTACTATGAAAGAAATTCTCATGGTATGATGACCGTTAGGGGGAGTAGCAATGCAAAAGTCTATTCACAGAGGCCAGACTTTTAACAAAAGAAATTTAAGAATTTTATCTGGAAATTTTAGGTGATAACTGTTGTTAAGTGACATTACCAGGGAACGTCGAATAAAATGAAATAGGGGAATTGCAATGGCATGTTACTTCTTTTGCAGCGTCAAGAATTGGATTAGACTATACACCGATTGTTGTGAAATCTTGTTCCAACGTACCTCAGCGAGATTCATGTCGTTTGTAGGATCATATGGCAAAGTGCCGCTTTTTTTTATCAGTAGTTCTCCCACTGCTGAGACGAACATTGTTGTTTTCGTGCCCTAATCATATTTTCCAAAGGTCTTGCCTTGAAAGTCGTGTGTGTTATACTTCAACGTCTGTGGACGTATAATTTAACTTTCATGTGTTTTCTTGTGCACTAGCACAACTTTACATGCTTCTTACTTGCGTTAATAGTCTATGGTAACTCATTGGAAATTCTTTATACTTTTGATGGCGTCCCAACTTAAAGGGTTCCCATTGCACGAGTTACGAGACAGATGATCAAACGAAATAATGTTTGATATCGGCATTATAGATATATGCAAGAGATTCCTGATAAAGAAATCTAGATTTATTATTGACACATATGCTTGTGCTTTATTTCAAATTGTCAATCCTTATGGTTTTTGGATTTCCTTATAGATATACATATCTATATAATCATATATTTCACATGTTGTAATATACATACCCTTTATAAGGTCAATGTATTTAACAGATTCATATTTCCAAAAACAAGTCAGATATCAGGTCATGATACTATTTAGGGAAATCTTGTCACTTCTTTGACATATTATATACCTGCTTACCCGGTTCTAGCCGGAGAGGTAACCTTAGTCTATCCGAACAAGCTGGAGAGTCTGCTACACCATACCCAGTCTTGTCGGAGCAAAATTTAGATTTTCCCATAAATAGATCTTTCTTAATTCATGATTTGGAAAGTGCATTATGACTTTCAACAAAGACTAAACAAATTAGTCTTTACATGACGGATCATATTCTAGAACAAAGTAGTACCAATAAATAAGAAATAACAGTGGTCAAGTGTTATTGCTTATTTATTATACTTGCAACGTTCTAGTTATTATTTTCACGGCATATCAAAACCCATTTTATTTACACAAGTACTTAGCTTATCTTGAAGCTTATACTATGGCATCTTTTCTTAAGTTCAAGTCTAAATGCTATCAGTGTGCTACCAGTTAATAGCAATCTCCTAACTCTTTTATATAAGCTTAGGTATTATTATCACAACACCTATAGGCTTAAATCAGTGGCTCTGATACCAGCTTCTGTCACGACCCCCGACCCCACCCTGGACGGAATCGAGAGCCGTGAGCAGCCAAGTGGTACCGGTGGTTATTTTTGAAAAGTAGTGCAGCAGAAATTTCATCAGGACCGTGAGTTAGGAAAAATATCAGAGTTTAGAAAACACCGGATTTTATTTATTAAATAGATGGGATAAACCCATAATTTACAAAGGTAGCTTTAATAAGGAATAACTCAATTACATAAAACAATATTTCTTAATTTGATTTAATTAATAAAATAAGCCACTTCTTGAAGCCTTTCAGTGTCGTATCCAACTCTTACTTCAATCTACTGTAATTACCTGAAACACGTTTTAAAAAGGTTTTGTCAGCAGGAAATACTGGTGAGTTCATTCAGGTTTTATAAAATGACCATTAGTTATAAATTACAGCATAAGAGTGATTACAATGGCTTTTATCTTATTTTTATCTGGCGCCTTGTCACCCGTGTGACGATGGTCATACCACTATTGGGTCCCACCCCAAGTAGTGACGTTTATCACGGTGAGGATTTATTAGCCTAACCCGTGAGAAATTAGAAATGTGCACAACACCCCACTAGCCAGTGATTAAGATAACCACGACTTAATCCCTGTAATTATAACATTTTGAAAATAATGGAGTATTGTAAAATACTTTTGATAAAAAAAGAATGACTCACTTTGCAGATTTATACGGGCAGAGTTTAGCCTACTGATTAGCCTTGTAACCTAATTTAAATAACAATGCACATGAAACTAGGTAAGTAACTGAATACAACTTTTACGATAAGCTCACGAGATAAAAACCCTCACGACGAATGACAAAGTGCAACACTTAAACATCCATCGGATTCGCAACGAATGACAGAGTCTACCCCGAGTTTGGGTGGCACTCAAACATCCCGTCGGATTCACGACTAATGACAAAGTATAGCATTTAAACATCCTATCGGATAGTTTCAATCGATCGGATATTGAATCGTAGCAGCGATCGAGTTAATACCCTGTATCGCAGCAGCGCCTAGCTATTATGAAAGTAAAATTCGAATTGGAGCAGTAGCACTTCGTTTCTGAAAGAAACTTTCGACACCAGAGGACTGCTCGTAGCCTGCTCTATTTATAGCTGGAATTTGGATCTCACGCGGCCCGCGTGAGCCTTGGCTCGACCCTTACGCGGCCCGCGTGGCCACCTAGTCTACGCGTAGGGTTGCTGGGTCATCAGTAGGTGTGCCACGTGGATGGCACGTAGCCCCGGATGCTTATCCGGTCAATTCTCAAGTTGACGCGGCCTGCGTGACCTCCTGCCTATTCTTTACGCGGCCCGCGAGAAGACCACAAGTCTTGATTTCTTGATTTTTGATATGGATTGGGGTTTCAGGTGTCCGAGTTTTTACTTACGGATCGTTTTGGAGTATTTTTAAATATAATTATATCACAAAAAGGGAATAAAATGGTGAAAAAAGAGAATGGACCCACTTTGTAACTTTAGGGTTCAACTAGAAAGCCTCTTGGAATAAATTTTGGGTATAACTTCTGAGCTATTTTAAAATATATATATATATATATATATATATATATATATTTGTACTCGTGTTAAGTATAGTACCCCTAATTCAACCTTGTCCCTATGTCACGAGACAGAATCCCAATAAACTTAGTCAGGCAGAGCCTTGACATACGTTATGGGCTCAGATCAATCGGAAAGGGTAGCGGTGATCGGGAGTTAAAACACTTAAAACGAGATAGGGCTTTATTATTATTATAAGTGAAATAAATATATATATATATATTATATGAATCGATTAAGATGTAGATGTAGATGAGAGAGAGACGAATGAACATTTAAAATGTAGAAAGTGATTTCTATATATATATATATATATATATATAGCTGAGGTATGAGAAATGTATGAAGGACATGTAAGTTACATACCCAGACACGCCTATCATTCAATTGTAGTGTTTCTTTCAATTTCTTTCTAATTTGCATACACGTACAGTCTTTCTAAATTTGCATGCATTACACATAGCCATGTTAGTTTTGGAATTTATTATTTTATTCCTATTTCGTACGTCTCCTTTACATTCACAATTCAAAGTTTTATTTTATTATTATTATTTTATTATTTATAATTATGATTATTATTAATTTAACTACTTCACTCATTTAGCGTGTATAATTTCTAAAATATGGCGTTCTAGAAAATAATAAATATGTTATTAGAACGAGAATATTTTTTTCTATATTTTGAACCAAGTTTCATTAAAAATAAGGTAGGTTTAAATACAATGTATTTTTATAATTTAATTATTATACGGTTCCTAGGCCCGTCTAGGTACTTCATATTTTAACGGTCAACTTACCCGTAATCTACCTGTCTAATAATATAAGTTTTTTATACTTTTATTTTTAATAGAAAGGTTACCCACATACAGGTCAATTTAATTGATAGAATATTTCAACCAACTATATATATTAAATAGTTTTTAAAACTATTTAGGTCGAATAATTATATTAAAAATAAAACTAGTTACTAGTGGCTAATAAATTTAAACAAACCTATAATTCTTATATGATAAAAATAGGAATGTTACAGTTTTGGTCAGTAGAGTTTATATACATTGTGTTATTATCAAAACCTATAACACAATGTTAATTTGGGTTCTATCCATTGCGTTTTTATAAGAACCTATAACACAATAAATGACACAATGTAGATGGTGTTATATCTAGGTTTCCTATAAATTGTATTATTAGTCCAGGTCATTGTGTTTAATATGTTATTTATTGTGTTTTAATATGTTGTCCATTGTGTTTTAATAATTTGTTCAATTTTTTTTATTATCTTTGTTCATTGTGTTTTAGTTTGTTGTGTATTGTGTTTTTAGTTTGTTTTCCATTGTGTCTTCATCTGCTCTCCATTGTATCTTTTATCTATTGTCATTAATTGTGTCTTTTATCTGTTGTCATCAATTGTGTTTTTATTTAGTCTGATACTTATTGTGTTATATGTTATCGCCATTGTGTTATATGTTATGGTCATTGTGTTTTAGTATGTTGTCCATTATGTCTTTATATGTTGTCATTGATTGTGTTTTTTATCTACTTTACATTGTGTTTTACATCATGTCCATTGTGTTATTATCAAAACCTATAACACAATGTTAATTTGGGTTCTATCCATTGCGTTTTTATAAGAACATATAACACAATATATAACACAATGAATATGGTGTTATATATGGGTTTTCTATAAATTGTGTTATTAGTTCAGGTCATTGTGTTTAATATGTTATTTATTGTGTTTTAATATGTTGTCCATTGTGTTTTAATAATTTGTTCAATTTTTTTATTATCTTTGTTCATTGTGTTTTAGTTTGTTGTGTATTATGTTTTTAGTTTGTTTTCCATTGTGTCTTCATCTGCTCTCCATTGTGTCTTTTATCTGCTGTCATTAATTGTGTCTTTTATCTGTTGTCATCAATTGTGTTTTTATTTAGTCTGATACTTATTGTGTTATATGTTATCGCCATTGTGTTATACGTTATGGTCATTGTGTTTTAGTATGTTGTCCATTGTGTCTTTATCTGTTGTGATTGATTGCATTTTTGATATACTTTACATTGTGTTTTACATCATGTCCATTGTGTAATATGCAACTGGGTTTTTGAATTTTTTTTTTGAAAAATATATCAATATGGTACTCATATTAAAGATAAAA
Source organism: Helianthus tuberosus (assembly GCA_030545235.1). Lineage (NCBI taxonomy): Eukaryota > Viridiplantae > Streptophyta > Magnoliopsida > Asterales > Asteraceae > Helianthus > Helianthus tuberosus. The sequence goes on from CM060452.1 coordinate 95,297,848, forward strand.
AAACGCTCGATTTTATGGTATAATTTAAAAAAATAAATAAATGACGTATAAAAAAGTTACGGACGTTTAAAAATTGGGGGGGGGGGGGGAATAACATGTGACTTGCATGTGCATATTCTCTTACCTCTTGTAGACAAAATTACCATTTCCATTTAATTCCTCGTAGGACACTTGTCACTCTCTAGTGCCTTCTTACCCTTCTTATTTTTAAATACTTTGTATTATAACTCAACTCTGGAGGCTTTATCCCACGTCATATAGCTTTAAAAAGCTATGTTGACCCCACCTATGATTGGTCCACACGATTTACAACCGAGTTATTCATGCTCCGTTGCTCCATCTTCATCCAAAATTTCCTGTGAATCGCCTCTTAACACGCGGGAACCCTATATCGATCGGTCACGAAATTGAAGCAATTTAGGTTTCCGGATGGAAGAGGATAACATAATTGACGCCGATTAGCACTCACCATCGGGTTGTGTTAAAGCCATCGCAAGAGCCTATTGTTAGGTATCAACGGTTGTGAACAAATTAGATATGTAGCAACTACTACTATTTGAACTTAGTTTGACTTTCTGTTGACTGACTGTATTTTAGTAGTGGCTGCTGTTCATGGCACCATTCACGTCACTGTAGCAAACACACAAACACGAGATCAAACAGAAAAGAAAAAAGCACGTAAATTTTAACGTGGTTCGGTCTACTTATTATATATGAAATAGTGATTGTTATATATATTATCTTCATAAAAGTAGTAATTTTCAATAGCTTTTTTTTCTATATTTCTGTTTCTTTTAATAGTAATATAGTTTTATTAATAATTCTTTCAAGACTGAAAAAAAAAACAAAGAATAATAACAAATAAAATCTTTTAAGGAGTTCAAACATTTCATATAGTTAATGAGTTCATGTTGTTTGTATAGTGGGATAATATGGTCTAATATGGTATTTCATACAGCGTACCCCCTCTTGTTTATTAGGGTAAGAGGGGTGGAAGTGGGGAAGTGAGCGGGGAAGAGGATTGCCGCAAGGTGAATGTGCCGCCGTCCCCAATTGTTGTGCGGTGAAGAGGGGTGTGTGGCAAGTTGTTACCGCATGCGGGGAAGAGAAGGGAGAGGGGGTAGTGGTGGGCTCCACCCTCTTTCAACCCATCATGATTTTTTTTAAATGGTTCGGGTGAAACCACCCTTTATCATTTTTTGGACAAGAGTAGTGTATGAAAGGGGATTGACATGGAATATCATGATTGGGTAGTGAAAATTTTCACTCATCTCATAAGGGTGCACCCCCTTCACCCCTTAACCCATACTAGTCGATGCATATTCCACCATACACTCTTATGATGATGCTAATAGAACTGTAGTGTTCCCACCCAATAACACAATATCATATATTAACTAATAGTTATCAAAAATTGTCAAATCATTATAATCAGTGTTTTCAGACTAGGACCGGAGGTTGAGCTAGTTCGGATCATGGTATCGGGCCGGAAATGCATTGAACCAGAGTTGAACCGGCGACCCAGCAGTTGGATCGGGAAACCGGCTGGTCGGACCGGTTTTTGGAAGGGTTGAACCCTATTAATTATTATAATATTTAGGATACCTTCCGGTTCTTACGTCCGGTCGGACCGGTCGGACCATTGAACCGGTAAGAAGACCGGTTCGACGTCCAGTCCGATTTTGAAAACATTGGTTTTTTTTAACAGAAAACTTCATTAAACGAGCAAGTCCTCAAATAAAGGACCGCTAAAAACAACCTTACAAAATATACAAAGGGAACTTCACCCACTCTTGCCACTCAATATTTTTAAGACTAGAACGATGTTTAAGCCAAAGATACGTCATCGACTTTACAATCGCGATATCCTCTAAAACTCTAGGTGAAGAATCCTGGAATACCTTCTTGTTGCGCTCCTTCCACAATGCCCAACATGTAACCATAATAATACCCCAGAGTATCTTCTTGCCCCACTTAATCATCTTCAACGAACTCGGCCACTTCAACAGGTCGTCAATAGAATCAATCTAGACGGGAGAACTTGACACCAATTTCATATTTTACTCCACACCCCATATGCAAAACCATAGCAAAAAATTAAAGGGTTCACCGATTCCTCATCTGTGTCACACATCGGGCATGACCTGTCCGTGATCTCTATCCGCCTCCTTACCAGAGCCAAACGGGTCGGGATTCTATCCTTTTCAATCCTCCACATCAAAATGTTAACTTTAATCGGCACCACGTCTCCCACCTCATAATCTGGTTCGGCTGCACAAAGCGGTCCTTTCTCATCCATTCTTTGACAGCTGCAACCGAGAATTGCTCACTTCTATCCGTCTCCCAGACCCACGTATCCTTGTTTCCTGTATACCGAACTTGAGCAACATCCACAAGACATCTTGCATCTCCGAAATGCTTTCCACAGTTGAAGCATTCAGCTCCCAACTTTCATCCACCCCCATTGTTTCACCTATCGCCTTCAATCTATCCTTTACTAAACAGTTTTTTTTTGGCTTTCCAAAGAATATAAATACGACCATCTCTCCATTAACGACACCATTCCAAACCAAACATCCTTCCAAAACCTTATGCGTTCTCCATTCCCAAGGTTACCTCTTATAATTTTATTTAGGGGTAGGCCGTTAATGAGGAGATTGTCCAAGAACACTACAATCGACTTCCAACACCCGGATAAAGCTTTTTTAACAGGCAGAAATGACCATCTATTACGGCCCCCGTGAATGCTTAGAATAACCCTCCTCCACAAGCCCTCATGATCACTTTTAAACCGCCACGCCCATTTAACTAATAACACCGTGTTAACATCCGACAACTTAGATATACCCAATCCCCCAAGCTTTTTTGGTCTAGTAACCACCTCCCATGAAACAAATGCATACCTTTTCCTTCTCTACACCCAGACCAAAGAAACTTTCTCATCAATCTTTCAATAGCTTCAATCACTGCAACTGGGGCCTTATACAACGAAAAATAGTACACTGGGAGACTCGTAAGCACCAATTTAATCAATGTGAGCCTCCCACCTATAGAAAGCATTTTTGCCTTCCAAGATTGGAGCATATTACGTACCGTGTCTAAGACCGTCTCCCAATGTGTAATCCGATTCATATTAGTTCCCACTTTTATACCGATGTATTCAAAAGGAAGAACTCCTACTTTACATCCCACCAAATCGGCCATATCTCTCACCTCTACATCAGGAACACCCAACCCAAATAACAACGACTTGTGAATATTAATTTTCAATCCTGAGCACATATAAAAAACACGTAGCAACCGATTAGTTTTAACAACATTGTCTTTGCTCCATGCCCCCATAATTAAAGCGTCGTATGCATATAACATGTGCGAAACATTTGGCCCTTCTTTAGACAATATAATCCCTTCCATCTCACCGAATCTACACGCTTTCGAAATCATACACGCCAAAGCCTCCATGACTATCAGGAACAGAAAAGGTGAAAGTGGGTCGCCCTGCCTGAGTCCCTTTTAACATTGAAACTCAAACGTGGAAGAGCCATTTATTAACACCGCAGACCGCGCCGATTGAAGAATACCCTTAACCCATAAGCACCACCTAGGAGGAAAGTCCATTTGCCCCATAATGGAAAGCATAAACTCTCAACATTGGTTTTAAAAGGTTTTAAACATTGGTTTTAATTGTAACTTTAAAAGGTTTCTAATAAATGTGGAACTTGCACATAGATTATTTCATCAATAACAATTAAATATGTATTTTGTTATTGATCCAGAAACATTTGACATCCTTATCAAAATACTTTTCTAGCATTTAGCTAGTTATTCAAGTCCACTAATTTAGTCTAGACTACAAAATACAACATTTTCACATCTGCCTTTAATTCATTACTTACTAATTTGTATTTTGTATTTCAAATTTTAAATCCTTTTGTTATTGATCAAAAAACATTTGACATCCTTATTAAAGAATCTTTGGTTATTTAAAAAAATTGCTTATTGCCTCACTTGATTAAAAAAAGTCATTCTCATAAGGATTGGGCCAGGTAGGAACATGGCCCGCTTCTATGGACCGACACTACCTGGCCCAAACATTAAGCCCAATCTTGAAAAATTAGCATATTCTACTAGATGTAGTTATTAACCAACTAAAATTTTATAAAAAACACAATGTCAATAACTAAAAGTTACAAATTCACAGAGTGAAAGTCGAATTCTCATGATCCTGCACTAATTTTTGAGTATCTGATAGCTCTACTTCCTCTTCTTGCCAGTCGTGTTCCTTTCGAAACAACAACTCGATTTGCTCCAGTGATTTTCCTTTCGTCTCGGGCACGATTTTGTATACGAAAACAACCGACATAGCCGAGACAATACAGAAAATGAAGAACGTCCCGGACATCGAAATAGCCCGAGAAACGGTTAAAAACGACATCGCAACAATTCCACTACAAACCCTATTCCCCACAGATCCTAAAGCAAACGCTTGCGCCCTTAGTCTTAGCGGGAATATCTCCGATGTCAAGACGCCACAAATCGGCCCAATCCCGACCGAAAAGAAAGCCACATTACCGCACGCAAGCAGAATCACAAACGCCACCCCGACCGAATCTTTTTCAAACAACCAAAGAGTGAGTCCTAAACCGCACAAACAGAATGTCATCCCGATGGTGCTCGCGTATAATAACGGTTTCCTCCCGACTTTATCAATGACTAAAATCGCAATCATGATAAAGGCGGTTTTCGAGATACCCACAGCTACTGTCGCGGCTAAAAGTCGCGCGGTTTGAAGAATCTCGGGACTATAGTACACGGTCGCATCGATTCCCGTAATCTGTTGGAAAGATTGGATTCCGATTCCCGTGACTAGCATTCGCCTGACCACGGGAGTCGGGTTTAGCAGTTCCCGCCACACGGCCGTATCTCGGTTTCCGCTTTCTGCGGACGCTAGTATCTCCGACAACCTCTCCTCCGCCTCTTTCGACACTTCATTTGTATTCATCAAAACTAATCTCGCCTCATCGACTCGGTTTTGCATCACGAGCCACCGCGGTGATTCTGGGATTACGAATATCGCAAACGCTATGAACACCGATGGAAGGATTCCGACCGCGAGCATAATTCGCCAATTTGTGTGGGACGAAAGGCCCGAAAATGCGTAGTTCGACATGTAGCCGAGTAAAATCCCGAGATTGATGAATATTTCCGGGAATGAGGTGAATGTCCCTCGGGAAACCGTCGGTGATATCTCGGCGATGTAGACCGGAGCGACCATGACTCCAAAACCAATGCCAACTCCGGCGAGGAGTGGACCGATCAATAGAAACTCGAAATTAGGGGCTAAGGTCATTATAGCTGCACCTATCTGGAAGATGATTGCAGCCAGACCCATGGACCATTTCCGGCCAACGGCGTCGGAGACTCTACCGCCGGCTAAACTGCCCAATATGGAAATGACACTTAAGCTACCAATGAGAAATTCTTGTTGGAATTCGGTGATTTTTAGGTCTTCTTGGATGAATATGATTGCTCCACTCATGACACCAACATCTGCAAATCAAGAAATTGTCAAGATAAATGAATTTACCAGGGGAAGAATAGAGTTGAGCCCGAACTTGAGCTCAGCTTACTTAACTTATGAGAACTCAAATTCGAGCTCTGTTTCTTTCAATTCTTATTTCTAAACATTGATCTCGTCTTGTTTGTTATTTATTAAAAATTTTATATACATTTTTTTTTGAAGACGAAAAATGATGGTTTTTATAGGTGAAATTCATTAGAGAACAATAAGTTATCACAATATCACAGATCAATATTCCAAAATCCACTTTACATCAATATCGCAGGTAAGCGAGCAACAAGCTGCGCCGCTACCCCTTTCTGGATAGCAAACCCTAGCCTATTAAAAACAAACCCCTGCCCCCCTGTTGATGAGCCACTGCTGTGGACAACCTGTTATATACATCTTTAATTATTTAAAAAAAATTATAATTACAATTTTTATATTTAACATAATATTAATTATTTAGGGTTTTTATCATAGTTTATTATATATGATTTATTTATTATTTATTATATATATTAATATATACTTAATAAATTAAATAAAAACATGCAAATCAAAGGAAAAAAAAGGATGCCATGACAAAATTGTAAATAACTATACTTAGAACTAGAGTAGTTATTTGATTTTGATGTGTGTAACAGTTTTAGTAATTTCATCACGATTAGATGTGTTAACTTAACAATAATGTTTTGATACGTGACCAAAAACACTATTCCCAGCATTGTAATATTAAAATATTAATTAATAATTAATAATTAATAATTAATTAATTATATTATTTTATTATTATTATATTATATTTATATTATATTTTTATTATTATATTATATTAATATTATATCATTATAATTATTTATTATATTATAGTTTATTTTTTTATTATATTAATATATACTTAATAAATTAAATAAAAATTATATAGGTAACATACTCGCTTGGGCATGTGAGCCTACTAAGTTGATAAATGGAGTTTGAGCTCAGGTTCACTTACTAAACAAGTTTATTTTTTTTCTTGAGCTCGAGCTTGTTTAAGCCTAGGCTTTGGTTTTATAAGCGTGATGCGCTCTGATGCGTTTTGATCCCAAAAGCCGAAACGCGATGCGCGACATCACATATGCGAGGCATTTGTTATTTAAAAAATGTTTATAGATAATATTTTAACTTGTTAACTTTTAACACTAAAAATTTAGATATTAAAATAAATAAATACAACAAAATAGCTCGAGTAACATAAAAATTTCAATATAAGAATGCGGGGTATGGGGCGGGAGTTTGGGTGTGGGTAGGGGGGAAACGCCCAAGCCACCACCCCGGGTGGGCATGAGTTTCGGCGTGGCCCTTGGGGCATGGGTTTCAAGCCGGGCATGGGGCGGTCTGGCCAAGCTGACACGGCGGGCTCTAATTGGACAAACCAAAGAAGCCGTTGGGCTAGCCGTTGGCCAACGGCTATCTTTAAAAAAAAAAAAAACTAATAAAATTTTATTTTTCCACTATAAAACCTCACAATTTCTTCCATTTTTTTACCACATTCATCTTCAATTCTCCATCTACAAAACGAAAAAATGCATCCTCATAACCGTCCTTTTGACCCGAACAACCCGTATGCATTCCAAGAAAATAATCCTAGCCCACCACCCAATCGTCCAATGCCTCGTCCATTTTTCATACACTCTTCTATGCCCCAAGAAGCGAGTTATGCATCGTATATTGGGAATCGTGTGTTTACTAACTTCCCACACACCGATGATTCGATACCTACCCCGTTTACACAAACGGCCATCAACCTTTCACCAACCTCCATCGACCTTTCACAAAACTCAACCGTCCCCGAAACTCAACCACCCAATGATGGTCCTTCCGCACCCCAACCCATAAAAAAGAGAAGCCATAAGAAAAAAACCGAGGCGGATAAAGCACTTGAAACCATCAAGCGAAAACAACTAAAATGGACCGTTCCTGAAGAACTTGCATTGGCGAGGGGTTGGTTTCAACAATCTCAACATTCAACTTTAGGTATTCTTAAACTTTGTTTTTATTAATGTTTTTTTTTATATAACTTTGTAATATATTAAATTTTGTTTTTATAAAAACAGGAAATTCTCAACATCGAACCTATTTGTGGCAAGGGGTTAGTAGAATATTCCATGAAGAATTGGGAAAAGAGGTTTATCGTGAAAACGATAGCTTATCCTCGAAGTGGACCGAGATAAGCGGCCAACTTACAAAATATAGTGGTTTTTTAAATAAAGCAAAACAAAACCCAATAAGTGGTGAAACCGAAGCCGACATTGTGACGAATGCATTGGTTCAATTCAAGACAAATGTGGGGACCGACTTCCGTTTCATGCATTGTTGGGAGATTTGTAAGTTTCATCCAAAGTGGGCGAATATCCCCAGTGGTAGCGAAAGCAACACGTCTTCCAAAAGGTCGAGAGCCTCGTCCCAATCTGATGCACGAGATCAAGAGATTGAGGACCTTTTTGATGATTCGCCAAGCCCAAACCGGCCTGAGTATGGAAGAGATGCCACAAAAAGGCGGCTCAAAAATCAAGATCTGCTACGGCATCACCTTCAGCTGGGAGTTCGCTCTTGCATAGAGGAATATACAGCGACCAGTTGGATGACATTTCAACCAAGATGGATACATTCAAGGTCTTCCAACAACAAAGGGCCGAAATTCGGAATAGAAAAGAAGCTAGAGATGCCGCTAGAGAAGCCGAGAGACAAAGACGGGAGGATTTGAAAATTCTATCCCAGCCGATTGATCACCTAAAGGGTGACGAGTTGGAAATAGTCTTGGAGATGAGAGAAGAGATAAAAAACAAATATAAACGTTAGGAAATTTTTTTATGTAATTTTTTTTAATTTTTATGTAATTTTCTTTAATTACAAAGAGCCCAGCCGGGTCAGCCCAGCGAAGCCCACCAAACCCACGCCCCCAACCCCCGCCCCACCATACCCTGTTTAATGTGGGTCGCCCCATGTCTGACACCCCAAGCCACGTGTCAACAAATGCTCCAACCCAAGCCCAACCCCCGCCCCACCATACCCCGCTGTCTAACCAAGATAAACCTTGAACTTTTAAGTGTACAAGTAGTCTATTCAAAAGGTACAAGTAATCTATGTAGGAACTACTTCATCAGCTCATTGTACAAGCTTGTTAAGCACATTCTACAAGCTCATTGTGCAATTTTACTCAATAATGGTCGATCTTAGAAAAATACGCGCATTATGCGAGCGCATTATACGCCTTAGGGCGCATCAACCTCACATCATGTAATCGCAGTGCATCGCATCACTTGATGTGATCTCATCAGCGCATCGTGCGCATCCCGCATTTTAAACCCAAGAGCTCGGCTCGATTCGAGCTTTTTTTTTTTTTGAACGGCCAACATAACTCTTATTAATAAAATAGCCAGAGGCTACACCACATATACAAACAGGCCCAACTGGGCACCCAAGAAAACAAAAAAACCACCAGGCTTTACTCAATTACAATATAAAGAACAGAAAAACTCAGCCAAACAAAAACTCAACCAAAATCATCGAACCTTCTCCAAGCTTCCCAGGTGATATTTCGATCTTTAGAACGGTTTTTTACCCATAAAAAACTCATGGATTTTATCTCCTCCAAAGCTTTAGTAATTGACGGATACACCCCATTGAAGACAAAGTTGTTTCTAAGGTTCCATATGCTCCAGATTGTGACTTGAACAATGGCCTGGAGGATCTTTTTCTTTTTCACAGATCCCGTCAACCTTGCATGCAATTCCAAGATGTCCTTTAGATGGAAGGCAAAGAACATAGGGATTTTACACCATTGAGCTACTAGCGACCAAAGGGTTTGTGCAAAGTGACATGAAACAAACAAGTGCTCGCTTGTTTCAGCATAATCCTGACAGAAGACGCATCTATCCGACGAGATACGAATGTTCCTTGCACCCAATGCAGACCTCGTAGGCAACCGATCCTTTTCCGCACGCCACGCCACGAAACCCACCTTCTTTGGCACCCATTTATTCCAAGAAAAAGTATATTCAGGCAGCGATCTGTTGTAAACCTGTAGCATCGACCTAATACTTCTTACTGAAAAGTCACCTGATGGATGCAGATTCCATACAACCCTATCTCGCCTGTCCGAAATCACCACAGCCCCTAGAAACCTCGAGAGTTGCTGCAGCTCCACCACCTCTGAGTTCTGCAAAACTGGACGAGACCATTCCCAACTGAATTGGATCCCATTATTGCCCCATATTATTCTATCAGCCACTGAACACAGCTTTGATTTTTCTAATGCAAAAAGACTTGAGAACGTCAGTTGTAAAGGTTTGTCCCCAACCCAGACATCCAACCAGAACATAGTATTTATACCATCCCCAACCCGACTAGCTTTTAGCAAATCAATCTCAAGTAGATCATGATTGACTTGACTCATTTACATCCTTACACATAAAATATGGGATTCAGATGAAGAAATAATGGTTGTTAACATTGATGGTTTTAGCAAATCAATCTCTAGCTAGATTTTTTTTAATGGAGGTCAGAAATTTTGGGCCAAGTGTTTATCGCTGAGAATAAATTTTTTAGGCCTCGTTTGGTTCATTTTGGATTGGGTCGTCGGGGCACGATAACTTTTCTTACATAGTATATATCAACTACATATCTTTTTTGCATATTCGTGTCGAAATTTTTCGGCCGTCGATATCAAAATTTCTTGAGGTCAGTCGGAAGAAATCACATATATACTAAAAAGGAAAAAAAATCACGGGGTACGGACGACCCCGTTGCCCACACCTAGGTCCGTACCTGATTGTTATAATAAGAGAGTTACAAAACCCTAGTTGCTTAGATGCAAATAGGTGTTATACCATAGCCTTAAAATGATGTACACCATACTTAGGTATTGAATTTACAAAAGAAAGCATTCAGGATTGTTTGTATTTACCATAGCCAAGAAGGACATTATTGAGAGATGCAAAAACCGCACAAGCAAAGACATATTTTCTTGTTCTCTTGCTCCTTTCGTGCTGTGTCTGCTTGTACTGTACAACCTCTAGATCATCATCACCATCGTCAGTCAACTCAGAATCCATTCTTCTGTACTTATTCTTTGTTCCTAGATCCTCAACACTCCCACTTTCTTGGACACCCATAGTTCAAAGGTACAATTAGTACTCCCACACGTACAACTCAACTTACACTCATGGGTTCTTTAAGTTAATGTATTGAGGATCTCATATGCATACAAGAAGATGAATTTCTTGATCGTTTTTCAGTTCATGATTTGAGGAGAAAGACCCAATTTGGAATCAGAATAATTCTTCAGTTTAGATCTAGTTTATTTATCAAGTACTTTTTTATATATTAAGCAAGTGGGAGATTATTTTATAACTTAATTCTTATTATATCACACGTTAAACAGTTGCAAGTTGAGTATAGAAAAAGGAGTTTGACATGGTTTTCGATGTAACTAAGGTGTATGATTTTATTAAAAATGAAAATTTAAAACTAGAGAACATGCTGCATGATATTCATGTTCATTTCACAACGAAGAAGTTTAAAGGTTTTGTATTAGTAATTTTACTTGTGAGAACATAAAGAGAGAGTGTTTCTTATTTTATTTGTGATCCTCGATAAACTTCTTTCCTTATATATGCACTTTCATTGTAAGCTAATTAAAGTCAAAGAGAACAATATACATAACGGACAGTCTTTTGATAATCAATGATGTTATCTTGTGGGTAAAAAAATCGAAGAAGAAAGCTATGCTATTGAAAGTCGATTTCGGAAAGGTGTTCGACTCATCGAATATATTGGACTTCCTAGATTTCATACTCATGCAAATGGCCCTTTGGAGGAAATGGATCAGAAGTAGTCTCTCCTCGGCTCGCTCGTCCATCCTAGTTAACGGGTCACCAACACTTGAATTCAACATAGAAAAAGGATGTAAGCCAAGGTGACCCATTATCCCCCTATTGTTTATCTTGGCCATGGAAGCTTTACATGTGGCGATGGTAAGTGCATGTTATGATGGTATTTTCCATGGCATAAAAACACCACGTGAAAGTCCAACGGTTTCTCATTGGCTATACGCGGACAACGTGCTCTTCGCAGGCAAATGGTCCGAAGCCAATATCCACAACATCGGTCATCTATTGAGATGTTTCCACTTGTCATCTGGGCTAAAAGTGAACTTTTTCAAAAGTCAACTTTTTGGCATTGGTGTTGACAACGTGGAGATCGAGGGCAACTCATGTTTACCTATCTAGGCCTCCCGGTTGGGGCTTACATGGCGTTGGCCAAACATTGGAAACCCGTAATGGAAAGGTTCGAGAAGAATCTAACAACTTGGAAAGCCCGAATACTCTCATTTAAAGGGAGAGTGACTATTGTGAAAGCTCTCTTGAGTAATCTTCCAACTTACTTTTTATCCTTATTTAATGCTCCCGCTCCCGTTCAAGTATTGAAACATCTTGAAAGAATTAGGCGAACATTCTTATGGGGAGGTTGTTTCGACAAGATTAAGATAAGTTGGGTAGCGTGGCGGAAAGTCTTGGCTCCTAAATCGCAAGGAGGTTTGGGTATTTGGAATTTATCTTCTACCAACAAGGCTTTAATGGTAAAATGGCATGTAAGATTTTTATGGGGAGGTTGTTTCGATAAGAATAAGATAAGTTGGGTAGCGTGGCGGAAAGTCTTGGCTCCTAAATCGTAAGGAGGTTTGGGTATTGGGATTTCGTCTTCTACCAACAAGGCTTTAATTAAAAGTAAAAGGTTATGATCCATCATTTCTCCTTCTTGGTAATTAAAACATACAAATGAGTTATAAACACTAGATATAAAATAGTTAAACGAGTCATATTCATGTTTGGAGCTTGTGTTGTTCGCGTCGTCATAGACATGTTAACCCCGCTAAGACACGATTTGCCAGCCCTACCCGAATCTCTTCACCCGAGCTGCCGACAAATTCTGCATGGTTAGACAAAAATACATACTTACAGGAGACTCCATAACATTATAACAACTCTCCTAAAATATTTCCGACATCCCTAAAATAATTAGAATATCCCTATACACCTTAAAATACACCCCGTATACGAGATTTGACCTTAAATACCTTTAATTTTATTTAATTTAAATAAAATTCAAAATCCTGGTGTCGCTCGCGGGCCGCGAAGACTCTCTCTTCGGCTTACGCGAGGCGCGACAACTTGGTTACGCAGCCTCACCCGGTGCTGCCATGCGGCAGCTTCGTGTCGAGTCTATGCGTGTGACCAGACCAGGCTAGGGCCTACCCGACCTACGTCGCGAGCCGCGAAGACCCCTTCTGTTTCTTAAGCGGGCCGCGAGAAAGCCTGAATCAGACCCTATAAATAGATTCGATCAGCCTCAGTTCACAATTCGCTCACACTAGAATTCTCTCTCAAATTTCTGAAGTACAGGCATAATATCGGGCATTATACCCACTAAAGTAGCAAAGCTTTGCCTCGTTGTAAGTATTTTAACCCCCGGTTACGTATTAGATACGCTGCCCGATTGATCTAGCGCTCCGTAACGGCTGTCGAGGTTCTGCCCGACGTAGTTGTTGGAGTTCTGTCTCGGGGAGGGTATAACTAATGTAAATATTGCGTTATTATACTAATGCGTGTGCATTGTTTAATTTATTAGATTATAACCAGGAAACCACGAGAAAAAGTCTAAAGTAGCAATGTGAGTAATCTCCTTTTTGTAAACCTTTTTGCAAACTGTTTTTACAAAACCTCAATGTTTTAAATTATATTTCACAGTGATTGAGTATTTGTAATTCTACAATTACCGTCGGTATGTTGGGGTTTTGTATACAAAAATTTGTTACTACACTGTGAGTAGTAACATGACCACAAGTCAGGTCGACAGTACCGTGGGTAGTAATTAAGGTAGAATAATAAACAAATGTAATTGCTGATTTCCCTCAATACTGTACAAGGATAAAATCTGTTTGATTAAATTGGGATTCACTCACTAGTATTTCCCACTGACAAATTTTTTAAAACGCGTTTCAGGTAACAAAATGTGAAAGCCAAAATAGAAGCCAGCTGGAGAGCACTGAAGGCTTGGAAAATGTGGCTATAAAAGTTACCTAAATAAAGAAAGATGTTTTATTCAATAAAATAGGGTTTATCCCTATAAACATGATGTAATAAAAACTTGGGAATTTCCCATGTGTTTAATATTATGAAAATGTGGTATTTTACTCTGATAAAATATTTTCTAACTACGGTCCTGATGTAAATTCCGCTGCCAAATAATGATAAACACCGATACCACCATCTCCGAGTAGGCCGCGGCCGCCCGCCTCCCGGGTAAGGCTGGCAAATAACAGGTTTCACAGGTTTCTGACGGCGCGCACAACATAAGTTTCAAACATGATTACGACTCCTTTAACTACTTTCTACCTCATGTTTATAAAACAGTTTTATGTTTTAGGTACAAAGATGAATAAATGATAGATCCTAACATTGCAATTTTAATTATTTTAAAAATTAAAAAAGTCAAAGGGTGTATTTTTCAGTCAAACAGGTCTAATCGTGTCTTAACAGGTACCCAATTGCCACCCCTACTCCTGGGGCAGGGGTCGGGGGTTGCGACCGAAGGTGGTATCAGAGATACAGCCACTAATTTCAGCCAAAAAGGTGTTCTGCTGACATTTAAATTATCAATTTTGTTAGGAAATAATCAATGAGACTATATGCATATGTGTAGATTATTATTTTGTGTTATTTGACAATTTGTTAGTTTACAGTATGAGTGAACAAGGACCTTCGAACGCTTACCGTCAACTGTCCAGTTCACCTAGGGACGAAGGCACCTCTTCACAGCCTACCCCCTCGGGGTATTCGGCTGATACCGAAGAAGGAATTTTCGTATTCAAAGCACAATCTGAGGAGTCATTCCCTCCTAAGAAGAGAGGATGGTTCAGCAGAGGAGCCCATGAACGTAGAAAAAAGATGAGAAAACTGCAACAACAGCGGGCCTTAGCAGCGGCCAATAGAGAAATGAATATTCAAACCCAGGATATACTCAATAGGAGACTAGCTAATTTCCACATATTAGCTACTACCGCTGCCGACCTAATCTAGAACAACTCATAGCACCCCAACCGTTACCACTATTTCCCACACAACCCATTGAAATCGAACTAAACCCAGCAGACCAGCCACAAATACCTGCTTTTGACCCAGCTGAGATTCCTAGGATCCCGACACCCCATCCTCCAGACTATGACCCATGGTTTGACGACCACAGGGATTACCAACAACGTTACCCAATAGAGGAGCCCATGCAAGACCTAGTAGGACCCTATCCTGACTTGGATCCTTTAGACCCATATTATGATAATGACCAATATATATCAGGGAGATTCTAGAGAATCCATACCCTCAGGAGGAACCGATGCCACAATACCCTGACCCCATACCAGCACCCGCACCACCCATGAGCAATGAGAACATACAGGAACTCCTAACCTTTGGTGAGGAGATATTAGAAGGAAGTGAGAGAATGAGACAGACAGGGGAGAGACTCATCTGGAAGTATGACGAGCGTAACATGCAATACTGGATGGATCCCCACTAAGTAATAGTAGTAGTAGTAATAATAATAATAATAATAATAACAATAAATATATATATATATATATATGTGTGTGTGACTTGAATATATATATATATATATAATGGTATAGACAATCTTATAGTTATTGATGCATACTATTGTATTTTAAATTTCCAGTTGTGGTTTGTATTAGACGCATAAATATATAAAATAGAGTAAAGGTCGCAATGCCCGACGATTTTGGATCAATATGCTTGTTGTGTGATTGTTTGCATTAGATATTGTCTTGCGATATTAATACTTGGTAAATTTTTATAATCCAGATGGCCAACGCAGCAAATCAGGAAAACAAGAATAATGAAAATCAAATAAATAACAGTGAAATTCGACACATTGTAACCCAAGGAATTAGAGATGTTATGCCAGCTATCATCCAAAATATTAGGGAAGCGGAAAATAATAATAAAAGTGATAATGGTAGTAAGCGAACCCATACTGAACTTAGTCACAGCGTGCACAATGGACCAATTCTTCAAATGCCAATTCCAAAAAGAAGAAGAACCATGTCTTATGGTTGTTCTTACAAAGAATTCTAGTCCTGCAAACCAATAGAATTCTCTGGCAATGAAGGGGCCATTGCAGCTCTACGCTGGATAGAAAAGACTGAGGCAGTCTTAAAAATAAGCAAGTGCGCAGAAGAAGATAAGATCATGTTTGCCTCCAATTTATTTAAAAATGCAGCTCTAGAATGGTGGAACACAATTCTCCAGTCTAGGGGAAGATGGAATGGAACTAGTTTAAGAACGTGGTGGAAAGGAAATTCTGTCCTCCCAATGAAAAGGAACAAATAGCCAATAAATTCTTAAACCTTAGAATGAATGCGGTAGACAACAAGGGTTACACTACTACATTCTTTGAATATGCTATAATAGTGGCAACCCTAGCATCACCAGAACCAGTGTTAATCTCCCATTATATCTGGGGATTAATCAGCGAAATTACGCATGTAGTCAAGGGAGCTAGACCACAAACCATAGAAGAAGTAGTAGAACTAGCAAACACCTTGACTAATGAATTAGTGCGTAGCCAAGAAGAAAACCAAAGAAAGAACCTAGCTTAAAAGCTTACCCAGGAATTTCGCTACGGTAATTCCAACCGTGGGAAAAATATAGGTTCTACCTCTACACCCTACTGTAAAGCCTGTAAGAAGAAGCATTCCGGAAGATGCTCCACCTACTGCAATTACTGCAAGATACCAGGACACAAAGAAGAAGATTGTAGGAAGAAACCC
Source organism: Helianthus tuberosus (assembly GCA_030545235.1). Lineage (NCBI taxonomy): Eukaryota > Viridiplantae > Streptophyta > Magnoliopsida > Asterales > Asteraceae > Helianthus > Helianthus tuberosus. Next base: position 95,314,299 of record CM060452.1, read on the forward strand.
AACAATGGAGTGTGCTTCAACTGTGGAGAAAAAGGACATATCAAGCCAAATTGTCCGAAACTAGCTCCAGCCACGAACAACAGGACTGCTAAGAATGCTAGAGCATTTGTTCTGACTGCAGAAGAAGCCAAAATGATTCCGAACATGTTTGCCGGTACGTTTTTAGTTAATGATGTTTTTGCCAAAGTATTATTTGACTCTGGTGCGAACCAAAGTTTTATTAATACTTCATTTTGCAAATTTCTCAATCTACCATTAACTAAACTCCAACAAGAATGTTTAGTAGAAACAGCAAATGGAGAATCCATTAAGATTACGGAAATCTTGCAGGGAGCAAGAATAGAATTTTTAAATCAAAAGTTGATTGCAAACCTTTACCCAATGAATCTAGCAGGATTCGATATTGTATTAGGAATGGATTGGTTAATAGCCAATAAAGCCAGTATTTTATGTGATCAAAAGTCAATTCAAGTAGATTCACCAAAAGGTGAAAAGATCACAATTAAAGGAGATAAGACAACTAGACCCACAAAATTCATCTCTGCGATGAAAACAACAAGTTATGCTAGGAAAGGATCACTAGTGTATATGATTTCCATAATCATTCACACTAAAGGAAAGGAATTAAAAGGTATCCCTGTAGTATCTCAATTTTCAGATGTATTTCCAGAAGAACTACCAGGACTACCGCCAGACAGAGAAGTCGAGTTCAGAATTCATCTGTTACCAGGAACAACACCAATTGCCAAATCACCTTATCATTTGGCACCCGCAGAAATGCAAGAGTTAAAGAAACAACTAGACGAACTTTTGGAAAAAAGGATTCATACAGCCAAGTTCATCACCTTGTGGAGCACCGATCTTATTCGTCAAAAAGAAAGACGGGTCAATGCGAATGTGCATTGATTACCGTGAACTGAATAAAGTCACGATTAAAAATCGGTACCCATTACCGAGAATCGATGATTTGTTTGATCAGTTACAAGGAGCTCGATTCTTTTCTAAAATCGACTTACGTTCAGGATATCATCAATTAAAGGTACAGGAAGAGGACATTCCTAAGACCGCTTTCAGAATAAGGTATGGCCATTATGAATTTACTGTCATGCCATTTGGTTTAACCAATGCCCCAGCCGCATTTATGGACATGATGAACCGAATATGTAAGCCATATTTGGATAAATTCATAATTATCTTTATAGATGATATTCTTATTTATTCTAAAAGTAAAGAGGAACATGCAGCGCGTCTGCATGCACTTCTAAATTTGCTGAGAAAAGAAAAGCTTTATGCTAAATTTTCGAAATGCGAATTTTGGTTAGAAGAAGTATAGTTTCTTGGACATTTAGTCAATCATGAAGGAATTCATGTGGATCCCACAAAGATTGAGGCGATTACTAAATGGAAAATCCCTGAATCACCAACAGAGGTTAGAAGTTTTCCAGGACTAGGCGGTTATTATAGAAGATTTATCCGAGATTTTTCTAGAATAGCCATTCCTTTAACAAAACTAACCTGTAAGTCTGTTAAGTTTGAATGGTGACCAAAACAAGAAGAAGCATTTAGAATCCTTAAGAAAAGATTAACCAAAGCACCCGTATTAGCATTACCAGAAGGAACTGAAGATTTTGTAGTTTATTGTGATGCTTCTAAGTTAGGTTATGGATGTGTGTTAATGCAACGTCAAAATGTTATAGCCTATGCCTCTAGACAACTTAAGAATCATGAAGAAAATTATACAACCCATGATTTAAAATTAGGAGCTATAATTTTTGCCCTGAAAATTTGGAGACATTACCTTTACGGTAGTAAGTTTATCATTTTCACCGATTATAAGAGTTTAAGATATGTTTTGGGGCAAAAGGAATTGAATATGAGACAAAGACGCTGGATGGAAATTCTCAGTGATTACGATTGTAATATCCAGTATCATGCAGGAAAAGCTAACGTAGTAGCTGATGCTTTAAGTAAAAAATATCACGAAAAGCCAAAAAGAGTACGTTCTCTTAAATTAAATCTGCAGATAGATTTAAACGAACAAATTAGAGAAGCACAAGAATCAGTAATCAAGGATGATACTGAAAAATTAAAAGGAATGATTAAGGAATTAGAACAAGGACCAGATGGAATTTGGAGATTCCATAAGGAAAGAATTTGGATACCTAAACTAGAAAACCTACGTCACAGAATATTAGAAGAAGCTCATAAGTCTAAATATACGATACATCCTAGAAGTGATAAAATGTATCAAGACTTAAGGAAGAATTTCTGGTGGATAGGAATGAAAAAGGATATAACAGCTTATGTTGCCAAGTGTCTAACTTGTTCACAAGTTAAAACTGAACACCAGAAACCCTCAGGTTTGTTACAGCAAGTGGAAATGCCTATATGGAAATGGGAATTGATAACAATGGACTTTGTTACCAAATTAACCAAGACACGAAAAGGTAATGATACAATCTGGGTGATTGTAGATAGATTAACTAAATCTGCTCATTTCTTACCAATGAAGGAAACTTTCAATATGGAACAACTAGCCAAGTTGTATGTAAATGAAATAGTTTCATTACATGGAATTCCTTTATCAATTGTTTCTGATAAAGATATGCGTTTTACTTCTCATTTTTGGACAAGTTTCCAAAAAGCAATGGGAACCAAGCTAAATCTAAGCACAGCCTATCATCCTCAAACGGATGGACAAAGCGAAAGGACGATTCAGACAATGGAAGATATGCTTAGAGCCTATGTAATTGATTTCGGAGGAAATTGGGACGATCATCTACCATTAATAGAATTCTCCTACAACAACAGCTATCATACCAGTATCAATGTTGCACCATTCGAAGCAGTTTATGGACGAAAGTGCCGAACCCCCGTCTGTTGGGCAGAAATTGGAGAAAAACAATTATCTGGACCAGAAATAGTACAAGAGACAACAGACAAGATTATTCAAGTCAAGGAACGACTAAAAGCAGCACGCGTTCGACAAAAAAGTTACGTTGATAACAGGCGAAAGCCATTGGAATTTCAAGTAGGAGAAAAGATATTATTAAAAGTTTCTCCTTGGAAAGGAGTGGCGAGATTCATCAAAAGAGGAAAGCTAAGCCCCATGTATGTTGGACCCTTTGAGATTATTAAAAGAATAGGACCAGTAGCTTATCAGCTACAACTGCCAAAGGAAATGGCAGGAATACATGATGTATTTCATGTATGTAATCTCAAAAAATGTTTAGCCTGTTAGTGCATGCGTCTGTCGACTTCATCTTGTATCGAGTCTTGTATGTAGAATGATAGATTAGGGCACGTTATACGAGGAAAATAGGAGAATTTACATATGTTTGAGCTAATTTCGTTTGAACATGACAAGTGACACTTTCAAACGAAAGTAAGATGTTTAATTTCGTTTGAAGGACACCATGTCACTTTCAAACGAAATCACTCCTCCTATAAATACCTCATGTGTCATTTCATTTGCAACAGTTCCGGTCAGTGTAACGAAGTGCTGCCGAAGTGTCCACAGGCTTGTATTTGATCTAAAATCAATATACGGACAGTTTAAAGAGTATATCTAGCTGAATTGACCTCGATACGTTTGTTTCCGCCACTTGTATTGAGATAAACTCTTCTGATCGACTCGTTTGGGTCTGAAAACGATCCTACAAGTGGTATCAGAGCTCAGGAGGAAGAGTTCATACCAATTCAGCTTCATTTTCTGACTTCTACACATTTTTTTCAAAATTAAACAAGTTTCCACGGTTAAAAACGTCTAATTTTCACATATCATGTGCGTAATGTTGTTTTAACAAACCCTAGAAAGTTTCAGAACTAAAATCGACTTAAAACTTGATCAATTGGACCAAAATCAGATCGAATTGTTGACATCATGCTGATTTCGTTTGAAGAGACTTGTTGATTTTGTTTGAGACTGTATCATTTGACTGATTCCGTTTGAAAATCATTGATAATTCCGTTTGAATTCGGAATTTCGTTTGAAGTTACTGGGTAATCTCGTTTGAAACAGCAATTCCGTTTGAGAAAGTTGGTATTTCAAACGAAATTAAGTATTTTGGTTGAACAAGTTATTTCATTTGAAGTGAAATTCAATTTGAGTTAGTGATTTCGTTTGAGGAAAGCTATTTAGTTTGAAGAGGGATCTCGTTTGACTTTGGTATTTCGTTTGAAACAGTCTGTTTGTGAATCTTTGAAAACTGAAACATGGAGAACGAGTTTTATAACGCTTTTGCTAGTCCGATGACTGTAGCTCAGAATACGATGCTTGAAAATGAAACAGGAACTATGCAGAAACCACCAAAGCTTATGGATATTGATGATTTTAATGGTTGGTCCGAACGTTCTGGTAACTGGGTTGAAGCATATCATTTGGATGCTTGGGAACATACTGAGGTTCAATATGAAAGACCAGTTGGGAACAATCAAGTGAAAATACCGTTTAGAGAATTAAGTGATGCAGAGAAAAAGAAATACAAAGATGAGAAATTGATGATTAGTTTGTTACAACAAGCGATTAAAGAAGATATCTTGATTTTACTTCAACACAATGGAAGTGCATATTCGATTTGGAAAGAATTAGAAGCAAAGTCTATTGGTAGTGAAGATATGCTCAGGAACAAGATGTCACTTATGAAGAAAGAATTTGATCTATTCCGTGGTTTGAGAACGGAAAGCACCAAGCAGATTATTGAAAGATATTGTAACTTGGTGAAAAACATGACTAGATTGGGCATCAACAAACATAAAGATGAGTTGATTGAGAAGCTGGCTGATGCGTTGCCACATGATGTTTGGGGAATGTTTCTGATGATGTTGAGGAATAATAGAAAAGAATACAGTGAGCTAACACTGGGTGGGTTTATCAAACATCTTGAAGCTCAAGAGATGGAGCAAAGAAAGATCGCTAGAATGAAGAATTATGACGGAGAACAAGACATCGGATTGTATTTCAAAGGTGGTGTTAGTGAAAAGACAAATCTTTCTCCAAAAGTTGGAACTGCTTTCAATGTAAAAGATTCTTCAGAAAGTTCATCTCTGGGATCAAGCAGCAAAACTGGATTCACTTCATTTCCAACATTTGATCCACATTTTTCTACAACAAAAAGTGGCAAAGTTCTTCAATGCAACATTTCTTTGAACCTTGAAAATGATCAGAATTATACCGAGGAAGTTGCTAAAAGCCACATGTCCTTGTTGGTAACTGTGCTTAAATCCTATGGAGGTTTAGCTGCAGGGAGGATTAGGAATCCAATGCTAACAAAAGAGGATTACGATCAAATTGATGCCGAGGAGATGGAATTGATGGATATAAAATGGTGTATGGCTAGCGTGTTGAGACAAGCTGAAAAGTTTAAACAAATTACAGGTAGATATGATTTTCGCGATGCACATGTTTCAACTTTAGGATTTGATAAGTCTAAAGTTACTTGTTTTCGTTGCAGGGAAAAAGGGCATTTCAAAAGGGAGTGCACCAATCGTGAAGCAAGTGGAGCTCAAAATCCCTTTGGAAACAATGACTACTATCGAAAAGCGATATATCATCAAGTTGCTCAACAGTCACATCAACAACAACAGGCACAAACAGCTCATGGAAGAAAAGAAATTGAAGATTCAAAGAGAGCATGTTTGGGAAATCAAGAAAATTTCAACTGGGACAAATATATTTCAGCCGACAACAAAGCATGTCTAATTAATCAAGATGATGAAAAGTTACCCGAAGGCTTTAGCTGGGAAAATTTCAACTGGGATGATTATGATCCGAACAAATCTACAAATCATAAATGTTGTGTTGTTAATGCTTCTGATGAATATTGGGCAGAAAAATGTAGACAAATTGCGAAAGCTGAAGAAGAGAAATGGAAGAGATATGCAGAAGAATAAGAAGAAGAAGAAGAAGAAGAAGAAGAAAAGAGACAAGCTGAAGCAGAGAAAAAGAAAAGAGCTGAAGAAGTTCAAGTGAGAATAGTCAAAGAAGTTCCAGAATTTGAAATCAAAACAGATGCTGATGCAGTCAAAGCTCCTGAGAAGTGTATAAATTGTGATTCTCTGATTAATCAAAACAATGAGCTGTTACACAATATAAAAAGGCTAAAAGAATCATATGATGTTTTGAACAGAGAGATGAATAAGTACACCGAGTCGAATAGTGAACAAGCTGTAGAAATGAATACTCTCAAAGGGGCATACATGAGACAACTTGACAATGTCAACTATTACACTGAAAAGTGTGCTGAGATTGAGTTGAAACTGGAAACTCAGAGAATTGAGACTGAGAGAGTTAACAGATTATTAAAAAGTTACTCATGTTCTACTTTTGTTGTTGACAGGATTTACCCTATAGTGGAGGGATTGAAGACGTTTGAAGAAGAAAAGACTTCGAAAGAGAAGAAGTCTGAAACAAAAGAAGATGATGAAGTGAAGATTTCTGGTAAGAAACCAAGTGTTGTCTATAACAAATGTCCACCCCCGGTCAAAAATGGATATTCTCCTCGAAATCCAAATTCTGAAAGAGTCGAAAAGGCAAAAAATTTACAGTGGGAGTCTGGGTCGTCGGATAACTTGCCAGAAAGCATAGATGTCACTTTCACGTCGTCTGACACTGATCATGAGTCCAAGTTAATAAAGAAAGTGGTAGATCAAGTGTTGGATAAAGATGAAACAGAGGAGTCAATGTCGGAGTCAAAATCAGAGTCAAAGTCAAAGTCCAAATCATCAAAGTCAACAGTCAAAAAGGACAAACGGGCTTATAATAAAGAATTTTTGTTATCGAAATCTAATTTGAATGACGAACCTATCAAAGTAGCATATACTTTGAAAGATTCTGACAAATTATATTCTGGTGAGATTTTTCCAATAAGAGGTGTTAAACCTGACATGATCAAAAAGATTTTCAAACTAACAGAAATTAATATTTCTGAAATAAAAGATGAAAATCTTTCTGTAAAACCTAATCCTTACACCTCAAGAGTTCAACAACGTTTAAACAAGAAAAAAAGGTTACAGTTCTGGTCCTGGTTATCGAAAGACACCAAACCATAACGGTAATTTCAAAAAGAACGGTCTGGGTTTTATACCACCGAAAAATTATAAAAATGAGAAAATTTATAAACCAAAAACTGTTTTTGTTTCAGGAACAAGTGCTGAAAAAGAATAAAAGAGTTCATTTTGGAAGGAGATGAACAAAGAATTCCTTGCCAAGAAGCAAGATGAAATGAAGAAAAGCGTTGTTCAAAAGAAGATAGAGACGAGAACCTGTTTTCAATGTAAAACAGCTGGTCACATTGCCAGAAATTGTCCAAAGACAATTTAAACAAAACAGGGAGTCTCTGATAAACTGAAAGAAAAGATTGTTGAGGAAAATGAACTACCAACCAGAAAATTTAATGGTTTTGAAAATTCAACATTTGAGGTTGGAGAATGTTCAAAGAATGTTTTAAAAAGAAAAGAAAATTTAAAAAATCAAAAGTGGGTGGTTAAGGGTTCAGGAAATAGTTCTGGTGATGAATCTGATTCCACACAATCAGAGGAAACAAAAGTTGATTTAAAATTGGAAACATCAGTACCTCCAATGGATGATGTAATTTTTCCACCATTGAGGGCTGAAAATTTTAAACAGAAAATTGGAAAAGTTGAAATTTCAAATCAATTCTTTTTTTGAAAAAAAAAGAATTTAATATTGAAAAGGTTTTTAACCCCACAGTGCAAAACATTTTTAGTAATATGATTGATGGGAAAGTCAAGGGGGTTAAAGAAATCTATGAGAAGAAAATGGCAGGTAGGCAACCGAGTGTTAACAACTTGGAATCTCCCAAGGTCTGTCAGGCTTGGGAGAATCTCTCTAACTAAAAATCCTGACTTGCCGGAGCTTCCAAGTTGGTAATCGCGGAGCATGAATCGGCATCATTATTATATTGTTTGATTGAAAAATTGAAAATTGGTCATGTGTATGAATTGCCGGAACTCCTAGGTTGGTAAGTGAGGAGTAGGTATCGGCATCCTGAGAATTCAACTTACAAGTGGTATTTGGTTGGAAGACAATGTGATGAATCAAGTCGCTAACCTACAAATGGTAAAATAAAATCAACACAACTTATTTTCCGGAAAAACCATTTTATTAAAATAAACTTATGTGTTTTGAAATCAATGGGAAAATAGTTTGTTGTAAGGGGGAGTTCTGATTGTTTATGCCAAATTGATGGCGAATTGAAGTGATTCGATATCAGTTGTCACTTTACTTGTACAGTTTGTTTTCAAATTTCTTTTAAATGTGTTTGAATTTTAGGGGGAGTAAGAATTTCAAAAAATACAAAAACATTTGAAAATTTGAAAAAGTAAAAAACATGATAAAATGAAAAAAATGAGTTTTGTTGTATGAAAGAGGAAATGATAGTACATCAGTGGACTATTACAACATGCTAAAGAAATGGAAAGATAAAATGTGATAAACGGTCTCACTAAAAATGTGACGGTAGGCTCAGCTAGACTAGTAGATTTGCGATAACGATACAAACTTAAATGAAAAAACCTAGTTCTAGTGGGAAACATGGTCAAAAGCATAGTACTTAGTTTTGTCCTTCTTGATTGTGTACCTACTCAGTAATCACTGATTGTCGAAAGACATAAAACTGATTAAGTTTGTGAACTTTCACAACTTTGCTGAAAAGTCGCTGTGATTGTGCATTTTATTTTGCAAAGATTTAAACTTGTTTTATTTCCTTATTTTGTTTAAGCATTGGACATCCTCTGTGTATACGTGAGTATCCACCTGGTTGTTAATGCCAAAACGTTCTGCTTTAGTTTCTTTGGTGTTTCGTTTAAGCTTTGGACCTCCTCTGTGTATACGGAAGTATCGACCTGGTGGTTAAACCCTAAACAACTTCAACTTATTTTTATTTTCTTATTTTGTTTAAACATTGGACTTTCTCTGCGTATACGGAAGTATCGACCTGATTGTTAATGTTTAAACATTCTGCTTTGTTTTCGCACAAATCACAGTTGATAAAAGTTTAAAGGCATTACTTGAGTTAGTGTATTGCATGATGAGGGGATATGCTGAGATCATGGGGTCCATAAGAATTTAGTGCAAATTAATATACCTTAACGTATCGGTAAACATTTTGAAAGTTTTTAGATTGAGTTTAAGTGGACAACAATATCGTCAATCTATGTGAATCGTTTAGAGCTGAAAATGTTTAAAGCTTAACAGTGTTGGTGATTGGTCTCATAAACTGATATGATCCTCTTACACAAGCTCACAAAAATAGTGTTTGTAAATATTTCTTTACTGCATTTCATTACATTCAAAAATCCAAAAAGATTTTAGTGTGTTTTAGCATAAATTTTGAAAAATACAAAAAGATTTTCGACAACTGATGTTGGATAGCTGATTTTCAAAATTCCAAGTGCTAAACTTGATGAACAGGTTTGGGAAAGAATGTATGAAGAAGTTGTGTTTTTCAGTGGTTATCAAAGATTAAATCATTTTTGAATGATACCTGCAAGTGGTTTCTAAATTTGCAAAATATTAAAATTTGTGAAACTTATTTTTGGGTAGAGTTATGCAGGATATTCAGGTTCCGATACCTGAGTTAGATGAGTGCCAGGTTACGATCTTAGAACCTGTGGAAAGTGAATTCCAGACTACGATCCTAGTTTAGCGAAAGGGGGAGTCTGAGGATATTAAGAGGGAGTCTGAAGATTGTAGAGACAGATTCAGATCCTGAAGATTACGAGAAAGAGAAAGAGATTGATTGTGGATACTTACAATGTAGAATTTTGAAGAAATTGAGCAGACTGATAAAGACTGAAGGTTTGACAACCGAAGACTCGACACTGAAGACTCGTCAACATTCGAGGGGGAGTCTGTTAGTCCATGCGTCTGTCGACTTCGTCTTGTATCGAGTCTTGTATGTAGAATGATAGATTTGGGCATGTTATACGAGGAAAATAGGAGAATTTACATATGTTTGAGCTAATTTCGTTTGAACATGACAGGTGACACTTTCAAACGAAATTAAGATGTTTAATTTCATTTGAAGGACACCATGTCACTTTCAAACGAAATCACTCCTCCTATAAATACCTCATGTGTCATTTCATTTGCAACAGTTCCGGTCAGTGTAACGAAGTGCTGCCGAAGTGTCCACAGGCTTGTATTTGATCTAAAATCAATATACGGACAGTTTAAAGAGTATATCTAGCTGAATTGACCTCGATACGTTTGTTTCCGCCACTCGTATTGAGATAAACTCTTCTGATCGACTCGTTTGGGTCTGAAAATGATCCTACATAGCCGATGAAACATTAGTGGTACCTCTTAAAGACATAGAAGTAAATGAAAAGCTCAAGTTCATAGAAAAGACTCTACAAATTAAAGACAGGAAAGTTAAGAATCTTAAACACAAGAGATTAGTTCTAGTCAAAGTAAAATGGGATTCCAAGAGAGGACCAGAGTACACTTGGGAGCTTGAATCAGAGATTTAGAGGAAATATCCACACCTATTCCAGTAGACCTCGAGGACGAGTTCTAAAACAAGGTGGGGAGGATATAATAACTCTCCTAAAATATTTCCGACATCCCTAAAATAATTAGAATATCCCTATACGCCTTAAAATACACCCTGTATACGAGATTTGACCTTAAATACCTTTAATATTATTTAATTTAAATAAAATTCAAAATCCTGGTGTCGCTTGCGGGCCGCGAAGACTCTCTCTTCGGCTTACGCGGGGCACGAGAACTTCGCTACACAGCCTCACCCAGTGCTGCCACGTGGCAGCTTCGTGTCGAGTCTATGCGTGTGACCAGACCAGGCTAGGGCCTACCCGACCTACGTCGCGGGCCGCGAAGACCCCTTCTGTTTCTTAAGCGGGCCGCGAGAAAGCCAGAATCAGACCCGATAAATAGATTTGATCGGCCTCAGTTCACAATTCACTCACACTCGAATTCTCTCTCAAATTTCTAAAGTATAGGCATAATATCGGGCATTATACCCACTAAAGTAGCAAAGCTTTGCCTCTCTTTGTAAGTATTTTAACCCCCCGGTTACGTATTAGATACGCTGCCCGATTGATCTAGCTCTCCGTAACGGTTGTCGAGGTTCTGCCCGACGTAGTCGTTGGAGTTCTGTCTCGGGGAGGGTATAACTAATGTAAATATTGGGTTATTATACTAACGCGTGTGCATTGTTTAATTTATTAGATTATAACCAGGAAACCACAGGAAAAAGTCTAAAGTAGCAATGTGAGTAATCTCCTTTTTGTAAACCTTTTTGCAAACTGTTTTTACAAAACCTCAATGTTTTAAATTATATTTCACAGTGATTGAGTATTCTCATACATACAAATACACACCGGAATACGCCACCAATACTTGGCAAAATACACAAGTATAAAAATACACAAGTATAAAAATACACAAGTATAATTATACCCTTACTTGGGAAATATTCCTGAAGGAATTACAAAACGAAATAAGTCAAAAATATATTATATTAACAAATATTCCTAATAATTATATACTTTGGAACTATATAATATGTACCCAACATATAACTCAAAGAATACCAATTCCAAAATAAGTCATAATACCTAAGCCTAAGAGTCGTTACACGACCTAGCCGTCTAATAAAACATAGCACGTGTGTAGGTAGTTGTACGGCCAGTGGAAAGGAGCTTTGAGTTACTAGACAGAAGAACGCAAATCCGTGAGTTCATGTCCCCTTTTTCTTTTAACTGTTTTCAGTTTTATAACTTCGGGGGTGAAATACATGTTTCAATGTTTCAAAGGTTTACAAATGGTATGGTTAGCTAAGGAATGAACTGTTAGATCATGTGAGTGGTGGGTACAACACTTAAGACCATTAATCCTTGTATAAGGACCGGGGGGCATGAGTGATAGATCTATTTGGGTGTTGCGAGCCCCACCCATGGGACTGGGAGTTGGCCCATGTGGTGACTATGTCGTTCCCGCCGGGTGGCCTGGTATGAAATCCGCAAAGGTTTGAGCCTTCCTACACCATTGCACACGTATTAATGACCTTGCAAATCATTAATTGATCTGTTCATAGACGCTTTCATACCGGTTTACAAAGGCATACATACAAATGTTTACAAGATTATTCATGCACACATACAAAAACACATGAACTCGCTCAACTTTTGTTGATGTTTTCAAACTACATATATTTCAGGAAACTGATGGATCTGGCGGTGTTTAAAAGTTCAAGAAGTATTTCAAGAGTTTATGTCATCCAAACTTTTGAAGGGTTTGACTTGGATGTCTTATCTTAGATAAGACATACGAGTCAAATCCTTGGTTTTTATTTATCGTTTGTGTAAAAGTCCTCTAAGGAACTTGTTTCTATTTGAATGGTTTGTAAGCTAAACTTGAAGTTTGATGGTTGGTACTAAACTATTTGGGTTTGTAATGTTTGAAACGTATTAATGGATGAACATCATATTTAATCATATAGTTGTTTGTTATAATTGAATGCAATGATATTAAGCAAGTCACACATCATACGCTTCCGCAAAAGTCAGGGTGTGACAGTTTGGTATCAGAGCTTCGATTGTAGTGACCTAGGATTCCTTCTCGAGTCTAGACTACAATCATTAGGACTCTCTCACGAAAATATTTTTACAAAATATTTTTCATTGCATCTACAAAATGCCAAGATCCATGGAACAAACATTTTACAAAGGAAAGACAAGAAACACAAACAAGGACATAGTTGATGGTTTAGAGTGCATGGGGTAGACTTGTTAACTTAGAAAAGTCTCACGTAGGAATGACGTGAATACATGTTAAAGTGATGCCTGTCTTTGCTTACATACACCGAGTGATAGTAGTTAACATATGTGCATATGCCATGATTATTATGTTACAGGTACTTATGTCATCTTCCGAGAGTGGGTTGTCTGATGAGCATGATCCTATGGCCATCATATCTGACGATGAGATAGCACACGACCCAGAGGTTTTCACGTCCGATACGAAGAGTGATCCAGAGATGTTGTCCGATGACGACGATGATTTCAAGCCATTTGCGCTGCCGGATTTTGGGGATGATATCCCGGATGTTGATGATATTCTTATTGATGATGTTTTTACACTCCCTATTCCTGTCCATGATCATCTCATCATCGGTCACCCCGATGGTGAGCATCTTGTTGCTCCTATACTCGATGTTGTCCCCCTCGTTGCCATTCCACCAGAGGATTGGCCTTTTGACGATCTCTTCGATGACGACGTGGATCTTTTTGTGGACGATCATCCTGCAGGGGAGTAGGGTGACGGGGAGGTGGATGACGTTGTTGTGTTGGACGTACCTCCTCCAGTTGTGCCAGTTATTGACATCTATTCGGATTCCAGTGTACATTCTGTTGCAGACTCCTTTGAGTCTGTAACCTCTTCGGCCCTGCAGGCTGCAGGACTCCACCTTTATGCTACTGATGACGATGATGCGATGTCTGCCGCTCCATCATCTCCTATTCGGGCCCCCACACCCCCTCATGTCCCAGATCATGTTCATGACCCAGATCCTGTTCATGACCCAGATCCTGTTCCTTTTGGTTTACCTTTTGTTGCACCGCTTATTACTGAGCCTGTTTCTGCTTCACTCAATCTTCCACCCGTTGTTCCACCTGTTCCACAGCCTCCACATGTTGATGTTGTCCCCCCTCATTTCGTTTCAGACGAGCATCGTACTGATCTCCCTATTGTTTTTCTACAGGAGATTCCAGCTCCTCATCTAGGGGAAGGCACTTCTAGTCAGCCACCGAGCTTTGACCCTTTTGCATCAGTTGACTTCCCATCCATCCCGCAGTTCACGCCTGTTACACCAGCTTCACTCGATGAGCCATTTAGATGGTTCCCACCTTACACCATGCCTATTTCTGATCCATATCACCCCTCGCACCACACTGGTTACACACGTGATGAGTTACTTCTATCCCTGCAGCTACAGTTCGAGATACTGAGCCGTAGAGTCCTCGAGCTAGAGTTTGGTGAGGGTGCTAGACGATCACCATTTCCATTGCATCCTACTTTTGTTCCCCCACCCTCATCATCGAGTTCTTTTGTTCCTCCACCGGCTGCTCCCACATTCCCAGGCTTTGATACCCGTTTCCTCACAGTTGAGCAGCAGATCAGCTATCTTATTCGCCGAGTTCATGAGCTCAAGGAGGAGATCGCTCACGTTCATAGTTTGATCTTTTTCCCTCCTCTTCCACCACCGTCAGCACCCTAGATTTTTGGTTTTCTGCAGGTACCCTACTTTTGATGAGAATGCCACAATTGATCCCAAGACTATGAAGACATGAAGACCCCTTTTTTATTGTTACTTTTGTATATGAAAAACTTGTTTGACCGGGGTAGTGTGACCTCGTGTCTCTTTTGATATGCTACAACTTAAAAACAATGTATCTTATGGTGGAATATTTATGAAAAGCTCAATAGTCGTGTTCTCATTAAATACATTGTTGACTTATCTGATCATGTGATGATTATATTATTATGTGATTGCTTGTTGTGATAAATATTTATATTATATATATATTTATGTACGCCTCCTAGACAATTATTTAATGAACAAGGCCTAACCTGCCCGATATTCTTACTAGAAGAACAATGTCGCCTCGACGAAATGTCAATAACAACAACACGCTGCCAAGGACTGAAGCAGAGCTGCAAGAACGCATCTCACAAGCTATTGCCCAGCACGAGGCCATCAGCTCAGAGCATAGCGGTGGTACCTCCAGAAATAACCCCCCAACCGGTAATGTTAAGTCACCTAAGACACATTACAACTCGTTTAGATATTTCCAATTGTGCTTTGCCAATGCTTACTGTGAATTGTGTTGCTTGTGTTACAGGCTGCACTTACAAGAAATTTCTAGATTGCAAGCCTCTTAACTTCGATGGTACTGGAGGTGCTGTTGCGTTTGTTCGTTGGGTAGAGAAAACTGACTCCGTGCTGAGGATGAGCAAGTGTGCTCCTGAACAGAGGGTTACATATATTTCTGGGTTATTTCTAGATGGAGTGCTTTCATGGTAGAACCTCCAAGTCCAAACACTGGGTGAAACTGCTGCATACGCGTTAACATGGGATAAGCTTAAGGAGGTAATGCGCAAGAAGTACTGCTATCGAGCTGAGATTTAGAAACTGGAGACAGAGTTATGGAACCTAAAAATGGATGGTCCGAAAATAGCCGAGTATATCTAGTGCTTCCATAATTTGTCAAGGGTTGTTCCTTACCTGGTGGAGCCAGAATTCAAAAGGATTGAGCGTTTTATCTGGGGATTGGCACCTCAGATCTTAAGTATGGTTACAGCTTCCAAGCCTCTGACTATTGCTGAGGCTATTGATCTAAGTGTGGCGCTTATTGAGGAGGCAGTTCGTTTGGGGAAGTTTTCTATCTCTGAGACGAAAAATAAGGAGACTCATGTGGAGTCCTCGGGTGATAATAAGAGGAAGTTCACAAATTCCAAGAAGAGCACACGAGCAAACAACAATGCCAACAAACGAAGGGAGACCAATCAGCCAGCTGAGGCCCAGACTGGCGCGAACAACACTTAACCTAAAGGAAAAGGGTATATGGGCAACCTGCCCAAGTGCAACATTTGTCAGTATCATCATACCGGCCAGTGCAGATATAGGAAGTGTGGCAACTGTGGAAGGATTGGGCATGTGAAGGAAGCATGCTGGTATGGCGTAGGGCGGGGTGATGGAAATCAGGGTGGTAATGGTAATGGTAACCGTGGTGGGAATGGATATGGAAACAGAAACCAAGGAGGGAATAACAATCAAGGAGGAAATGGGAACAAAAATGGAAACGGAAATCAAACGGGTAATGGAAATCGTGGAGGAAACAATGACAACAACAACCAGGGCGGAAATGGGAATGATAATGGGCGTGGCCAAGGCTGTTTTAACTACAGTGACTTGGGGCACTTCAAGAAGGATTTCCGTAAGAACAATCAAGCTCGAGGAAGGGTGTTTACCATTGGAGCCAGGCAAGCACGCCGGGATCCTAATGTGGTTACTGGTACGTTCCCTATTAATCAACGTTATGCATCTGTGCTATTTGATACTGGTGCCGATTTTAGCTTCGTATCCATAGACTTTAAGAATACACTTGGTTTAGTTACAAGTAAGCTAGACGTCCCTTATTCGATAGAAATGGCTAATGGAAAGTTAGTAGAGGCGAACGAAGTGATTAAGGGTTGTACTTTGGAGCTTGGAGAGCGCAAATTTTCTATTGATCTTCTATCGGTTGTACTTTGATGTCGTGGTCAGGATGGATTGGTTGTCGAACAACCGTGCGGAGATAGTTTGTCATGAAAAGACCATTCGCATTCCGTTGGCGAATGAGGAGACGATTGTGATTCATGGAGAGAAGCAGGATATGCCCTTGCAGATTATCAATTGTATGAAAGCACAGAAGTGTCTATGAAAAGGATGCGTTGCCTTCCTAGCTCCTGTAGTGGATAAGAAAGTCGAAGAGCCAAAGCTTGAAGACATCCCAGTGGTGAGGGATTATCCTGAGGTCTTCCCCGAAGATATGCCAGGATTACCTCCGCAGAGACAAGTCGAATTCCACATTGACTTGGTTCCAGGCGCCGCGCCTGTAGCAAAGGCACCATATCGACTTGCACCATCCGAGATGCAAGAGTTATCCACGCAGCTTCAGAAATTGCTAGATAAGGGATATATAAGGCCGAGCTTCTCTCCTTGGGGAGCTCCGGTGTTATTCGTTAAGAAAAAGGATGGTAGCTTTCGGATGTGTATCGACTACCGGGAATTGAACAAGTTAACTATCAAGAATCGGTATCCATTACCGAGGATTGACGACTTGTTCGATCAATTACAAGGATCGAGCTATTACTCCAAGATTGACCTTCGGTCTGGCTATCATCAATTAAGGATTCAAGAGGAGAGCATACCAAAGACTGCGTTCACGACTCGATACGGGCACTACGAGTTCCTTGTGATGCCGTTCGGATTGACTAACGCACCAGCAATATTTATGGATTTGATGAATCGTGTATGCAAGCCATATCTCGATAAATTTGTTATTGTATTTATCGACGATATTCTGATTTATTCGCGAACGAAGCAAGAGCACGAGCAACATCTCAGAGCCATTCTGGAACTACTGAAGAAAGAGAAGCTCTACGCAAAGTTTTCAAAATGCGAATTTTGGATATGTGAGGTATAGTTCCTTGGTCATGTGGTGAACGAGAATGGTATCCATGTGGACCCCGCAAAGATTGAAGCGACAAAGAACTGGGAAACTCCCAAAACACCGACTGAAATTCGACAATTCTTGGGATTAACGGGCTATTACCACAGGTTCATCGAGAATTTCTCCAAAATAGCTCAATCGCTAACTTCCCTTACTCAAAAAGATAAGAAGTATGACTGGGGAGACAAGCAGGAAGAAGCCTTTCAATTGCTTAAAAACAAGCTATGCGATGCACCGATACTATCCCTACCCGAAGGCACCGAAGACTTCATGGTATATTGCGACGCTTCACGTCAAGGATTTGGTTGCGTGCTCATGTGTGACAACTGGCACTTTTCCATGAATTCCGTACAATAATAAACAATATACTGTGCTTTAATGACTGTGTATGATTGAATTAACAAGACGAATGATTTTCTGATTACAGTCATATACATACAATGGCATTTCATGTTGCAAGATTTTTATCATTACTAAATGCAACACAGCATGGTACAATTAGTGCACGAAACAAAGTTAGCACAGTTATCAGACAAACTAGAAGTACTGACGGGAGTTCAGTACCTAGACAGACGTGATGTTAAGACACAGAATGAGCCTGAAACCAAGAGTTATACTAGAATAGTGTGTAGAAAAGTAGGGATCATAAAACTGCTTACCTAGTGATGATTCAGGTACTGGACAGTGACAGAAACACAGTAAAACTGTAGAATTCTGCAGAAAATAACCAAATTCAGCAATTTTCAGCATTTTAACAACTAAATATAATGCAGAAATGTGGGTTAATGGTCTAGAATACCTTCCTAATTGCCGGGAATCAAAAATGTCATAAAAGACAACATAAAGCACACCAAACTGCGAAATTTAGCACCTTAACGAACCGGTAACCAACCGAACAACCGGACACTACCCGAAACATCAAATTTTCACTAGAAGCATTGTTTTAGTGTTTTGAAGCTAGTTATGGTCACCGAACATCATAACACCTCATATAAACACTAAACACTTAAATCCCTAAATTAAACACTTAAAGCCTAACTAGATGGAAGTAACCAAAAATTGAAACACAACCATATACCCCCCCTTTACGGTTAGGAACATGGGGACCCACCCCATGATTTTATTCACTTGTGTAATGGATATGCCTAATGCTTTTGGAACATAATAACCCCTAGGTAAAATAATGTTGGGAATTTTCTATTAAAGACCACAAGTTCATGATTCATATTCTTCATCACCATTCCAACCAACAAAACTTCTTCTTCCCCTCTCAAGAAGCTACGACCAACATCCCTAAACTCACCATCAATTTTTCTAGCAACCTTCCAAGTATTCTAAGGTGGGAAGCAAAGGAAGTTGAAGGACCATCTCTAGGAGCTATTAACCACTTCAAATCTTCATCATCTTCCAACTTGTTCTTCCCTAGCCCTTGTGCTAGTAGTATGCCTCTAATAACTTGATTTTACTTCTAATTTTGATGGTTAAAAGATTATGTAAGTGGTTAATCATAAAGATCATAAAGAAGCAAGAAGATGAACTTTCACATAAAGCTTAAAATCATAAGAATCTATGTTGTTTTAGTGTATGTGTGAATCTTGATGATCGATTTCTTGTGATTAAGATGTTGATCATCATAAGAAGCTTGCTAAATTGTGATTAAACACATGATCTAGCAAGTGAGAGGATGAATCTTGTGAAAGACAAAATGGTCATCCTTTATGTTCATCATGAACTTGAAAATAAAGTTGTTTTAGAGTATGTTGATGATGGATACATGTTATAAGTCTTGTAAATGGATGATTACAAAAATAATTTTCTCAAGAAACCAAAGTTATTTACAAGATTTACATAATCATGATTTTTAAAGAAACTAATCATGTTTTAAGTGATAAATCAAAGCTAGAAACATGTTGTTAACAAGAAGAATACAAGAAAAATCATTTTTAGAAAATCATCTTGTAAGTTGTGAAAGACTAAATTTTACAAGAATGAGATTCATAAACAAATAACCATATTTTTAAGGGTAACTAAACTTACTTAACAACATATTAAGTTACTACAAACTTTTACAAAATTTCAAGTTCATTATATAGTGTTACATGATTTTGGCTCATGGTAAGTGTTGGTTGAATTATTGTTGATTGGTGATGATTTTAAAAGAAAATGATATGCTTTAAAAGCATGGAAACCTCCATTTTTAAGGGGAAACTATGGCAAAATTTTTGTAGAATTTAAACACTTAGAAAAATATTTTTAAACAAGTGTTTATAAGTAAATTTTAACCATGGTTTTTCATGTAAAATTTGTCAAAATTTTTGTTACAATAATTACAAATATTGGAGGTTGGTTTTGATAAATAAAAGTGACTAAGTATACATTTAGGAAAATATATATTTAGATGTCACAATTTATGTGATTACTTGTATATTATGTGTATTAGTTATATTATTTTAGGACTTGAAATAATATAACTTACCAAAATACCAAAAATTGTAATACAAAATATTAACAAAATTACAAGAAAACAAATATATAATTTATACCTGAATATTGGACAAACCAAACAAGGAATATGGATTACATATATATATATTCCGGAATTAAGTTCATATATATTTTGACAAATAAGTTAAATGGTATTTTGGAAACCAAAGAAACGGAAATAATAAATTTTACAAGTGTTACAAAAATATATCATATTTTTGTCAAATAGAAAATACATTATTTTTGCATAGAGAAAAGATATATATGTTTTCTTGAATTATTAGAAGATATATTATTTTGAAGAAAATAAATATTTTCTTAAACAAACCAAAAATATATTATTTTTGGGTGAAAAATGGATTTATAAACATTTTCTAAGATAATCTTGAAAATATATTATTTTTGATGTTTATATGAAAATATAATTATTTTTGCCAAGGAAGAAATATGGATGATTTTCTATAAAAGTTTTTCTTAAAATACGTATATTTTAAGAATATATACTGGTGAATTTTTATTAGTTAAAAATAATATTCTGGAAAATTAAATACAAGATTAAGTATAAAATACTTAATGAATACAAGGAAATACGTATTCTCGTACGTACAAATACACACCGGAATACACCACAAATACTTGGCAAAATACACAAGGATAATTATACCTATACTTGGGAAATACCCATGAAAAGAATTACAAAACGAACTAAGGCAAACATATATTATTTTGAAAATATTCCAAATAAATGGATGAATATAATTTAGGGTTATTAGATTTTATCACCCTCAACTATTGTCTATTGGCCGCTGTCACCCCCAACTATCACTTTGACGCCCGTCACCCCCAACCTAACACTTTGTGTGTTCTGTCACCACGTCGTTAACCGATCCCTAACTTTTGAACATGTTACTACACTTTTTGGGGTGTCATAATGATCTTGGGAAGGTTTTAGGGATCTTAGAACACCACCAAAAGTATAATAACAGGATCAAAAGTTAGTGATCTGGTGACATAACACACTAAGTGTTAAGTTGGGGGTGACGGGAGTCAAAGTGATAGTTGGGAGTGGCAGAGGCCAATAGCCAATAGTTAAGGGTGATAAAATCCAATAACCCTATAATTTAAGTTAAGAAATTATTATTTTAACTAATAGTGATATACTTTGAAATTATATAATGTACATCAAAGATGTAACTAAAAGTATACCAAGACTTCCAAAATAAGTCTTAATGAACAACTAAGACAAAGAGTCGTTACACGACCTAAACGTCTAATAAAACATGGCACGTGTGTAGGTAGTTGTACGACTCATAAAAACTTTGAGCATACGAGATAGCAGGACGCAAACTTGTGAGTTCATGTCCCCATTTTTTTTTCTAAACTGTTTTCAGATGTATAACTCTCGGGGGGTGAAATACATGTTACATATGTTTCAATGATATGACTTGGCTATGAAATGAACTATTAGATCATTTGAGCATAGGCTGAAACTGAAATGGCAATAACTCTCATAAGAATCATGGACAAAGGTTATATCTAACGGGTACGGTCGAGCCCTACCCATGGTCCTTATGTGACCAATTAGAGTGCTTTAGTGTCCCAGTCGATGTGATTCGACAACGGTCAAGGGGATTTGACACAGTCATGGTGATTTGATACAATCAAGGGGATTTGACACAGTTAAGGTGATTTGACACAGTCGAGGGGATTCGACACAGTCGAGGGGATTCGACACAGTCGAGGGGATTCGACACCGATAATTGTCTACTCGGATTGAGTACTCCCTATGTCTTCACATACATTAATGGTCCTTGCAAAACATTAATTGATCTGTTCATAGACGCTTTTCATACCTGTTTTCAAAGGAGTCTCTCAAATGTTTACTAGTTTATCAATACTCATACAAAACGCATGAACTCGCTCAACTTTTGTTGATGTTTTCAAAATTACATGTATTTTAGGAAACAAGTTGGATCTTGGGCGCTGGTGTTGTTTCGAGATGTAAATTTCCAGTTTAGATGTCATCCACTTTTGTTGGGTTGTAAGTTAATCGGAGGTTATGTTGTTTGAAACTTAAATGACTGGTGTTTGTAATATTTTGAACTTTATGAATGGATGAACATCATTTTGATCATGTAGTTGTTTGTTATAATCGAATGCAATGAGAACCGATCTAGTCACACGCATACGCTTTCGCAAAATTCAGGGTGTGACAGTTTGGTATCAGAGCTTCGATTGTAGTGAACTAGGATTCCTACTCGAGTCTAGACTACAATCACTAGGACTCTCTCACGAAAACATTTTTACAAAAAAGGTTTTTCATTGCATTTACGAAAGCGCCAAGATCCATGAATCAAACGTTTTTCAAAGAAAAGACAAGGCAAGGACATTAGTAGGGAAAAGAATACCCCAAATTAAAGTGCCAATTGAGGCATAGTCTACATGAGATAGACTTGCCAAAGACAAAATGACCACCCCCCCTCTAAAAGGACAAACGAGAGTTATATGTGACATGATGCATCTATTTGCTTGTTTATACTAAATAACATATTTATTCATTAATATATATGCGTATAAGTGTACGGAATAATTATTGACGTGAACGAGATACCTTCGACTCCGAATCCTATTATTGTTCTTAACTCGCACGATGAGACTATCAACCTCGCATTTATTGCGAAGCTTATGGCTGGAGTGATTACCAAACGAGATCCTGAGCTGGTTTCCGTAGAAGATGGTTGTTCTTCGCTCTCGAATGTAAAGGTGCCTGACTACGGTAGTGACAGCGAGGCGGAGGAGGCAACCTTGGAATAACAACCTTATTAGCAGGACGAGGTCCTTTGGCTATTGTGAAACAAGATTGACGACACTCTCGTCCAGTCAAGGAAGTTGAGATACTCATCTTGAAGGTGCCCCTCCAACTACTAGGAATTCTCCTTATTCCTATTACGTCTAAGAATCGTGCCTATTCGCGCGTAACGATAACGGATGTTAGCGCGTGGACCACCACAATGGTCCTTTCCATGTCGGAGGTATAAGGACAGTAGTGTCCCCTCTTTGGTTGATCATCTACTTTGAACGAGGTAAAATTGGGGTGACCATGCAAGACAATTTATTATTACGGGGGCCCACGTAATAACAACTTGTAGTGCATAGGGAATCCTGGTGGACTCTGCGGGTCAAGCTAATGATCACCATCCATCCAAAAATTTCTAAGTGTTCACACCTTCATCTAATAGAACAATACCTATATAGTTGCTTTAGCACTCTACAAAGTAGGAAATCTGTCTTTGCCTACTTCGTGTCTGACACTTCTACCTGTATACGAGTCGTTTGGGAACCGATATTGAAGAAAAACTAGATAATTGACCGAAATCAAATTATCTAGGGGGTTTGGATCTGCATAAAAGGGTTGGTTTTCTCTCGTTCGATTTGATGGAACAGTTCTTCTTCTCCGGTAAACTCTGCAAAACACAGCACCGTTAGCCTCATCAAGGGGAGAAGAGGGGTTCTCTCCTTGACCCGACTCCGGCGTGAGAATAAGTATGTGTTTATGAAGAAGAAGAGGTATTGACAAAGTGTGTGTAACTTGAATTTCATACCTGAATTGTTCTCATATTTATAGCCGAGCATTTTGGGCGGGAAAACTCATTGGTGAAATGTTGACGGAAGATGCTAACCCCGTAAGCGGTTACATTTCCTTCCGTTAAGCTTCTCGATCCGTTGTGAGTGCACACGGATCGCTGTTTAGATCTACGGATGGGGGTTTGCCACGTAGAAAGTGATCAAGTGGAGGTTTCTCTCCAACTTCATGCCATCATCGTGACTTCAGGGATGCCTGAGGTGATGACACGTGTCCAGACGGTTGTAACCATTTAGTGGTGCACGATTGGGTCCTTCTAGAAGGTTATTGTCATAATCCTGTGTGACTCTTTATCGTGTGGTACCAATTGGGTGAATAATATCTAAGTCTAGATATTATTAGGCGGAAGTGTTTAACTTAGGATTTTCATCCTTTGTTTATGGAGGAAAGCGCAAGGATTTATGATTTCCTTTTGGCGCGCGAGTGTTGTCTGCTACCCGTCTCTTAAGCCTTCTTTGTAGGACCGGTGCGCGGCCGCGCAAGGTCAAAAGGGCTGAAAGACAA
This sequence comes from Helianthus tuberosus, assembly GCA_030545235.1. Taxonomy (NCBI): domain Eukaryota; kingdom Viridiplantae; phylum Streptophyta; class Magnoliopsida; order Asterales; family Asteraceae; genus Helianthus; species Helianthus tuberosus. Next base: position 95,338,189 of record CM060452.1, read on the forward strand.
GGTTGTAATATGGTCCTAAGTACTTGTTACAAGGGTTTTGGGACCTTACCCCTTCAAGTCCCCCCAGTCTAGTGTTGCTCTTATGCAAGTAAGTGGAGCACTGGACTTATGAGAGGGAAATGCTTTTTGGCGCGAAAGAAGGGAATCTTCTATGGGAAGATTTACTTTGCTTATTATCAAGATTTTGAAAATCTTTGACTTTAGATGGGCCTGGTACAGTAAGGACTGAGTGACAGGCTGCCTACTGTCAGTTGTCCCTTACTGTTCGTGCTTTGCACGCCCGCGTGTACTCGCGTTTGTGTTGATTCTCACTTGCTCTTGCCGCTTGGGTAACTGTGATATCCGGAAAAGGTGCTATGACGGTTACCGATGCTATTTATTGCGGTGAGTATATAAGTTTGTTTGAGTTGCCCCTTTCTGTTAATCATTGCTTTGTTGAAAACTTTTCCCCTTCCTTTCTTCATTATCCGTTAAGAAAAATTTTGTCATTTCTTCCTTCTTATGTCAACCGGAGAACACCAAGAAGACTTATCCAAATAAATGTCTGCTGAACTTCCACCGTTAAAGTGGCCCAGAGCAACTTTCGATGGTTTGGTTTGAAACCTTAGATTCCCGGAGAACTGGGGTGCCCTGTACCCTGAGGAGGGTCAGACGGCAGCAGATGCTCCGGCTGGGTATACCACTCTCTTTTGGGATTTTTTCTATGAAGGCAACTTTCGCTTGCCTGTAACAAAATTTTTCCTTGAAATCCTTGAGCATTATAAGTTTCATATCTCCCAACTTCACCCTATTGGCATGGTTAGGGTTCGACATTTCGAGTTTGTGTGTCGAACGATGCATATTGAGCCAACGGTCCTTCGATTTAGGGTTTTTCACCAAATGCACTGTACCCAAGGGTTTTATTCGTTTGTCCAAAGAGCGTCCGCAAAGAAGATCTTGCAGCATCCTCCAAAATCTTTCCACGATTGGAAACAAAAATTTTTCTTTATCAAGGCAGGGGTGATTCCGACGAGGATGGTTCTAAGGGGAAAAGAAGACGTTCTTATTGAAACGATTCGGACCCCTGTTGACGAAAATTGGTATCAAGATCTGAAGGAAGTTCCTAACATTGCCTTGCCAGAGAAAGCCCTTGTTGGTGCTAGTATGAGTTTGAATTGGAAGATGGACCGGGAAGACAAACTGGTGTATATGGAGGATGGTAAAGGTAAAATTGGGATTTTACCCCTTCTTCCTCATTTTTTTTTTTGACTTGCTCTTCCTTTCTTGCAGTTGTTTCGTTGTATGTTGTTACATATAAGAGGGAAGGCGGAAAGATGGGTACCATTCAGAAGAAACCTGATGAGGAGCTTTGGTACCATCGGATTGTGAGGAATTTTGTTCTTTCGTGGGATGCAGATCTGTCTTTTCAACCTGCTGCTGGCACTAGTAAGCCATTATCCTGTTCTTTATCATCTGCTTCTTTTTGCGCATCTGAAAAAGTTCCATTTTGTACTTTAGCAGGTGAGTTGTCAAATTTGGGCATAGGCCCCTAGAAGAAAAGACGCGCGGCAACTACTACTTACGCGCCGAAAAAGGATGATGCTGAGAAAGCGCAATCTGCTAGGGTTAAGAATATCGGAGGGGAGAAGAAAGGTATGCGCCGTTCCTCTGACTCCAGGTGTGATTATGTGGTGGTTTCTGACTCTTTGGAGGGTCTTGCGCCTGCAGTTGTTATTAGGAGGCCCAAACCGGAGCCCAAAGATACTGCTGACATCCCTCCATCCAACCCAGATGATCCCATTGACTTGGAGTCCAGTCCTGAACACTTGGTGCGAAAGAAGGCGGATAAAAGGAAACAGACTGATGCTGAAGCTGAGGGTTAGCCCTCAAAGAAGATCCAGAGAAAGAAAATTACCAGGAAAGGCAATCTAGACGCTTTTATTTCTGAGTCTGTTCCTAGTAAGTGTTACCTTTGCTTCTTTTCTTCATGCGCATTGGATACTCATAGATTTTGTTTTTTCAGTAGTCCCAACTTCTCCTGTTCCTACAGAGCCGCCGCCTGTGGTTAACGAAGAAATCCCACCCGCTCCTCCGCGTGCTACTGTTGTTGATCAGTTAAAGTCTGCTGAGGGTGGTGTGGAGAAAGTTGTTGAGGGTGACGAGCCTGCTGATGCCGCTGTGGAAACCGAAAAAGTTGTTTGTCCAGGGGTTGCGGATAGTGCTGGTGACCCTCAAGCTCCTGAACTTGCTAGTCATGGGAAAGAAAAAGCTGCTGCAGAAGTTAACGTTGCAACTTCTCCTCCTAGAACTTCTGGCTTTATGCCTGAAAACATTGAGAAGATTTCTGCTAGAGATCAAGGCACATTCTCTGATGCTGGCCAGAATTCCCCAATCCGCCCAGATGAGACTCTGGGGGATTACTCCTATAGAACTTATTCAGAAAAAGATGCTTCTAACATACATGCCCCTGTCTGGAATCTGAAGAAGGGTGACACCTTCTCAGACTGGCACGTGCGCTGGGACTGGTTACAGGGGATCTTTCCGCCGGGGGAAATCAAATTTCAAGAAAGCCGGTCTCACGAGCAAACTTATCATGCTTACCTTGAGGAAGCTGCTTCTCATGCATCGACCACTCATCGTATAGTGCGTGAATGACGCAGCATGCACAAGGAGTGGGATGCTTTTCAGGTGTCCAAGAAGAAATTTGCTGCGGATGAAAAACGGATTGCTCAAATGAAAGCTAAATTGGAAGCTGATCAAGCCAAGTTTGAGGCTGATCGTAAAACTGAGGAATGGTCTGTTGCGGGTTGGAAGAGGAAAGCGGAAGCCGAAGCTGCCCTCCTTTCCGAAGAACGCAAAAACTGGAAGAAAATTTGCGAAAAAGATAATGCTGAGAAGGTAAATCTCCGTAATGTCATCAATAATCTCAAGGCTGAGATTGAAAAACTGAAGAAACAGGATGCGGGGGTAGAAAAGTTGAGAAAGGAGAAGGCCGATGCAGAAGCTGCGCTAGAAGAAGCGCGTTCTCATAGGGAGCGCAATGAGCAACGAGAGGTACGAGCTTGCGCCATTCTAGCTCTTAGAGATAAAGAGTTAGGAGAACTTACTGCTTTGCTTTCTGACCAGGAACAACTTAAAAAGGATCTGGAACTTGCGCATTCCGAAAGGGCTGAAACCTCTCGCCGTTTGACTGAAACCGAAGAAAAATTGGAAAACTCTGAAACGGCGCGGGCCACAGCGGAAAGCGAGCTTGATCCTTTAAAGAGTGATATGGCGTGGCTGAAAGATCGTGGAATTGCCTGTGTAAGTTGCTTCTTATTTTTCGTTGTGGGAATGTTTTTGTACCTTCTTGTTATTTACCCTTTCTTATTTTCATAGGTTGCTGAATTAGTGTTGAATTCTGAGGAGTTGGATAAAACCGTTGACCGTTTAGTTGTTGCTGCACGAAAGGATGGGTATGCCCAAGGATACGCTGAGTGCTCTCAGCATGTGAATAGCGCTTTGAAGGTTGATTGGGATATCAGTAAATCCGCGACTTATGGTGTTGATACTGGTGCTGCGCTTACTGCTTTGAAGGCAGAATTTAACAACTTGCAGCTTCCTGTTATGGATCTTATAAATGTTGCGCTGCAATCTGATGATCACGTGGCACAACTAAAGGAAATCTTTCCGGATGAAGGTGAAGATTTAGTGTAGGTCCTTTTGAAATGGTATTGAACAATTTTCTGTAATATTTGGGATGTATATCCCTTCCTTTGTTGGTGCGCTGTTGCGCAAGTAACTAAAACACTGCCGTGTTTGATAGTTTTTAAGGCGTATTTGTACGCCGAGAATAGTATGTTGTGTGTTTTTAGTTTACAATATTTTGCATGAATATAATTGCTTTGATAGAGTAAGGCGAATGAAGTTAGTATAAAGCTCATGTGTGAACTTATGGTCGTTTGTGACGTAATCACTGACCGTTCATGGCTTTGTTTTGTAATTACCATAATGTTTTTGCGCTTACTTAAAAGAAATTGCATGCACTTTGTAAGAAAAACACAAGAATAATAGAAACTTTGCTTGTTTATTACGGGGTAGGGCACAGAGGCCATTACAAAGTTTGCTAATAAATATGCGAGACTTAACTTACTCTATTCTCCCGCTTTGTCTTAATAAATTGTGTCTTTCTGCGCGGAGACCATAGAGTTTCTTCTTAGTTTTTCGCCCTTTTGCTCGGGCCTTCCTCGCCTCGAGTTATCTGCTTTATTTCCTTGCGCACGTTTTGTAGCAAATGTGTGAGCTCGCCACTTTTAAGGGCTTTCTCAATCTTGGTGCGCAAGGAAATGCAATTGTTGGTGGTATGGCCATTGTCCTTGTGATATTCGCAATATTGGGCTGGGTCTTGTCCACGCTTGTTTTTCATTGGGATCGGTGGTTTGAACTGATAGTCTTCAATGCTCAAAACTTCCGCGGGGGTTTTAGTTAAGGGAGTCCATTGCCTCTCCCTGTTGTCCTGTTTGATTTCCCTCTGCGCAGCAAGTTTATTGATCGTTGCCCGAGCATCCTCGGATGAATGGTTTCTCGAGCCAGAATCGCGCCAACCCTTCTTGAATTTCCTCCCGCCACTTGAGCCTAAGTCGGAGGGTCGGTTATGTGGTGGTGGCGGCCTATTAGTAGTAAGGTTCTTTTCTGTTTGTGCGTAAACCTTAGCTGCTGCCATTACTTTCTCCCAGCTCTTCGGGAGGCCTTCTGTCCCAGACAGGACTTTGATCATATCATCGCATCTGACCGCATATTTAAACTGTGCATGGATCAGTTGCTCGTGGACTCCCCCGATCTCCAGTACTTCTTTGTTATATCGGGTGATAAAGTCCTCCAGGCTTTCGTCGTCATGACGCCAAATGTTCATCACATCTGATGTGTCTCGGATAGATCGTCGTTGTTGACTGAAATGAGCCAGGAATTTCTTGCGCAAATCTTTCCATGATGTGATGTTTCCGATGGGTAAATTATCGAACCAGATTCTTGCAGCGCCAGTAAGGGTCTGTACGAAAAGATGGCACCATAATGGTAGAGTCCAGCCACCTACTAGCCCTGCGCTTGTAAAAACCCTCAAGTGGTCATCAGGGTCTGTCAGCCCATTAAATTTTCCCACGTTGGACGGTAGTTTAGCTTTCTCAAGCGGAGCCAAAGCTATTTCCATGATGAACTTTGAATTTTCCGCTACTTCCGCATGGCGGTAAATCAAATCATAGTTGTGTTCAGCCTCGGGGTTGTAAACCGCACGGGGTTTACACTTGTTATAGTTCAACCGACTAAACACACCGACATTGTCACCTATGCGATAGGTTGGATCATCTTCACTGGTGTAGGTATTTTGTTGAGAACCCAACCTAGTGTGGACTGATGCTCTCCGGTGGGAATGTGACTCATCTCGATGCTCTCGTCGACGAATCCCAGATTGGGTATACTCGTATCTCGACGGAGATCTGGAGTATACCTCTGTGTCTTCGATGTGAGACGGGCCCTCACGTTGAGAAGCATGAGCACGAGATCCTGGCCTTCGCGACTGAGTTTAAGGAGCAGTCTGTGCACACAGCTGTGTGTATACTGCATTTAGTGCCCCTTGAGACCTGACATACCAGGAGATTGGAGTTTCTCCTGGAGGCAGAATTGAGTGAACAGGGATTTCTGGCTGTATCCCTGGAGTGATAGGTTCATTCACACGATTGGATTGCACCTCGTTGTCATCCGAGGCATCCTCTGGAATTCCTTCAACCTGAACGTTGTTTCCGACATTCGGCGGGAAAACTCGTTGGGAAAACTCTGGAATTCCTTCAACCTGAACGTTGTTTCCGACATTCGCGTTGGATTGCACCTCGTTGTCATCCGAGGCATCCTCTGGAATTCCTTCAACCTGAACGTTGTTTCCGACACGAAGTGTGTGTAACATGAATTTCATACCTGAATTGTTCTCATATTTATAGCCGAGCATTTTAGGCGGGAAAACTCGTTGGTGAAATGTTAACGGAAGATGCTAACCCCGTAAGCGGTTACATTTCCTTCCGTTAAGCTTCTCGATCCGTCGTGAGTGCACACGGATCGCTGTTTGGATCTACGGCTGGGGGTTTGGCACATGGAAAGTGATCAAGTGGAGGTTTCTCTCCAACTTCATGCCATCATCGTGATTTCAGGGATGCCTAAGGTGATGACACGTGTCCAGATGGTTGTAACCGTTTAGTGGTGCACGATTGGGTCCTTCTAGAAGGTTATTGTCATAATTTTGTGTGACTCTTTATCGTGTGGTACCAATTGGGTGAATAATATCCAAGTCTGGATATTATTAGGCGGAAGTGTTTAACTTAGGATTTTCATCCTTTGTTTATGGAGGAAAGCGCAAGGATTTATGATTTCCTTTTGGCGCGCGAGTGTTGTCTGCTACCCGTCTCTTAAGCCTTCTTTGTAGGGCAGGTGTGCGGCTTCGTAAGGTCAAAAGGGCTGAAAGACAAGGTTGTAATATGGTCCTAAGTACTTGTTACAAGGTTTTTGGGACCTTACCCCTTCAGATATCTAAGCAAGTGAAGATAGCTAACACTCGGGAAAGATTCAGTAACTTTACACTCTCTATCACCCCTATATGTACAACCCCCATATCTTGGGAAGTATACCCGTTTCTGTAAAACTGAAGACCTAAGAAAACAATATAGAAGGAAAATAACTACTACTTTCATATTATGGAACTTGTATGACCGAGGTGATGTAACCTCGAGTTCATTTTGTTTTCCTCTGTTAAAAACAATAAGTCAAGTTGTCAAGCATATATGAAAGCTCAGTGGTTGTTTTCTTACTTATACATTGTTGATTATATATGCATGTGATGTAGGGTGATTACATGTTTGTTTGTGGTGATATATACCTCATAGACAATTATTGGATGTTGTCTAACCTACCCCATACCTTTTTGCTAGAAGAAAATGCCGCCAAGAGGTGACACAGACACTAATACGTTACCAAGGATAGAAGCCAAACTACAAGAGCGCATCTCACAAGCCATCTCTCAGCACGAGGCCCTCCGCTCCGAATATAGCGGTGGTACCTCTGGGAATAACCCCCCAATCGGCTGTACCTATAAACAATTCTTGGGCTGCAAGCCCCTAAATTTCGATGGCACTGGGGGTGCTGTCGCCTTTATACGCTAGGTGGAGAAAACGGACTCCCTATTGAGAATGAGCATATGTGCTCCGGAACAAAGAGTTACGTACATTTCTGGGCTGTTTCTTGACAGAGCGCTCTCGTGGTGGAACCACCAGGTGCAGACATTGGGTGAAGCTATTTCATATGCATTAACGTGGGATGAACTGAAGGAGTTAATGCGCAAAAAATATTGTTCTCGAGCAGAGATTCAGAAATTGGAAACGGAATTCTAGAACTTAAAAATGGATGGACCGAAAGTAGCAGAATATATTCAGCGATTCCATGATTTATCTAGGGTCGTTCCCTATCTTGTCGAGCCAGAATTCAAGAGAATCGAGTGGTTCATTTGGGGACTTGTGCCTCAAATCCTAAGCATTGTTACTGCCGCAAAGCCTCCAACCACCACGGAGGCTATCGATTTGAGTGTTACGCTTACTGAAGAAGCTCTTCGAATGGGAAAGTTTCTGGGATCCGAGACAAACAAGAAAGAGACTCATGTGGAGTCAATGGACGACAATAAAAGAAAGTTTTCGAACCTGAAGAAAGGCACCCAAGTCAGTTATAACGACTCTAATGCAAACAAAAGAAGGGAAGTGAACCCGCCTCATGGCATGAAAGCTTATGGAGCCACTAATAAGACCGGTGGCAAGGTTTATTTGGGGACTAAGCCGAGATGTGACAAATGCAAGTTTCACCATGAAGGTCTAAGGCCTAAGTGCGACAGATGTGGAAAAGAAGGACACAGCAAGGATGCCTGTTGGGCGAAATATCCTAAACAAGGGGGAAATTATGACTGCAACCAAAATGAAAACGATAATGGTAGAGTTCCAGGTTGTTTCAAATGTGGTGACGTGGGGCACTTTAGGAAAGATTGCCCTAGGATGAACCAAGCAAGGAAGAGTCTTCACGATCGGAGCACGTGAAGCACGCCAGGATCCAAATGCGGTTACGGGTACGTTCCCTACTAGCCAACTCTATGCATTCATTTTGATTTACACTTGCGCCGACTTTAACCTTGTATTCTTAGAACTTAAGAACCTACTTGGCCTAGTTTCAAGTAGGATAGACGTTTCGTATTCTTTAGAATTGGCAAAGGGAAGGTTAGTTAAAGTAAATGAGGTGATTAAGGATTGTGTTTTGGAACTTAGAAAGCGGGAACCTTCTATTACCTGTTGACTTTGGAAGTCATGATGTTGTAGTCAGCATGGATTGGCTATCCAAAGATGGAGCCGAAGTTGTTTTTCATGAGAAAATCATTCGCATCCCTCTTGCGAATGATGAAACACTTAGTCCACGGCCTTCATTCAGTTGATGCAAGGACGCTGGGCCCATAAGGCGGTGGATTGCGACATCCCACATTGGTCATAGAGACACTGAAGCGCCTCCGAATAGGGTTGCATAGCCTCCCTTGCTCATATTGTCGAAAAAAGAGACCAAGGAGCCAAAGCTAGAAGACATCCCCGTTGTGAAGGAATTTCAAGAAGTCTTTCCCGAAGACTTGCCTGGGTTACCTCTGTGACACCCGACCTCTCAGGCCGTACCGGACATTAGTAATCTGTATAGTAGACATGTAACATGACTATTTGTGACTAAATGTGATGTTAATATATGATATTTGATGTGTTGATAAATTTAGATGTGTATAAAAATTATGTTGGCAACGATAAAACTAACGCTTATCGCGTAACGTTTAAAATGCGAAAAGAACGTCGGTGACCACCCGATCAGTGTTAAAATCCTAAAAATAGTCTGTTATAATTAGAATAATAATTTTAATCATATCCGTGTGGAAAAATAATTTAAAACGCTAAGAAAGTCTATTTTTCAAGTTTGAGCGCGTACTGCGCGAATTAAACAAAATACCGTCAAAGCAGCCAATCAAGGCAACTGGTAATTATTTCAGTAATAATTTTACGTTATTATTTTTATAGAACAATAAAAATAATTTAAAACGCACTAAAACGGGATTAAAACGCTAGATAAAATACCCGGTATTCAGTAAGATACCTGTCTTTGGATTAGTATGCATATAATATATGTATGTATGTATGTATGTATGTATATATTTCGTGAGAAAGGAGATGTGTGGCGGCAATGTGGGCTGCCCACATTCTCTTGAACTTTGCAAATTGACACTTGTAAACACTAGGAAGAAAGGTGGTGGTGATTACATGCTTCCATACTCCATCATATTTCCAAGAAACCCAATTCAAAATTCACTCTCTCTCTTCCTCATACCAAGCTTGGCCGAACACCCCTATTACACTATCACTTTCATTTTCAAATCCAAATCTTGGAGAATCATGTCCATTCCAAGGTGATTTCAAGCTTGTAAGAAGGTTTGGAAGTGATTTCAAGCAAAATTCAAGCAAGAACATGCCTCATATCACCATCTTTTCTCAAAAACCCACTTTGAAAACTTGAAGGTATAAAATATTTCTTTAAACATTGTTCTTGATTCATATTGATAATGAAGTTAGTAAGAAGTTTCTCTTGATTCTTGAAATCTAAACATAAACTTGAAACTAACAAACAAATGAGTTTTGAATAAAATGAAAATGAGTGTGTGCATGTATGTATATATGGCCGAAAATGATGTTTGTGTATGTGTATATTGCATTTCGAATTTTTGATGAAAGATTTCTTGATTATTTGATTTCTTGAAAAATAAGATGATTAAAGTAAGTATTAGTTGTCATACAAGAATGTTTTAAAATGATATGTGTTATATTTTAAAAACATGATGTTAATATGTTCTAGAATTAGATTGGAACATAAATGATGATGATAAAATTGTAGAAGTGCATTAGATGCACAAATGTTGCATGATGATATATGAACTCAAAAAGATGATTTGAACATGATATGATAAAAATACATTTTGATCAGAATATAAACACTAAAATAAATTTATTTTGAGGTGTTTAATTGTATATTACTTTGTCATGATGTTTACTAGCTTTGCATATGGTACTTGGTGCATAAAAAGTTGTAAAATATGTGAAATCGCATGATTTATGTGACTTATATAAAAACTGAACTAAAATGATTATAACCACTATTTTAATCAGAAAAGAACATGTATTGTGTTAAAATATCAAGTCGTTTCGAGTTGGGATGGTTACGGTAATGTTTAACGCAAAACTATGCGTTAAAACGGTCAAAAAATCGGCTTTTTGGGTGATTTCTGTAAAACTGAATTAGATCAGTAAACAAACTGATATTTTTAGTTTAAAAATAAATATTTTAACTAATTTTAAGTTTACTTGGTGTTTGGTTGGTCATACGTGACTTCCGACGCCCGAATCGCTAAAATATGCATTTTTCAATGAACATGAGTATGGGTGAATTTTGAGTGAATCTTATGTGATAAAATGTATTAAGTGATTTGAACATGTAAATGTGATTATATGTTAAGTGTTATTTATATAATGGGAAAATTAGACTATGCATGTATACATGTATGTTTTGTGCGGTAGAAATGGTAAATATGCGTTAAATGTGTGTAACTTGTTTGTCGAGCATGAAATTTAGTATATATAAGATGTTTTATGTATATTTGCTTTAAAAATGACAAAATAGTTAAGTTAGTAATGTTTTGCATGTTTCGGTGTTAGATTATATGAACGTTTATGTATATATGTTACGACGCGCAAATCATAAGATATATTACGTATAAACGGAAGAGTTAACGGATTTACACAATAATGGTCACCAATAAAACCGTTCAAAATGAAAAATCATAAAGATATATATATGGACTCATATATATATATTAACACGCCAACATAATAAAAAATGACAACTTTTCGAGAAAATCTCAAAGTTATGTGATAATTCTAAGAAATAGAGAAACTTAGGATTTTTGTGATTAAATGTATATTGATTTAGAATTGTTCCCATATTAGGACGTATATAATCAATTTCTGGGATTGCGGTATTAAAAATACGCACCCAAAGGTGAGTGTCACTAAACCCCTCTTTTTACAGCTTTATATATATTTTGGGGGTAGAACACGCCAATAAAAGGGTTTAATAATGTTTTTGAAATAAAACATACCTTTTGATATAAATTATATATTTTCATTGGAAATATATGGATTTTTGGGAAATTATATATATATTTTGGGATGAAATGGTTTTGAAGAATAAATATGTTTCGGGTGGAAACGGGATTATGCACGGTGTTTGGGGGAAAACGACCGTGTAGTTGGTACGAATATTGCTTGGTCTCAAGAGAGTAAGTATCAACACAGGCTTACATTGCGTCGGGGATTTCAGGGGATTCGTACAACATCGTGTATTAAATTGTCATATTAGTAGGATATATATTGTACGTGAGGCAGACATCATATTGTTCTTCGAGAAAGAACCCTGCACCCATGATGTCGTTTAATCAGTTTAAGTATTGCACGCGAGAAATTGTTTGTAGATCTATCGGGTTGACAACCCCGTCGTGACCGGTCGCCCCGTGTCAATGTCAAACGATGAATTAATATTCTGTTCATTGTCTAGTTTTGATTATCCCTGCATGGTTAATATATAGTTCGTATCGTCTAGCTAACATATGAGTCTGAAAGTTGACACAATAATTTAATATACAAAATCTGGGCAGTATTACTATTGTCGGAGTAATGACCTGATGGAAGGCCCATGAATTTTATCAAAGGAGTAAAAAGGACTTTCTAAAACTACATGGCTGTTTTCAAATAAACACCTAATCAGAAAGTTTTCCTTGAAATAAAATTTGTTAGTAAACGAATAAGTGAACTCACCTTCCTTTGTGTTGACACTTGATTTTAACGTGTTCTACAGGTACCTAGGTTCGGCTTTGGGAAATCATGGCGCATCTTGTATATGATGATTCATGTTGTTTCGTTTAAATATGTTGGACATCTTTTAAACTTTCTGGGACGTTTGTAATAAGATCCGCAAGGATCAAAACAACTAAACTTATGTGGTTATGTCGTGACTTTTAAAAATGTAATGTTTAATATTATGTTTTAAAATATGTCAAAATGTCCAACAAAAGAGTGCATCATCCGACAAGGTATAAATGGGCACCAACTTCCGTCTCCACTACGTTTAATATTCCGCTGCGACGTTTTTGGGGTGTGACAGTAGTTGGTATCAGAGCCATTGGTTGTTAGCGAACTAGATGTTTTCGCGGAAAACACTAGACTTCAACCAGAAAATTTTGAAATTTAAAGACCAAAATTCTCAAAGCCAAGATTTTAAATAAACATAGGAAATATTTTATCATATATGAAAACCATTATGTGTTTTATGTGCATACGTGATTTCTGTTTAATTGACCCTATTTGTTACTATTATGTTGATTGCGCACTTACTTGTACGATTATATGTGTGTCACAGATGTCGCACGAACACGAGGTAATCGAGATCCATGACTCAGATTACGAGCCAGATTTCGAGACTTCACCCAGATCTATGCCGCTAGAGACACCTATCACGACTGCACAGATGGTACTACCGAGCTTACCTCATCTTTCCACGTCAACCCTGCTGCTTTTTCCAGCCAGGGAGACCCCCGATGCGCCTTCACTAGCAACGGGTGGATAGATGATGATGATGTACCTCTCTCAATTCATGAGACGGGACGATCATCTGGCACTGTACCAGTTATCGATGACGTGATCAGGAGTGTCTCTACTATCGGAGGATCTTCTAGTGTCGCACCAGTGGTGGACGTCACTATCGTTGCAGCTCGACCCTTAGAGCCATCAGTCGTCCCACCTGCTGCTGTGATCGAGCCTGCTACTAAGATCCCTCTGCTTGTTTTCTCTGAGTCTTCTTTTCCTGTTCTAGAGTCACGCACTTCTTCTACGCCGCTGTTAGTTTATTATCGTCGTAGGAAGAGGATTAGGCCCGCTGGAAATAGGGTAGATCGATATTGCCATTGTGATCGACAGCTCGCCGCATTACGCAAGGACCTAGACATAGCCAAAGGAAAGGCGAAGTACCTCGAGGAACAGATGTACGACCATGAGGAGTTGAGGGTTATAGATCACACCGCGAGAGATGAGATGCAATGGAGGGTTGTGGATTTGGAGAAACTTGTCCAGGAGATGTTAGAATCTCTAGGTTTGAGGCGTTGATGTTAGCTATTTGTTTCATTGTTTGATGGGTTGTACTATTAGACATTTCTTTTTATGTTCTTCGTGTTTGTGGCCTGCGTGCCAGTTTCATCTTTGGATATTAATTGGGAACTTTATATGTACTTATTTATGGATGTCGATGTAGGCATGCCGAGAACAGTCCTTGTACTGAAAATGAGTTTAAATGATTTCTTTAACAATTACCAATGATGTACTTTTGGTTTAAAATTTTTCTCGTTAAAATGTGGATATTTTACATGCGCCATGTTTGATCCATTAACATTTAATGATTGAATTAATTTTTTTGGTTATCGTGTTATGTGGATATTATTGTTATGATAATAGAAACGACGAAATGCCACCAAAAGCAAGACAGGGTACCAGATTACCTACCACACCGGAAGAGTTGGCTCAACTCATATCCCAACATGTTAATACGGCCATGGAACAGCTCAACGCTAACAATGGTCAGGGACGTGGTGCTCGTGGGCAAGGTTTTGGTGGGGCACATATTGGAAATTCTCCAGGTAAAATGTGATCGGAAAGTTTAGTAGTTCATGTGTTATATTATCATTGGAACGAATTCCTGATTTCTATTAACATTTTTGAACAGTGCACGGATGTACATATAAAACATTTCAGGGCTGTAACCCACGATCATTTACTGGTACTGAAGGACCCTTAGATATCACTCGATGGATTGAGAAGATGGAATCTGTCATGGCAATTAGTGGTTGTGCTGCTGATCAACGAGTGAGATATGCTTCTTGCTCTTTTCTTGATGAAGCGCTGTCCTGGTGGAACTCGCAAGTTCAAATTTTGGGTGAAGACGCTGCCTACGGTCTGACCTGGAATGAACTTAAGGAGATGCTCTTGAAGGAATACTGCCCGCGCAGTGAAATTCCGAAAATCGAGACAGACTTCTGGAATCTAACCATGGAAGGTCTGGATATCAGAGCTTACACTTCTCGTTTTAACGACTTGGCAAGGTTAGTTCCACGAATGGTTACTGTCACACCCCGACCACGTATAACATACAAAACGTGGCGGAAAACGTCGGGGAGTGTTGTAACAGAATTAATTGTTTCATAACCATGGCATTCAAAGTCGTATTTTATTTATAAACATAAGAGTTACATTGTCTTAAACAGGAATCAAAGAGTTTAGAACATAATTAAACTAAGTCTATCTTCATTTTATGTCTCTAAGGCACAGGTCCGCCCTAGTGTCACGATCATCATCCTACGCAAAAGCTCCTGAAAACACATGTGAAAATAGGTACGTCAGCATAAAAATGCCTGTGAGATACATAGGATTTGTGAAAATAGGATTCATGACTTATAAGTTTAGGAAAAGTTGTTTAACAAAAGTCAGTCATGAACCTTGTAAGTTGTTTTGTTTTGTAAATCATTCAAAAAGCAATGATATGTATAAATAAGAGAATAATGTAAGGTTAAATGAATAACCAAGAAAATGAGTTTGTATAAGATAAGTTGTTTTGTAAATCAATGTCTTGTGAAAATAAGTTGTTTATGTAAAACGTAAGATGTCAAATATTGAAATGATTTAGGTAACGCTACGACATGTAATATCATACAAACACTTATATATAGGAAGTACCAGCGGCGTATCCACCATGCTTGTATCATATTACACACGCCTCGTTACTCAAATCACTACTCAAACCAACCACCAATGTAAATTGTTTATGTATAAATGAATTGTCATGTGTTAATGTGTAAACCATATCGAAATGTCTATGTCCAATGTAAACCACTAAATGTGTATATCAACGTCAAAATGTTTATGTTTAATGTAGATCATGTAATGTGTACCCAAAAATATCCTGTATGGTAGGTGAAATATATCAACTAAACCATATGTAAAATGCACAAAAACAAGGTATTGAAGTAAACATGGTTTAAATCAAAACTATGTTTTGTGGAACAACTGCATGCTATACTGATACAAACATTTATGCGGTATTGTGAAAATTCATACATCCAAGCCTTGAGACTGTGGCGATAAACCCTTAAACAAATTAAAGGTTTATCTAAGTTATGTATATCGAATTCGGTCATTCCTTCCAATCCAAACAAACCCAGGATTTCAGGAACGGGAGTTGTCAATTCCTATGGTACCACTACCTACTAACGAACGGCGTAGCTAATGTTAATGAATGTATTATTCCATTGTAAACAACCCAAATATCATAACAAAATGTAAGCATGTGATGAAAACAACTGTACTAAGTATGCACACAATGGGCATACATAGCATGAAATGTAATGTAAAACCATGTACTAAGTATGCACACAATGGGCATATATAGCATGAAATGTAATGTAAAACAATGTACTAAGTATGCACACAATGGGCATATATAGCATGAAATGTAATGTAAAACGATGTACTAAGTATGCACACAATGGACATACATAGCATAAAATGTAATGTAAAACAATGTACTAAGTATGCACACAATGGGCATATATAGCATGAAATGTAATGTAAAACGATGTACTAAGTATGCACACAATGGACATACATAGCATAAAATGTAATGAAATCATGTACTATAATGTACTAATGAACATAACAAGCATATGATATGAAAGCATGGAAAGCACGAAAGTAACAAGTAGGCACATGTGTTCCACCCCAAAATGTTTGGAAAACAGTAAAAGAGGGGTCTATGTACTCACTTGAGATTGCTCAGAAGTCCTAAGATAACCACCAAGCAATGCTAGAGATCACGGAATCAAACGGCACCTAATATAGGTAACTATGTTAATAAACCGGACCTAATATCGGAGGATCGGATAGAATGAGGGTTCGTAAACCAAACAAGTATGGAGGCTCATGTAATATGGTTTAACAAAGCCCACATACTAAAACGAAACTTTACCTAAGTGTTTGTGACCCATCACGACCCGTTTAGGTAGCTTAGGCTACTTTAACGCGTCGTTCGCGTAAAACGCGTTCGGAACGCCTAACTAGTCCTATGACAAGTAAAATATGCCTTAACATGTCTAATATGGTTGTCAAATCAGGTTAGATGTCAAAAGTTATGTTACATATGTTTAAAACGAATTTGGGCATCAAAGGGGTATTTTGGTAATTTACCTAAGGAATATATACTACCTATCATACAACTACTTAAACGAAGCGACCATAAGGTATAACCTCGGAGGGTTATTCCCTATATACTATGGTCACCTAATGTGTTTGGTCGGATCCTAATGATTGACCAAATGGGTCGGGTTCGAAGGTATAAGCGATTTATTAGATCGCTTACCCTTACGACCCTAGACAACGTGGTAATCATTAGGCATAGTCACAAGGGACTATAACCATCGTGATTACAATCACGTTGCGAAGTTCAAACGAACTTCGCATTGACCATAAACTAGTTAACGCAGAAAGTCAAACAAAGTTTGACTTTCGGACTCGAAAAGCAATAAAAGAACGAAAGAATACTTACGAAGGGTCCCCGAATGCTAATCTAGATCAAAATAGCTCAGGTATGAAACAAAGGTTTCAACTTAGAGCACATTAGATCAGATTCTAGTGAGTTTGAAGCAAATGGGGGTGGGGTATTTATAGTATTTCCCGAACCGTTAAGATCGTTTCTTGAATAACGTGATCGAATCTCGTGCGTACACTTGTTGAAATGTTGTGGTGACTAAAAATGGCCCCTAATGAGCTGAAAGGGAAGTGTGAGTGTGTGGATGAGGTTTAATCAGCTGAAATCTGCTGACTAATCAGTCTTATCTATTCTGGGAGCCTGACGCGGGCCGCGTGAAGGTGCACACTAAACTGACGCGGGCCGCATGGCCATGTTTGATCAGCCATAAGTTTCAGCAATGACAGTTTTGGTCCCTGCACGTGTTTAAGGCCATTTCTGACACTTCTAAGGCCCGTAAAGCCAACTTTAAGGCCCTAAAATGATGCCTAAACATTGTGGACATGAAACATGCTCAAAAATATGTCGGATGTTGGTTCGTTTGGTCGTACGAACGCGATGTTCGCTTAATTACGACGGAATGCGCACAAGCGCGAAAAACGATCCAAATGACGCGACGAATGGATTTTTCTTATGCCAAACACTAAAATAAAATATTTTAGTGCTTACATAAATTTTTGGATGTCCGGATGTATTCAGAACGTAAGTTATGATCGAAAGTGCAAACTTGTGCACTTTTTGACGCTTTTAGTCCCTGAATGACCCAAAAGTTTATTTTAGCACACCGAACACCTCAAAGCCTATTTCTAAGCTATGTAGAGGATATTTATGGTATGTTTAACTTATGGTCATGTTTCGGAATGTTCGTTACATTTCAAATCGGCATACTTTCGCAGTTTGTCAAGTTTAGTCCCTGTAAGCGAATTAACTTGTTTTGGCCATACCAAAGCCTTTAAAACTTATTTCTAAGTTATGTAGAGGTTATTTAAGGTATGTTAAGTATGTGTTGAAGTTCCGGAGTATTTGTTGTATTAAACTGATTACGTTTACGCACCAGTTTGCGTATAAACCTCCAGAAAGCGATGTAGAGTTTGAAATTACATAAAAGTCAAAACATGAAAAATGTAAAACACAACCAAACAAACATTTGGATCAAATAACATTGTTTTATTGATAATTGAACTGTTCACAATGATAATAAGCACAGATGTTACAGTCTCCCCTACTTGTGAAAATTTCGTCCCGAAATTTATTTAGAGGAAACTCGTGGAAAAAGATGCGGATACTTCGCCTTCATTTGATCTTCCCGTTCCCAAGTAAACTCGGGTCCACGTTTAGCTTCCCAGCGAACTTTGACCAAAGGAATGCGCTTGCGTTTAAGCCACTTGACTTCACGTTCCATGATTTCCACAGGCTTCTCAACAAATTTCAGTGTTTTATCAACACGAATTTCGTCAAGTGGTATGTGGAGGTTCTCATCAGCTAAACACCTCTTGAGATTGGACACGTGAAAGGTTGGATGAACATTTCCAAGTTCAGGAGGTAACTCAAGTCTGTAGGCTACCTTTCCGATTCTTTCGACGATCTTGAATGGTCCAACGTATCTAGGTGCAAGTTTTCCTTTCTTTCCAAATCTGATCACACCTTTCCAAGGTGAGACCTTAAGTAATACTCGATCACCGACTTGAAATTCCAAGGGCTTGCGTTTTGGATCCGCGTAACTCTTTTGACGGCTTCTAGCTGTCTGAAGGTTATCACGAACTTTCTTAACCTTGTCACTTGTCTCTAAAATGAGGGCAGGTCCAGTAAGTTGAGCCTCGCCGATCTCATTCCAGCAGACTGGTGAACGACATTTTCGACTATAGAGAGCTTCGAAAGGAGCCATTTTGATGCTGGTGTGATAACTGTTGTTGTAGGAGAATTCAATTAACGGAAGATGTGAATCCCAACTACCCCCAAAGTCGATCACACAAGCTCTAAGCATATCCTCCAGAGTCTGGATTGTTCTTTCAGATTGACCATCCGTTTGTGGATGATAAGCTGTGCTCAGATTTAGTTGGGTCCCCATAGCAGATTGCATGGTTCTCCAAAAATGAGAAGTGAAACGAGCATCTCTGTCAGAAATGATGTTCAAAGGAACACCATGTCGAGCTACAATTTCATCCACATAGATTTTAGCAAGTTTGTCAGCAGGAAAATCCTCACGGATTGGCAAGAAATGCGCTGACTTTGTAAGACGATCAACAACTACCCAGATGGCATCATGACCTTTCTTTGTGCGTGGAAGTTTGGTAACAATATCCATAGTAATGTTTTCCCATTTCCAAACTGGGATCTCTGGTTGCACCAATAAACCAGAAGGACGTTGATGTTCAGCCTTAACCTTAAGACAAGTAAGGCATTTTGATACGTATAAGGCAATGTCTTTCTTCATACCAGGCCACCAATAGTGAATACGAAGATCCTTATACATCTTATCTGAGCCCGGATGAATAGAATAACGAGACTTATGGGCTTCATCCATAAGCAAGGTACGAAGATTATCCTGGCTTGGGACCCACAAACGGTCCATGAAGTAATATGATCCATTGTCCTTCAGTTCAAGAGCAGGTGTTATGTGATAGGGAAATTCCCTATCCATCAAACCTTGTGAAACACAAGATTGTTGAGCCTGAGAAATGCGTGCCTGGATATCGGATCGAGCTTGAATAACAGATTGAACACGTACACAATGAAGCTTAGTATGTTCCTTACGACTCAATGCATCGGCTACGACATTCGCCTTGCCAGGATGGTAGCGAATTTCGCAATCATAGTCGTTTAAAAGCTCAACCCAACGTCGTTGCCTCATGTTGAGTTCTTTCTGATTGAAGATATGCTGAAAACTTTTGTGGTCCGTGAAAACCACACATTTTGTACCGTACAAATAGTGTCTCCAGATCTTAAGAGCGAAGACAACTGCACCCAACTCAAGATCATGAGTGGTGTAGTTTTTCTCATGTATCTTCAACTGCCTCGATGCATAGGCTATGACTTTGTTCCTTTGCATCAGAACACAGCCAAGACCCAATTTAGATGCATCACAGTAAATGACGAAATCATCATTGCCCTCAGGAAAAGTCAGAACAGGCGCGTCACAAAGTTTCTGTTTCAAGTGTTGAAAAGCTTCCTCTTGTTTGAATCCCCAGTCAAAGGGTTTGTTCTTCTGAGTTAGAGCAGTTAGAGGAACTGCAATCTTTGAGAAGTTTTCTATGAAGCGGCGATAATAACCCGCTAGACCAAGAAAAGAACGAACTTCAGTGGGAGTAGTAGGCGTATCCCAATCCTTAATCACACTGATCTTGGAGGGATCTACATGAATACCTCGTTCGTTGATAATATGTCCCAAAAATTGAACTTCTTTAAGCCAAAATTCGCACTTGGAGAATTTGGCGAAAAGTTGCTCTTTCTTTAGGAGTTCCAGAGTAAGACGAAGATGTTGCTCGTGATCAGCTCGCGTCTTAGAATAAATCAAGATGTCGTCAATAAAAACAATGACGAACTGATCCAAATAAGGTTTGCAGACCCTATTCATTAAGTCCATGAAAACAGCAGGAGCATTAGTCAAACCGAATGGGATGACTGTGAACTCGTAATGCCCATACTGAGTGCGGAACGCCGTCTTGGGAATATCTTCTTCATGCACACGAAGTTGATGATACCCGGAACGCAAATCAATCTTCGAAAAATAAGAAGCGCCCTGCAGCTGATCAAAGAGGTCGTCTATGCGTGGTAGGGGATATCGATTCTTGATGGTAAGCTTGTTAAGCTCACGATAATCGATACACATCCTAAAAGATCCATCCTTCTTCTTGACAAAAAGAACGGGAGCACCCCAAGGTGAAAAGCTAGGACGTATAAAACCTTTGTCAGAGAGCTCCTGAAGATGCTTAGACAACTCTTGCATCTCAGATGGTGCAAGACGATATGGAGCTCTGGCAATGGGATTTGCACCAGGTACGAGATCAATGCGGAACTCGACTTGGCGTGCTGGAGGTAGACCAGGTAACTCTTCAGGGAAAACTTCAGAATAATCCCGAACGACAGGAATATCTGAAATAGACTTACCCTTGCCTTTATCTGCTGTAACATGTGCTAAGAAAGCCACATAGTTCTTCCGCAGATATTTCCGAGCTTTAAAACAAGACATGAGCTTGAGGCCACCAGACGGTTTCTCACCTTGAACCTGTAGGATCTCGCCTGTCGAAAGCAGCACACGAACAATCTTCTCAGAACAAACTATCTCTGCGCGATGCTTGGATAACCAATCCATACCCACAATGACGTCGAAGCTTCCAAGTTGCATTGGCGTGAGGTCGATAGGAAAAAGATGGTCGTTAAGGTTCAACTGGCAGTTGCGAAGAACAGAATCAAGAATAATGGGTTCACCACTAGCAACCTCTACTGTCAAAGGTTTACCTAGTTTTGTTCTAGACACGCGAAGCATTGGCTCAAAAGACAATGACACAAAACTCTTGTCGGCACCCGAATAAAAAAGAACAGATGCAGACTGATTATTAATAAAGAACGTACCGTTCACCACTTCATTGTCTGCTTGTGCCTCTTGAGCATTCATGTTAAAGACTCGCCCTCGAGCCGGAGCCTGATTCTGATTTGCATTCTGATTCTGGTTAGCTAGCCTTGGGCACCGGTTTCTGTAGTGGGTCAGATCCCCACAGTTATAACAAGCACCTGGTGGGTAGTGTGGTCGTGCAACTTGACCCTGTTGCTGAGCAGCTTGTTGAGCCGGGTTCTGAACTGCCCGATTCTGAGCAAACCGACAACCATCGACAAGATGACCTGACTTCCCACAGTTAGTACAGAAACGGCACTGATGTTGCGGCTGATGGTGACTGTTGCACCTATTGCACAAAGGTGCATTCCCTGAATAGGGCTTCTTCGCTGGAGGCGGTGCGGGTTGGTTGGGAGCTGTCTGGTTAGCCTGGGCAGTGACAGCATAGTTTTGGGAAGCCTTACGCTTCCTTGCCCTTTTCGATGAACCAGAATCCTTTCCGTTCTTGTTTTGACCTTTCTTGCTATCTTCCTTGTCAGACGACTGTTTCTTGCCCTTGTCACCCTTCCTGTGTAATTTATTCTTCCGAATCTGCGACTCAGTCAATGTCGCTGATAACTCGATCGCCTGACGGAGTGTGGCAGGGTTACTACCAGTAATGATGTCTTGCACTGAGTCAGGTAGGCCGTCGATGTACCTTTCGATAGCCTTGTCGAGTGGGGTAACCATTGTTGGGCAAAGCAGACTCAACTCTTCAAACCTATCAGTATACGCCCTGTGCTCACCACTATCTTGCTTCAAATCATCAAACTCCTTCTCCAACGCTCGCTGTTCATGACGAGGACAGAACTCCCTCATCATAAGAGCCCTAAGTTCAGCCTAAGTTTGTGCTAGAGCAACCTTTGCACCACGGTCTCTCATTACCCCATTCCACCATGTAAGAGCCCTCTTCTGAAACACACTCGAAGAAAACTCGACCTTGCAATTGTCAGGACACTGCACGTGGCGAAAAGTATTCTCAATGCTCTCAAACCATTGAAGAAGCCCAGTCGCTCCTTCAAAACCACTAAACTTGAGTGGTTTAGCCGAGTTAAAATCCTTGTATTTGCATGGAGCATTGTTATTGTTGTTAGCTTGGTGCCATTGAGCAAAGAGAATTGGGAATTGAGCAGCCATCTGCTGCGCAATGATTTCTGCCAGTTCGGCAGTCGCTATCTGGTTTTCGCGTCGAGGAGGCATTCTAAAAGAGGAAAACATGAAAGGAAATGAGTGAGATGATTGGATGAGGAGAATGAGATGAAACAAAATTAGCAATAGAAAAGATGGTGGTCATTTGTCCGCATTACCAAGCAAACAAATGACACACAGTGACTAATCAAAGTAAATGGATCAAAAATAATGTATCGCGAAGACATGCTCGCCTATAAGTGAACACTCATCCCAAGAATTCCCAGGTAAGCACAACTGGTCTCGCGTCTGATGAGATATATACGAAGTTCTTGCCTAGACAGAAAACCCAGAATACAGGCATTCACTCTTCCAGTTTGCACGTGTTCACACCATTTAGAACCCAAAACTTTGACGAGATTTTGAAAATTTGAAGGCACAAGGCGAAAAATTTAGTCAAACTGGAAGGGTTCAAAACCTTACAAAAGAGGGTTCAAAACCTTGTAATAAATCATTCAAAAACAGAAGATTGTTTTTCAAAAATCGTTTCGGAAAAATTTGGTTTTTGTTTTGATAATCACCTAAGGATAGATGAAGTGCATGTTTTAAAATCTAAACACAATATAACTTGTGTTAGGGTCCTAGAAAGTTATAGTCTAGGTCAAAGCATTACTAATAACCTAATTCCCTATAACCATTGGCTCTGATACCAACTCTTCTGTCACACCCCGACCACGTATAACATACAAAACGTGGCGGAAAACGTCGGGGAGTGTTGTAACAGAATTAATTGTTTCATAACCATGGCATTCAAAGTCGTATTTTATTTATAAACATAAGAGTTACATTGTCTTAAACAGGAATCAAAGAGTTTAGAACAAAATTAAACTAAGTCTATCTTCATTTTATGTCTCTACTGCACAGGTCCGCCCTAGTGTCACGATCATCATCCTATGCAAAAGCTCCTGAAAACACATGTGAAAATAGGTACGTCAGCATAAAAATGCCTGTGAGATACATAGGATTTGTGAAAATAGGATTCATGACTTATAAGTTTAGGAAAAGTTGTTTAACAAAAGTCAGTCATGAACCTTGTAAGTTGTTTTGTTTTGTAAATCATTCAAAAAGCAATGATATGTATAAATAAGAGAATAATGTAAGGTTAAATGAATAACCAAGAAAATGAGTTTGTATAAGATAAGTTGTTTTGTAAATCAATGTCTTGTGAAAATAAGTTGTTTATGTAAAACGTAAGATGTCAAATATTGAAATGATTTAGGTAACGCTACGACATGTAATATCATACAAACACTTATATATAGGAAGTACCAGCGGCGTATCCACCATGCTTGTATCATATTACACACGCCTCGTTACTCAAATCACTACTCAAACCAACCACCAATGTAAATTGTTTATGTATAAATGAATTGTCATGTGTTAATGCGTAAACCATATCGAAATGTCTATGTCCAATGTAAACCACTAAATGTGTATATCAACGTCAAAATGTTTATGTTTAATGTAGATCATGTAATGTGTACCCAAAAATATCCGGTATGGTAGGTGAAATATATCAACTAAACCATATGTAAAATGCACAAAAACAAGGTATTGAAGTAAACATGGTTTAAATCAAAACTATGTTTTATGGAACAACTGCATGCTATACTGATACAAACATTTATGCGGTATTGTGAAAATTCATACATCCAAGCCTTGAGACTGTGGCGATAAACCCTTAAACAAATTAAAGGTTTATCTAAGTTATGTATATCGAATTCGGTCATTCCTTCCAATCCAAACAAACCCAGGATTTCAGGAACGGGAGTTGTCAATTCCTAGGTACCACTACCTACTAACGAACGACGTAGCTAATGTTAATGAATGTATTGTTCCATTGTAAACAACCCAAATGTCATAACAAAATGTAAGCATGTGATGAAAATAACTGTACTAAGTATGCACACAATGGGCATACATAGCATGAAATGTAATGTAAAACAATGTACTAAGTATGCACACAATGGGCATATATAGCATGAAATGTAATGTAAAACGATGTACTAAGTATGCACACAATGGACATACATAGCATAAAATGTAATGTAAAACAATGTACTAAGTATGCACACAATGGGCATATATAGCATGAAATGTAATGTAAAATGATGTACTAAGTATGCACACAATGGACATACATAGCATAAAATTTAATGAAATCATGTACTATAATGTACTAATGAACATAACAAGCATATGATATGAAAGCATGGAAAGCACAAAAGTAACAAGTAGGCACATGTGTTCCACCCCAAAATGTTTGGAAAACAGTAAAAGAGGGGTCTATGTACTCACTTGAGATTGCTCAGAAGTCCTAAGATAACCACCAAGCAATGCTAGAGATCACGGAATCAAACGACACCTAATATAGGTAACTATGTTAATAAACCGGACCTAATATCGGAGGATCGGATAGAATGAGGGTTCGTAAACCAAACGAGTATGGAGACTCGTGTAATATGGTTTAATAAAGCCCACATACTAAAACGAAACTTAACCTAAGTGTTTGTGACCCATCACGACCCGTTTAGGTAGCTTAGGCTACTTTAACGTGTCATTCGCGTAAAACGCGTTCGGAACGCCTAACTAGTCCTATGACAAGTAAAATATGCCTTAACATGTCTAATATGGTTGTCAAATCAGTTTAGATGTCAAAAGTTATGTTACATATGTTTAAAACGAATTTTGGCATCAAAGGGGTATTTTGGTAATTTACCTAAGGCATATAAACTACCTATCATACAACTACTTAAACGAAGCGACCATAAGGTATAACCTCGGAGGGTTATTCCCTATATACTATGGTCACCTAATGTGTTTGGTCGGATCCTAATGATCGACCAAATAGGTCGGGTTCGAAGGTATAAGCGATTTATTAGATCGCTTACCCTTACGACCCTAGACAACGTGGTAATCATTAGGCATAGTCACAAGGGACTATAACCATCGTGATTACAATCACGTTGCGAAGTTCAAACGAACTTCGCATTGACCATAAACTGGTCAACCCAGAAAGTCAAACAAAGTTTGACTTTCGGACTCGAAAAGCAATAAAAGAACGAAAGAATACTTATGAAGGGTCCCCGAATGCTAATCTAGATCAAAATAGCTCAGGTATGAAACAAAGGTTTCAACTTAGAGCACATTAGATCAGATTCTAGTGAGTTTGAAGCAAATGGGGGTAGGGTATTTATAGTATTTCCCGAACCGTTAAGATCGTTTCTTGAATAACGTGATCGAATCTCGTGCGTACACTTGTTGAAATGTTGTGGTGACTAAAAATGGCCCCTAATGAGCTGAAAGGGCAAGTGTGAGTGTGTGATGAGGTTTAATCAGCTGAAATCTGCTGACTAATCAGTCTTATCTGTTCTGGGAGCCTGACGCGGGCCGCGTGAAGGTGCACACTAAACTGACGCGGGCCGCATGGCCATGTCTGATCAGCCATAAGTTTCAGCAATGACAGTTTTGGTCCCTGCACGTGTTTAAGGCCATTTCCGACACTTCTAAAGCCCGTAAAGCCAACTTTAAGGCCCTAAAATGATGCCTAAACATTGTGGACATGAAACATGCTCAAAAATATGTCGGATGTTGGTTCGTTTGGTCGTACGAACGCGATGTTCGCTTAATTACGACGGAATGCGCACAAGCGCGAAAAACGATCCAAATGACGCGACGAATGGATTTTTCTTATGCCAAACACTAAAATAAAATATTTTAGTGCTTACATAAATTTTTGGATGTCCGGATGTATTCAGAACGTAAGTTATGCGCGAAAGTGCAAACTTGTGCACTTTTTGACGCTTTTAGTCCCTGAATGACCCAAAAGTTTATTTTAGCACACCGAACACCTCAAAGCCTATTTCTAAGCTATGTAGAGGATATGTATGGTATGTTTAACTTATGGTCATGTTTCAGAATGTTTGTTACAGTTCAAATCGGCATACTTTCGCAGTTTGTCAAGTTTAGTCCCTGTAAGCGAATTAACTTGTTTTTGCCATACCAAAGCCTTTAAAACTTATTTCTAAGTTATGTAGAGGTTATTTAAGGTATGTTAAGTATGTGTTGAAGTTCCGGAGTATTTGTTGTATTAAACTGACTACGTTTACGCACCAGTTTGCGTATAAACCTCTAGAAAGCGATGTAGAGTTTGAAATTACATAAAAGTCAAAACATGAAAAATGTAAAACACAACCAAACAAACATTGGGATCAAATAACATTGTTTTATTGACAATTGAACTGTTCACAATGATAATAAGCACAGATGTTACAGTTACTCCTGAATATTTAAAGGTAGAGAGATATATCTGGGGATTGTCGCCACGAATTCGCAGTATGGTTACATCCGCAAAACCTGCCACCAATTTAGAGGCTACTAGATTGGCAAAATCATTAGCCGATGACTCCATTCGCAAAAGCAGTCTTGATAAAAAGAAGGAAACCGGGAAGTCGTTGGGCAAGGCCAAAGCAGATGTGAATTCTGAACGTTCGGGGCATTCTGAGTCCAAGACAGAAGTTTCGAAGAAGCGCAAGTCCGAGATCTCGAGGAAGGAAATTGAAGAGAAGCGCAACAGGAAGCGCAGTTCTAAGAAGGCATATGCAGCAAGCACTAGTGGTACTAGAAAGGATGGCGCCAGATATAGCCGAAGCGGATCCGAGAGAAAGGCTCGTGAAGATGGACAGAAGAAATGCAACCGATGCGGATGAACTGGGCATATTACCCGTGAATGCTATGCTAGGAGTACTGTGGAAGGATCAAGACTCGAAGGATGTTTCCAGTGTGGAGAACAAGGACATATCAAGAAGGATTGTCCCAAGACAGGAGGTCAGAAAGCCAGAGGTAGAGCGTTCGAGATAAACGCTGGGTAAGCACGTGATGATCCTGCTGTAGTCACTGGTATGTTTATGATCAATAACCATTCCGCGTTCGTACTTTTTGATACTGGAGCTGACTTGAGTTTTGTTTCGAAAAACTTTGAACCATTCATGTGTTCACCTACAAGTAAGCTAAATAAGAAGTACTCGATAGAACTAGCAAATGGTAAACTGTTAGAGACTAGCGAAGTCGTACGTGACTGTAGTATTCTGTTAGGCGATCATAAATTTAGTATTGATTTACTACCAGTGGAGTTGGGAAGTTTCGATGTAGTTGTAGGAATGGATTGGCTGTCCAAGAATAAAGCGGAGATTGTCTGCTCAAGGAAGCAAGTGCGAATACCTCGTCCTGGTAGTGGCAAAGCGATAATTATCCATGGAGATCGATCGGGTCGTGTGTCGAGTGTTGTCTGTAGTATGAAGATGCTCAAGTTGTTGCGAAAAGGGTATCATGCGTTCCTAATTAACGTAATGGATACAAAGGCCGAATGTAGGAAGATCGAGGAGATTCCTATTGTTCATGATTATCCAGAAGTTTTTCCTGAAAACTTACCTGGATTACCCCCTGCGAGACAGATCGAGTTCCGAATCGATTTGGTACCTGGTGCTGCACCAATTGTGAAATCTCCCTATAGATTGGCACCATCGGAAATGAAAGAGATGTCAAACCAGCTTCAAGAGCTACTAGACAAAGGTTTCATTCGACCGAGTTATTCGCCTTGGGGTGCGCCTGTTCTGTTCGTGAAGAAGAAGGATTGATCCTTCAGGATGAGTATAGATTACAGGGAGCTGGACAAGTTAACTATCAAGGATCGGTATCCATTGCCAAGGATTGATGATCTGTTTGACCAGCTTCAGGGATCCAGCTATTATTCAAAGACAGATCTGCGTTCAGGCTATCATCATTTGAAGGTTGCTGACGAAGACACTCCCAAGACAGCCTTTCGAACACGATACAGCCATTATGAGTTTCTAGTTATGCCCTTTGGTTTAACTAATGCGCCAGCTGTGTTCATGGATCTCATGAACAGGGTATGCAAACCTTACTTGGACAAATACGTGATAGTATTCATCGACGATATACTTATTTATTCACGAACCAAAGAAGACTATGAGCATAATTTGAGGTTGATTTTGGAGTTGTTAAAGGAAGAGAAGCTGTATGCCAAGTTCTCTAAGTGTGAGTTTTGGATACGAGAAGTTCATTTTCTCAGATATGTCATAAATGAGAAGGGTATACATGTAGATCCATCCAAGATTGAAGCGATTAAGAATTGGGAAGCGCCAAAGACTCCGTCAGAAGTGCGACAATTCTTAGGGCTTGCTGGGTATTACCGGAGGTTCATTGAGAATTTCTCCAGAATAGCGCAACCATTGACGCTATTAACCCAGAAGGAGAGGAAGTTTGACTGGACGGAAAAGCAGGAGGAAGCTTTTCAGTCGTTGAAGGAAAAGCTCTGCAGTGCACCTATTCTTTCCCTTCCTGAGGGAAGTAATGATTTCATTATTTACTGCGATGCTTCACATTTGGGCCTTGGATGCGTTTTAATGCAAAGAGACAAAGTGATAGCCTATACATCCAGACAGTTGAAAGTGCACGAGAATAATTACACAACACATGATTTGGAGCTTGGAGCTGTTATGTTTGCATTGAAGATTTGGAGACACTACTTGTATGGCACGAAGTGTACGATTTACACGGACTATAAGAGCCTCCAGCACATCTTCGATCAAAAGGAGCTCAATATGCGACAACGCCGTTGGGTGGAGTTACTCAACGATTATGAATGTGATATCCGTTATCACCCAGGGAAAGCAAACGTTGTTGCAGATGCGCTCAGTAGGAAGGAACGGGAAAAGCCTCTACGTATGCGTGCTTTGGGTTTGACCGATCAAATTCATGATGCACAGCGGGAAGCTTTGAAGGATGATGATCTGAGAAGTGAAGGTTTGAAGGGCTTAGAATGTAAACTGATATCGAAAGCAGACGAAGTAATGTACTTCATGAACCGAGTCTGGGTTCCGCTTAAAGGTAACCTCCGTGAATTGATTATGGACGAAGCACATAAATCCAAGTATTACATTCACCCAGGTTCAACCAAGATGTATCAGGACATTAAGGAGTTTTACTGGTGGCCTAAGATGAAGAGAGTTATTGCGGCCTACGTGAGCAAATGTCTGACGTGCTCTAGGGTCAAAGCTGAGCACCAAAAGCCGTCTGGCCTTCTGCAGCAACCAGAGATTCCTAAGTGGAAATGGGAACATCTTACGATGGACTTTATCACCAAGTTACCCCGTACGTCGCGTGGACACAATATGATCTGGGTAATTGTGGATCGATTGACAAAGTCTGCTCATTTCCTGGCACTTAAGGAAACAGACAATACTGAGAAGTTATCGCAGCTGTACCTTAACGAGATCGTAGCCCGACATGGAGTACCTGTGTCAATCATTTCGGATAGAGACGGACGATTTGACTCCAGATTTTGGCGATCTCTCCAGAAATCACTTGGTTCTCGATTGGATATGAGTACTGCATATAATCCTCAAATGAATGGTCAGAGCGAAAGGACCATTCAGACATTAGAGGATGTGCTGAGAGCGTGTGCGATTGATTTCGGCGGAATTTGGGATACTCATTTGCCCTTGGCAGAGTTTTCTTACAACAATAGTTACCACGCCAGCATAAAAGCCACCCCGTTTGAAGCCCTGTATGGAAGAAAGTGTCGATCACCGCTTTGTTGGGCTGAAGTCGGCGAGAAGCATTTGACCGGACCCGAGATCATTCAGGAGACTACGGACAAGGTTGTCCAGATCAAGAATAGGCTGAAGGCTGCCGCGGATCGACAGAAGAGTTATGCAGATAACCGGAGGAAACCGCTGGAGTTTCAAGTTGGTGATAGAGTTATGCTGAAGGTATCAACATGGAAGGGCGTTGTGAGGTTTGGAAAAGGGGGAAAGTTGAGCCCGCACTATATAGGTCCCTTCGAAGTCGTCTCTCGAGTTGGACCGGTGGCGTATAGACTCAAGTTGCTACAGGAGTTGATTGGCGTCCATGATGTATTTCATGTCTCCAACCTGAAAAAGTGTCTGTCTGATGAGACACTAATTATACCCCATGGAGAGGTTCGAGTGGACGATAAACTGAGATTTATTGAAGAACCAGTGGAGGTTCAGGATCGAAAAACCCAGAAACTCAGAAGGAGCAAGGTTGAATTGGTCAAAGTCCGTTGGAATTCTAAGCGTGGACCCGAGATCACCTGGGAGCGACAGGACCAAATGCAACAGAAATATCCTCACCTCTTCCCATCGAGTGCGAAAACGAAACCTGTAAGGAGTAGAATTTCGGGGAAGAAATTCCTTAAACAGGGGGAGACAGTGACACCCGGCCTCTCAGGCCGTACCGGACATTAGTAATCTGTATAGTAGACATGTAACATGACTATTTGTGACTAAATGTGATGTTAATATATGATATTTGATGTGTTTATAAATTTAGATGTGTATAAAAATTATGTTGGCAACGATAAAACTAACGCTTATCGCGTAACGTTTAAAATGCGAAACGAACATCAGTGACCACCGATCAGTGTTAAAATCCTAAAAATAGTCTGTTATAATTAGAATAATAATTTTAATCATATCCCTGTGGAAAATAATTTAAAACGCTAAGAAACTCTATTTTTCAAGTTTGAGCGCGTACTGCGCGATACTACGCGAATTAAACAAAATACCGTCAACGCAGCCAATCAAGGCAACTGGTTATGTGATATATATATATTAACACTCCAACATAATAAAAAATGACAACTTATCGAGAAAATCTCAAAGTTATGTGATAATTTTAAGAAACGGAGAAACTTAGGATTTTTGTGATTAAATGTATATTGATTTAGAATTGTTCCCATATTAGGACGTATATAATCAATTTCTAGGATTGCAGTATTAAAAATACGCACCCAAAGGTGAGTGTCACTAAACCCCTCTTTTTATTGCTTTATATATATTTTGGGGGTAGAACACGCCAATAAAAGGGTTTAATAATGTTTTTGAAATAAAACATACCTTTTGATATAAATTATATATTTTCATTGGAAATATATGGATTTTTGGGAAATTATATATATATTTCGGGATGAAATGGTTTTGAAGAATAAATATGTTTCGGGTGGAAATGGATTTTGCACGGTGTTTGGGGGAAAAACGACCGTGTAGTTGGTACGAATATTGCTTGGTCTCAAGAGAGTAAGTATCAGCATAGGCTTACATTTCGTCGGGGATTTCAGGGGATTCGTACAAGAGAGTAAGTATCATATTGTTCTTCAAGAAAGAACCCTGCGCCCATGATGTCGTTTAATCAGTTTAAGTATTGCACGCGAGGAATTGTTGGTAGATCTATCGGGTTGACAACCTCGTCGTGACCGGTCGCCCCGTGTCAATGTCAAACGACGAATTAATATTCTGTTCATTGTCTAGTTTTGATTATCCCTGCATGGTTAATATATAGTTCGTATCGTCTAGCTAACATACGAGTCTGAAAGTTGACACAATAATTTAATATACAAAACCTGGGCAGTATTACTATTGTCGGAGTAATGACTCGATGGAAGGCCCATGGATTTTATCAAAGGAGTAAAATGGACTTTCTAAAACTACATGGATGTTTTCAAATAAACACCTAATCATAAGGTTTTCCTTGAAATAAAATTTGTTAGTAAACGAATAAGTGAACTCACCTTCCTTTGTGTTGACACTTGATTTTAACGTGTTCTACAGGTACCTAGGTTCGGCTTCAGGAAATCATGGCGTATCTTGTATATGATGATGCATTTTGTTTCATTTAAATATGTTGGACATCTTTTAAACTTTCTGGGACGTTTGTAATAAGATCCGCAAGGATGAAAACAACTAAACTTATGTGGTTATGTCGTGACTTTTAAAAATGTAATGTTTAATATTATGTTTTAAAATATGTCAAAATGTCCAACAAAAGAGTGCATTGTCCGACAAGGTATAAATGGGCACCAACTTCCGTCTCCACTAAGTTTAATATTCCGCTGCGACGTTTTTGGGGTGTGACAACCTACACAGCGACGAGTGGGGTTTAGGATAAACCTAGTGCCAGGAGTGGCACCCGTGGCGAAGGCACCTTACCAAATAGCGTCGTTCGAGATACAAGGACTAACGACTCGACTACGAAAACTGCTAGAACGAAGGATTCATCAGACCAAGCTTCTCGCCTTGGGAAGCTCCAGTGTTATTCGTTAAGAAGAAAGTTGGCAGTTTCCGTTTGTGCATCGACTTCAGAGAATTGAATATCAAGAGCCGGTATCCTTTGCCAAGAATTGATGACTTGTTCAACCCCTTTACAAGGTTCTAGTTACTACTCGAAGATCGACTTGAGGTCAGGGCATCATCAACTGCGAATACAAGAAGAAAGTATCACTAAAACGGCCTTTAGGACTCGATAGGGACATTTCGAGTTCCTTGTCATGCCGTTTGGCTTAACAAACACACCAACAGTATTCATGGACCACATGAATAGGGTGTGCAGGCCATATCTGGATAAGTTTGGGGATATGATCATTGATGACATCCTTATTTACTCGCGAACCCAGGAGGAACATGAGCAACACCTGCAAGCTACCCTAGAACCCTTGAAGAAGGAGTAGTTGTATGCGAAGGTGTCGAAGTGCGAATTTTGATCTCGCAAGGTGCAATTCCAAAGTCACATCGTAAATGAGAATGGAATTCACAACGACCCTGCTAAGAAGGAAGCAATCAAGAACTGGGAAGCCCCAAGGACGCCAACTACGATACGAAAATTTCTGGGGTTAGCAGGCTATTACAGACGATTCATAGGGGACTTTTCAAAGATTGCTCAACCGCTAACAACCCTAACCTAGACGATACCCATCTTGCCTTTACCTGACAGTACCGAGGGATTTGTGAATTATTGTGACACTTCTTGACAAGGTCTCGGTTGCATGATGATGCAACGAGACAAAGTCATCGCGTACCCGTCATGTCGATCGAAGGATCAAAAGAAGAACCACACCACGCACAACCTAGAACTAGGTGCGGTGGATTGAGCGTTGAAGATTTGGCGCCATTACTTGTATGGAAAACGCTGCCTGATCTTTACTGATCAGAAGGGTTTGCAGCACACCTTTGATCAGAAAGATTTAAACATGAGATAACGAGATGGAATGAGCTACTGAATGATTACGACTGTGAGATTCAGTATCACCTGGACAAGGCGAGCATTGTAGCAGACACATTGAGCCACAAGGATCGTGCAAAGCCTCTAAGGGTGCGAGCCTTAGAGATGACCAAACAGACGAATCCCGCTACTCGGATTCGTGAAGCTGAGCAAGGGGAGCTCGAGCCAGAGAACCTACAAGCTGAAGCATTACGTGGAACGGGAGTGCAATTATTGCCTAAGTTAAACGGAACATTATACTTCACGGAACGACTTTGGGTTCCGTTTCGCGAAAATTTACGTATGCTTATTTTGGGACAAGGCTCATAGGTCAAGGTACTCGATCCATCCTGGATCCGACAAGATGTACCAAGACTTGAAGGATTAGTATGGGTGGCCTGAGATGGAAGCCGATATAGCTACATATGGGGGTAACTGTCTTACTTGTGCCGAAGTTAAGACAGAATACCAGAAACCATCAGGGCTGCTGCAACAGCCTGAGATTCCCATGTGGAAGTGGGAACGAATCTCAATGGATTTCATTACAAGGCTACCGAGAACCCAAGGAGGGCATGTTATGATTTGGAAAATTGTTGATCGACTCACAAAATCCGTGCATTTCCTACAGGTCCATGAGGAAGATAGCACGAAGAAGTTAGTAGAGATATATCTCGAGGCGAATGTGGCACGTCATGGAGTGCCTGTCTCTAACTTATCCGACCGAGATGGTCGTTTTGTGCCAAGGATGTGGCAGACGTTTCAGAAGGCGTTTGGGTCATAGTTGAACCTCAGCACTGCAATTCACCCTCAAATGGACGACCAGAGTGAACAAACGATACAAACTGTGGTAGACATGTTACGTGCTTGTGTGACGGACTTTGGTGGAAGATGGGATACTAACTTTCCTTTAGTGGAGTTTTCCTACAATAATAGCTATTACACCAGCATTCAGGCCGCCCCGTTTGAAGCTTTATATGGACGTAAGTGTCAGTCCCCGTTGTGTTGGGTGGAGACTGAAGATAAACGATTTATTGAGTTGGTTCAGGAAACTACCGTCAAGATCATTCAGATACGTGATCGTATTAAGTCAAGCACGTGGTATACAGAAAAGCTACGCCGACAAGCGGCAAAAACCGTTGGAAATTGAGTTTGGAGATATGGTTTTAATGAAAGTCTCGCCTTGGAAAGGCATAGTACGATTTGGAAAAGCGTGGGAAGTTGAACCCACGGTATTTTAGACCTTTCGAGATCCTGGAAAGGATCGGAATGGTTACATACAAACTAAGACTCCCAAAGGAACTTAGCAGTGTTCACGACACGTTTCACGTGTCTAACCTCAGGAAGAGTCCTACTCAAGAAACAGTTGTTATTCCCGCAAACAAGATTCACATCAATGAAAAACTCCAATTTACTAAAGAATCTTTTAAGGTTACGGACTGGAAGTCCACAAAACACGGGGAAGTCATTTTAAACTTGTTAAAATTCGTTGGAATTCACGTCATGGCCCAGAATTTACTTGGGAACATGAAGACCAAATTAAGTCTAAGTATCCACATTTGATTCACAACTCCCCTACGACCGATGACAAAGCTTGAATTTCGGGACGAAATTCTTTTAACGGGGGGAGAATGTGACAATTGGCACTTTTCCATAAATTCTGTACAATAATAAACAGTAAACTGTGCTTTAATGACTGTGTGTGATTGAATTAACAAGACGAATGATTTTCTGATTACAGTCATATACATACAATGGCATTTCATGTTGCAAGATTTTTATCATTACTACATGCAACACAGCATGGTACAATTAGTGCACGAAACAAAGTCAGCACAGTTATCAAACAAAGTAGAAGTACTGACGGGAGTTCAGTTCTTTTATAGACGTGATGTTAAGACACAGAATGAGCCCGAAACCAAGAGTTACACTAGAATAGTGTGTAGGAAAGTATGGATCATAAAACTGCTTACCTAGTGATGATTTAGGTACCGGGAAGTGCCAGAAACACACTAAAACTGCAGAATTCTTCAGAAAATAACCAAATTCAGCAATTTTCAGCATTTTAACAACTAAATATAATGCAGAAATGTGGTTTAATGGTCTAGAATACCTTCCTAAGTGCTGGGAATCAAAACTGTCATAAAAGACAACATAAAGCACACTAAACTGCGCAATTTAGTACCTTAACAAACCGGTAACCAACCGAACAACCGGACACTACCCGAAACATCAAATTTTCACTAGAAGCATTGTTTTAGTGTTTTGAAGCTAGTTATGGTCACCGAACATCATAACACATCATATAAATACTAAACGCTTAAATCCCTAAATTAAACACTTAAAGCCTAACTAGATGGAAGTAACCAAAAATTGAAACACAACCATATACCCCCCCCCCCCTTTATGGTTAGGAACATGGGGACCCACCC
This sequence comes from Helianthus tuberosus, assembly GCA_030545235.1. Taxonomy (NCBI): domain Eukaryota; kingdom Viridiplantae; phylum Streptophyta; class Magnoliopsida; order Asterales; family Asteraceae; genus Helianthus; species Helianthus tuberosus. The sequence goes on from CM060452.1 coordinate 95,374,216, forward strand.
CATGATTTTATTCACTTGTTTAATGGATATGCCTAATGCTTTTGGAACATAATAACCCCTAGGTAAAATAATGTTGGGAATTTTCTATTAAAGACCACAAGTTCATGATTCATATTCTTCATCACCATTCCAACCAATAAAACTTTTTCTTCCCCTCTCAAGAAGCTACGGCCAACACCCCTAAACTCACCATCAATTTTTCTAGCAACCTTCCAAGTATTCTAAGGTGGGAAGCAAAGGAAGTTGAAGGACCATCTCTAGGAGCTATTAACCACTTCAAATTTTCATCATCTTTCAACTTGTTCTTCCCTAGCCCTTGTGCTAGTAGTAAGCCTCTAATAACTTGATTTTACTTCTCATTTTGATGGTTAAAAGATTATGTAAGTGGTTAATCATAAAGATCATAAAGAAGCAAGAAGATGAACTTTCACATAAAGCTTAAAATCATAAGAATCTATGTTGTTTTATTGTATGTGTGAATCTTGATGATTGATTTCTTGTGATTAAGATGTTGATCATCATAAGAAGCTTGCTAGATTGTGATTAAACACATGATCTAGCAAGTGAGAGGATGAATCTTGTGAAAGACAAAATGGCCATCCTTTATGTTCATCATGAACTTGAAAATAAAGTTGTTTTAGAGTATGTTGATGATGGATACATGTTATAAGTCTTGTAAATGGATGATTACAAAAATAATTTTCTCAAGAAACCTAAGTTATTTACAAGATTTACATAATCATGATTTTTAAAGAAACTAATCATGTTTTAAGTGATAAATCCAAGCTAGAAACATGTTGTTAACAAGAAGAATACAAGAAAAATCATTTTTAGAAAATCATCTTGTAAGTTGTGAAAGACTAAATTTTACAAGAATGAGATTCATAAACAAATAACCATATTTTTAAGGGTAACTAAACTTACTTAACAACATATTAAGTTACTACAAACTTTTACAAAATTTCAAGTTCATGATGTAGTGTAAATTGCATGATTTTGGCTCATGGTAAGTGTTGGTTGAATTATTGTTGATTGGTGATGATTTTAAAAGAAAATGATATGCTTTGAAAGCATGGAAACCTCCATTTTTAAGGGGAAATTATGGCAAAATTTTTGTAGAATTTAAACACATAGAAAAATATTTTTAAGCAAGTGTTTCTAAGTAAATTTTAACCATGGTTTTTCATGTAAAATTTGCCATAATTTTTGTTACAATAATTACAAATATTGGAGGTTGGTTTTGATAAATAAAAGTGACTAAGTATATATTTAGGAAAATATATATTTAGATGTCACAATTTGTGTGATTACTTGTATATTATGTGTATTAGTTATATTATTTTAGGACTTGAAATAAAATAACTTACCAAAATACCAAAAATTGTAATACAAAATATTACCAAAATTCCAAGAAAACAAATTCATAATTTATACCCGAATATTGGACAAACCGAACAAGGAATATGGATTACATATATATATTCCGGAATTAAGTTCATATATATTTTGACAAATAAGTTAAACGGTATTTTGAAAACCAAAGAAACGGAAATTATAATTTTTACAAGTGTTACAAAAATATATCATATTTTTGTCAAACATAAAATACATTATTTTTGCATAGAGAAAAGATATATATGTTTTCTTGAATTATTAGAAGGTATATTATTTTGAAGAAAATAAATATTTTCTTAAACAAACCAAAAATATATTATTTTTGGGTGAAAAATGGATTTATAAACATTTTCTAAGATAATCTTGAAAATATATTATTTTTTAGGTTTATATGAAAATATAATTATTTTTGCCAAGGAAGAAATATGGATGATTTTCTATAAAAGTTTTTTTCTTAAAATACGTATATTTTAAGAATATATATTGGTGAATTTTTATTGGTTAAAAATAATATTCCGAAAAATTAAATACAAGATTAAGTATAAAATACTTAATGAATACAAGGAAATACGTATTCTCGTACGTACAAATACACACCAGATTACACCACAAATACTTGGCAAAATACACAAGGATAATTATACCCATACTTGGGAAATACCCATGAAAAGAATTACAAATCGAACTAAGGCAAAAATATATTATTTTGACAATATTCCAAATAAATGGATGAATATAATTTAAGTTAAGAAATTATTATTTTAACTAATAGTGATATACTTTGAAATTATATAATGTACATCACAGATGTAACTCGAAGTATACCAAGACTTCAAAAATAAGTCTTAATGAACAACTAAGACAAAGAGTCGTTACACGACCTAAACGTCTAATAAAACATGACACGTGTGTAGGTAGTTGTACGACTCATAGAAGGACCTTTGAGCATACGAGATAGCAGGACGCAAACTTGTGAGTTCATGTCCCCCTTTTTCTAAACTGTTTTCGGATGTATAACTCTCGAGGGTGAAATACATGTTACATATGTTTCAATGGTATGACTTGGCTATGAAATGAACTATTAGATCATGTGAGCATAGTCTGAAACTAAAATGCCAATAACTCTCATAAGAATCATGGATAAAGGTTAGATCTAACGGGTACGGCCGAGCCACACTCATGGTCCTTATGTGACCACTTCGAGTGCTTTAGTGTCCCAGTCGAGGTGATTCGACAACGGTCAAGGGGATTTGACATAGTCAAGGTGATTTGATACAGTCAAGGTGATTTGACACAGTCGAGGGGATTCGACACAGTCAAGGGGATTCGACACCGATAATTGTTTACTCGGATTGAGTACTCCCTATGTCTTCACATACATTAATGACCTTGCCAAACATTAATTGATCTGTTCATAGACGCTTTTCATACCTGTTTTCAAAGGAGTCTCTTAAATGTTTACAAGTTTATCAATACTCATACAGAACGCATGAACTCGCTCAACTTTTTTTGATGTTTTCAAAATTACATGTATTTCAGGAAACAAGTTGGATCTTGGGCACTGGTGTTGTTTCGAGATGTAAATTTCCAGTTTAGATGTCATCCACTTTTGTTGGGTTGTAACGTAATAGGAGGTTATGTAGTTTGAAACTTAAATGACTGGTGTTTGTAATATTTTGAACTTTATGAATGGATGAACATCATTTTGATCATGTATTTGTTTGTTATAATCGAATGCAATGAGAACCTATTTAGTCAGACGCATACGCTTCCGCAAAACTCAGGGTGTGACATCATGCAACGCCAAAAAGTCATCGCTTATGCATCATGACAACTGAAAGTACATGAGAAGAATTATACCACCCATGACCTGGAGTTAGGCGTGGTGGTATTTGCCTTGAATATTTGGCGACACTATCTATATGGTACTCGATGTAATATCTTCACAGATCACAAGAGCCTGCAACACATATTCGATCAAAAGGAGTTAAATATGCGTCAGCGACGATGGGTTGAGTTGCTGAATGATTACGACTGCGAGATCAAGTATCATCCTGGAAAGGCAAACGTGGTAGTAGATGCATTGAGTTGAAAGGAAAGGGTTAAGACCCTAAGGGTTCAAGCTTTAGAAATGACTATTCGGACGAATCTCACTACACGCATACATGACGCACAACAAGAAGCCCTTAGGAAGGAAAATCTTAAGGCTGAATATCTCCAAGGCATGGAGAAGAAGTTGGTGCCAAATGAGGAAGGAACCTTATACTTCATGGGACGCATTTGGGTTCCGCTCTATGGCGGTTTTCGAGACGTTATCTTTGACGAAGCTCACAAGTCGAGGTACTCGATCCACCCAGGATCGGATAAAAATGTACCAAGACTTGAAAGAATATTATTGGTGGCCAAGACTCAAGAGCGACATAGCTGTTTATGTTGGAAAATGCCGAACTTGTTCCAAGGTCAAGGCCGAGTATCAGAAACCTTCCGGTCGCTTACAATAACCTGAAATACCTGTATGGAAGTGGGAGCAAATTTCGATGGACTTCATAACGAAATTACCAAGGACTCCTAGAGGGCACGATATGATATGGGTAATAATGGATCGATTGACAAAGTCTGCACACTTCCTACCAATTCGAGAGAAAGATAGAACTGGAAAGTTGGCTGAGTTGTACCTTAAGGAGATAGTAGCACGTCATGGAGTGCCTATCTCGATAATCTCAGACAGAGACGGACGATTTGTATCAAGGATTTGGCAATCCGTTTAGGAGGCCTTTGGATCTCAGTTAGATCTAAGCACGGTCTTTCACCCGTAAACAGACGGTCAGAGTGAACGAACCATACAAACACTAGAAGATATGCTTCGCGCATGTGTGATGGATTTAGTTGGCAGTTGGGATACTCACCTACCACTAGTTGAGTTTTCCTATAATAACAACTACCATACGAGCATTCAAGCCGCACCGTTCGAAGCTTTTTATGGTCGTAAGTGCCGCTCACCGTTGTGTTGGGCAGACGCTGGAGATAAACAGTTAATTGGTCCCGAAGTTCAAGAAACAACCAACAAGATCATGCAGATCCGAGAGCGCATCAAGGCGGCTCGTGATCGACAAAAGAGCTACGCTGATCAAATACGGAAACCTTTGGAATTCGAGGTAGAATACAGGGTTTTGTTGAAGGTCTCACCCTGGAAAAGTGTAGCACGATTCAGAAAATGTGGTAAGTTGAATCCACGGTACATTGGGCTATTCAAGATTTTGGAAAGGGTTGGTACCGTAGCGTACAAACTAGAATTACCAGAAGAACTGAACGGTGTACATGATACATTCCATGTGTCAAACCTGAAGAAAAGCCCAACTCAAGAAACAGTTATCATCCCTGCGGATGAGGTGCATATCGACGATAGTCTCCAATTTACCGACGAACCCGTTGAGGTTACGGACTAGAAAGTCTACAAGACTCGGAGAAGTCGCATTAAGCTTGTCAAGGTTCGTTGGAATTCACATCACGGCCCAGAGTTTACTTGGGAGCGTGAGGATCAAATGAAGTCAAAGTATCTACATCTATTTCCCAACTCCCCTGCAACCGATAACACAGCTTAAATTTCGGAACGAAATTTTCTTAACGGGGGGAGAATGTGACAAGTGGCAATTTTCCGTGTATCCGTACAATGTTAAGCAGTAATTTGTGCTTTAATAGTTGTGTCTGATTAAATTAATAACATGAATGATTTTCTGATTACTGTCATATACATACAAGTGCATTACATGTTGCAAGATTATTTATCATTATTGCATGCAACACAGTGTGATACAATTAGTGCACAGAACAAAGTTAGCACAGTTATCAGACAAACTAGAAGTACTGACGGGAGTTCAGTACTCAGACAGACATGATATTAAGACACAGAATGAGCCCGAAACCAAGAGTTACACTAGAATAGTGTGTAGGAACGTAGGGATCATAAAACTGCCTTCCTAGTGATAGTTTAAGTGCCGGAAAGTGCCTAAAACTCACAAAAACTGCAGAATTCTGCACAATTTAGCAAAAATCAGCATTTTAACAACAAAATATAATGCAGAATTATGGTTTAATGGTCCAGAATACCTTCCTAAGTGTCGGGAATCAAAACTGTCATAAAAGACTACATAAAGCACACAAAACTGCGCAATTTAGTACCTTAACGAACCGATAACCAACCGGACACTACCCGAAACACCAAATTTTCACTAGAAAAATTGTTTTAGTGTTACGAAGGTAGTTATGGTCACCGAACATCATAACACATCCTATAAATACTAAACACATATAACACTAACTAATTCCATTACATTTCAACCAAGATCCTTAACTTACCTTTACAACCCAACCAAGAAACCCCCTCCAAAAGACGGTCAGAAGTGAGCCCCCACTTGTTGATTTCTTTGCATTATAATAATTGATATGTATAGAAGATTAGAAACATTATAACCAAAGGATTATCAAATGTTGGAAGATTGTTTTAAAAACCCACAAGTCCTCACTACTCATCACTTTCACTTCTCCAAAACAACTCCTTCTCTCCTTCTTCTCCTTCTTGTTTACGGCCCCAAACCCACACACACCAACATCCATTTTCATTCAATTCTCACACAATCTAAGGACTCTCAAAGGTGCAAGGAACCTATCTAAGAAGCTTAGAAGCAGTGGAGTTTGAAGGATCTTCACCTAGAGCTTTTATCCACCTCATTCATCATCATCTTCATCTTTGTTTCTTCCCTAGCCATAGAGCTAGTAGTAAGCTCCTCACAACTTGTTATTACTTCTAATTTTAGTGGTTAAAAGGTTATGTAACTTGTTAATCTAAAAAATCTCAAAGAAATATGAAGATGATCTTGAACATAAAGCTTAATAACATAAAAATCTAAGTTGTTTTAGTGTATGTATGAAACTTGTTTGTTGATTTCTTGTGATTATGATGTTGATCATCATAAGAAGCTTGCTAGATGATGATTAAACACATGATCTAGCAAGTATAAGGATGGATCTTGAGAAATCATAATGATCATCTGTAACATTCCTATTTTTATCATATAAATTTTAGATTATTTAAATTTATTTACCACTAGCAACTAGTAACTAGTTTATTTTTAAATATAACTATTCGACCCAAATAGTTTTAAACACTATTTTATATAGTTGGTTGAAATATTATTCTAATAAATTGGTATGTATCTAAGTGCCCTTTCTAATAAAATAAAAGTATATAAACAACTTATATTATTAGACAGGTAACTTACGGGTAGGTTGACCGTAAGAAATATGAAGTTCCTAGATAGGCCTAGTAACCGTATAATAAATTAAATTATAAAATACATTGTATTTTGAACCTACTCTATTTTTAATGAAACTTAGACCCAAATGTAGACAAAAATATACTCGTTCTGATGACATATTTATTATGTTATAAAATGTTATATTTTAAAAGTTATACGCGCCAAATAAGTGAAGCAGTTAAATTAATAATAAGATATAAATTAATAAATTAAATATAATAAAACTTAATTTCCAATTGATTGTTAGTGTATACGTATGTTAATATCAAAAGAATCAAAAATCAAAATAAATAAAATCATTAAAATTCAATATTTGCATGGTGTACGTGTAAAGAACATATGACACGTGTCTACATTTCTAAAGATCAGATGCCTTCATGCGTGAACAATAAGCTATGTAAATTTAGTATAAAAAGAACCACCTTTAAAACATCCTAAATTGTTCAGCCTCTTTCTTTCTTTCATTCTCTCCATAATTCCATTTCTTTAGTTATTCACCTATAAAAATTGTTGGATCGTTGTATGACCCGATTGAGTCGATCAGAAGAGTTTAAGTCCAGTTCAAAGGCGGAATCAGAGAACTAGACATGAACACAGCTTGTTAATCTTTAATCTGTCAATTATATTGCTTTTAACACTGATTACAACCTGACAGAAAACTGGCAGCACTTCGTTACACTTTCAGAAGTTGCATACCAACAAGTGCACCTATATATAGAGGTGATGATTTCGCTTGAAGGTAACCAGATCTGGTTGAAGCGAAATCTAATGTGTGTGATTTCGCTTGAACTTGTCACCAGTTCACTTCAAGCGAAATCTTCATCTAATCCTCAATTTACAATTTCTCAAACCTTGTGCACTGATAAACCTATCCTATTACATGATACAAGACGAAGTCAATAGACGTAGTGCACTAACAGACTCCCCCTCGGATATTGACGAAGTCTTCAGTGACTATTCTTCAATATGACACATCTTCAGTCTTGATCATTCTGCATACTCACTTAGATTGTAACATTGTAAGCATCCAACTATCTCTTCTTCTATCAGCTTCAGGCTCCCCCTTTCATCAAGCTTCCGTGCTTTGGGATCGACACCTAGCTTTCCATTTACAAGCTCCCCCTTGCTTTGAGCTCGTCTTCAGACTCCCCCTTAGACTCAGCTTCTGGGATCGTAGTCTGGACTATCTGCAATCACTTATACATTTATAAGTAACAACATTTTAGACTATCCAGGAATCGTAACCTGGCAATTCCAATCAAATCCTCTAATCCACTTCCCCTATCAACAAACTGTATAGATTTAGCAATATTAAAGAATCCAACTCCCTCACAGTTAATCATCCAAGTTCAAGTTAATGACCTTGGAGATATCACAAACTGTTTTTGAAATTTTTGATTTTAATTCAAGTTTCAAATTAATGAACTTGTTTTACTTTCAGAAACACAATCAGCTTACTTAGATTTTGAAACTCAGCACTCAGATATCGGTCGTCGAAAATAAAGCAAAAATCAAAATCTTTTTGTATTTTCTGAAAATATAAATCAATAACAAAATATGTACAAACATATTTACAGACAATATTTTTGTTTGAGTATGCGTTAGAGGATCATATCAGTTTCCTACAAGTCACAAGTACCGTTGAGCTTAATTTCACTTTATGCATTAAACAATTCACTTAGATTGTCGATACACTTGTCCACTTAAATTTTCATACAAACTTCAACTGATTCAGGATACGAATTAGATGTATTAAGAACTTAAACCTATTCATGTGTCCCACCTCTTGAATATACTCCCGTATCCAGAATCCCAATAATCAGTCTTACAGGTGAGTATACTACAATGATATCTGTATATAAATTAGGTATGCGAGGGCCGAGGGATCTCAGATCGATACTTCCGTATACATAGAGAGATATCAGCTTCGACTTTACGGTATGTCCCCTTTAGAGGATCTTTTTGCTTACAACAGCAGCATATATCAATTTTAATTGTTTCAGCATGCTGAGGGTGTAATGCTGTGTTTCAAGCATTGAAGCAAGTATTAGCCAGGGACTAGGTCAGAACTACCGTTCAGCAGAAGTCCCGGAATAATACCCCAGACATCATAGAGTATAAAGACCTAGTATATCAGATTAAGAGACCTTTCAAACGAGATTTCAGGGGTTACCTATATATCCAAGTAGTGTTCCCCACGAAATAAGCAAGTTTGAATTTAGGTTTATATCCCGAAAAAGTTTACTAAATGTATAAAAACCTACCGACACATCCACGGTGAGATCGTTTAACACATTTAAACTTTCCAATTCTTTAGCATACTGTAACTGTCTACTGATGTACTATCATTTCCTCTTTTTACGCAAAAACTCAAATTTTTTAAATTTTATCATGTTTTTGACTTTTTCAAATTTTCAAATGTTTTTGTATTTTCTAACAACATTACTCCCCCTAAAATGCAAAATCATATAAAGAAAATTTGACAACCAATACTGATAGCTTTGTCTCGCCATCCATTTTCTGCATCTCATGCTCTGTGTTGCAGAAAATATAACATACCCCCATGATATACAACCCATTGATCTTAACAGTTTGAAAACCGTTTTTCAATCTGATGAAAGTAATCATGTTTGTTCAGCCGTGAGGGTTTCGGCATATTCAATCAACACATATTTTTGTATTTTTGAATATTTGACAAAAATTAAAAACAAACATATTTTTGGTTTTTCAAAATTTTTCAATTTTTAGGGTTTTTGAAAATATTGTTTATTTATTTACAGAAAACATATAAACTTCCTGTTTCAACCAACACAGGATCCAGCAGCCTCCTCTCCTCGTTGTGACAGGCTGCTCCAACCTCCATTCTCACAATCTTCAGAATTGTTGAGCACCTGCACATTCAGCTAACTGAATTACTTGAACAATTTAGCCCAGGTCTGTTGAACCTTAGGCATTTCAACACAAAAATTTCCATTCAATGCTGGAAATTCTTTGTCATTTTTCACAAAAACTTTCTCAATTTTAACTTCAACTTTCTCATCTTTTACCAAATCAACATGTTTCTTAACACTCCATGTTTGACCTTTTGGTGTTCCACGTTTGTAAAAATGTGAATCTTTTTGAACATTTTGATTTTGAACAACAACTCTTGGTTTCCAAAACTCTTGAGGTTTTGTCATATCAATTGTGGTTTTCCAACTTTGTGTTGTTCTGAATCTGGGTGTGTGAGAATTCCAAGTCTGTCTTGAATCGAACCTGTTCTGGTTTAACTTCCAATTTTGATTTGAAGCAAACTTGTTTGTATTGAACCTCCAAGTTTGTTTCGAATCAAATTTGGTTGACCTTTGTCTCACATTCTCAGATTTTTGTTTCTCATCATCAAACTTCTTTTTGTCAACATCCACAGATTTTAGATTAGGACACTTGCGTGCAAGATGTCCTTTTTTATCACATTTGAAACATGTTCTCATGGACACATCTTTGACCTGTGGTTGTTGCTTTTGCTTTTTAGCAAAGAATTCATCATTAGACTGTTTCATTTTGAATTCTTTTTCTTTTTCTAAACTGCCTCCTTGAACAAAACTCATTTTTGTCTGAAAATTCGGCATTTCATTTTTGTTTCGATGTTGTTTCTTCTTATAACCCAACCCAGCCTTCATGTTCTTCTTTTTGAAACCAGGTTTGTTATACGAACCTCTATGACTCTTACCGACAAACTTTGAAATCTCAGACTTCTCAATCTCAACCATTTTGAAAACTTTGTCAACCTTTTCTGAAATCACATTCTGAATCGGGAATACAACATCTAAGAATAATTTGTCCGATCCAATCATGGTATAAACCAATCCTTTTGAATCATCATTCAAATTTTCCTCGGATTTTGTGTTTTTCAGATATCTATCATGAAGATCTCCTTCATCTTCATCCTGTGATTCAGATTTACCTGTATCAACCGACTCTTCTTTCAACACACTTTCAACAACTTTACCTACCACCTCTGAATCATGAGAATCATCAGATTTGGAATAGGTTATGTCAATGTTGTCTGGCAATTGATCTACCATGTTGAAAGCTTTTTCGACCTTTTCCTCATCATAAAATGAAAATTTTCCCGGTGGTGGAACTTGATGAAACTCTGAACCAATACCTTTCTTGTTCTGTTCAGACTCACCCTCACCCAGTTTTATATTGAAAATTCGTTCAAGCACATATGACGACACGTGGTAACTCTTTAACTTGTTGTTATCCTGTTCTAAATCAACAATCTGTCGCTTTAGCTTAGCAACATCCTCAATATAGGAATTAACAACATCTTGTTTTATAGAATACATTCGTTTAAGCTCTTTGGTTGTTTCAGACATATAATTCATTCTAGATTGAGCATATTTCATTTCATCTTTCACTTTGTCGTATGACTCTTTCATAATATCATATGCTAATTTCATTGAGTCATATTCCTTCTTCATTTCTTGACAAGCAATTTCTTTTTGTTCACATTCATTTGTCATTTTCAAAACATTTTCTTTCAAAACTTCATTTTCTTTCTCTAATTTGTTACATTTTTCTGAAAGTTTTTCATCATTTTCTTTAAAAACTTTTTCTTTTTCTAGCATTTCTTTGCATTTTTCTTTGAAAATATTTTCAATTTTTGTGAACTCAAAATCTCTTGTTCTAAATTGCTCATCTTTTTCAGTACAAGCTCTGCACAGTTCCATGCATTTCTTGCACTGATCAATTAATTTCAAGTTATCAGAATCAGAATTTACCTCAGTGATTGGTACTTCAGTGTTTTCAGCAATCTCTGTCTGCTCAGCAACATTCTGCTTTTCTTCAACACTAACTTCATTACCAACATCACCAACTTCCAAATTCTCATTCTTTTCTCCTATTTCTTCTTTCTTCACCTCTTCTTGTTGGATCTGAGTTTCTTTTTTATTGTATTTTACGTTTGTAATTAAGATGGAAATGAAAGAGTTGTGCAGCGGAAATAAGATGAAAGCAAACTTTGCATACAATCAAACGAGAGTAATACTTTTATCAAACATCTTTTCACAAAGAACCGAATGATTGAATTTGTTTCAACAACGATTACAATGATTGATGTAAGAATGCAAACTCCCCCTCAGCCAGAGCTCAGTAGTTTGTTCGTGCAAAGAAGACGATTGATCAAAAGAGCTAATAGAACAGTACAAAGTACTGAACTATTTATAGGCACTTGCAAACCACTGAGCATCTTAGTTGACGTCACCATGAAAGTGACATCTAACCTCCTAACAAACACTAACTACTGATCTATAAACACTGATGTACCAAACTACTGTTATTACATTACATTACATAAAAGACACTTAAACTGCTGCTGCATCCTTCCACTTCTATGAACCCAGCAGTGCTTGTCCGGATCAGCAGTACTTGACCCAAGGCAGTAGATAGAGTCAACAGAGCTTTGGTCTTCCATCAGTCTTTGAATTTGGCCAGTAGATATAAAGCAACAGTTGTAGGTCAGCACTTAGTATGATCAGCAGATAGGAGGTCAGCAGATATGAAACTACTTTCAAGGGGAGAGATTTGCATGAACCAACTGTAAACGTCTGCTTATTCTGGATCCACTGCTTTGATCCAGTTTTGGCTTTACATTATCTGTTCCTCTGATAGGGTTCAATCCCAACAATCTCCCCCTGGAACAGATAATGCCAAAACTCTTCATTATTTGTGGAAATCTTTATTGCCTCAACAACAGCTCCCTTATCTGACCTTTGAATTGTAGTTCAAAGTCAAGGGCATCTGTATCTTCATCATCCCTGCTGAGTGGAAGATCAAGGAGATCCTGCAAATCTTCAAGACTCAGGCCAAGAGCTTGTTCCCTTGATATTTTCTCCACTCCTCCACCAGACCTGAGCAAAGTCAATACACAGGTCTGTTTGTCAGTTTCCCACTTTTGTATTTTTGAGCCTGGTGGGTTTCTTGGGAGATGTTTATTTGCAGAAGTATTTGGAGAGGCTGTCCTAATCATGACTGGCTGAGCAGTACTTGCAGCTTGATCCAAACCAAGAGTTTCCATGATCATTTTCTTTATACCCTCTTTTCCAAGGTCTTCTCCTTCCATTAACTCTTTGATGGTTTCAGCAATCAGTTGTTTGTGTGGCCTTCTTTTGTAGATGGTAGCACCAACTGGAGCTGTGGATCTCCTGATTTGCAGCTTTGAAGGTCTTTTTGAAACCGCTGCTTCAGGATAGTCAGGCTTTTGAGGAACTGTGGGATCTTTCTTTCTTAATTGTTCCAACTTTTTGTAAGTAGCCCTGACCATATCTTCTTTCCATCTAGCAACTTGTCTTGTGTTACCATAATCAGCTGCTACCAATTCCTCTTTCATCCTCTTCAGCTCTTCCTGTTTGTCAGGTACATTCTTTCTAAATTTTGCCCAATAAGGAGGAGTGTGAGTGACCTTCCTTTTTATCATGTCTTGAATTCTTGCAGCTTCATCTTCAAGCTCAGGAACAGTCCACTCTTTGTACATATATCTCTCTCCTTTGTACTTTTTGTGAGCCATGATGCTTTCAATGTAGTCTTTCTTCAGAGATTCAGCTGCTCTTTCAGAAATTTGTTGACTAACATTTTTTGCAAATTGCTCTAGGGATCTGACTTGTGTGAGCAAATATTGATAATTTCTTGAAATTTCTTTGTCAGACTTCCCTTGTGTGTTTCTTTTTGAAATATCCTCTGCTTGCTTGGTTTTGATTTCCAAGTATTCATCAACATTTTTAGGCCAAGGATATCCTTTTATTGATGGCAACCTCCTTTTGGCAGGGTCATCCTCATAGTAGAAGGATTTTATTTCATCTCTAACAGCTGCTAGTTCAAGAGGAAATTGAACACCTGCAGGAGGTAAGGGCTTGTACATTGGAACTGAAGAGAGAGGAACAGGTTTTGGTATTGTGACAAGAGCTAAAGATTTTGAAGATGTTGGTGATGGAGGTGTGTCATCATCTTTTAAAATTAGCCTTCTCCTTTTTGGTTTAGGAGAGACTGATGATGTTTTGAATGGAACAGTGGTTGTAGATGTAGTGGCAGTGGATTGTGAATGACTAACAGTTGTTGAAACAACTGGTGTTTCAACCACTGCTGTCATAACAACAGATGTTATAACATCTGCTGTCTTCTGCTGTGTGTCAGCAGGTGTTGTTTTTGGTGGTGGTGATGGTAGAGCAGTAGATGTTGTGTGTGTTGAAGTGGTGTGTGTTGATGGAACAACTGTTTGGCAAGCAGTGGTTTTTGTAACTCCTGCTACATCAGCTGTTTTGTATGGTGGTTTTTGAGCAGACTTTGAACGTCTGGTTGGAATGGATTTGGGTTGCCTTACTTTTCTAGTAGGCTTCTTCTTTTCCTCAACAGGATTTTCATGATCCCTTGACCCAGAAGTACCCTGATCTGGATGATCCATTCTGTCCACCCTGGCTTTCCTTTTGGCCTCTCTATCTTTCTTCACACTTGCAATTGCTTCTGCTAGTGCATTTGTTGTCACATCAATCTTCTTGCTACCATCTGGCAAAGGGATCTTTTTGGTCATGTTTGAATTCTCTGGTTCAAGATAAAGACCATCTTCTATACCCTTCCTTTTCCACTCCTTAATTTTCTCCCCCTTTTTGGCATTATCTTCTGGGAGGTCATAAATGAAACGTATGTTTGGAGGAGCAGTGCCAGTGGTGTGCAAGATCTGAGTTTTGAGAGCCTTTAAGTCAGCCTGAGTGTTCTTGAATCTTGACTCCATAGCATTTCTCAGCTGTTGGACATGTTTTTCATGTTGCTGATCTGCTAATTGTGCTTGTTGTTGGAGAAAAGATTGAAATAGATTCCAGAGCTCATTTGTAGCAGGTGTCCTTTGTGGAGCATGTGCTTGAGGTGAAACAGCAGTTGTTTGTACCTTCTGAACTTGTAACACCTGTTGTAGCATATCTTTGAGTTCTGCAACAGAGTTATCAAGCTTTGCAATACGATCCGTCAATTTCTGGTACTTTAAACCATCACCCAAGTTAATGGGATCATCTGATTTCCCACTAGCAGTGGTTTTATCAGTGGTAGATGTAGGGAATATACTCCAAACATTAACCACTGATGCCCCTTTTTCTTGGTACTGGGGTCTTCTTCCTTCAACACTTGACAACCTTTTGATGTTGCCAGTAGGATAAATAAATCCACTGGTGGTTGACAGAGGTGCTATAAAAGGAATTGCCTCCAAGGAAGTCTTATGAATGTAACCACTGTCCAAATGTAACCCAGTGGGTGTAACAGTTGTAGTGGCTGCTTCACTTGGATTACCACCAAGAGTTACTTGTAACTCAAGGGGTGTAACCTCCTCAGGTTGTGTTGGTGGGTTAGCAAAGATTGATACATCAGACCCAGTCAGTTGTTGAGGTATATTCTCATTAATAGGTGATTGAGAAGGACTGGATAATGCCTGGTTCAAATCAATTGCATCCAACAGTGGTTTTATTGGTGAGGGAAATGTGGATGTGATGGTTGGTGTAGAAGTAGGATGTGTCCCGGGCATTGGACTGTGGATGATAGAAACGAGTGTTTCCAGAGCATCATGATGTGGAGACCCTATTTGTACAACCTGTTCTTTTTGTGAAGAAAGAGGAGGAGTTTTGGTTATGGGTGGAGATATTTGTACCAACTGCTGTGAGGAAGAAGCAGCAGTGGTTTCTTGTGACTTTTGTGTTGTCACTGGCAGAAGCTCTGGTATCTCATCCTCCAGAGATGCCTTTTTGAGGGTTTTGGGGGGTTTTTGTGTTTTTCTTTTTGTTGGCTTTTTGGTGATTGTAGGTGTGGGTTTCAAAGCAGTTGTGCTGCTGCTCTGATCACCTTGAGCAGTGGGCTCAGCAGCAGATACCTGAGGAGCAGTTGTAACTACTAAAATCTGCTCAGGTACCTCTGCTTGTGTTTTGCAGGGTGCTAACATCCTTGAAAAAGTTTCAGTAGTTAAACTGTTTATTTGAGTAGGAGCACCCTGATTTATTATAGTTAAATCATCCTTACTGAATTTCTTTGAAAAATAGTAACTTAAAAACCTTGGAAACAGTAAGAATGATTTTGTTTCAACATTATTAACCAAATCTTTAAAAATTTCCCGAGAATAGTTAAAATTTTCTCCTTGAAGAATAGCATATCCCAGATTTTGAATCTTTAAAGGGATTTCATTAAAAGAAGTGGTTTTATTTGAAACACATAGTAGGAGGGTATGAAATAAAAATCTGGTTGCAGAAGGAAAATAACCTTTTTCTAAGGTTATTTTCTTCATCATTGTGGCTTCATACCCTCGCTCAATGAAGTCAATTTGTAACTCGTTTTTAGTGAAAGAAATTTTACCTTCCTGATCACCGAGTTGAAAGACCTCTGAAATGGATTGTGGCGTGATTTGGACAGCTTTACCCTTTATAAAAGAGTTTATGGTGGTTGCAGTGTCGCCTTGTTTTTCAAGGGTTGCATTTTTCCAGAACTCCCTTTGGGTCGCCAAATAGATTGGTGCATCGGCAGTAATCAAGGTTTTGTACTTTGATTTTGCCATGAGATCAATGATGGAATCGAAATCTTTTGTGGTTCCTGGTTTTGTGAGAATACCCAGGAGATTGTGAGATGGTTTGTGTGGAATTTCAGTGGAGATTTCCTTTTGAGAGGCTGTTTGCGATGAAGATTTGGATGAGGGTTTTGAAGATTTCTTTGATTTTGTCATTTTGAGGATGAATGATCGAAGAAATTTGTGAAGAAATGTGAAGAAAAACTGTTTTGAGAAGAGAATTTTTAAGAATTCAATTCGACAGTAAAACCCTGTTTTGGTGGTGAGTGGGGGATTTTATAGGGAAGAAAGTGAATGCTGAGGTGGCAGCCTTTACAAAAGGTCTGACCAATATGTACTGTCCATGTGACAACCCCTGTTGAAAGTGAAGGACAGTACTTTTGTTGAAAGTGACTGATGAAGGCAGTGGTATGAAAGCAGTGGATGATTTTTACTATCAGTGGATAGCATATCAGTAGACAAGACACTGCTTTTGAACAACAGAGTTTATCAAAATAATGAGAGAGCAGGGGTTGACTTTCAGCAGTGGACAGACTTTTGAAGTATAGCAGACTTTTGAACAATCAGTGGTTAGTGGCAGACTTTTAAGGACTTAATGAAAAAACTTCATTTTTAACTATTTTTAAGGATGGAGTTTTGATTTTCTGAAAACATTTTGTTGCTTTTATTCATAGAAAAACAAGATGTTGCTTGTTATTCCATGTTCAGCATCCCAATCCTAGAGACCAAACTTTCAAAAGTGGCTGTATCAAGTGCTTTTGTGAGCACATCAGCCAGCTGGTCTTTAGTTGGGACATGATGCAGAGAAATCAAACCTTTTTCATAGCAGTCCCTCACAAAGTGATGTCTGATGTCAATATGTTTGGTGGTTGAGTGGGAAACTGGATTTTTGATGATATTTTCTGCTGCCTGACTGTCCAACATAAGTGGTGTCTTTAAGGCAGTGATACCAAAATCCAGCAACTGATTTTGAAGCCACAGGAGTTGGGCTGTATAGCTTGCAGCAGCAATGTATTCAGCTTCAGCAGTGGATGTCGAAACAGCTGCTTGCTTTTTGCTTTGCCAAGAAACTAAGCAGTCACCTAGAAACTGGCACCCTCCTGATGTGGACTTCCTTGTGGTGTGACATCCCGCAAAGTCACTGTCTGAGAAACCTGAAAGCTTGATGTTCCCATTAGCTGGATACCAGATACCAAGTGTGGGAGCACCTTTTATGTATCTGAAGATCCTTTTTACAGCAATGAGATTTGATTTTCTGGGAGCTGATTGACTTCTTGCACAGACACATGTTGCAAACATGATGTCTGGTCTAGATGCAGTTAGGTACAATAAAGACCCAATCATGCTTCTATAAAGTGTTTGGTCAATCAGCTCATCTTTTTCATCAGACATGACCAGCTTATTTGTTGCCATGGGTGTGCTGCATGGTTTACAATCATTCATATCAAATTTGGTTAAAAGTTCTTTAGCATATTTGCTTTGATGAATGAAAGTTCCATTTTGCAATTGCTCTACTTGGAGACCAAGAAAGCATTGCAGCTCACCCATTGCACTCATTTCAAACTCAGCTGTCATGAGTTCTCTAAACTCTTCACACATTGAGTTACATGTGCTTCCAAAAATAATGTCATCCACATAAATCTGGACAATCATTAAATCCTTCCCTCTCCATTTTAAAAACAGTGTTTTATCAATGGTACCTCTTTTGAAACCATTTGAGAGTAGGAAGTTGGAAAGAGTTTCATACCAGGCTCTTGGTGCTTGTTTCAAGCCATACAAGGCTTTGTTTAGCCTGTAGACATGATCTGGATAAAATGGATCCTCAAAACCTGGAGGTTGACAAACATACACCTCTTCTTGAATTGTACCATAGAGGAAAGCACTTTTGATATCCATTTGAAACACCTTCATATTGTGGTTGGCAGCAAAGGCCAGGAACAGTCTAATTGCTTCTAATCTTGCAACAGGGGCAAATGTTTCATCATAATCAATCCCCTCTTCCTGTCTGTAACCTTGAACCACAAGCCTGGCTTTATTCTTGACAACAATACCCCTTTCATCAGTTTTGTTCTTGAAGACCCACTTTGTGCCAATGGGACTAACCTCTTCTGGCAGTGGTACAAGCTCCCATACTTGTTGTCTTTTAAACTGTTGGAGCTCCTCTTGCATAGCTTCTACCCAGCTGTTGTCTTTCAGTGCCTCTTGGTACTTGACTGGCTGATGGAGTGATAGAAAACCAGCAAAAAGACAAATGTTTTGGGTTTGGCTTCTTGTGAGCACCCCTTCATTTATGTTGCCAATGATTTGATCAGGTGGATGAGATCGCAAGAAGATTAAATCTCCTTGGTATGGTATGATGGCATTGGTTGGTGAAGGCTGCAAATGTGTATCATCTGAGCTAACTACTGCTGGGGACTTTGATGATCCAGCAGTGGTTTCAAAAGGTGGTGGTATAGGAGGTAATGGTGTGGACAACTGCTGGCTTTTATCCACTGTTTGAGGACTTTTGTCAGCAGTGTTTGAGGATGTGGAAGCAGTGGTTGATGGGCTACTTTGGTCAACAATTGTTGAGGTAGCAGTGGTAGAGCTTTGACAACTGTTTTGAACAGCTGATGCTTTTCCCTTTGTGGCAGACCTTTGAGGGATGATGATTTCATACCCATAGTCTGGTGTTGTATCCTCTGATGGACCTGCACTGTTAGTCTTGACAGCAGTATTTTCAAAAGTAAATTTTTCAAGATCAAACAGATCTGCAGGATTTGCTGGGATTTTCATTGATGAAAGTTCATTGAACTTAACATTCAAAGTCTCCTCCACTGCCTTGGTCCGTGTATTAAACACTTTGTAGGCCTTGGCAGTGGTTGAGTATCCCAGATGATAACCACAATCAATTTTGGCTGCAAATTTTGAAATGGAATCTTTTAAATTCAGAATAAAGCATGGGCAGCCAAACACTTTGAAATATGAGATCAGTGGTTTAATTTTATACAGAATTTCATAGGCAGTCTTTTTGTGCCTGGGGTTTATTAAAACTCTGTTCTGAACATAGCAAGCAGTGTTTACTGCCTCTGCCCAGAAAGTTAAAGGCAAACCTGAATCTGCAAGCATGGTTCTGGCAGCCTCAATCAGAGTTCTGTTCTTCCTTTCCACTACCCCATTCTGCTCTGGTGTTCTTGGGATGCTGTACTGCCTTACAATCCCTTTCTTCACACAGAAGGCATCCAACTCCCTATTTTTGAATTCTGTGCCATTGTCACTCCTGAAGCTTTTTACTGGAAGGTCAAATTGCTTTTCAACCTGTATTACAAAGTCTTGCAAAATGCCTGCAGTTTCATCTTTTGAGTGCAAGAAGAAAGTCCATGTGAACCTAGAAAAGTCATCAACAATAACCAAACAATATCTTTTCTTTTTAAGGCTCATGACTTGAACTGGTCCAAACAAATCCATGTGTAGCATTTGCAGACACTGGGTTGTTTTGGACTCTTCAATGGACTTATAAGAACTTTTATGCTGTTTTCCTTTTAAACAGGAAATGCAATGTTCAGGACATGAAAACAATTTTTGTGGTAGGCCTCTCACCAAACCATTTTTTGAAATTTCTGTGATTGTCTTAAGATTTGTGTGTCCCAGCCTTCTGTGCCAAAGTTCTGTCTCTTTGTTAGAGGCAGCTGAGAACAGACAGGCATCAGCTCTGGGACACTCTTTTGACATGTCAACAACATAAACATTGCCACTTCTTTGAGCAACAAGTTTTGTATGACCAGATTTAATTATTGCTTCAATCTTTTTGACCATTTCTGGTCCAACAATCCTACAACAGTCTTTTGTGAAGAATGACCCAAATCCCTTGTCACTCATTTGGGACACACTCAGAAGGTTGAATTTTAGATTGTCTATTAGATTGACATTTTCAAACTTTACATTTCCAGATTGCACTGTACCAGACCCCAGAACCTTCCCTTTACTATTATTCCCAAAGGATATATCACCCCCACCATGGATTTTAAAGTCTTTGAGGAGGGCTTTACATCCTGTCATGTGCCTGGAGCCTCCACTATCTACATACCAAAGACTATCAAAGCATGCAGAAGCTCCCTGCACATGAAGTAAAAGGATTAGTTCATTAAGGTCTCCAAAGCCAACAAGGCTTTGGATGGGGTCTCAACAGTGTCTGGAATGGATGCAAGATGATGGACAGTGGTTAGGTCAGGGGTTTGAACTGTTTTAGGACAGTGTTTCTCTAACCACTGTTGTGGGTCCTGACCTATCATCTGCTGGTAACCAAAAGGATGCCTATTCACTTTGGGTTTAGAGGGCCTTTTGTAGGCCTCATAAACGTGTGGAATCCTTTGGTAAGACTGTTTTTCTCTGCCCTTTTTGAACTGATTGGCAGGGGGTGCATCAGTAACCTGAACATCTCTTTTGACAGATGTTTGGTTCAGCTGTTTTGTGACAGCTGTTTGTACTGGCACAAACAGTGGTTGTTTCTTGGTGAATTTGACAGATGATGAGGATGATGGTGGACTCAAGGATGTTTTAGCCATGTACTCATTCTTTTTCACATCAAAGTTTTTGAGGTACACACATGCTTGAGTTTTGTGGTTTGTTTTCCCACAAACAATGCAGCTTTCTGCTGAAACAATGACACTTGTTTTGTTTAGATCATAAGCTTTTAAGTGGAAACAGTCTTTTGTTAGATGATTCCTTTTCTCACAGAATTCACAAAACAAGTTATCAATTTTTTCTTTCTTCTTTCTCTTTTCAGATTCCTTTGCAGCAGAGGTTTTAACCACTGCTGGGATATCTTTGAGAGGTATGACTTTAGCTTTTGGAGCTTTAGCACCATCAATTGATGTAAAGTCCATTGGCTTGAAATTTTCAAGAATATCACACTCATCAGACCATTTTGGTTTAAACTGATGATCTTCAAGCTCCTTGAAAGTGGAGGAGCCCATTGGTCTGTTAAGTGTGATTTTGTTGCCAAGTTTGTCAGTGATTTTCACTTCTTGGCCATTCTTGTTTGTGGGGATAAGCACAGTAGCTTCATCAGTGGTTTGAACAGAGTTTTCAAAAGCAGTGTTTTCATCATCATATTTTCTATACCCAACCCCAAACTTCACATTGCTTTTTCTCTGTTTTTCAAGCATAACCTCATATCCTTTGCAGGATTCCACCCATCTTTCACAAGTAATCGGGGCAGACTCCAACTCCTTTTTGCAAACTTGGTATTTTTCTACCATAGTTTGAAGTTGGGTTTTGGTTATACTTTGCTCTTCTTTTAAACAGCTGATTTCTTTTTCTTTTTCAGTCAATTTGTTTTTAAGTTCTTTTAAAGAGCTTTCAAATTTGACCTCATCAGTTAAGATTTTATCCCGAAGGTTTTCATTCACCTCTTTGATGTTAGCAAAAGCAATTATGCAATTGTCTGAACACAGTTTTTCAAGAACTTGAGGAGATACCTTGGCAGCTGCCATCATTGCACAATCACATTGATGATCTTTATCATCATCAGCTCTTACCTTCTTTTCACCAGCCTTTTCTTCTTTCTCTTCTTCTTTGTCCTCTATGGACCATGGATCTATCATTGGTTCAATCAGAGTACCTGAACTTTCTTCCAACAGTACTTCATCAGCCACAGCAGTAATCACTGCTTCAATCACCTCTTCCACTGTTTCAGAGTACTGCTGTTCCTCCTCTGCTTCAACCCCCTCCTGTATTGACTCTAGTGCCATCAAACAAAACTCATCATGTGAAGAATCATTAGAAGCATAGAGTGCAAAATTTTCATCACAAAGATCATCAGGCATACTGCTCCAGTCAACAAACCCTTGAGTGAAAAAGCTTTGTTGATCTGGTTGTGTTGCTGCTGGAGCAGTGGTTTGAGGTGCAACAGGTTGCACTTGTACCTGTGGAACAGGGGTTTGAACATATTGGATTTGTGGAACAGTAGTTTGGACATAATATACTGGCACAGGGGCAGCAGCATAGTGAGCAGTGTTCACTTGTGCTGCTGGGGCATATTGGGCATAATGCACAGTGTTTTGGTTTTGAGGTGTAGGATTTGAGCTAGGATGAGTAATTATGGGACCAGTATTTTGACTCCTACATTCCCTAGCAAAATGTCCCAACCTATTACACTTGTAGCACTTGATTTTCGATTTATCCAACCCAACCCTTAGATTCCCATGCAAACCTGGGAATTTTCTCCCTGTTCTTTTGTAGAACTTGCTAGTTCTAACACTTAGCAAAGCCAGTTGGTGCAGGATGTCCATTTCCTCTAAATTAGTGGGGTCAAAATGTTGCAAATCATTTAGTTCAAAGCTTAAATTATCTGACATCTGGTTTTCGTTTGCAGTGAATGCATAACTTGCAGAGTGAGGATCAGGGTTGTTAAAGTTAGCTCCAGCAGTTATGTCAATGAAATGGTCATAACCCTGGTCCTTACCACTGCTCCCAGATTCTTCTTGACCCAAAAGAGCAGTGTTACCGAATGTATAATCATCAACGGCTTTTCCTGACTCTTGTAACTTCCTTTTCTGGTTCAACTCCCTTTCGTAGGTCAGGAGTCGACCATGGAGTTGGGTCAAGGTCAGATCCTTGAACTCAGGTGAATTTCTGGTGACAAAGGCTATAGTGTCCCATTTTTCGGGCAGTGACCTGAGGAACCTGCTGTTTTGAGTTGAGTTTGTAAAAGTGGTATTAACAAGCCTCAGTTCACTGATGAGACAACTAAACCGCTCAAATTGTTGAGTCAGTGATTCACCTCTAACATGACAAAATGTTTCGTACTGTTGGTTCAGGATTTCCCTATTGTTTTCTATGACTTCTTCAGTACCTCCAAACTGTTCCTTAAGTGCGTCCCACAATTCTTTGGCACTGTTACAGTGTAACAGTCCAGCATATATTTCATTGGGCAGCGCTGATGCTATGATGCTAAACGCTTTAGCATCTAGTTCGATCTTTTGAAAATCAGTTTCGGTGTAATTTTCAACTGGTTTTGGAACGAACTTTTTAGCATCTTCAGCGCTAGGCACTGAAGGAACATGAGGACCAAAGGTGACAGACCTCCAACAACCTGTGCTTTGTTGAGCGAGGATGTGACCCATCCTCCTCTGCCAGATGTTGTACTCATTTCTTTTTAGCATAGGTGGTTTAAAAAGTGAGCCGATGTTGTTTTTATCATCCTGAGATTGTGACGTCATTCTTGTTGTTTTACAGACACTGAGAAATCAACTTTAATGGTGATTCATCCTTGCTCTGTTTTTCAACGGACGAACAAACGATCAGTATCAACTATTATGAGCTGAACTATTTACGTCAAAATGATTGTTAAATCAAATTTGACTGTCCAAGCTCTGATACCAATTGTTGGATCTGAGTTTCTTTTTGATTGTATTTTACGTTTGTAATTAAGATGGAAATGAAAGAGTTGTGCAGCGGAAATAAGATGAAAGCAAACTTTGCATACAATCAAACGAGAGTAATACTTTTATCAAACATCTTTTCACAAAGAACCGAATGATTGAATTTGTTTCAACAACGATTACAATGATTGATGTAAGAATGCAAACTCCCCCTCAGCCAGAGCTCAGTAGTTTGTTCGTGCAAAGAAGACGATTGATCAAAAGAGCTAATAGAACAGTACAAAGTACTGAACTATTTATAGGCACTTGCAAACCACTGAGCATCTTAGCTGACGTCACCATGAAAGTGACATCTAACCTCCTAACAAACACTAACTACTGATCTATAAACACTGATGTACCAAACTACTGTTATTACATTACATTACATAAAAGACACTTAAACTGCTGCTGCATCCTTCCACTGCTGTGAACCCAGCAGGCTTGTCCGGATCAGCAGTACTTGACCCAAGGCAGTAGATAGAGTCAACAGAGCTTTGGTCTTCCATCAGTCTTTGACTTTGGCCAGTAGATATAAAGCAGCAGTTGTAGGTCAGCACTTAGTATGATCAGCAGATAGGGTTCAATCTGCTGTTCTTCGGTAACAGCTTTCTCAACCTCTTCATTCACAACAACTTCTTCACTTTTGATTTCCTTCACAGCTTCAACTTTAACAGTTTCTGCTTTAACCTCTTCAGCAGCTTTCTTCAGATTGTTCACCATTTCTTCAACATTCTTCTTCATTCTATCTTCATCCCTTTTTCTCAGACACGATAACATGGCATATCTGATATCCTTTTCATATTGCTTAGCATATTTGTCATCTTTCAATACTCTTCTATAGTATTCAGCTCTTAACGGGACAGCAAGAAGAACATCATCGAAGATTATGTCTTTTCTGGGAACAACCGGTTCTCCTTCTCTGTTATAGTAGCATTCTCTCTTTTTATCCCATCTTTTGCTACCGACAGCCATCTCATACTCCTCCTGCATATCATCCATTCTATTTAAAACCACATTTCTTTCTCTGTAAGTCTTCTCACTCAAGATCTCTTCCCGAGTTTTCTCTTTGATCTCAACTTTTTCTTCATGGACTTCAGCAATATCTTTGTCTTTGTTTTCATCTTGAATCTCAGCAACAAAAACAAACTTTCTTTCTTCTGTCATAGCTCTCCCATGAGCTGTTTTACGAACATTTTCTAAGCGATCTTCTTCTGGACAAACTGTGCTCCAGTCAAATCCTTCATCATCGTGAATTACAAAACAAGCTCTTGATCTAGGTTTATCTTCAATCAACTTTGGTTCTTCTCTGCTTCGATGGTAAATCGCCTTTCGATAATAATCATCGTTGAAAGGATGTTCACTTCCTTCACCAACTTCAGAATTTCTGCATTCTCTTTTGAAATGACCCTTTTGCTTGCATTTGAAACAGGTCACTTTGGATTTGTCGAATCCAAGCTTTGTTGAAGCACCTCCAAGTGATTGTTTCCCGGTAATCTCCATGTACCTTTGAGCTCTTCGAATACAACTAGCTAAACACCAACGAATGTCAATGAGCTCCATCTCTTCCGGATCAATTTGGTCGTAGTCTTCTTTGGTCAATTCAGAATTTCCAATTTTTCCAGCTACTAGACCTTCATATGACTCCAAAACAGATGCAAGGAAACTCATTTGCTGCTTTGCTGCATTGATGCTCATTGCAGGAGAATTCTTTAGTTTAAGAGCAATGTTGCACAGAATTTCTTCAGAATCATCAGAATTTGTCTTTGAAGATGAAGATGAATGATATCCAGAATGATGACTTGTTAATGTTGTTTGTGGTTCTTTCATCTTTTCACCACTGAATGCTGTTTTTGGTGAACCAACGCCTTTGTCAGAAAGCACACTGCTTTTGTAGTACAAGCCAACGTTCTGTTGATGTGAAGAATCAGTCATCTTGTTTTGCTTCTGCAACTCCAAATCATGGCTTTCAATCTTTTCAAACAAAGCATCAAGAGTAATATTATCATACACAGCATCATTTTTCAAAATAAAAACAAACGTTTGCCACTGATCAGCTCGTGGTAACGCTTCAATCACTTTGTCTATCAATTCCTCTCTTGTTTTGTTTATCTCTAATCTTTCCAATTCAATTTTTAGATGACAGAATCTCTCAATCATTTGCCTCACCGACTCTCCTTTTATGTTATCAAACAGATCAAATTCTTTCTTTAATAAAGCGATTTTGTTCTTTTTAATCTGTTTACCCCCTTCAGCTTTAACACGTAAAGCTTCCCAGACAGACTTAGATGACCCGTCATGAGTTAGTAAAGCAAAAATATCGTTTCTGATTGCGGACTGGATCAATGCTATCATTCTCTGTTCAGCTCCGTATTCAGCTTTATCCTCTCTGGTAAACTTCTTGAATACAAGATCTTCGCCTTTATCGTCTTTTGGTTTTTCATACCCATACTCCAAGCAAAACCAACTTTCATGAGCATATGCCTTCGCCCAGTTGATAAAGCGTTCTTTCCACCAGGTATAATCCTCAATGTTATCAAGAGCTGGTGGCTTTGAATGAGTTCCGTAAAAGTTATCATTCTTGATATTTTCATTTAGCACTTTAGAAATGGTTTTTGGCGTAATATTTGAAGCCTCAGACGATTCGGTTGCGAACGCGTTGTAAAACGTGTTGAAAAATTCCTCAGCCATTATGCAAACAATTGATTGTCTTGAAGCGAACCAGTTCAAGCGAAAATAACTATTTCGCTTCAGAAAGTCTTCAAGCAAAATCCAATACAATCTATTTCGCTTCAGCAGTTTTTCAAGCGAAATAGTCCAAAAAATTCAGATCTGAAGCGAAATCAACATTATCCTTCGAACACTTTCAAGCGAAATCAAGTTTTCGTCTAGTTTTTGTCATTTTTACTTTGAATTTCGATCTCAAACTTTCAAGGCTTTGTTAGACTACTGTTTTATACATTCGGTGAAAAACTCAGACCATTTTGACCGTTAAATCTCGTCCAGATTGAAAAAGAAGGTGTAGAAGTCAGAAAATAGATGATATCAAGCTAAACTCTTCTTCCTGAGCTCTGATACCACTTGTTGGATCGTTGTATGACCCGATTGAGTCGATCAGAAGAGTTTAAGTCCAGTTCAAAGGCGGAATCAGAGAACTAGACATGAACACAACTTGTTAATCTTTAATCTGTCAATTATATTGCTTTTAACACTGATTACAACCTGATAGAAAACTGGCAGCACTTCGTTACACTTTCAGAAGTTGCATACCAAATGAATAACAAGTGCACCTATATATAGAGGTGATGATTTCGCTTGAAGGTAACCAGATCTGGTTGAAGCGAAATCTAATGTGTGTGATTTCGCTTGAACTTGTCACCAGATCACTTCAAGCGAAATCTTCATCTAATCCTCAATTTACAATTTCTCAAACCTTGTGCACTGATAAACCTATCCTATTACATGATACAAGACGAAGTCAATAGACGTAGTGCACTAACAAAAATAATAAAGCCTTACCCCGTTTTAAGTGTTTTAACTCCCGATCACCGCTACCCTTTCCGATTGATCTGAGCCTCATAACTTATGTCAGGGCTCTGCCCGACTAAGTTGTTGGGATTCTGTCTCGTGACATAGGGACAAGGTTGAATGAGGGGTACTATACTTAACACGAGTGCATTATATATTTTTAAAATAAGCTCAGAAGTTATACCCAAAATTTATACCCGGAGACTTTCTAGTTGAACCCTAAAGTTACAAAGTGGGTCCATTCTCTTTTCTCACCATTTTATTTCCTTTTTGTCCCAAACCATAACAACTCTCATCAAAACTATTATTTATTATTATATTTTATTTAAAAATAAACTCTAGTTAAAACCCCTAAGTGATTCTGTATAAACCCTAAAATTTCCAGAACAATCAGAATCAGGATCAGGCCCCCTAAAACTCAGGGGGGGTATTCCCTACTTGACGATTATCATAATAACTTGCTGTCTAATTCGAAATTTCTCGTACCGTCGACTCAGATAGGCTAGAAACACACGTGGCAACCATATGAAGAAAGTGGACCTTCGCGTCACGCGAAGCCCCAGGGGTGACCCCTCGCTTCATGCGAGGTGGTCAAAGTTTCAGTATAAATAGAGGATGTTGGGACTTGAATTCTGGCACTTGAACGACGATAAAATTCGTTCTACACTTCGAGATATTGTCTGATTACTCCAAAAACACACACAATCACGAAACGCTGCTACGATACCGGTTATTAACTCGATCGCTGCTACGATTCAATGTCCGATCAATTGAAACTATCCGACCGGATGTTTAAGCGCTATCCTTTGTCATTAGTCGTGATTCCGACAGGATGTTCGAGTACCACCCGAACTCGAGGAATACTCTGTCATTCGTTGTGAATCCGATGGATGTTTAAGTGATTGCACTTTGTCATTTGTCGTGAGGGTTTTAATCTTGTGAGTTATCGTAAATGGTGTATTAGTTACTTACCGAGTTCGTGTGCACTAGGTTACAAGACTAATCAATAGGCTAAGCTCTGCCTGTATAAATCTGCAATATCAAGGTTAATTAATAGGCTAAGTTCTGCCTGTATAAATCAGCATGCTTATAATGTGAGTCACTCTCTTTTTATTAAATTACTTTCAAAATCATGTTTATTTTCAAAGGTTATAATTACAGTGATTAAGTTTATGTAATCACCAAATTACAGCCGGTATGTGGGGTTTTGTATACATTACTTGATAACCGTCACTATTGGACAACGAGTTAGCCAATGAGTGATATGACCATAGTCACAGACACCATTGGACAATGAGGTTACCGATGGATGGTCGAGTGACAAATACTGTGGGTAGTTGGTTGATATCTGGAAACATTGTAATCTCCCTTAATACTGTAAATTATAACAAACGTGTCGTTTTAGTAAAATGAATGAACTCACTCAGTATTTCCTGCTGACAAAACCTTTTTAAAACACGTTTCAGGTAATTACAGTAGATTGGAGTAAGAGATGGATACGACACTGAAAGGCTTCAAGAAGTGGCTTATTTTATTAATTAAATCAAATTAAGAAATATTGTTTTATGTAATTGGATTTATTCATTATTAAAGCTACCTTTGTAAAACATGGATTTATTCCATCTATTTAATAAATAAAATCCGGTGTTTTCTAAACTCTGATATTTTTCCTAACTCACGGTCCTGATGAAATTTCTGCTGCAATATTTTTCAAATTAAATCACCGGTACCACTGGGCTGTTCGCGACTCCCGATTCCGTCCAGGGTGGGTCGGGGGTCGTGACATCATCCTATATATTAATCATGAACTTGAATATAATCTTGTTTTAGTGTATGATGATTATGTTTACAAGTTATAAGTCTTGAAAATAAAAGATTTCAGAGATAATATTTTCAAGAAAACAAAGTTTATTACAAGATTAACATGAACTTGGTTTTTAAAGAAAGTAAACATGTTTTAAGTGTTAAAACAAACTTAGAAGGGTGTTGGTAACAAGAAAAATACAAGAAGAATTATTTTTAGAAAATCTTCATACAAGTTGTAAAGAACTAAAATTTGCAAGAATGAATTTTATAAACTATAAACCATGTTTTTAGAGGTAACTAAACTTACTAAACACATATGAGATTACCACAAATTTTTACAAACTTTCAAGTTCATGTCATGGTGTAAAATGCACATTTTTGGCTCTTGGTAAGTCTTGTTTAAATTGTTGATGATTGATGATGAATTTTTAAAAAGAAAATGATATGCTTATGAGCATGGAAACCTCCATTTTTAAGGGGAAACTATGGTAAAATTTTTGTAGAAATTAAACATTTAGAAAAATATTTTTAAACAAGTGTTTACAAGTAAATTTTGATCATGGTTTTCATATAAAATTTGCCATAATTTTTACTACAAAAATTACAAATATTGGAGGTTGATTTTTTGATAAATAAAAATGACTAAGTATATATTTAGGAAAATATATATTTAGAGGCCACAAATTGTGTGCTACTTTTATATAATGTGTATTAGTTATATTAATTTAAGAACTAGAAAATAATATAACACACCAAAATACCAAAATTGTAATACAAAATATTACCAAAAATTCCAAGAAAATAAATATATAATTTATACCCGAATGTTGGACAAACCGGACAAGGACTATGGACTATAAATATATATATTCCTAAAATAAATTCATATTTCGACAAATGTGTTAAACGGTATTTTGGAAACCAAAGAAACGAAAAATGTGGATTTTTACAAGTGATACAAAATATATCATATTTTGTCAAATAGAAAATATATTATTTTTGAGTGGAGAAAAATATATATTTTCTTAAACAACTTGAAGATATATATTATTTTTGGGTGAAGAAAAATATATATTTTCTTAAACAAGTTAAGAATATATTATTTTGGGTGAAAATTAGAAATATATCTATTTTCTAAGTTAATCTTAAAAATCTATTATTTTTTAGGTTTATATGAAAATATATTATGTTTGCCAAGTAAAGTTATAGATATTTTTCTATAAAAATTCTCTTAAAATATATATATTTTGAGAATATAAGTTTGGTGATTTTTAGTTGTCTAAAAATAATATTCCGGAAAAATAAATACAAAATTAAGTATAAAAATACTTAATAAATACCAGAAAATACGTATTCTCATACGTACAAATACACACCAGAATACGCCACCAATACTTGACAAAATACACAAGTATAATTATACACATACTTGGGAAATATTCCTGAAGGAATTACAAAACGAAATAAGTCAAAAATATATTATCTTAACAAATATTCCAAGTAATTGATAAATATAATTTAAGTTAAAATATTATTATTTTAACTAATAATTATATACTTTGGAACTATATAATATGTACCCAACATATAACTCAAAGAATACCAATTCCAAAATAAATCATAATACCTAAGACTAAGAGTCGTTACACGACCTAGCCGTCTAATAAAACATAGCACGTGTGTAGGTAGTTGTACGACCAGTGGAAAGGAGCTTTGAGTTACTAGACAGAAGAACGCAAATCCGTGAGTTCATGTCCCCCTTTTCTTTTAACTGTTTTCAGTTTTATAACTTCGGGGGTGAAATACATGTTTCAATGTTTCAAACGTTTACAAATGGTATGGTTAGCAAAGGAATGAACTGTTAGATCATGTGAGTGGTGGGTACAACACTTAAGACCATTAATCCTTGTATAAGGACCGAGGGGCATGAGTGATAGATCTATTTGGGTGTTGCGAGCCCCGCCCATGGGACCGGGAGTTGGCCCATGTGGTGACTATGTCGTTCCCGTCGGGTGGCCCGGTACGAAATCCGCAAAGGTTTGAGCCTTCCTGCACCATTGCACACATATTAATGACCTTGCAAATCATTAATTGATCTGTTCATAGACGCTTTCATACCGGTTTACAAAGGCATACATACAAATGTTTACAAGATTATTCGTGCACACATACAAAAACACATGAAGTCGCTCAACTTTTGTTGATGTTTTCAAACTACATGTATTACAGGAAATTGATGGATCTGGTGGTGTTTAAAAGTTCAAGAAGTATTTCAAGAGTTGATGTCATCCAAACTTTTGAAGGGTTTGACTTGGATGTCTTATCTTAGATAAGACATATGAGTCAAAGCCTTGGTTTTTATTTATCGTTTGTGTAAAAGTCCTCTATGGAACTTGTTTCTTTTTGAATGGTTTGTAAGCTAAACTTGAAGTTTGATGGTTGGTACTAAACAATTTGGGTTTGTAATGTTTGAAACATATTAATGGATGAACATCGTATTTAATCATATAGTTGTTTGTTATAATTGAATGCAATGATATTAAGCACGTCACGCATCATACGCTTCCGCAAAAGTTAGGGTGTGACATGATATCTTTGCATTACTTCAGCATGATGGTTCATCAAAGTCTGTATGGGAAGCATTATGAGTGAAAGCTGAAGGTGGAAAACAAATCAAAAAGAACAAGATATCATTGTTAAAGAAAGAATTTGATCTATTTGATTGTATTAAGGGTGAGAATGTGAGACAAATGATTGAAAGATTCTGTCATCTTAAAATTGAACTTGAAAGGTTTGGGATTACAAAAACCAGAGAAGAAATTATTGACAAAGTGATAGAAGCCTTACCACGTGTAGATGACTAGCAGACATTTGTTATGATATTGAAAAATGATTCACAATTTGATGAGATCACCCTAGATACATTGTTTGAGAAGCTTGAGGGACATGAACTGGAGTTGCAAAAACATAACAAAATAAGCAGGTCAACCTATCAACAAAATGTGAGTCTTTATTACAGAGGAAGCTTGCCTTCAACCAATCAATCGTCAAAGATTGGTACGGCTTTCAGTGTTGAAAAGTCAAATTGGTAGAAATCAAGAAATTAGAAATCGACAAATTTGCTGGTAAGAGCAAGAACACTTTTTATAACAAACCTAGTTACAAAAAAAAATATGAAGGCTGGGCTGGGTTATAAAAAGAAACAAAATCAAAGAAAAAGGGCTGAAAAGACAAACTTTCAGAAAAAGATGAACTTTGTTCATGGAACAAGTTCTAAAGAGGAGAAAGAACTCAGATTTAGTCGACAGACTAATGAAGAGTTTTATGCTTAGAAGAAACAACAACAACAGGTTAAAGATGTTTCCAAGAAAGCATGCTTTAAATGTGAAATGTCCGAATCTGAAGCCTGTTGATGTTGAGAAAAAGAAGTCTGAAGTTGTGAATCAGAAGTCAACCAAGTTTGAATCAAAACAAACTTGGAAACCAAAAACACCCAGATTTGAGACTAAACAAAGTTGGAAATCAATGGCTTAATTGACAAAGCCAAACCAATTTTGGAAACCAAAAGTTGATTTATCAAAATGAAACGTTCAAAATGATTCAAGATTTTATCAAAGGAATGTTACAAAAGGACAAATGTGGGTGGTTAAGAAACAGACTTCTATGAATGAGAAAAGGAAATCGATTCAACCAACAAGGTTGAAAATAAGAACGAAAAAGTGTTTGTTAAAAATGACAAAGATGTTCCGAAGTTAAAAAGTTCATATTGTGTGACAATACCCAAGGTCAAACAGGCCTGAGTTGCATTATTCAAGTAATTGAGTTAGATAAATGTGCAGGTGCTCATGAAGATTGCTTGCTGAATGTCAACAAGCAGAGAGGAGCAGCCTGGCACGGGAGGAGGCAGTACCCTGGAAATGAAAAAACAGGGAGTTGGTTTGTTTTTGTATATAAATAAAACATAAATCAAAAACCCTAAAAGATAAAAAAATTTAAAACCTAAAAAATTATATTTTTATTTTGTCAAAATTTGAAAAATGAAAAAAAATATGTTTGTTTTAAATTTTTAAAAAATAAAAAATTTGAAAAAATGTTGATTGAATACGCCGAAACCCTCACGGCTGAACAAATATGGTTAGATTCACAAGTGATTGAAAATGGTTTTAACTTGTCAAAAATCAATGTGTTGTAAATCATGGGGGTACTTTATGCAAAACAGAGCATGTTATTGTAGAAAATGGATGGCGAGATAAAGCTATCTACATTGGTTCTTACATTTAAATAAAATTTGACAAACTCCTAACCCTGAAATTTTTAAATGTTTTGGATTTTAGGGGGAGTAAAAATTTTGAAAATACAAAAACATTTGAAGTTTTGAAAAACCCAAAAACATGAAAAAAAATAAAAAATGAGTTTTTGTGTAAAAAGAGGAAATGATAGTACATCAGTAAGACAGTCATGGGATGCTAAAGAATTGAAAAGCTATATAGTGATAAACGGTCTCACTGATGATATGCCAGTAGGTTTTTACACATTTAGTAGATTGATTTCGAGATATAAACCTAAATATCAATAACTTACTTATCTCGTGGGGAACATCTCTCGGATATATGGACTTAATACTCCGAAATTTCGTTTGAGAGGTTGCCTGGTTCAGAGATATTAGGTCTTTATACTTATTAATATCTGGGGTATTATACTTGGTCTTCTGATTTTGCGTCAGCAATGGCCTAGACCTTGTATAATAATTTGCGTGCTTAAAAGGCTTTCCCTCTCCATAAAAATTGAAAAATATTGAAAGATATGAATCAAGTGCATTTGTAAAGAAGATTCATAAGTGGAACACACCTAAAGTCGAGCCTTCATCTCTTGGACTAAACGGTAGTTCATACCTGAGCTCTCAAGGTCTCGTACTAACTTAGAGTACATATATCAATATAGTATTTTCACCTGTAAGACTGAATCTACAGAATCTTGATACGGGTGTATATTCTGAGATGGGAGAACGCGATTAAGTTAAGTTCTTAAAACACTAATAGCGTATCTTGAATCAATTGAAGTTTGTGTGAAAATTTAAGTGGACCAGTATATTGAAAATCTAAGTGAATCATTTAGAACTTAAAGTCTTTAGAAAGGTCATCAGTGCTAGTGTTTTGTCATAAACTGATATGATCCTCTGACGCGAAGTCAAACAAAAATATTGTCTGTACTGCATTTCATTTAAGATAAATTACAAAAAGATTTTCAGTGTGTTTTAGCATAAACTTTGGAAAAATACAAAAAGATTTTGTTTCTGCTTTATTTTCGACAACCGATGTCTGAAAGTTGAATTTCAAAATCTAAGTATGCTAAACATGTTTCTGAAAATAAAAAAGTTCATTAATTTGAAGCTTGATTTTTTAAAATGAAAAATCAAAAACAGTTTGTAAAATCTCCAAGGTCATTAATTTGGACTTGGATGATAATCTGTGAGGTTCTTGGTAGCTAGATAATTTCATTGTCAAATATATAGTTATTTGATAGGGGGAGAGAGTCAGTATAAAATCCTGGAGGTTTTTAAACCATCAAATGGTTTTCATAGAGCCAGGTTTTGATATTGAGATATAATAAGCTTTAAATGTCTTACATCTATGTTTAGAGCCAGGTGATCAATCCTGGGTGACCAAAAAGCTTTCACTGTTAAATAATTGTGATTTTCAGATGTTGGACCAGATTACGATCCTGATAGCTGATGCTAAGGGGGAGTCTGAAGGAAAGTTTAAAGAAAGGGGGAGCCTAGAGAGAGAGTCTGTCGAAAGGGGAGCTGTTGAAGCAAGAAGCAGATTCAAGAGGAGCGTGTTAAGGCAATAGGTAGTCTATGGAACTGAAGATGTCAAAGCTTCTAAAAGACTAAGAGAGAGGTGATAGAGCTACGAGATTGACTGCAGCAATATGAGTCTGTGAGTGCATATGTCTATCGCTTCCGTCAATCACGTATCATAGCTGAGAAATGATCAAGACTAGTGTTAAATTGAGCAAACCATAAAGTTCATGGGTGTTAAAGTCCATTCGTACGAATGGACATAGAGTCCATCCGTACGAATCAACAACTCCATCCGTAGATAACTCCATCTGTAACATTCAAAGTCCATTCGTAGATGTGCATCCGTACAAATGGAGGTCCATTCGTAGTTACATAGTTACGAATGAACAACTAGTATAAATACCTATCATGCCTTGTTCATTTGTAGAGCTTTTACTGATCAAGAGGGGAAACTCTTGCAGTTTGATTTCATGGTTGTAAACTATTAAAGCATCAATAGAAATCAACATTTAATTACTTCTTTTGTTCAATCTACACACGTACTTGGATTCCGCACAAGATACGTGTTTTACGCATTCAACGGTTACGGATCGATCCTAGAGCGAATCCACACATAAACTGAGTTTTTGAATAATATCGTAAATTATGCTTTTAATGGACCAAAATGCCCTTTCGGCACATTAAACGGTTTTACCTATTGATACAATATCATAATTAGAATTATTTGGGATATCAAGTCGGTTTAGAAACTGAGTTTATGCACAAGTTCTTGTATTATGTTCTTAAATGACAATAATGCCCTTGTGGCACTTAAAACGGGTTTAATTATGATTTTCATACAAAACGTTTTTACCTTCTGATATGTTATATTAAATAACATATTTTAACCATATAAACCTGGTCATAACACCAGTTTTCATAAAACATCGCAAATATCGTCATTTAACCACATTAACGCCCTTTCGGCGCGTAGTATGGTTTTAAACCATATTTACCAACCAAGACTTGTTGCCTACTGATTTTATAACGTATTTAAAATATTTTTACAGTACGTACATGTTATAAACTTAGATTCCTAAATAAGCTTTCAAACTATGTGTGAAATGACCAAAACGCCCCTACGATGCATAGTTTGGTCTTAAACTATAAAACACACATATATTTGATATCCTACTGATATTATATCACAAATTAATTATTTTTCCAAAAATTTTATGATCATAACATCAGATTATATGAAATTTCCTTTTATACGTCGCTAATGACCGAAACGCCCTTGTGAGACATAACTTGATTTTAAAACCTTAATGGGCATACAAGTTGATATCCTACTGATATTATAACTTGTTTAAAGTATATTGTCATACGGAACTTGTTCATGACTCATCCAATTGCCCGTTATCGCTTCTACGCGTACGGATAGACTTATAGTTTCAATTTTGTAACACATTTGGGTACTAACACCAAAATTAGTTAATTTTATCAATATAATGACTAAAATACCCTTCCATTTTTTTTTAATTTTATCAATGCAACACCTTTGGGTACTAACACCTAATTTTATTTAAGTTTAAATCAATTTTACAAAATCTATTTATTTTTTATTTTCATCTTTTTATTATATCTCTTAATTAACATAAAATCTATTTATTTTTTGTATTTTCATCTTTTTATTAAACTTATTATTTAACATAAAATCTACTAATCTGCTTTTAATAATAAATATTTATGGTTGATTTTTGAACTTTGTGTTCTATTCTACGATAAAACTAGCCTGCTTTTAATAATAAATATTTATGGTTGATTTTTGAACTTTGTATTCTATAGTTAAATATTTGTATAATTGTACTATAAGTATTTATTATGGGTAATGTAATATTATGTGTTATGAATATTAAATATTTAAATAATCATATTATGCTTGTTTAGTTAATGTAAAACCGTATTCATAGTTGTAAAATATAAATGATTAATCTTTATTACTGATATATATTGGAAAATATAATTTTTTTCCTGACATAAAAATTTATAGAATGTACGTACTAATTATCAGTAACTATTGCTGGTATTTAGTTACGTTACCAGAAATCCAGAATATTATATTACATATTAAAATCTGACAGTGTTAATCTGTAATTATTTCTGCTATAATTTTACATAAACTAAACAAGCATAATATGATTATTTAAATATTCAATATTCATAACACATAGGTTACATTACACATAATAAATATTTATAATACAATTATAAAAATATTTAACTATAGAATACAAAGTTCAAAAGTCAACCATAAATATTTATTATTAAAAGCATATTAGTTTTATCCTAGAATAGAATACAAAGTTCAAAAATCAACCGTAAATATTTATTATTAAAAGCATATTAATAGATTTTATGTTAAATAAGAAATTTAATAAAAAGATGAAAATAAAAAAAATAAATAGATTTTATGTTAATTAAGAGATATAATAAAAAGATGAAAATAAAAAAAAATAAATAGATTTTGTAAAATTGATTTAAACTTAAATAAATTAGGTGTTAGTACCCAAAGGTGTTACATTGATAAAATTTAAAAAAATGGAAGGGTATTTTAGTCATTATATTGATAAAATTAACTAATTTTGGTGTTAGTACCCAAAGGTGTTACAAAATTGAAACCATAAAACGTAAACCTGTTAAAAAAAGTTAGTACCCAAAGGTGAAACTAGTTATAAACCATAGGGTCCATCTGTGTAATTAACTCGATATTTTATGATCTGCCTGTGGATCTTTACTATTACTAGCCGATTTGTATTATTATTTCGAACTTCGAATATTTGGTTTGTAACAGTAATTTTACTCCAAGACTTCCGCTGTACTATTCTGTGTATATTGTCTATGATGATACCAATCTTACGTCACGATACTCCCCACCGGGTTTGTGATTGAAATATCGGGGTGTGACATAGAGGAAGATTGTTTGACCTACAAAAGAACAGATGATATCCAAGAGCCATAACATGATCCACGGATCAAGAAATAAGAAAAGACTGAACCAGTCTCTCCCCAAAGATAGTGAATCTTGAACACCTATTAAGAACATCTATTCAAAAGTATCGCTAACATCCGATGAAGACTTGGAACCGCAGTTCAAGAGTACAACAATTGTTGAAGGCTAGCATATGTTGAAGACCCATAGCCCTGATCAAGCCAAGGTCCGTTGAAGAAGACCAAACATCTGTTAGGTCAAACAAATGTTTGGACAACTGCAACAGCGGATAGCCTAGACAGTGTTTACTCAGTGTAACAGTACTTGTTTTATTAGTGTTTTAGTATAGCCTAGAACAGATGATAAGGTTGCTCATATGTTTGCAAACATCTGAGAATCTTTTCTTTTAGGAATGTTATATTTCACTATCAGGGTGACATCAGCTGATCACTGAACATAGATTCCGTACTTGTATAAATAGATCACACATGCTAGTGATCTATTTATCAAACACACTTACATTTTCTCTTGTACGAACTGATTTGTTTCGTGTGATCAATTGAGGGATTCTATAAAATCAATCATTTGTAAAACATTTGAATCTATGATGATTAATGAAAAACAATAGTTGATAATGACTCTTAGTTTGTGAAAATTATTGTGATAATCAATACTTGTTTGCTAACAAAGAAACTCATTTTCTAACATTTACATATATGGTCACTGTGGTTATTAATGGATAAAACAGTAATTTAATTCAAGCTTAACAAAAGTTTTAACATCAGTTGGCCTTAACACCTCAAAGTGTTACAAAAATGAAACGACAAAATCTTAACATGTTAAAAAAAAAGTTGATAGTTAAAGGCGTTACTTTCAATAAACCATATGGGCTATCTGTGTAATTAACTTTTTTTTTCAATTTTTTTCCATCTACTTAAGCATGATGAATAGTTGTAAAATGTAATATAAATAAAAAATAAAAAAATCATGATTATAATTACTCTACTAGTGTTAATACATGATTTTTTTTAGATTTTGGAATTAAAATATGCGTTTGAGAAGATAGGGAAAAATTTCAAAAAAAAAAGGAAAGGAAAAATTTGTCTTCTTCATTTCTCGTGTTAAGACTCTTTGTACCGAAACCTAATCTAAACAATCTTATAAAAACACTGAGTATCTACTCTTCTTCATTTGTTTTGGCTACACATCATTCACTATTCACTATTCACATTAGCAAATTGCTTGCGTTTGAGAAAATCTGTATAGTTATTTACGAATGATTTTTACATGAAAGGCTATGGATTCTAATGATCCACCACCTATTAGTGGTGAAAACAAGTCGAGTCGAGCCGAGTCTAAGCTCAAACTCAGCTTGTTTATAATTATTTATTAATTATTTATTTATATAACTTGATATATTAATTAGTTATTTATTTAAATTTTATATATTTTTCTCTTGTATGTATTCACCATTATATTTATTTAACAATTATCACAATCGATTTAAAAAAATGCAGTAAAATTACTTGCATAGAGTTTTTAACGTACTATAGTTGCGTAGGATCAACTAGAAGTTGTCTCGTTCCATCACTATGAGTTTAATGTCAAATTGTAACCCAATGTGACATATGATGAGACAATCTCTGGGAAATTAAACGCTATTGTATAAGTTGTACAATTAAATCAAACATTTTTTAAGTACATTGTTCAATCGATTGCTTACAGGTATATTGATTTGTATACCTCTATTTGCCTTAGAAATATCTTGAATCGCTTCTTAAATCACATTATGGAGATTAATACAACACCGACACATCTCTATAATCCTTAGGATGTGCCATCCGAAGCTCAAAATTGTTCTTGAAGATCTTCTTAAGTCGATCTTCAACATGTAGTCCTACTTGAGCAGCTAACCAATCCACATATTCAATCTACCATCCAAACCGATAATGTTGAAATCAGAAACTATGGTTTGTTTAACCACAAAGTAAAAGGGAATGAAAGACCTCAATGTAAAAGTTACCACACCAGCCCAATTGGAGTTTGAGCCGACCAAAGGGATCAAAAACATAATATTAATATTAGTATATGATTAGTATTAAAGTCCAAGTTAGTTTATTGTTTTGGATTTTGAAAGTATCCTATTTGAATTAGAATTCGTAGCTTGATAAACAAGTAGGACTAGTATAAATACAGAGTTTTGTTTTTATTCCTTGTAATTTGTTCTCATTATTCATTAGAAGAGAGTCGCACTAGTTCGTGCAAGATTTGTGTGTTAATTCGGGTTTATGATCAACTGAGTTGGGTGTAACTGAGTGAAACTAGTTTAACAAACTGGTAGTAGAGCTAGTGGAAAAACTGAAGGAGGATAGCTAGTGACAAGTATCACCAAGGCAACATTTTCAAGAGTTGGAACAGTAAGGAAACTTAACAACCAAAAGTAGAATATGTGGTGCCCTTGTATGATGTTGTATCTACTAGAACAATATCTCTAAGAGGTTATTAACCGATCGGATACCATCCCACCACGAAACGTTATAAACAGAGCTATTCAGAAGTGTGGGATTTAAAGTTGGGAAGGCCATGTTCGTGTTAAAGACCATCATGGAAGAAAAATTGTTGAAGCAATTTTGAGAAGCTGAAAGACAGAAGGAGGTGTGGGATACCCTCTCATAATGTTTCTCCAAAAAGAACAATACCAAACTACACTTATTGGAAGGTAAACTATTATCAGTTTTACAACGAGATTTAACCATTCTGCAATACTTCCATTTGTTTAAATTGTTGCGTTGAGAGACTAAAGAACTTAACCAACAATCTTGGATTAAAGAACCAAGAATTAAGACGATTATTATTCATGGGCTCAAACCTAAATACATGAGGTTTGTTGCAATTCAGGGTTGGCTATCTCAAGCTTCCTTTGTGGAGTTCAAAAATCTTCTAGGCCATGAAGCATTAGCTAAAATATTAGCTAACACCTCAATCAAACCTGAAGATGAAGCCTTGTATATGCAGCGAAGCAAAGGAAAACCATGCTTTAACTAACTTCAAAACTGAAACAATGACAAATCAAAACAGTCTACATGGGAGAAATAAGAATGATCGAATGATAAAGAAGAACAAGGTAACGAAAGGAAGAACAAGAGACAATGGAAGTGTTTTACATTAATTTGCTATAAGTGTGGCTGAAAGGGTCACAGGGCCTGCGATTGCTGATATCAGTAGCCATGACGGTAATGTTGGAAAAATGTACTGGTCCTATTAATAAATGTGACAGACCAAGTTATGACCCATAAGAGTTACACCATGGGCAACGAACTAAAATCCACTTAACTAGTTTAACTAGTAATTATGAACGATGTGCGAAATGGATCATAGTTATATTTATGATCGTGAACAGGTTTATATTATTAATACTCGTTATTAATAATATAATTGTTTATTTTAATAAGTAAACTTTTTGCGGGTATTAAATGAGAGACGGGTAGATGGACCGGGTGAGATAGGTACATCAACCGGTGCAATGATGCAACCCATCCTCGCCAGTTGCCGCGCATGCATGCATTGCCACGACAGTTGTCTAGCATGCATGCATTGCATCGCCATTTGTCGCCCATGCATGCATTACCACGCTACTTTTCGAACTAATGCATGCATGTTGCCACTTGGCAAACATGCATGGATCTCCGAGATCTATATAAAAGAGAGCATGACATGCATTAGAGAGTTAGCGAGATTGCACAAAACTCTCTAAACACCCACAACTGCCGCCGAGAGCCGCCACCGCCGCCTACTCGCGTTTCGTAGTTTGTTTCACTAGCATGTATTCGTTGAACCTTGGTTTCTCAACCAGTTAGTTACTAACCGAGGTATATCTTTCTCATCGGTAGTTAGATAATCTTATCATTGTGCTCGTATTCGTATATAACCAGATCCTATCGGGTTTCGTTTATTGTTGATCACTCATTTATTTCCGGATGCTTTTTATTGATTAACTCACTTAATTGATTGACTATTATTTATTGAACCAGGTTTTGATAAATAAAATTTTAACTGATCACCATGGATACCCAACAATGGTATCAGAGCCTTGGTTACAAAATACGAGTCAGTATCGGTCTTTTAGCCGGAATTAGAACACAAACTTTAATTAATTTTAAATTTTTTGATCTAACTGATTTTAAGGGAAACTTTAATTTTTGTCAATATTTTATTTGTTTTACTTGACCAAAAGATTGCACGGTTTATTTTGTGATTATTATGAAATATGTGAATCTGGCCCGACCCTGTTTTATGGTTGTTAACGTTATTCGGTTTTTGTTATTATGGTTTTTGGCCACCATGATGGTTCAAGTAATAGACAAGTTTCCTTTATTGTATTTTGTAAATATTGTAATAAACGAAGACCCGAAGACAAAAACCGAGGACACTAAACAGGAGTTATGAAGTCAGTGAGAGTTGCTCAAGATGACT
Source organism: Helianthus tuberosus (assembly GCA_030545235.1). NCBI lineage: Eukaryota > Viridiplantae > Streptophyta > Magnoliopsida > Asterales > Asteraceae > Helianthus > Helianthus tuberosus. The sequence continues at coordinate 95,416,484 of CM060452.1, forward strand.
GGATGCACTCAAGTCCATCCTTGTGGTTGTTTGTGTGTTGTGACCCCTGGCCCGTTTGATCTTGTTATTAGGCTCTAGCAATATCAAACAATTTTTGGCTATGTAGATTTACATATTTTTCTTGCTATTGTGATCTTATAATTTGTTATAACATAAGGAACCTAAATACCAACATGATTATAAAAGGAGTTTTAAAATATTACAAAAATCACATTAAAATAAGTTCTAATATGATTTTACAACTTGTAAAATTTTTGTTATAGAACAAAGTTTGTTTTAAAACTAATAATAACCAATTAAGTTATGCAAATTAAACTCAATTTAATTTTACAAAACTATTAACTTAATAGATTTCTATAAACTTAAAATTGGTTAAATATATCACGGCGAACTTAGTTTTAATAGGTTATTAAAAACTAAGTGTCCTGAGAGATGAAATGGTTCATCAAGATGCCACGACTAAATATATACTAAAATCATGATTGTAAAAGTCCCGTCTAGGCTCCGAGTACTCCCCGAGTACTCGCTACAAGGTAGGCTGCCGAGGCACGAGTACTGTTCTCCCAGGCCAATTACTCCCCGAGTAATCTCCGGCTAAGCCGAGTACTTCCCGAGTACTCCCGAATCCGACTAGGGAGCGCCTAGCGACTTTTGCAACCTTGACTAAAATTGGCTCTTACAACCATATTTGGCAAATATTAAAAATTAACCCATACTTAAGTCAATAGTCTATGTCATCCTATCACAAGCTACACTTGGAACATAAAGCAGGTTGCAAAATCACACCCTCCTGAGGAATGTTAGTGCAGTGCTTTGAATGCAACCAAATGGGGCACTGGAAAAGAAACTACCCATAATATCTAGCCAAGCTGAAGGAAAGCAAGGCCAATAACATTGGAACTTCTTCTAGTATTCTCATTTAAGAGATTGAACTTTTCACTGTTTGCAGCAACACATGGGTATTTGATACCGGATGTGGTTACCACATCGTGAATGTCTTGCAGGAGCCTGAAAAGTAGAAGATACTGAAACAAGGCGACATGGAACTCATAGTAGGTGATGGAAAGAGAGTTCCAGTTCTGGAAACTGGAACGTTTTGTTATTCATGCCCTTCTAGCCTTGTAATTACTTTGAATAACTGTTTGTTTGTACCTAGTTTATCAAGAAACATTATTTCGGTTTCTTCACTGTTTGAAAAAGGATTCAAGTACATTTTTAATGGCATTTCTATTTCTGCCTATTTGAATAATGTCTTTTATTTTGAGGCTAAACCTTGAAATGGTATTTATGAGATTTATGTTCAAACAAATAATAACATATATAATCTTTCTAAGTGTAACAAAGCTGGTATGAATGAACATTTCTATGGAAATGTAAACTTGGCCACATAAGTAAGGCACGCATAAAATGGCTCCAATCCGAGGAGATTCTTGAATCTACTGGACATGACTCCTTTGATGATTTCTAATCTTGCTTAGATAGCTAAGTCACAAAGCACCCCTTCACCGATATTGGTGAGCGTGTCAATGGTCTGCTAGGATTCATTCACACTGATGTATATGGCCCTTTCAGAACCATGACCAGAAATCATGAAAGATACTTCGTTACTTTCATCGACGATTATAGTCGATATGCTTATGTCTATCTTATGAAGCATAAGCATGAAACTTTGGAAAAGTTCAAAGAGTTTCAAAGAGAATTAGAAAACCAGCTTAATAGAAAGATTAAAAATACTTCAATCAGATCGAGGTAGCGAATACCTCAGCTTAGAGTTTCTCAATCATCTGAAAAAGTGTGGAATAATTTCGGAACCCACTCCACCTAGCGCACACCAACTTAATGGTGTGAGCGAAAGGAAAAATCTAACCCTACTTAATATGGTTCGATAACTAACTTGCCTCACTCCTTTTGGGTAATGCTCCTATGACCGCTACCCGCATTGTCAATTTATCTCTGACTAAAAAGGTAATAAAAAAAAACACCATAGGCATGGGCGTAAACCCGATTTGGAATACCTTAAAGTATGGGGATATGATGCATTCATCACAAGTGATTCTGATGATAAGCTCGATCCTCGAGACGAAAAGGTTGTTTTTGTCGGATAATATAAAAGAAGAAAATATTATTTCTACCATCCTGATGCAAATGTAATATCCACTAAGAGGAAGGGACACTTTCTCGAGGAAGAACTTCTTAATCTAGGAACTGAAAATAATATTGTGGTTCTTAAAGAAACTCGAGAACTACAAAAAACCGTTGATGGAGTCGGACGGTTTGATCAACAAGTAGTTGTTACCAATGAATCAGACATAAACACATGTGTTCGCAGAAGTAGTAGGATTCGAAAAGAACTTTCTAGATACCTATGGCATCTAGATGGTCCCGAAATCTTATTAGTAGCTGAGTCTAGTGACGAAACTGCTAACTTTAAATTTGCAATCTTAGATTTGGAATCTATGAAATGGCAAGAAGCAATGAATGCCGAGACGCAATCTATGCGTGATAATCAATTTTGGCACTTGGTTGAGCTACCCCCCGAATCTCGGGCAGTAGGGAGTAAATGGATTTTCAAAAGAAAAACCGACATACATGGAAATGTACACACCTATAAATCTTGGCTAGTTGTGAAAGGTTATACTGAAACTCTAGGTATTGACCATGATGAAACCTTTTTGCCCGTTGTTATTGTCAAATCAATTAGGGTATTGCTTGCCATAGCCGCGTACTATGATTATGAAATATGGCAAATGGATGTCAAAACTGATTTTCTCATTGGACATCTCTCTAAAGATGTCTATATAGTTCAACCTGGAGGTTTTTTCGATCCTAAATATCTAAATATGGTGTGCAAACTGAATAAGTCTATTTATGGACTCAAACAGGCATCTCGTAGTTGGAATCTCCATTTTGATCAGAAAATCAAAGAGTTTGGTTTTGTCAAGAATGAAGATGAGCCTTGTGATTACAAATAGGGTGTGCAAATTGAATAAATCTATTTATGGACTCAAACAAGCATCTCGCAATTGGAATCTTCATTTTGACCATAAAATCAAAGAGATTGGTTTTGTCAAGAATGAAGATGAGCCTTGTGTTTACAAAAAGGCAAGTGGGAGCACTATATCATTCCTCATTCTATATGTGGACGATATATTGATCATTGGAAACAACATCCCAATGCTTAACGAAGTTAAACACTATTTGGGATCTTGTTTCGCAATGACGAATCTTGAGAAGCAGCTTACATTATAGGAATCAAGATCTACAGAGATAAATCTATGCGGCTTCTTGAGCTAAGTCAAAGTACATACATAGACAAAATGATGACACGTTTTAAGATGGAAAACTCCAAGAAAGGAGGTGTTCCCATTGCTAAAGGAACCGTGTTGAACAAATCACAATCTCCATCAATGGACATTGAATCTAAATATACGCAAGCAATTCCATATGCTTCAATGATTAATTCTATCATGTATGCTATGTTATGCACTAGATATGACGTCGCGTATGCTTTAAGCATGAACAGTCGTTTTCAGCAAAGTCCTAGCATTGCCTATGGACTACAGTAAAGAACATTATGAGATACTTGAAAAGAACCAAAGATATGTTCTTAATGTTTGGAGCAGTGGAAAAATAGCTCACTGTAAGGTGTTACACTGACGCTAGCTTCCAAAGTGACCGAGATGATTCTCGCTCATAATCAGGATTCGTATTCACTCTAATCGGAGGAGTTATCTCATGGAAAGCTCCAAGCAGAGTTTTGTGGTGGATTTAACCACCAAATCCGAATATATAGCTACATTAGATGCTACTAAAGAAGCTGATTGAACGAAGAAGTTCATCACCGACCTCGATGTGGTTCCAAGTATTTAGAAACCAATCGAGGTGTTTTGTGATAACACAGGAGCCATTGCTCAAGCCAAAGAGCCTAGATCTCATCACATGACCAAGCATATTCTAAGAAAGTTCCACTATATACGGGAAATATTGGTATGAAAAGACATCATAATAAGCATCATAGACACATATCAAAACCTAGTAAACCCGTTCACTAAACTGGTGACTTAGGATAAGTATGACCTACATAGGGATGCTATCGGGCTTAGATTAACTAGCAATTTCTTTTGATTTAGTATTTGGATGTACGAACATTCAAACAGTTGCACCTTTTGAATTCACTTTTGATTTACTGTTCAAGTGCAAAATTTGAATCTTACAATTGCATTCGATTTTAATATGTTTAATCCGTATCTTGTATTATAAATTATCCGTAGTTGGTCAAACTTGTGGCAACAACTCTGAATTAAGACTATTTAGACTTTGGACTCAGGTAGTTGACTTCCAAACTCACAAACCTCATTATGAATAACATTGGGTGTAACTTGCATCAAATCATCTTCATGGATCTTAGTCATAAGATGTTTTGATTTTGGTATACTCATTTAGTATCCTTTAACCTGAGATAGATACTAGAACTTTCGTTTACTAAAGACTATTCTTTGACTAGTGTCAACCACTGTCGCATAACTGCTAGTCATAAGGCCATTGGTTGGGAGTAGTTCTGAAGTTCAGTGGAATTTGAATGTAATCAAGATGGGATTCTATACTCTTACATTATATGTAACCAATAAGACATCAGGGCGCCCTCGTTGATTCAAACTAGTGGAGTATAAGGCCTTACCCAAACTTACTTTGTGTTTGATTGGACCACTTTGGTTCTTGAATGAGAACAATAATGATTGAACACCATGTGAGATTAAACCGATCCATGTCTCGTTGTTCAATTGATGTCTCATACGAAAAGGATAGATGACAACGATTACCATAAGCCCATTGTCTTGCAACAGGATGTTCCAAGATGTTTTGGTTAATGACTCTAAAGTGTGATAACTTATTGAGGGTAGCCATGTGTAGCTAGAGCGCCTATGGCTGTCAGCGTTAATGAACTTAATCGAAAACCATCCAAGTGGTAGACTGTTGGAAAAATGGACCGGTCTGATTAATTAACCCGACCGACTGAGTTATCACCTGTAAGAGTTACACCGTGGGAAATGAACTAAAATCCACTTAACTGGTTTAACTAGTAATTATGAATGATGTGCGAAAAGGATCATAGTTATATTTATGATCGTGAACGGGTTTATCTTATTAATACTCATTATTAATAATATAATTATTTATTTTAATAAATAAACTTATTGCGGGTATTAAATGAGAGACAGGTACATGGACCGGGTGAGATAGGTACATCAACCGATGCAAATATGCAACTCATCCTCACAACTTGTCAATCATGTGCATTGCCTCGACATTTGTCATGCATGCATGCATTTCCTTGACACTCCTCATGCATGCATGCATTGCCTAAAAACTTGTCGCGCATACATGTATTGCCTTGCCACTTGTCACGCATGCATGCATCACCTCGCCACTTGTCGAACAAATGCATGCATGTCCGCACACTTGGCAAACATACATGGATCTCTGAGATCTATATGAACAAGGGTATGAACTTGCATTAGAGAGTTAGCGAGATTGTAGAAAACTTTTTAAAACACCCACAACCACTGCCGCCTACTCGCATTTCGTAGTTCGTTTCACTAGTGTGCGTTCGTTGAAAATCGGTGTCTCAACTGGTTAGTTATTAACCGAGGTATATCTTTCTCATCTGTAGTTAGATAATCTTATCACTGTGCTCGTATTCGTATGTAACCGGATCTTGTCGGGTTTCGTTTATTGTTGATCACTCATTTATTTTCGGTTGCATTTTATTGATTAACTCACTTACTTGATTGGCTATTATTTATTAGACCGAGTTTTGATAAATATGTTGGACTCTGTATGCCCAAGACACATATTAAATTGATGTGGCTAGTACGTTATGATCCAAGTCGAGTCATACCCAAATACAAGCTAGACAAACACTTATATTATTTATTTGTGATATGATCAAACAAATAAATATTAACACTTAGAGTATTTAGAAATTGGTTTTCTAAATAATTGCACTTGACAAACTAATAAATTATATGGATAATTTATTTTGAGAGAATATTTTATCTTGTTATTTAATGGGTTAAATAACATGATAAAAAGTTGTATAAAGTCTTGTGAACATATGATGTTATATTTTATAAAAGGTATAAAATAAACAAGACTTAAATTTTATAAAAGAATTGATTTTTTTTATAAAAATATAAGCTAGGCCGCCCCCCCCCCCTTCCCAAGACAAAATGGCCAATCAACTTACATGCACATCTTACATGTTAGATGGCATTTGATTGGGTATTCTTCCCTAGACATTTTAAGCCAATGAGAAAACATGCAAATGCATGGATCTTGATTAGGGAAGACTTTTGGTCCAATGAGAAAGCATGCAAATGCATGTGGAAGAAGGGACTTGATTGGGCTAAAGTGGTGGCAATTTCTCTCAACATTTATAAAGTTTTTCTATGGCAAAAAATGAAAAGAAGAACACAAGAGAAGCTCTCAATTTTCGGTCATCTTATGGCTGATTTAGGAGGCTCTTATGTTGAAACAAATCAAGTGCTAAACTCCAAGAAACACTCTCATAATTTCGGCCAAGGGTAGGGCTTCAAGGGTTTTGATTTTACAAGTTATTTCAAGTGTAAAATCACTTTGTTCTCTCTAAAAAAAAATCGGCCATAAGAAGGTTTCCAAGAGTTGGTTTCAAGAGAGGTTTTAGTGAGTTCATAAGTGTAGAAATCCTAGCTAAAACTAAGGTGTTTGTTGGAAGGCTTGGGGTATACAAGCTTGAGGTCTTCTACACTTGAAGGCAACCGTTCAAGAAGCATCATCATCTTCATGTCCTTTACTCCTTGGAAGGTAGTATTCTAAACACTCTATTGTTGTGTTTTATTTTGATAGCATGCATGTTCGTATATGGATCCGGGGATTGGGTTTTTCATATAAAATGGGTTTTATATCTTGTAAGCAACATGTTTTTAAATAACAATTTTCCGCTGCGTTTTTATTTTATATGGATAAAATACTTTGTTAAACATTTGAAAATCCCAATAGTGGTATCAGAGCCGCTTATATGAATGCATGCTTCATAGGATATGAAATTTTCGGGTTTCGGGTTTGGTTAAAACCCTATGGCCGAAATTTTATATATGGTTATCCTTTTGTTTTTCAAGATTATTTTAATACATGCATAAAAGTATCTTGAAAAATTATGTCATTTGGATGATTTGTTTGTTTGGACAAAGACCCACTTTTTCGGTTTTTTCATTCTTGACCGAAAAGTAGGTTGAAAAAGGAAACCATTTTGCTTCTTGAATTTTATATATATGTGGATATATATTTTGGTGTTCATAACCTAGCCATGACCTTGTGTGAATATGTTGAATGATTGTGTTTGTGATTTGTATTTAATTATTTCAAAGGGTTGTAATAATAATTATTTTTGTTCTTCCATGTGTAAAAATATGTAATTTATTTATTTTCATTTGGTATGTAAAATAAATAGATTAGGTGTATTTTATTTTACTAGAAAAATGTATTAGGATATTTTTGTAAAAGAAGATGCACACAAAATGCGATTTTGGTTTTGGCTAATTTCGGGCCAAAAGGACTTCATAGTTCTAAACGGGATTTTAGCCCGATAACCAAAACACATTTTTGAAGTCCAAAGGAGTTTGGACCTGAATATAAAAGAACAATGGAAGCTCAAAGAAAGTGGAGAAATCACAACACAAAAGGAAGACTTGAAGCATTCAGATGCGGGATCAAGTGGGAGTTCAACGACACATTATTTGTGTCAATATTCACCCTTTAGGAAGGACCTTTTGTCACACTTGTTTCGGCTAACAAGTGTGGTCAAAATAGTTGGCTATGATTATGCACCTAATGATATGTGTGTTGTGCTTGTGTGGTTGTTTATTTTGTTGTTTGATGATATTTGGATATGCATGCTTAACAAACTAATAATCAACAACAAGCTTAAAATTGGTTCTTTAAAAGTTCATTAAAATTGGTTAATAAAAGGTTATTAAAAATTAATGATTTTATAATAAAATGGGTTTTATTAAAAAGAACCTTGAAAATTTGTTTTCACTAAAGTACCAAGGATTTGAATGCATGCAAATGTATGGTACATAAAGTTTTCTAAACTAGAATTTTGAAAACTCAAAATCCCTTTTATAAAACAAGTCAAACACCATCCTTTTATACAACACTCGAATCACTTGGGAACTCTTTTGTGGGATAAAGGTCACCTAACCATATTTGAGGGAACTTGTATATTCGAGGTGGGTTTACCATGTTTGTGGGATAAAGGTCACCTAACCACTTATGTGTATAAACTCACACGTGTGTGTAAGTTGGACGACTTGATTTGGAAACCATGAACTTAGGGTCACCGAAGCATGGGGAAAAAAGGTGTTGATGGGATTAAACATGCCAACTAAACATAAAAATGTTTAACCGATCCCATATGGCTAGAAGTTGCAAAGAGTTGCAATTGTCAAACGTTGACTACCTTGTTAATTTAAATAGAGGGATAAAGGTCACCTAACCAATATTTAAATGTAACGTTGGATTCTAGATTTTAATTATTAATTGTCTATGAGACACAAAAGGGTATTAATGATTAAAATATAATAATATCGAAAATACTAAAATTGAACCTTGTTAAATTTTGTAGATGGCCGCTAACAATATTACCCAAACCGTCCGTAACCTATCACTAAAACAATCCTTAAAAAGGATCGTTTCAATCAAAACACTTTATGGATTAAGATCGAAACTTAAGAATCGTTCTCAAGTAAGAAAAGATATCCTATATGTTGAACGGTCCTAATCCCAATGAACATCTTATGGAAGAAAAGGATGCCAATAACGATTGGATTAAGTATATCGAGGATACTACGCAAGCCTCATGCCTCATGTTAGGAATTATGATTCCCAAGATTCAAAAGGTTTTTGAACATCATGAGCATACGACATGATTACCCAATTGTAGGAAATGTTCCTAAGGGTAAAACGCTTCGAAACGATTCGAGCGCTTCATGCATGTCGAATAGAGGGAACCCAATCGGTCTCATCTTATGTCTTTAAGATGAAAAGCCACATTGATCGCCTCGAAAGGCTCAATATGGGTAAAAGGGTTTTATCCATTCTAACGATCAATGAAGGTGGCAACTAGAAAGGGCATCACCCCGACACCAAAGCAAATGTTGAAAATGGAAACGGGTAATTCAAAGGGAAATGATTAGGAAGACTAAAGTGAAACCACCGAAACCAAAAGAGAAGAAGGCAAAGGTTGCCATGAACGATCCATGCTTTGAGTGTGGTGAGATAGGGCATTTAAATAGGAATTGTCCAACCTATCTCAAAAAGTTGAAAAACAAGAGGGATGCTAGGCAAACCTCAGGTACAATCTTGATGATACATATTGACCTTAATGTTACTTCTTCTAACACATGGGTATTAAATACCGGATGTGGAACTCATGTTTGCAATTCGTTGCAAAAGGTTCAAAAGAAATAAACATTACAAGAAAGGAGACTATGTTTTGAAACTTCCAAATGGTTTGGAAATTGTTTTAAAATGTCTTGAATGCTCCTAGTTTGACTAGGAACATTATTCAAGTTTCCCTTATAAGACAATATGGTTTTGACTTAAAGTTTGCAAACATTGACATTTATATCGATGAATGACATGTTTTACTTTAAACTTATGCCTTCAAATGGTGTTTATGAATCGGTTCATAATAATACATCATTTGATAGTTTAATGTACCTAGAAATCACCAAGAAACTCAAAATGGATTTGAGTGAGACCTATCTTTGGCATCATCGCCTTGGTCATATAAACAGAAGTCGCATGTAAACACTTTGAAAGAATGATCTTTTGGAAACAAATGAAGTTGGTTCATTTGATACATGTGAATCTTATTTACAAGGTAAAATGACCAAGTAATCCCTTAGTGGAAAAGGGCAAAAGATTTATTAGGTATCATACATTCGAATGTATATGATCCTTTTAAGCCAATGACTAGGAATGGTGAAAGATACTTCATTACTTTTACCAACGACTATAGTAGTTATGGTTATGTGTACTTGCTGAGACACAAAGTTGAAGTTTTGAAATGTTCAAAGCCTTCAAAAGGTGAAGTTCAATATCAACTCAATTAAAGTTCTTCGTTCCGATAGAGGAGGAATTGAACTCTATTTGAATATGGTTCGATCTGTGATGGCTAGGAGTGCATCATCTCTATCATTTGGGGTTACGCTTTGCTCTCCGTGGCCCGTATGGCCCCAACCAAGAAAATGGATACGACGTCTTTTGAAATATGACATGGAAGGGCTCCATCATTATCATATTTAAAAGTATGGGTTGTGAAGCTTATGTGAAGCAATACACCCCAAACAAATTGGAAATACGATCCACTAAGTGTATCTTTGTAGGATATCCTAAAGATGATATAGGATATTAATTCTACTATCCAACAGAGCAAAAGGTATTTATTGCTCGAAAGGCTAAGTTCTTGGAAGCTAAGTTCCTTATGGAAGAAACTAGTAGTAGAACAATGGAACTTGAGGAGGATCAAGAACCATAAGACGATACACGTTTGGTTGATACTAGCACTCAACAAGAGGTTGTTGAAAACGATCAAGAGATTGATCAGAACACACAAAATGTTCGCAGATCTGGTAGAATTAGTAGTCCGCCTGAAAGATATGGATTTTTCATGGATGGATGCTACGTGGTAGATTCAGATGAACCAACCACATACCATGATGCAATGTCAAAATCCGATTGTGACAAATGGCTTGAAGCCATGAACATAGAGATGCAATCCATGTATGACAACCAAGTTTGGGAATTGGTTGTGTCATCTCTTAACTCCAAAGTAGTTGGAAGTAAGTGGGTTTTCAGGAAGAAAACAAATATGCATGGACACTTGGATACCTATAAAGCGAGACTTGTAGCAAAAGGTTTCATTCAAACTCAAAGTGTTGATTATGATGAGACCTTCTCGCCTGTCGCGATGCTAAAGTTAAATAAGGATATTATTTGCCATACCTGCATAATATGATTATGAGATTTGGCAAATGGATGTCAAAACGGCTTTCCTTAATAGATATCTTGAGAAAGATGTCTATATAGTTCAGCCTGAAAGTTTTGTCGATCCAAAATATCATAACAAAGTATGCAAGTTAAAGAAATCAATCTAGGGATTGAAACAAGCATCAAGAAGTTGGAATCACCGTTTTGATGAAGAAATTGAGAATTTTGGATTCATCAAGAACGTCGATGAAGCTTGTGTGTATAAGAAAGCTAGTGGGAGCAATATTACTTTCTTAGTATAGCATTATTACTTTCTACTATTTGGAAATGACATTCCAGCCATGGAAGGTGTAAAAACCTGGCTTGGAAGTTGTTTTTCTATTAAGGATTTTGGTGAAGTCGCCTATATTTTGGGAATAAAGATCTATAGGGATAGATCAAGACGCTTGATAGGTTTAAACTAAAGTGCATACATTGACAAAGTCTTGAAAGGGTTCAAGATAGAGAACTCTATGAAAGGTTTGGTACCTATTTAAGAGAGGACAATATTGAGTGCGTCTCAATGTCCAAGCTCAAAGGATGAGCAAGAAAGAATGAAAAGAATCCCATATGCGTCTACTATAGGATTCATTATGTACGTAATGAAATGCACTAGACCGGACAAGTTATGCGCTTTAAGCATGACGAGAAGATACCAGTAAAATCCAAATAACGATCATTTGATGACTGTTAGAAATTATATTGAAATACCTTAGAAGGACTAAGGATATATTTCTAATATATGGATCTGGTGAAGAAGAACTCGTTGTAAAGGGTTATAGGGATGCGAGTTTCGAAATTCGTTGTAAAGGGTTACATGGATACGAGTTTCCAAACTAATCGAGATGGTTCTCGATCACAGTCAGGGTAGCATTGTCCACTACATAATCAAAATACATCGCCACTTCATTGGTCAAGATAATTCATATGGATCTACCACTTGAATTATTGCCGATCTAGGGGTAGACCATACCATTCAGGACCCTAGAGATCTTTGTGATAACGAAGGTGCGATTGCTCAAATCAAGGAACCTTGTGTACATCGAAAGACTAGGCACATTGAGCGGAATTTCAACTACATAAGGGATGAAGTTGAAAAAGGAAAAGACATGTATTCGCAAAATTCACACTGATCAAAATATTGCGGATCCACTCACGAAGCTCCTTGAACGGGCAAAGCATGAAGGGTCATACTTGTGCCTAAGGACTTCGATATTCTAGTGATTGGATTTGATCAATTTTGTATTTGGATATTGGAACAATTATTATTATAACTCTTTATGGTATGTTGAGTTATGTTCCATTTTAGCATGTTTAAATCCGTGAATAAGTTATTTATTCTAAATGTCCGTAGTCGATCATACTTGTGGGAACAAATATGAATGTAAGACTATTGTGAACTTGGATTGGTGGATATTCATTAGGTATGAATATAGAGCAAGGTGTTGCTGCCAAAGTTCATAGATATTTGTGGGATACAAATATTGGACTGACTCGCTCTCGAATATTACTGCATGGAATCATTTGTGATTGATCATAAGTAAATTTGAGTAAAGGAGAATATCATAGTATCCTCTGACCTGAGATACATATTGGGTCTTGATATTCACCAAATATTGTACCTTGACTTATTTCTTCGCTGTCAGTAATATGACAGTACATAAGGCTAAGCTCAGGTGTGGTACAAGGTGATTGTGAGAGACGTATGTAGTCAAGACGGGATTTGTTCCTCTTATTCGTTGAGAGTAAGATGTCTAAGGCCTGCTAAAGTTAAATCAACAGAGAGTGATCACTCTGTGTCTCTGGATTTGACATGACATCTGTAACGAAAGGATAAATGATAGATTCACCTAAATCATGTTCAAGTAAGGGACTTGAAGGGGATGATGTTATTGAATGGCACATATAGTCATACGTATTAGGGGTAGTAAACCGTAGTTAGGCGTCATTTACTGCTTGCATCAATCTTCTATGTATCTTGTGCAAGTGGGAGATTGTTGGACTCTGTATGCCCAAGACACATATTAAATTGATGTGGCTAGTACGTTATGATCCAAGTCGAGTCATACCCAAATACAAGCTAGACAAACACTTATATTATTTATTTGTGATATGATTAAACCAATAAATATTAACACTTATAGTATTTAGAAATTGGTTTTCTAAATAATTGCACTTGACAAACTAATAAATTATATGGATAATTTATTTTGAAAGAATATTTTATCTTGTTATTTAATGGGTTAAATAACATGATAAAAAGTTGTATAAAGTCTTGTGAACATATGATGTTATATTTTATAAAAGGTATAAAATAAACAAGACTTAAATTTTATAAAAGAATTGATTTTTTTTTATAAAAATATAAGCTAGGCCGCCCCCCCCCCCCCTCCCAAGACAAAATGGCCAATCAACTTACATGCACATCTTACATGTTAGATGGCATTTGATTGGGTATTCTTCCCTAGACATTTTAAGCCAATGAGAAAACATGCAAATGCATGGATCTTGATTAGGGAAGACTTTTGGTCCAATGAGAAAGCATGCAAATGCATGTGGAAGAAGGGACTTGATTAGGCTAAAGTGGTGGCAATTTCTCTCAACATTTATAAAGTTTTTCTATGGCAAAAAATGAAAAGAAGAACACAAGAGAAGCTCTCAATTTTCGGTCATCTTATGGCTGATTTAGGAGGCTCTTATGTTGAAACAAATCAAGTCCTAAACTCCAAGAAACACTCTCATAATTTCGGCCAAGGGTAGGGCTTCACGGGTTTTGATTTTACAAGTTATTTCAAGTGTAAAATCACTTTGTTCTCTCTAAAAAAAATCGGCCATAAGAAGGTTTCCAAGAGTTGGTTTCAAGAGAGGTTTTAGTGAGTTCATAAGTGTAGAAATCCTAGCTAAAACTAAGGTGTTTGTTGGAAGGCTTGGGGTATACAAGCTTGAGGTCTTCTACACTTGAAGGCAACCGTTCAAGAAGCATCATCATCTTCATGTCCTTTACTCCTTGGAAGGTAGTATTCTAAACACTCTATGGTTGTGTTTTATTTTGATAGCATGCATGTTCGTATATGGATCCGGGGATTGGGTTTTTCATATAAAATGGGTTTTATATCTTGTAAGCAACATGTTTTTAAATAACAATTTTCCGCTGCGTTTTTATTTTATATGGATAAAATACTTTGTTACACATGTGAAAATCCCAACAAAATAAAAATTTTAACTGATCACCATGGATACCCAACAGGTAATGCAACAAAGTCAACGAAGAAGTGGGCTATGACGCAGAAGCCTATGTTAATCAATACCAGGAAGTCAATGCTTTCATGGCTACCATCAAGTAACCATTAAATAAACTGAAAGAGTGGATTTTTGATTCAGGATGCTCAAATTATATTATCAGGGAAAAAGGACTCTAAATCAATAAGATATAGAGGAAGCCGAATTGTTGTCATTGCGGATAATTCAAAATATCAAATCACACAGATCGGTAATGTTGTATTCCCAAACAGCAAAGTCAACTTACGTGTAGAGAAAAAAAGAGTAACCAAACAATAGATCTTTGGCATATACGACGCAGGCATGTGGGTTACGAAAAGCTAGGCATCATATTGAAAAATAGGTATACCCGAACTCCAAGTTCAAAAGAATGAAGTGTGTCGGATGTCAATACAAGAAGGCTCATTTACCCACTTATAACTCGTCAACATGTATGACTGATTTAAAAAAAAATGGGATAAGCGGGTGATATCGGGGTTGACCCGAATTTGTGTGTGTGCGGGTTAGGATTGAGATCTTTGACACGAATAATAATTTGAATTGAGTTAGGGTTGTGTTTTTCAACTCGCTAACTCACAAACCAGACATGGTTGATCAGCAGGAGAGTTATTTTTCTTGGATGTCTTCGACCATGTGAAACAAACATTCACTCACATTTATGGAGTACGTTTTGGTGGTCAACAAATTAAAATTTATTTTAATATTAATATATTAGTATCCGATTTGTATTAAAGTATAAGGTCATTAATTTTTTTTAATTTGAATATATTCAATATGCATTAGAATAGCTTGATAAGCAAGTTGGAGTAGTATACATACATGGTTTTGTTTTCATTCCTTGTAATCGGTTCTCATTATTAGTTAAAATATGGTCACCCTAGTTCATGCAATACGTGTGTGTTTGGGTTTATGATCGATTGGGTTGAGCATAACCGGCTGAAACCAGTTTAACTCTCGATAATGTTCTTAAATCAACATTCCTAGAAAGAAATTCATGTGGTAACAAGAATAGTATGAGATGAAAACCTGATAATTTAGTGAATGGGTGTAGCGTCTTGGGATTCCATTTTCGTCCATTTCTCGATATTGTTTGTACACATCGGCCAACATCTCTTCTTTAGAGGGCAACAATATCTTCCCGGCCAATGTAAGTGCTACCCATTTAGATTGGTATTCAAGCATTCTAAATAGAAGGCCTTGTTCTTCATGAGGATAGTAGTAAGAACAACAAAATAACATAAAATAGCCGATAGAATAAAACAGGAATATTGGATTTTAATAATCTCCACTATTTGTCGTTGGCCGCCAACAGTCCCAACTTAAAAAATAACCAGCGGCAGTTCTAACTATTAACATATTGGCTTCCATTGAACCTTGACTAATAGAACCCTAACGCCGTTAGTTTTCGGTCGCCGAAAAAAAACGTTTTTGGCTGGAAAACGCAACCTTTTCGTCCAAAACCTCTTTAAAACCATATTATGGACCATTAGAAACCTTTTTCTAGTAAAAGCCCCAATTAATGAAGTCGCCAGAATACTCTTTTTTGCCGTAAAACATCTTTTGGCCAGAAAACTCAACATTTCGTCCCAATCTAGTAAAAGCCCCAATTAATGAAGTCGCCAGATTACTCTTTTTTTGCCGGAAAACTTCTTTTGGCCGGAAAACTCAACATTTTTGTCCCAAAACTCTTTGTAACCTTAGATCGGAACTTTAGAAACCTTTTTCTAGCCAAAAAAGGTTTTCCGACGATCGGAGACAAACAGCGTTAAGGTTTTGTTAGTCAGGGTCCATTGGTGGCTAATATGTTAATAGTTGGGACTACTAGTGGTTATTTTTGAAGTTGGAACTGATGACGGCCAACCAACAATGAATAGTTGGGATTATTAAAATACAATATTCCAATAAAATAGTAAATAAATGTGAAGAAAGAGTCTAACGAATGACATACTATATGCTAATCCAATGAAGGCGAGCCTAGGTGCAAGTTGTGGAAGAAAAACATGTTTGTATAGTGGCCCAACACGATTATCGTCAACATGTACCATGTTGCATGTTCTTAAAAAGGGGAAGTGAAACTTAAACCTAAACATATAGAATCAAAACAAGATTATATCAATTTGGTTTCCATGAATTTAGAATCTAAACATGTAGCCCATACCCTGTGCAATGTAAGATAAGATCAGCCACAACAGAATCACCATCTTGAAACTCGACTTTCCCGTCATCAAAAACACGTTTGATCTATTACAAATGTCACTATTTACACCTTATAATTACCTTGAATTAAAGAGTAAATTGCCAAAATGGTCCCTGAGGTTTGGTAACTTTTGTCAGTTTAGTCCAAAACTCAAACCTTTTGAAGTGGTTTTAGTTTTGGTGCCATTTTCATACAAAAACAAAATCTGATCAGATTTTTCAGTTAACATCTAGTTTTTTTGTCTTTTTCCTCCCTGACAAAACGGTCAGATTTTTTTTTAATTTGTTATAATAAAACGTTAAAAAACCATTTTGCCCTTCATTAAAAGGAAGAAAAAAGAAAAAAAACTGGATGTTAACTGGAAAATCTGATCAGATTTTGATTTTGAATAAAAATGACAACAAAATTGAAACCACAGGGACCAAGGTTTGAGTTTTGTATTAAAGCGTCAAAAGTAACCAAACCTCAGGGATCATTTTGGCAGTTTACTCTGAATTAAATGTATAAAATTTGTATGAAGCACTAAAATTGTACCTTCGTGTGTTGCCAAATATTTGTATGCCCTTCCAACCTTGAGACCTTGATGTCTGAAGATCTCGAAGAAAGATGAACCTCTTTAGCAATGGTCGAGATTTCACGCGATATATCATTTGTACTAGGACCACTCCCGATCACGACCACTACCTGCCAATTTGTTAAAAAATTAATTTACTACGTAAATCAAGATAATAAACATTCTTTGAAATAAAACGTGTAAATATTTAACATAAACTTTGTTCGACTTTCAATTTGTTTAAATCTGTTGACATGTTTCTTTTAACTAAATCACCACTCGATCTATTTGTATATATTCACTAAAAGAAACAAAAGCATGGTAAAGATACGAACTTGATCGCGGTATGGTTCGGGAATACGATAGTTGTGACTATGTAGTTGTTTCCGTGGCCATTCCTCGATACCTGCCTTGCCAAATAGAAGTCTCAGCCTTTTGCCGTATAATATAAAGAACACTAAACTAAATTTATATACCTATATATAAGGAATGTTCCATTAAGAAGACAAAGAAAATTAATTTATTTTTTCAATATAAAAACTTTTGAAATATAAGAAGATTGTTAAAATACAATGTTTATTTATCTATCTTGAAATTCATGAAAAAAATATGAATAAAACTTTTTTATTTCTACAATCTATACATGTTCAAGTTATATTGTTATAAGAACATTATGAAAAAACTAATTTAATATGTTTTTATGTATATAACATACACATTTGTTTGTAAAATATAAAAAAAAACTTTTAAAATATATGAACCAACATAAAATTAACGATTTAGGTTTCTTTTCGCACTAGAACTCTGTTCTGAAATTAACCTCACCCTATAATCGAGATCATCAAGAAACCCTTCCCAATTATAAGAACTTGAGAACCATAACAAGACAATGAGCTGATAACACATGGATAGGTATCTTCTTTCACCTTGAGGGCATTTTTGTCCAATATTAATATAACAACTCTCCTAAAATCTTTAAAACACCCCTATACGCCCTAAAAGACACCCCGTATACGAAAAATAGGCCCCAGATACCTTAATTTTTACAAAAATAAAATAAAAACAATATTTTAATGCGCTCGCGAGGCGCGACAATGTCAAGAAAGACTGTCGCGGGGCACGACAGCTTGGCCACCAGATCGCACCCTAGTGCGCCACGTGTCTTATATGTGTTGGACCTATAGTCGTGACTAGCCAAGGCTAAAGCCTACCCTACCTCGCTCGCGGGCCGCGAAGGCCTTGCCTTCTGTTCTCGCGGGGCGCGAGGAAGTCAAAATCAGACCCTATAAATGGAGGCCATCGGCTTCAGTTGATAATTCGTTCAAAATAGAAAACTCTCTCTCAATCTCTGATAACAATAATAATTCCCGGGCATTATACCCACTAAATTAGCGAAGCTCTGCCTCGTTGTAAGTATTATTACCCCCGGTTACATATTAGATACGCTGCCCGATTGATCTAGTGCTCCATAACGCATGTCAAGGCTCTGCCTGACTCAGTCGTTGGAGTTCTGTCTCGGGGAAGGTATAACTAATGTAAATTTGGGTTATTATACTAACGCGTGTGTATTGTTTAATTAATAGATTATAACCAGGAAGTCACAAGGAAATATCTAAATTAGCAATGTGAGTGATTCCTCTTTTCACAAAGTGTTTTTACAAAACCTCAATTGTTTTAAATTATATTTAACAGTGATTGAGTATTTGTATTCTACAATTATCGTCGGTATGTTGGGGTTTTGTATACAAAACCTGTTACTACACTGTGAGTAGTAACATTACCACAAGTCAGGATTGATGGTACCGTGGGTGGTAATTAAAGTAGAGATAAACAAATGTAATTGCTGGATTGCCCTCAATGCTGTAAAATGATAAAACCTGTTTTGATTAAACTGGGATTCACTCGCCAGTATTTCTTGCTGATAAAATGTTTTTAAACGCGTTTCAGGTAACAAAATATGAAAGCCATACAGAAGCCAGCTGGTGAGCACTAAGGGCTTGGAAACGTGGCTATAAAAGTTACCTAAATAAAGAAGAAGTTTTATTTCAATAAATTAGGGTTTATCCCTATAAACATGTTTGTAATGGAAACTTGGGAATTGCCCATGTATTTATTTATTATAAAAATGCGGTGTTTTACTCTGATAAAATATTTCCTAACTACGGTCCTGATGAATTTCCGCTGCCAAATTGATAAACACCGATACCACAGGCTCTGAGTAGCTCGCGGCCACCCGCCACCCGGGGCAGGGGTCGGGGGTTGCGACAGAAGGTGGTATCAGAGCTACAGCCACTGATTTCAGCCACAGAAGTGTTCTGCTGACATCAAAATTTTATCGATTATGTTAGGAAATAATCTATGTGACTACATGCATATCTGTATATTATTGTTTTGTGTTATTTGACAATTTGTTAGTTTACAGTATGAGTGATCAAGGTCCATTGGACGGCTATCGTCAATTGTCTAGTTCTTCTAGAGATGAAGGAACTTCCTCCCAGCCTACTCGTTCGGGGTACTCAGCTGATACAAAAGAGGGGATTTTCATATTTAAGCCACAATCTAGAGAACCATTCCCTACCAAAAAGAGAGGATGGTTCAGTCGGGGAGCACACGAGCGTAGGAAACGAATGAGGAAATTACAGCAAGAAAAGGCTTTAGCAGCAGCAAATAGGGAGATGAATGCCCAGACCCAAGACATAATTAATCCGTGATTGGTCAACTTTCACATATTAGCTACCACTGCCGCAGACCCAAACTTAGAACAAATCATTGTACCACAACCACTACCACTGTTCCCAACCCAACCCATGGAAATAGAACGTTACCCGGGAGACCAGATTCCCATACCCGCCTTCAACCCAAACGAACTCCTTAGAGTCCTAGCACCAAATCCTCTAGCTTATAACCCATGGAATGATGAACATAGGGATTATCGAGAACTCTACCCACCGGAGGAACCCATACCAAACCCTGTAGCACCATACCCCAACCTTGACCCTCTAGATCCATATTGGGATGCTGACCAGTATGTTCAGGAAATTCTAGAAAACCCATACCCATATGGAGAACCCGTACCACCATACCTTGACCCGATACCCCGCACCACCACCACCCATGAGTACCGAAAACGTGCAGGAAATCTGCACTTTTGGTGAGGAGTTAGTAGATGAAGGAGAAATAATAAGGCAAATAGGGGAGAGGCTCGTTTGGAAGTACGACGAGCGAAATATGCAGTACTGGACGAACCCCTAGTAACAATAGTAATAATAATAAAATATATATATATATATGCGTGTAGTTTGATAAAAAACATAGATAATCCAATACCTACTGATGCATAACTAGTATTGCATTTTAAATTCCAGTTGCAGCTTGTAATAGGTATAGATATCTATGAAATAGAGTTAATGTCGCAATGCACGACGGTTTTGATCAATGTGTTGTTTGCATAATTATTGGCATTACATATGGTTCTGTGATATTAATACTCAGTAAATGTTTATAATCCAGATGGACAACGAAGTGAATCAGGAAAACCCGAATAACGATAATAACGGGAACCAATTTGATAACAGTACCATCCAACACATAGTGGCACAAGGGATTATAGACGCTATGCCATATATTATCAAAACAGTTAAGGAAGCGGAAAATAATAAAACTAACAGTGGAAGTAAACGACCACCTACTGAACCCAGTCACAGCGTAAACAATGGAACATTACTTCAATTTCCTATTCCAAAAAGAAGAAGAACCATGTCTTATGGTTGTTCTTACAAAGAATTATGGTCTTGCAAACCAATGGAATTCTCTGGCAATGAAGGAGCCATTGCAGCTCTACGTTGGATAGAAAAGACTAAGGCAGTCTTAAAAATAAGCAAATGTGCAGAGGAAGATAAAATCAGGTTTGCTTCCAATCTTTTTAAGAATGCAGCTCTAGAATGGTTGAATACTATTATCCAGTCTAGGGGAAGTGACAGAGCCTATAATATGGAATGGACTGATTTTAAGAATATGGTTGAAAGGAAATTCTGCCCTCCCAATGAAAAAGAACATATAGCTAATAAGTTCTTAAACCTTAGAGTGACTGGAGTAGAATGTAATGGTTACACTACCGTATTCTTCAAATATGCTAGGATAGTGCCAACCCTAGCTTCACCAGAACCAGTATTAATCTCCCATTACATCTGGGGATTAATGAGTGAGATTAGACACGTAGTCAAGGCAGCTAGACCACAAAGCATAGAAGAAGCTGTAGAACTAGCAAATACCTTGACTGATGAACTAGTACGTACACAAGAAGAAAACCAGAGGAAGAACCTAGTCCAAAAGCTTACCCAAGACTTTCGCTACGGTAATTCCAACCGTGGGAAAAACATAGGTTCTACTTCTGCACCCTACTGTAAGTCCTGTAAGAAGAAGCATTCGGGAAGATGTGCCACATACTGCAACTTCTGCAAAATACCGGGACACAAGGAAGAAGACTGTAGGAAGAAACCCAGTAATGGAGTATGCTTCAATTGTGGAGAAAATGGGCATATTATGCCGAACTGTCCGAAACTAGCTCCAACCATGAACAACAAAACTACTAAGAATGCTAGAGCATTTGTTCTGACAGCCGAAGAAGCAAAGATGATTCCGGACGTGATTGCCGGTACGTTTTTAGTTAATGATGTTTTTGCTAAAGTATTATTTGACTCTGGTGCGAACCAAAGTTTTATTAATACTTCATTTTTCAAACTTCTCAATCAACCATTAACTAAACTTCAACAAGAATGTCTGGTAGAAACGGCAAATGGAGAATCCATTAAGATCACTTAAATCTTGTAGGGAGCATGAATAAAAATTTTAAACCATAATTTTATTGCTAATCTTTACCCAATGAACCTGGCTGGATTTGATATCGTATTAGGAATGGATTGGTTAATAGCCAACCATGCCAGTTTTCTATTTGATCAAAAGTCAATACAAGTAAATTCACCAAAGGGTGACAAGATCACAATTAAAGGAGATAAGCTATCTAGATCCACGAAATTCATCTCTGTGATGAAAACAGCTAGCTGTGCAAGAAAAGAGTCACTAGTGTATATGATTTCGATAATCATTAACACTAAAGGAAATGAATTGAAAGATATTCCCGTAGTATCTCAATTCTCAGACGTTTTCCTAGAAGAATTACCGAGACTACCGCCAGACAGGGAAGTTGAATTCAGAATTCACCTATTACCAGGAACAGCACCGATTGCCAAGGCACCTTATCGTTTGGCACCAGCAAAGATGCAAGAACTGAAGAAACAATTGGATGAACTTCTGGAGAAAGGAGTCATACAGCCTAGTTCATCGCCATGGGGAACACCAATCTTGTTTGTCAAGAAGAAAAACGGATCAATGTGTATGTGCATTGATTACCGAGAACTCAATAAAGTCACGATTAAGAATCGGTACCCATTACTGAGAATCGATGACCTGTTTGACCAATTGCAAGGAGCTCGATTCTTTTCCAAGATCGATTTACGCTCAGGATATCATCAACTGAAGGTTCAGGAAGAAGACATTCCTAAAACTGCTTTTAGGACAAGGTATGGCCATTATGAATTTACAGTCATGCCATTTGGTCTTACCAATGCCCCAGCCGCATTTATGGACATGATGAACAGAATATGTAAACTATATCTGGATAAATTCATAATTGTCTTTATAGATGATATTCTCATTTACTCTAAGAGTAAAAAGGAACATGCAGCGCATCTGCATATACTCCTAGATTTGCTGAGAAAAGAAAAGCTTTATGCTAAATTCTCGAAATGTGAATTTTGGCTAGAAGAAGTGCAATTCCTCGGACATCTAGTTAATCATGAAGGAATTCATGTAGATCCCACAAAGATCGAGGCAATTACTAAATGGAAAGTCCCTGAATCACCAACGAAGGTGAGAAGTTTTCTAGGACTGGCTGGTTATTATAGACGGTTTATCCGAGATTTTTCTAGAATGGCCATTCCTTTAACAAAACTGACCTGTAAATCTGTTAAGTTTGAATGAGGACCAAAACAGGAAGAAGCCTTTAGAATCCTTAAGCAAAGGTTAACCAACGCACCCATATTAGCATTACCAGAAGGAACTGAACACTTTGTAGTCTATTGTGACGCGTCTAAATTAGGTTATGGATGTGTGTTGATACAAGTCAAAAGGTTATAGCCTATGCCTCTAGACAACTTAAGAATCATGAAGAAAACTATACAACCCATGATCTAGAGTTAGGAGCCATAATTTTTGCCCTTAAAATTTGGAGACATTACCTTTACGGTAGTAACTTTACCATTTTCACCGATTATAAGCATTTAAGATATGTTTTTGGGCAAAAGGAATTAAATATGAGACAAAGACGATGGATGGAAATTCTTAGTGATTATGATTGTAATATCCAGTATCATGCAGAAAAGGCTAATGTAGTAGCTGATGCTTTAAGTCGAAAGTATCATGAAAAGCCAAAAAGAGTACGTTCCGTTAAATTAAATCTGCAGATAGATTTAAACGAGCAAATTATGGAAAAACAGGAATCAGTAATCAAGGATGATACTGAAAAATTAAAAGGAATGATTAAGGAATTAGAACAAGGAACAGATGGAATTTGGAGATTCCATAAGAAAAGAATTTGGATACCAAAACAAGGAAACCTACATCACCGAATTTTAGAAGAAGCCCATAAGTCTAAGCATACGATACATCCTGGAAGTGATAAAATGTATCAAGACTAAAGAAAGAATTTATGGTGGATAGGAATGAAAAAGGATGTAGCAGCTTATGTTGCCAAGTGTCTAACCTGTTCACAAGTTAAATCCGAACATCAGAAACCCTCAGGTTTATTGCAACAATTAGAAATGCCAATATGGAAATGGGAATTAATAACAATGGATTTTGTTACCAAATTACCCAAGACACGAAAAGGTAATGATACAATCTGGGTGATTGTAGACATATTAACCAAGTCTGCTAATTTCTTACCGATGAAGGAAACTTTCAGCATGGAACAATTAGCCAAATTGTATGTAAATAAAATAGTTTCATTACATGGAATTCCTTTATCTATTGTTTCTGATAGAGATAGCCGTTTTACTTCTCGTTTTTGGACTAGTTTCTAAAAAGCAATGGGAACCAAGTTAAATCTAAGCACAACTTATCATCCGCAAACGGACGGACAAAGCGAAAGGACAATTCAGACAATGGAAGATATGCTTAGAGCTTGTGTAATTGATTTCGGAGGAAATTGGGACGATCATTTACCATTAATAGAATTTTTCTACAATAACAACTATCATACCAATATCAATACTGCAACATTTGAAACACTTTATGGACGAAAGTGCCGAACTCCAGTCTGTTGGGCAGAGATTGGACAAAAGCAACTGTCTGGACCAGAGATAGTACAAGAAACAACAGACAAGATTATTCAAGTCAAGGAAAGACTAAAAGCAGCATGCGATCGCCAAAAGAGTTATGCTGATAATAGGCGAAAACCATTGGAATTTCAGGTAGGAGATAAGGTATTATTAAAAGTTTCTCCTTGGAGAGGAATAGTCAGATTCATCAAAAGGGGAAAGCTAAGTCACAGGTATGTTGGACCTTTTGAGATTATTAGAAGAATAGGACCAGTAGCTTACCAGCTACAACTGCCAGAGGAAATGGCAGGAATATATGATGTATTTCATGTGTCTAATCTCAAGAAATGTTTAGCAGATGAATCGTTAGTGGTACCTCTTAAAGACAAAGAGGTAAATGAGAAACTCAAGTTTGTAGAAAGACCCCTACAGATTGAAGACAGAAAGATCAAGAATCACAAACACAAGAGATTAGTTCGAGTCAAAGTAAAATGGGATTCCAAGAGAGGACCAGAGTACACTTGGGAGCTCGAATCAGAAATGCAGAAGAAATATCCACACCTATTCCAGTAGACCTCGAGGACGAGTTCTAAAACAAAGTTGGGAGGATATAACAACTCTCCTAAAATCCTAAAAACACCCCTATATGCCCTAAAAGACACCTCGTATACGAAAAATTCGCCCCAAATACCTTAATTTTTACAAAAATCAAATAAAAACAATATTTTAATGCACTCGCGGGGCGCGACAATGTCAAGAAAGACTGTCGCGGTGCGCGACAGCATGGCCACCAGATCGCACCCTAGTGCGCCACGTGTCGTATACGTGTTGGACCTATAGTCGTGACTTGCCAAGGCTAAAGCCTACCCTACCTCGCTCGTGGGCCGCGAAGGCCTTACCTTCTGTTCTTGCGGGGCACGAGGAAGTCAAAATCAGACCCTATAAATGGAGGCCATCGGCTTCAGTTGAGAATTCGTTCAAAATCGAAAACTCTCTCTCAATCTCTGATAGCAATAATAATTCCCGGGTATTATACCCACTAAATTAGCGAAGCTCTGCCTTGTTGTAAGTATTATAACCCCCAGTTACGTATTAGATACGCTGCCCGATTGATCTAGTGCTCCGTAACGCATGTCAAGGCTCTGCCTAACTCAGTCGTTGGAGTTCTGTCAAGGGGAGGGTATAACTAATGTAAATTTGGGTTATTATACTAACGCGTGTGCAATGTTTAATTAATAGATTATAACCAGGAAGTCACAAGGAAATACCTAAATTAGCAATGTGAGTGATTCCTCTTTCACAAAATGCTTTTACAAAACCTCAATTGTTTTAAATTACATTTAACAGGGATTGAGTATTTGTATTCTACAATTATCCTCGGTATGTTGGGGTTTTGTATACAAAATTTGTTACTACACTGTGAGTAGTAACATTACCAAAAGTCAGGATTGACAGTACCGTGGGTGGTAATTAAAGTAGAGTTAAAAAATGTAATTGCTGGATTGCCCTCAATGCTGTAAAATGATAAAACCTGTTTTGATTAAACTGGGACTCGCTAGTATTTCTTGCTGTTAAAATGTTTTTAAACGCGTTTCAGGTAACAAAATGTGAAAGCCAAATAGAAGCCAGCTGGAGAGCACTGAAGGCTTGGAAAAGTGGCTATAAATGTTACCTAAAAAAAGAAGAAGTTTTATTTCAATAAATTAGGGTTTATCCCTATAAACATGTTTGTAAAGGAAACTTGGGAATTTCCCATGTATTTATTTATTATAAAAATACGGTGTTTTACACTGATAAAATATTTCCCAACTAAGGTCTTGATGAAATTTCTGCTGCAAAATTGATAAACACCGATACCACCGGCTTTGAGTAGCTCGCGGCCGCCCGCCTTCTGAGGCTGGGGTCGGGGGTTGCGACAATTAATCTAGCCACGACCGTTGAAAATTTTTTAAAAGAAATATGATGATTACCTTTTATCTCACCTCATACATACTTTCTATATGGCTCTCACAATTCTCACATCCCTACATCTTATTTTCACACCCTTTTTCACTCTCTCTCTCTCTCTCTATATATATATATATATATATATATATATATATATATATATATATGGTAAGGTTCATGCGAGAACCACCTTTATTGCGAGAATCGCGAGAACTAATGTGAACACAACAAAATAAATCCACTACACCACCAAAAAACCTAACCCCCCACCCCCCCCCCCCCCCCAAAAAAAAAAAAACAAAAAAAATCTAAACCCCCCACCCCCACTCAAACTAATTGCTAAAAACTAAACCCCCAAAATACCTAAAAAAAATATAAAAAACACAAAAAAAATTTTTTAATATTTTTTATGTTTAAATCGCTACTTTTAGTAGCCACAAAAACTTTTTTAAATTTTTTTTATTTTTTTAATAACGAAAACCAGCGATTTTTCAATAAAAAATATAAAAAAAATTGTGTGTTTTTTTAGCTTTTTTAGGTATTTTTGGTTGTGTTCACATTGGTTCTTGTGATTCTCGCAATAAAGGGTGGTTCCTAAATGATCCTTCTCCTATATATATATATATATATTTATATATTTATATATTTATGTATCTATAGAGATAGATAGAGGAGAGAGATGTGTGAATATTGACTACCTCTAGAGTAACAGTGATGTTAGAAGACTTCAAGAAATGGTTTTATGATGGCAAGACCGGAGAAGCAGTAATTAAGAAGACCGAGGATTCTGAAACATAGGAGTTTTTGACCCGATTGATGTGTTCATTCTATTTGTCTAACATGGATATGCTATTTGGAAACAAAATTCATGTGGGTTCAGGAAATGAATATTTGGAAGAAGGGATGTTGTTCCAGGGAGTTGTGGAAAGGGCAAGAGAGAAGAAATAAAGATGTTGGTGATTATTCAAAGGATTGAAGAAAGAAAGCTAAGGGAGGAAGTGAAAAAGAAGGAAGCTCAGCGTGCCGCTGCTTTATCATCTAATGTTCCCGAACCAGCTGTTGAAGTCTCCTCAAGCGAACAAGCACATCAAGCAAGTCAAAATCCAACTTCATCCACATCTGAAGTTGTCGAAGAAATAAAAGATCCAAACCATGAAGCTACACCAACTCAAGCAACAACAGAGGATACAAAAGATTCTTCAACAAATGTTAACCAGGAAGCTTAAAATCAAGTCGCTCAAATATGCAACAGTCTAAGGGATATTGTTAGGACTCTTGGTATTCAAGTTAAGATGTTTGGGATGTTTTGGGATAAGTTTAGAAGTCAACGGGTGAATTTGTAATTATTATATAGTATTGTAGTATGTTTGGCGGCGGTTTTGTTATGCATGTGCTTTTATAAAAGCGCAGGCAGTCGATGTATATAAAGATGCTCACGCATACTGTTGATGCACGTTTTTGTGTCTACAACTTGTATTTTATTTTGTAATGTATAAACGATCTTTTGATTTGTATGTTTGACTTTCGATGTAAGTTGACCAAGTCAAGCATCCTCGTGTTTGACTTGGACCACATGTTAGTGTATTTTGTGGTTGTTAAAGACTGCTCGCTAAGGTGTCCACGAAGGACCTTCATGATCCTTCGTGGTCACGAAGGTGGTCCTTTGTGTGAAAGATCCACGAGGGTGATCCATCATGTATGTGATTACCACTTTCGTGTGAATGTTATGGGCGAAGGTGACCTTCGCATGGAATAGGTCACCTTCGCCTGACATTGTTCACCTTCGCGGACACTGCTGGGTTTGCCTATATATACCAGCACTTTTCATTTTGAAAGCAGGAGAGCACATTCAGAGAGTATTGGAGCATTATTGTGTATTCATGTATTATCACTCTGCTGAAATAAATATATTGAAGCTTTAAAGTGATATTCATCTTGTTATTAGTGTGTTCTTGCTTCGGTTTGTATACAAACTTGGATTTTGCACTTGTTTGTGCATTAAACAACAAGGAATAGGTTTTCTTAGATCTATTCTAGGGACCTACACACACTATGGTTTCTTAGTGGTTTTCCAAGTGTGTGCATTGTGTGTGTTCTTATTAACCAAAACAGTGTTTTAATCTGTGAATCCAGGTGTTCTTGCTTGATTCACATAGTGTTTTACAAGATTCGTCCGTTTTCATCACCTTTCTTCTATTTCATCACTAAAACACTTAATAAATAAGTGTTTGTATGTTTAATCAATAAATAAGTCTATTGGCATCCACATCAAGTCCCGAGATAGAAAGATGGAGAAAAGAAAATGATAGAGGATGTGTATGTTGAGTGTATGTATTTAAAATTATAAATGTGTGTATATGTATATATATTATATTAATATATTATTTTTTATTTAAAGGTAAAAAGGATAAAAAATGTGTAAATATGAACATGTATATATATTTTATATATAATATGTGCATACGTATATATATTATATTTATAATTATTCATTTTTTATTTAAATATAAAAAAATTAAAAAAAAAAAACAAAAGAATAAATGGGTAAATTGCCAAAATCGTTTCTGAGGTTTAGGAATTGCTAAAATTGTCCCAGAGTTAGTTAGTGATAGAGAGGATGTGTATGGTGAGTGTATATATTTAAAATTATAAATGTGTCTATATGTAAATATATTATACTAATATATTATTTTTTATTTAAAGCTAAAAAAGATAAAAAAAATGTGTAAATATGAACATGTATATATATTTTATATATAATATGTGCATATGTATATATATTATATTTATAATTATTCATTGTTTTTTTATTTAAATATAAAAAAATTAAAAAAAAATCAAAACAAAAGAATAAATGGGTAAATTGCTAAATTCGTTTCTAAGGATTAGGAATTGCTAAAATTGTCCCTGAGTTAGTGATACATTTTAACTGAGTTAGTGGTTTTGATGGAAATCAAAACAAAGTGAAACCTTAAGGGTCCGGTTACAAAAAAAAAAAAAAAAAAAAAAAAAAAAAAAAAATCTTATTTTGGATGTGCCAAGCAAAAGTGTCCAAACCTCAGGAATGATTTTGGCATTTTATTCTTTCCAATATTTTTTTTTGGATATACTTTATAAAAGCCCATACGAAAGATAAAGATTTTGGAAAAAAATGTGCTATTACACATATGTAATATATTATGTATTACACATGTGTAATACATCATTTTTTGCCTTGCAGACCGCAAGCACTTACTCATGCGTTCTACAACGTGTTTTTGCTAGACTTTTTTTTATTAGAACAAGTTTTCTTATGATCACTCCCTTATATATAGGGTTAGGTTCAATAAGGAACACTACAAAAAGTGAGGAACTGAGGAATAGTGTATTTAACATGTTAAATATATCATAAAACTTTAATTCAACATGTTAAAAGTTATCTTAAAAAAAAAACAAAGCTTTTGCATATACATACATGTAAAAGTATTTTTAATAAAAAAAATCCAAAACCAAAAACAATGTTTAAAAAACAGTTAAAAAAGGTAAAAAAAAATTAATTTACAAAAATGATTTTTTATTGAATAACTCTACACATCTTTATATATACAAGGTCCATTTTTTTTGAAAAAATATTTTTAATGATTTTTAATTTAATTTTTATGATATATTAAATTTGTTAAATAGACTGGTGTTCTCCATTGAATCTCATACAATATATATATAGGGAAGTAGATTGAGAAAACTATATTAAGTCAAGGAAACCAAACAAACTCAAATGGGTGAACCACAACTTACCACCTGTTATACACTTTTTTAGATATACCAATTGTATTTTTTGTGTAAGGATAGAGAATATGCTACATCTTTTCACCCGATTACATTATATGTAACTTCATCTTATATATATATAGGGGAAGGATGTATAGAAAACCCACTTTAATTTAGAAAACTCGGGAAACTCAAAGCTCCTGATGTTTTTTTTTTTTTGAAAAAATTTATACATGTTATATACATGTTTTTAAGGATTTTGGGCAAAAAAAATCAAAAAAACGCCGAGTAGATATTTTAAAAAAAATAAACAAGTTTTGGTGTAACACATGTTACAAATATGTCAGATATTTGTAACATGTGTTACACCAAAACTTGTTTATTTTTTTTAAAATATCTACTCGGCGCTTTTTTGATTTTTTTTTTGGCCAAAACCCTTAAAAACATGTATATAACATGTGTAAATTTTTTTTTTAAAAAAAAATTCGGAAGGTTAGAATTTCCCAAGTTTTCTAAATTATAAGGGTTTTCTATAGATACTTACATTATATATATATATAGGGGATGGTTCAAATGAAAACTACTTTTATTGTAAAAACTCGAAAACTAACTAAAAAAGCCTAAAAACACACATTTTTTTTTATAAAAATAGCTAGTTTTTTTTTATAAAAAACTTTTTTTTTTCAAAAAAAAAATTTGTAGTGCACATGTGTAATAATTCACATGTGTAGTACATATACACATGTGTAATATTACACATGTGCACTACAATTTTTTTTTTTGAAAAAATGTTTTTTTTTATAATATAAATAGTGAAAATTGGTATGAAAAAAATATTGGTATGTTTTTTAGGCTTTTTTAGTTTATTTTCGAGTTTTCGTGATAACTAGTGGTTTTCATTTGAACATTCCCCTATATATATATATATATATGGTTTTCAACAACATATTTTTCAGATTTATGAAGTTTAACGTTTTAGAACTTAGAATTTATGACTTTTTAATTTATAGTGCATGTAAGTAAATATGTTACATGTTTTTTTATAAAAAGATTTTCGTGTTATAAATCCGGTTGTTACACATTTTGGTGTTAGACAGGAGAAAGACGCTACAAAGAGCTATTTACACCTTCTTGCAGACTGTAACACCTTTATTGCATACTGTTACATGTGTCAGAAAACTAACTTTTGTAATAGACTGATCTCAACCATAGAGTATTTAGATGGATGATAGAGATTAAGTTTCTATGGTTTCTTTAACTCAATAGAGTAGGGGAAGGTTGAAATGACAAACATTAGTTATTGTGAAAACTCGAAAACAAATTAAAAAAGCCAAAACATACCAATTTTTTTTGCATACCAATTTTCGCAACTTTATATATGTAAAAAAATTTCAAAAAAAAAAAAAAAATTGTAGTGCACCTGTGTATGTGTACTACAATTTTTTTTGTTTTTGATTTTTTTTATATATAAAAACCCGTAATTTTTATAAAAAAAATTGAATTTTTTTTTTTTTGTGTTTTTTAGCATTTATTTTATATTAAAGGATAAATGCTTATTAAACTAATAATATTTGAATTTTCTTTAGATTTTGTAGATATCTAACTCTACATCAAATAAACACCAACCAATCATCATTTTGTTCTATCAGTTTTGAGGATAAACTAAATCGTACAAACGTTTTCACTAACATCCTAATAGGATAATAGCTCACATGATGAGAAGAGGTTCTACTACCTTACAAGACGTCTAACATGTATAAAGTGAGACCTAAATTTAGCGGGCGGCTAAGTTATATCCTAATATATTAGCCATCATCTAAGGCCTTGGGCAAAATGGTGTTGGTGAGTTAGATAAGGTGTAGTATAGGTGGAGGTCATGGGTTCAATCCCCATGGCATGCAAGTTTAGCCATTCAAAAAAAAAAAAAAAAAAAATCTAAGGCCTTGGGTTGTACCTTAACACCTGAGGTGTTAAGGATGGCATAGCAAGTTAACCAGTGCTGCACTTACACATCAATCCTTCCTTGTGTTAAGGGACATTAAAGAAGTTATTTGTTAATATGTTAACAGCATGTTAAGAGATTAGATTAATTTTATTTCTTTTATTATTAAAAAACCAATAAAAAATAAGGTTAGATGAGTTAATAGAATTAAACTAATTTAGCATTCGTGTATAATGACAAATGATTTTTAAACTGATTTTATTTGATTTTGTTTATATTTTATAGACATGATTGATAATAAATCAAGAATTCAACATTTTTTTTAATATTTAGCATTCATTTTAAAATGGCAACTGATTATTAATAAATCAAGCATTCAACATTGTTTTAATATTTAGCATTCATTTTAAAATGGCAACTGATTATTAATAAATCAAGAATTCAACATTTTTTTAATATTTAGCTTTCATTTTAAAATGGCAACTGATTATTAAACTAATGTTATTTGAATTTTGTTTAGATATTATAGACGACTATATCTATATGAATCACCAACCAATTATGATTTTGATTATCAAAATCGAAAGGGTTAGCAAAATATGTAATAACATAAACCAGCGAAATTACAACTCACTACTGACATGCTTAACGTACGTTATATTAGGCCTAATGTTAGAAAAAAAAATAGTCTTAGATAGATTATTCTTAGAACATATTGATTGTAAATTTTGTAATAATTTTATAAACAATCAATGTTAATATACACAGTTTATCGTTTTGATTAGTTAAATTAGTATCCCTATTAACACTCCGCCCAGTGGCGAAGTATAGAAGGGGCGGGAGGGGCGCCTAACCCCCTGAACCATTCGCTTAGAAGTGTTATATATGTAGTTTTCGTATAGAAATTTTTTATACGTTTTTCACCCCCGGTTCTATAGAAATTTTTTGGTGTATACGTTTTCGACCCCCGTCATTTGGGTCAAGCTTCACCACTGACTCCGCCACAACGCGAATCCTTCATTCTAGTTAATATAAACATAGTGATACATGTAATTTGATTTAACGAGAACTCATATGATAGAAATAACAAAATACATGTGTTTTTTATACTACATTAAAAACACAAGTTAAACCTCTAAACAGACTCGGATTTAGAACGTACCAGGGACATCACTAGCAACTTGGGGTTCGGTATGGTGGCCATTACAAACCACCACCGCATCAAAACCCTCCTCTACCAAACCACCCTCCGTCGTCCGCCACTCCACCACAAACCCACCACCCTGTGACTCAACTCGCACCACCTCCGAGTTAAACCGAATGACCTCACTAACTCCAAACTCTTTAGCAAAGTCCTGAACGAACTTTAGAACCTCTTCATGACCGGGGAACAACCTCGGATCACCGTACGATTTTTCTTCAAATGAGAAGTCGGAGAAGCTCATCAGTGGCCGAGGAAGATTTGTTCGGAGAGATTTGTAGATGCTGCTGTGAACAACGGATCTGTTGGGGTCGAGGTGAAGGCAGCCATCAACTTCCACTCGATCATCGTAAACCCAGGTTCCACCGATCTGGTCTGATTTTTCGAAGACGGTGACACGAAGGTTCTCTCGGAGAAGCTCGCGGCCGGTGAGTAGGCCGGAGATGCCTGCTCCGATCACAGCTACATTCAGAGAATCCTTCATGGTAGGAGTTGGTAATTGGTTGTAACTTGTAAGTTTAGCCAACTATATTCTCAAAATAAACATTGAATTTATGCTTTCCAAATTAAGACAGGTTTAATAAAGGGTCTACATATTTACACACCTTATTGTCAATTTCCACACCTTTCAAGACGCCTCGTATAGAGCTATACGAGGCATATAGGGTTGCTTTTCCGACCAGCTTCTGCACCAAGCACAATGTCACATCAGTCACATCAGACGGGGAGTCTAGGTCTGTACGAGGAACGGATACGAGGCATTAAGACGCTTCGTATAGGCCTATACGAGGCGTCTTTAGTGACTGATTTGACTATACGTTTGACAAGTGACTTAAAGCTATACGGGTAGTCTAGAGCTATACGAGGCGTCTATGTCTCACATAAAGTGCAAGATACAGTGCATTCTTTGTCCACCCGATCATTCAAACATTTCATTCATTCTGCTTCTTCTTGTTCCGTTTTTTCATTTCAAACATTTCATTTCATTCATTCTGCTTCTTCGAAAGAATTGGCATTTGTGTTCTTATCATCCCGAAGTGTTGAAATGTCATCATACTGGGACGGCAACTATGTCTTCGGGCAGTATTCTAGCGACAACTGGGTGGCCAAAAGCGTTCCGGTAACAGTTATTAGCTTAAATGTTTTAATTAGTTGTTGTTTTAGTTTATTATTTACTAATGATGATACGGTTGTTTATTTTCGAGGAGTCTGGCGTTCCCGATTCTAATGAGCAAGAGGAGGTTGTGTCTAGTATACAAGGAGAACAAAACATACCGTTTCTAGATTTGAACAAGCATCCCCTTGTTGATGAAACAGCCCCTGTAGATGACTCATACCATGCTTGTCAACCAAGTTATCCGACGCAACAAGGGTATCCGGATTATAGATACGGGTGTGAATATTCTTACAGAGGAGACGGTGGATACGGAGGAAACGGTGGATACGGAGGAGACGGTGGATACAGTGGATACGGAGGATATGGTGGATATGGTGGTTATGGGGAATATGGTAGATATGGTGGTGAGACACCTCCCATCCCGGACAGTCCGTACTTAAAAAAGCAGGTATTAATTACTAATTTATTATTATTATTATTATTATTATTATTATTATTATTATTATTATTATTTATTATTTATTATTATTATTATTTATTATTATTTATTTATTATTATTATTTATTATTATTGTCGATGTTACAGGTTTTCAACTCTTTAGATGAACTAAAGAATCGGATACAAGAAATAGCAAACGCGGATGGTTTCGTTATTGTCACCCGTCGATCAAAGAAAACCGGGGGAAGAACCGGGATGGTATGGCTTGAATGTGATCGTGGTGGTGAGCACCAGACTACAGCAACACTTAGAAAAGCCGGACGCAAAAAAACCGGTTGCCCGTTTTACCTGCTGGCTGTGCGAAACCACCCGTATGAAACCTGGAGATTAAAGACGGAAAAATTGAAAATAACCACGAACTTTGTGAGGACCTGTCGGCCCACGCGTTTGTGCGAAGGTTTACTCCAAGCGAAATGAAACTGATCGAGTGTAACACCCTTAATATTTGGACAGTATTTACATAATAATCATATGAACTTTATAAAAATCAGAGTTTTCAAAAAAACATTTCGTGTTTAAAACCATACACACTTGTGATAATACCAAACATATCCAAAATAATGCATAACGAGTTTAAAGTTAACCCTTGCTAGTCAACTACAACTAGTTTAAAGGATTCCAAACATGGTTGACAAGAACATTTACAGCATGATTTAAGTCTAGACAAAGTTAAGTTTAGTGCGGAAGCTTCAAAATGCGTGTTCGGTTCTTGACAACGTACTTGATCACCATCCGGAAGGACTTCATCCATACCTAGGGTCAAACACTAAAAACATTAGTTTTGACATTAATATAATACATACAAACGAATTCCGATATGGAATAATGTTAAATAAAATACAAGTTTTTCTGGGTTCCACCGTAACTTACGGTGTCTACCGTAAGTTACGGTAGACCCTGAATGACTCTGGTTCTGCCGTAACACAGGGGTAACACACCGTAACATTTTTGGTTTCCACCGTAAATTACGGTGGAACCGTAAGTTACGGTGGGCTCTGCATCTTTGTCCTTTAACTATTTTTCAACTTTAAAAGATCATAACTTTTTACTCATTAGTCCGATTTAACCGATTCTTTTTCCTATGAGTCCGTAATAAAATTACGGAGCTAACCATATAAATTTCACATCACGGAAGCCGAGATACCGGCATTCGGTTCACATTTCCTTATTTCAAGTATCCAACCCATTAGCAAAAGTGCATAATTCCATATTTCAATCCTAAAGACACTTTAGACATAGTTACCCCATTTCCCCGGGTTTATAACCTTGGAGTATTCACGTCATACAATGGCTTTGCGTTCTCTTAGAACTAAACACTTGTTTTCACGGAATTCAAGCATTCCGTTTCCTATGACACATTCTATTGATTTCTATTATTTGACCCGATATCCCGGGTTCGTAGACTTAAAATATCATATCCAATTTATTGGTGTGGTACCATCCATCACCTAACGAGATATGAGATTTTCAAGTTTCCACTCACGTGATTCATTTACAAGCAACATTTTGGCCCGTTTGGCTATCTAGTGAAGACCATCACTTTATTATCAAGCCAAACCATTTCAAATCTTTGTTTTGACCCGTTTGATGATCTAGTGAACTTCGCCACTTTAACGACGCATCAAACTCATCTATTACAATACGTCATCATTTATACACTAAAACCAAACATTATTACATAATATAACGAGACTAAAGTCACGTACCTTCAAGCTTAGGTCTCGTTAACCTTAATTGTAGTTTCATGGCTATAATTGTTTTATTTCGGACAATTTTCCGATTTTATGACTTCTCACGTCATTTATGCGTCAGTTCTTCTTATGCTTACTGTTATTTGATTTGCATATATTCTTATTTGGTTATATCCCATTACCGGGCTCATTATTCTCTTGCATTTAACGTTACCTTTATCTAGCTAGCGCTCATTTGTGCCATTCGGCGTTATATTGTATTCAACCTGTTTGACCTATTAATGTGAAATCTATCACTTATAAACAATCAACTTTATTCTTTATTCAACCCATTCGACTTCGAATAGTTGAACATATTTACTCACAATTTCTATATACGAGATTTTATAGTCATACTCGTAATCCAAGTCCTTTGATTTTTTTTTTTAACCCGCGTTCACGTCTCTTGGTTTACGCATGTGTTTAATTCTTACCCATCAACTGGGTGTTTTACCGAAGTCATTATTATTGCAACCCTCCCGGTATGCATTAAGACCTCGCTTCTTTTTTATGTTCCTACTTTGTCTTTAAGTTTGACGTTTTACAAAAACGACCCGTTAAGGGACATATTTGCATTTTCCGGGTTCGAGTGTAAGTACACTCCCTCCCAATACTCGTCTAAATCATTTTACATGCTTGCGTTTTCTGGGTTCGAGTGTAAGTACACTCCCTCCCAATACTTGTCTAAATCATTTTACATGCTTGCGTTTTCTGGGTTCGAGTGTAAATACACTCCCTCCCAATACTTGTCTAAATCATTTTACATGCTTGCGTTTTCTGGGTTCGAGTGTAAGTACACTCCCTCCCAATACTTGTCTAAATCATTTTACATGCTTGCGTTACATGCTTGCGTTTTCTGGGTTTGAGTGTAAGTACACTCCCTCCCAATACTTGTCTAAATCATTTTACATGCTTCTTTGTCCCTTCACTCGGGCTCATTATCCTAATGTAATACGCTTCCGTCACTCGGTTGTGCGTTTACATTATTATCAAATGTTTTGCTTATCTGATTCATTTGGGTACTTTTTAATTAGTCCCATTCACCCCGCCCTTACTACATCGGATGTAAACGTGTCCGCCATAAGAAGTTCATGGTATCATATGCCACTACTTACTTGGCCAGAGTAAGCGATTAACACATGACACGCATGACCTTTTTATAGTTTTCACAACACGCCCTATGTAAGTAATGCCTCTATTTGTTTCTCTTGGAAACAATATCCCGAACACATTTTCTATTCGGGCTTTTTTTTTCCAAGTTTTTAATCTACATATGCAACTTTCAATTTCTACATATTTGTTGCATATTACTATTTGTGCAATTATATTTAAAATGTGCACCGGGTAATGCTTGCCTTAACGGGCTTTCTTGCCATTACCCTTGTTCGCGGTCGTTACGCAATTTAGTCCTCGGTGAGCATGCTCCTCTTGTCATACTTCGGACCGTTCCATCATCATATCCACGATTCGTTTGACTCTCGTCGTCTTCAAACGCGAGTGTCCTTCAATTAAAACATTCACAAAAGTTAGTAACCTCAACTTCAATAATCGCCCGTATTATAATACAAGGCTCTTTCTACTATACGCGTCAACACGCGTCTTTTCGTCAACTATATCAATCATTTTAATTGGGGTAACGTGTATCACGCGATAGCCCTATGTGTTGTTTACAACACCTTAGCATGCTAAACTATTAACATACATGTACTTACCGGATTTGCGATCAAGCCTTGAACCGGACACCAATTCTTTATTAAGAGCATAAGGTTTAAGTCCAAGCATAGCTTTCCGCCATACTTGAATCTCTTAAACCAAGGCTCTGATACCAACTTGTAACACCCGTTCTTATAAATCTAGGTTTAACGTATATTTTGCGAAAATAATCATGTGATTAATGATTACATATACATCAAAAATGCGGGTTTGTTAAAAACTTTTACAATTTAAGTAATATACATAATGTAATTTTATTCGCCGTTTAAAATAATGACAAAACAACGTTGCGGAAGCTTTGTTTAACGTGTGTTCGGTTCTTGCTCAACGCTTGATCTTCATCCGGGACTCTCGACATTCACCTGTGATCAAAACCAACTTAAAGGTCAGTTTTGATAATTAAATAGTGAGTATAATGAGGAAATTTAAAAAAAAATCCAACATTGATATCTTGCACCCAAAAACAATAACTTATTTCTGATCTCCACCGTAACTTACGGTGGCACCGTAAGTTACGGTGGCTCAAGTATTAACAATTCCCTACCGTACAACAGTAGATTAGCACCGTAACCCAAATCAACTCCACCGTAACTTACGGTGGCACCGTAAGTTACGGTGGACTCTGCATCCATCTTTTCCATTTTGCCGTAATTTGACACGAAAACATTCGTATCTTTCAAACCGCTTATCCGTTTGACCTACCGTTTCTTCCTACATGTTTGAAATTTGATTTTCCATCATATGGAGTTAAAATCCGACATCCGGCTTGATAAAATTTAAGACTTTTAAGTCTTCGGCTTATTACTCTTTTACCAAAATTTGACCCGTTTGTGATTTTGTCAAACATACAAGTTTGTTTGACCCTTATTTCTTACAAACCTAATAAATTCAATAATGTCTAATATATTATGTTCTGATTATAGAATTATATACCTTCT
The DNA here is from genome assembly GCA_030545235.1 of Helianthus tuberosus. Lineage (NCBI taxonomy): Eukaryota > Viridiplantae > Streptophyta > Magnoliopsida > Asterales > Asteraceae > Helianthus > Helianthus tuberosus. Next base: position 95,455,796 of record CM060452.1, read on the forward strand.
TTAACCCATTTTCACCCATATGCTTATTTTGACCCGTTTGAGGTATTTAAGCATATTATAAGCACCAATTGCTTTCATTCCTTTCCAAATACATATGTCCACATTTCTTATCAAAGGATCTTCCACCACAACTATATTTGTGGTGGATTCAATGTGGTGATTTATATGTACCAAAAATTACCCTTCAAATCGTTATTTTACGGCAAAGACTCAAATAGAGCCATTTGACTAACATATTACGTCTTCCACTTCTATACTTATTCCAAGTGTCCATCAAATCATAAAAATTCGTTTCCAAACAACCTTTAAGGGTTGTTTGTTTTATTTAGCCTACAAGGGCGTTTTGGTCGATTTTGGTCCTTCTTTTGTGACGAAGGATTCTCACTAATTATTCGACCAAATAGCACTTTCAACTACAACCTAATTATGCGTACCTGGCTCGGATCAACGTATTGACCCGTTTTAATACCTTGTCTTGACTTATTTTGTTATTCCATAGCTTCGCTAATTCATGAGCCGTTCATCCTACGAGCATGAGACTCGACATACACTTATTAGTCGTTATTTGTCAAATGGTATTAATATTACCATTTGATCCCTTTTTATTCTTTTTACTAGGTTTGGCTTACTTATAAAGTAGCCGTTCGAAAACCCATTTTATCTTATATTCCGACCCAAATCATTTCGTGTCGGAAACCATATTTCGAATATTATCTCCATCATATTTATGACTTATAGAATAGATATGTATTCTACAAAAATAAACGGTGTAAGTTTTACTTACCTCTCATCTGAACTACGCTTTTCCTTTCCTTCTTGATTCGTTTGATTCGCTCCCTCATCAAGCTTCCACCTAGCTTGTTACGCGTCAAACTATCATCATTCGTTTTCAAGGTGGTTAGTTTAATCATAATTTAATACGATTATTCCACCTTACACATTTCATATCAAAATTTACCATTTATCTAATTATAGGTCAGTTTGACTTTTAAAAAGTCAAATGCCCATTAGTATACTAATTGCATATTCGAGTTCATCAACTAGTTCTAGCATTCATTAATTACCCGGTAGGCGTTATCTTTAGACCACCGTTTTAACCAAAGTTCTAACCACGTTCATCACATTTGGAACTCTTTTTTAATCACATTTTTGCATAATAGCCAAAACATCACAACTAGGTGTTTTAACTACAAAAATTCTAGTTTCGAACCTTCTTTGAGGCATTTCAACAAACACTTTAAGGGCAGAATTTTGCATGTTTATTTATCAAGTCTCTAGCTTATCTCTTAGCCCTAATTTCACATAAATCAACCATCTTACAAAGTGGTTAACTTCTATAATTTCTGAAATCACTTCAAAATTGTCAATTTACACTAGATCAACAATCTATTTCCTAGTGTTCATCAAATTTCACATAACTCACTAATCACCTACAATGGTGATTATAGTTTTCACTAAAATTTCACATGATTTCAGCTTGTGTTTGTCTAGGGTTTGTCCCTAGACACTATAGTTGTTCCTAAATCATCATAACATACACATGCAACCATAAATTCAGAAATTCCCAATTTCATGAGAATTTCAAGCTAAGAGTTTTCATTAAATTTTACATACCTTTTAATCCTCTTGTGATGAGGATCAATAATCCATGCTTTAATTTCGATTTTGAACTGAATTGGACCTTCAATTTGCAAGTTTAGTGAAGTTCTAGGGTTTTGAAGAGTGGGGATCGACCTGCTCTCTTCTTTGATCGACCAGACACCTCTAATTGGGGTGTTTGGTTTATTTGTATTTGTTTTATTAAATTCTAGTTTCTAGTTCTACAACTTAGGTCCCTCCACTTTTGTATAACTCATAGTTTGGCTAATTTTAACCCTATCATAAGTTATCTCTAGACTATTAGCTAACTAGGTTAAAATTCCTAGTTAGTAAATTCTTGTTTATTTAATAATCCAAATATTCACCGGGTTACTTTTACCACTAAAGGTAAATTACCCGTCTTTTAATATAAACGTGGTTTGATTACCAAACCCGTTTTCGGGGTGTTACACATTACTTCCAATTTCATGTTTTACAACACATAATCAAGCTCAACCTTTGATTTCAATCACATGCAAGAATTTGAGTTGAATCAAAACAACCTAATTTGACATACCTTATGATCTCCTTGACGAGGTGATCACGATTCTATGTTCAGATTTCGATTACAACATGATTTGAGCCTTCAATTTGAGAGTTTAGTAGAAGTTAGGGTTGTGGAAGTGTGGGTGTCGCCCCTGTGGTTCTTGATCGACCAGACCCCCTCTAATGGGGTGTTTGGTTTGTTTTTAATCAAAACTAATAACAATAGTTTCAATTTTAACAATATTGGCCCTTCTACTTTTATTTAACTTATTGTTTGGTTATTTTAGCCTTAATTCTAGTTATTCATAGACTTATAGTTAACTAGGTTATAATTTCCTAGTTAGATAAATTCTTGTTTATTTAAACTTTATAATTTTAATATAAAGTTTTGTATTTTCGGGATGTTATAAGTCCACCCCCCTTAAAAAGGGTTTCGTCCCCGAAACCGTAATACGTACCAAATAGTTTAGGGTAGAGCCGTTGCGTCTCTTCTTCGGACTCCCATGTGGTATCCGCACCCTTCCTGTGTTCCCATTTAACCTTCACTTGGTTAATTACTTTGCTCCTCAAACTCTTCTCCTTACGATCTAATATCGCAATTGGCTTTACTGCATAGTTGAGGCTGTTATCCACCTCGATATCATCATAGTGAATGTGAGCGGTTTCATCTGCTAAACATTTTCGGAGATGTGACACGTGGAATGTGCTATGAATCCCACTCAACTCATCGGGTAGTTCAAGACGATATGCTACTTTACCAACCCGTTCGGTGATTCTGAATGGCCCAATAAATCTTGGGCTCAACTTCCCTCTTTTTCTAAACCGTATTATTCCTTTCCACGGCGATACTTTCAGCATTACCTTATCGCCCACTTGAAATTCAATCGGTCTATTCCGTTTATCCGCGTATGCTTTTTGTCGATCCTGAGCCGCCTTTAGGTGAGCTCGGACCAAGTCGATCTTCTCATTCGTAGTTCGGATTATATCAGTAGGTGCTAATCCTCGTGGACCCACTTCTCCCCAACACACGGGGGTTCGACACTTTCTACCATATAACATCTCATACGGGGCCATTTTAATGCTCGATTGATAGCTATTGTTATATGAAAATTCGACCAAGGGTAGATAGACATCCCAACTACCCCCGAAGTCAATAATGCAAGCCCGTAGCATATCCTCCAACGTTTGTATTGTTCTTTCACTCTGCCCATCCGTTTGTGGATGGTAAGCGGTGCTGATGAACAGCTTGGTTCCCATTTGTTCTTGGAATTCTCGCCAAAAATTCGAAGTAAACCAAGTATCTCTGTCTGACACAATGGATATCGGTACCCCATGACGTGCTATGATTTCATTAGTGTACACCTCCGACATCTTCTCGGATGTATAAGTCTCACGAATCGGAATGAAGTGAGCACTTTTCGTCAATCTATCCACGACTACCCATATAGCATCAAACCCGCGATTGGTTTTGGGCAATTTGGTCAACAAATCCATCGTGATTTGTTCCCATTTCCAAACTGGGATATCCAATGGTTGCAATTTACCATACGGCTTCTGGTGTTCTGCTTTGACTTGCAAACAGGTCAAACACTTCTCCACATACTTCACAATGTCTCGTTTCATCTCGGGCCACCAATAATTTTGTTTTAAGTCATTATACATCTTGGTAGCCCCCGGATGTATCGAATAACGAGACTTATGGGCCTCATCAAGTAGAAGCGCCTTGGCTCCACACGAATTTGGAACCCATATCCCCCCGAATCGAGTCTTCAACCCTTGGTTACCATCTGTCAAATCTTTCAACTGGCCAACTATTCTTTCCTTCTTCGCATTTTCTTCCTTCATTACTTCAGTTTAGGATTTCCAGATTTGTTCAAGTAAACCCGATGTCACAATTAGTTGCATCGAACGCACTCGAATAGGCGTATGATCTGTCTTTCGGCTCAACGCGTCCGCCACTACATTAGCCTTCCCGGGGTGGTAATGTATATCACAATCAAAGTCTTTGACAGTTTCCAACCAGTGCCTCTGCCTCATATTCAATTCCTTCTGATCAAAGAAATACTTCAAACTTTTATGGTCGGTAAAGATAGTGCATCTTACCCCATATAAATAACGCCTCCATATCTTTAAGGCGAACACCACCGCTGCCACCTCGAGGTCGTGCGTAGGATATTTCTTTTCATGGGTTTTTAGTTGCCTCGAGGCATAGGCTATAACCTTGCCTCGTTGCATCAAAACGCAACCAAGCCCCGAATGCGATGCATCCGAGTAAACTACCATATCCTCCGTTCCATCCGGTAATGACAATACCGGTGCATGGGTCAGTTTTTCCTTAAGCGTTTGGAACGCCCTTTCTTGATCATTACCCCAGTTAAACTTTTCGTCCTTACGGGTTAATTTGGTTAATGGCATAGCAATTTTGGAGAAATCTTGTATGAATCTCCGATAATAACCCGCAAGCCCCAAGAAGCTCCTGATTTCTGAAGGATTTTTCGGTGGATTCCATCTTGCCACAGCTTCTATTTTCGATGGGTCTACTAACACCCCATTTGCACTAATGATGTGCCCAAGAAATTGCACCTCTCGTAGCCAGAAGGCACACTTCGAGAATTTCGCATACAATTTATCTCTTCTGAGCGTCTCCAACACTTCACGCAAATGACTTGCGTGTTCTACTTCACTCTTTGAATATATCAAGATGTCATCAATGAACACGATCACTGACTTGTTAAACATGGGTTTACAAACCCGGTTCATAAGGTCCATGAAAGCCGCGGGTGCATTAGTTAACCCGAAGGACATCACGAGGAACTCGTAATGTCCGTACCGTGTGCGGAAGGCTGTTTTCGGTACATCCTCCTCTTTGACTTTCAACTGATGATACCCCGATCTAAGGTCGATTTTGGAGAACCAACTTGCACCTTGTAGTTGGTCAAATAGATCATCAATTCTTGGAAGCGGATATCGATTCTTTACCGTGAGTTTGTTCAACTCCCGATAATCAATGCACATACGCATGCTCCCATCCTTCTACTTCACAAATAATACTGGTGCGCCCCATGGAGACACACTTGGCCGAATAAATCCTTTGTCAAGTAAACCTTGGATTTGGGACATCAATTCTTTCAATTCTGATGGCGCGAGCTGATACGGCGCCTTAGCCACAGGTTTTGCGCCCGGAATCAATTCAATTCCGAACTCTACCTCCCGTTCTGGCGGTACTCCCGGTAAATCGTCTGGAAATACATCAGCGTATTCACGTACCACTGGTACGTCTTCAATCGTTGGTGTCTCTTTATCAGGTTCGTTTGCGTATATCATGAATGCTCTACAACCGTGCTTCATGAGCTGGCGAGCTTTTAGCATCGAACACATAACGGGATTACCCCTCTTTTCGCCGTATATGGTAACAGATTTTCCACTTGGAGATGTTAGTTTTATCTCCTTGCGGAAACATACGACTCTCGCATGGTATCAGGATAGCCAATCCATCCCGACTACTACTTGGAATTCCCCCATCAACATAGGAATCAAGTCTATTGAATATTCTTCATCGTCAATATTTATCTTACAATCTCGACATACATCACACACAAGGAAACTTTTGTTATCACCTATTTCTACTTCTAATGGCATAGGCAATTTTGTTAGTACAAAAGAAGGATGTCGAATAAATCCATGTGAAACAAAGGATTTATTCGCACCCGTATCAAATAACACATGTGCAGGAATTGAATTTATGGCGAATATACCTGAGACCACATCGGGCTCCATTTTCGCCTCCACCGCTGTTAACTGAAAGGATCTTGCCTTTGCTCTTGGTGCCTCAGTGTGCGGATTCTTGTCGTCCTTCTTTCCGACCAACTCCGGGCACTCAGATTTCTTGTGACCCGGTTGGTAGAATTTGTAACACACCGATACCTTCCCCGGGCACAATGCAGCCGTGTGCCCCGTTTTCCCACATATAGGACACGGTTTGTCTTTGAACCGGCACTCACCTTTGTGCCCCTTCCCGCATATCTTGCAGTTTGATGACCCGCTTTTCCCTTCTTGTTTCTTTGAGGATTCTGTTGTATGCGCCTTTTTCGTTGGGCTTGGATTGACTATATGCGCCCTTCTTTCACCTCTTCCAATCTGTTTCTTCAATTCTATCTCCCGTTCCCGAGCAACGTTTATAATCTCGGTGAGAGTCTCATACTTTGAAGGAGTCATAAACTCCCTATACTCGGCGCTCAACATATTATAATAATAATATATTTTCTGCTCCTCATTTGTTATCAATTCATCACAAAACTTCATCTTATCCATGAACATTCCCGTGATTTTATCAATAGATTCACCCTTGTGGCGAAGCTGCATGAATTCTTCCTTGATCTTGTTAATGACTGCCTTGGGACTGTGATGTTTAAGAAACAGCGTCTTAAACTCGTCCCATGTCATAGCTTTAGCCGCTTCGCTTCCAATTTCTTTCTTCTTGTTATCCCACCAATCTTTCGCTTGACCCCTTAACTGACCCGTGCCATAGGCTACGTAGTCATCTGGATCACAATGAGTCCTTTCGAATACCCCATCCATATCGCTTAGCCACCGCTGACATATTATCGGGTCAACCTCCCCATTGTAAATGGTCGGTTTGCACGCCATGAACTCTTTATAAGAACAAGATTTTCGTCCTCCCGACTTCCCCTTTGCTAAATTGGTATTATCCTCCAATTTCTTGATTCTTTCTTCCACCACTGATAATACCGTGTTTTGGATTTTGTCGATGAAACCCGACAAACTATTTTCGATTGCTTTTCCTACCTCCTCAGCAATCACTTCTCTCGTTTGCTCGGTGACTCTTGGCACCGCATCATCATTACCTTTATCCGTCATCTTTAACTGAAATGTTTACATTAAGCGTTAAACATTTCGTGTATGAGATATGGTTTATTTATTTCGGTTTACTCAAGTTCATAACTTGTTTTCACCGTTCTTATTTAATGCATTTTCCGGGTTTGAGTGTGTTAGCACGCTCTTCCCATGCATTTCTATTCATTATTTCCCTTTTTATACTTAGTAACTCTATTTTAGAACAATTTAACTCTTACCGGATGTTTGATCAAGCTTGAACCGAACACTTGTTAACAACCTTGGGCTCTGATTACGAACTTGTAACACCCTTAATATTTGGACAGTATTTACATAATAATCATATGAACTTTATAAAAATCAGAGTTTTCAAAAAAACATTTCGTGTTTAAAACCATACACACTTGTGATAATACCAAACACATCCAAAATAATGCATAACGAGTTTAAAGTTAACCCTTGCTAGTCAACTACAACTAGTTTAAAGGATTCCAAACATGGTTGACAAGAACATTTACAACATGATTTAAGTCTAGACAAAGTTAAGTTTAGTGCGGAAGCTTCAAAATGCGTGTTCGGTTCTTGACAACGTACTTGATCACCATCCGGAAGGACTTCATCCATACCTAGGGTCAAACACTAAAAACATTAGTTTTGACATTAACATAATACATACAAACGAATTCCGATATGGAATAATGTTAAATAAAATACAAGTTTTTCTGGGTTCCACCGTAACTTACGGTGTCTACCGTAAGTTACGGTAGACCCTGAATGACTCTGGTTCTGCCGTAACACAGGGGTAACACACCGTAACATTTTTGGTTTCCACCGTAAATTACGGTGGAACCGTAAGTTACGGTGGGCTCTGCATCTTTGTCCTTTAACTATTTTTCAACTTTAAAAGATCATAACTTTTTACTCATTAGTCTGATTTAACCGATTCTTTTTCCTATGAGTCCGTAATAAAATTTCGGATCTAACCATATAAGTTTCACATCACGGAAGCCGAGATACCGGCATTCGGTTCACATTTCCTTATTTCAAGTTTCCAACCCATTAGCAAAAGTGCATAATTCCAAATTTCAATCCTAAAGACACTTTAGACATAGTTACCCCATTTCCCCGGGTTTATAACCTTGGAATATTCACGTCATACAATGGCTTTGCGTTCTCTTAGAACTAAACACTTGTTTTCACGGAATTCAAGCATTCCGTTTCCTACGACACATTCTATTGACTTCTATTATTTGACCCGATATCCCGGGTTCGTAGACTTAAAATATCATATCCAATTTATTAGTGTGGTACCATCCATCACCTAACGAGATATGAGATTTTCAAGTTTCCACTCACATGATTCATTTACAAGCAACATTTTGGCCCGTTTGGCTATCTAGTGAAGACCATCACTTTATTATCAAGCCAAACCAAATTTCAAATCTTTGTTTTGACCCGTTTGATGATCTAGTGAACTTCGCCACTTTAACGACGCATCAAACGCATCTATTACAATACGTCATCATTTATACACTAAAACCAAACATTATTACATAATATAACGAGACTAAAGTCACGTACCTTCAAAGCACACCTTTTCCACGCGTATCCCCTCCGGTGTGTCCGCTTGACGTTCCGGATTCCTTGCCTAAAGAGTTCAATTCATAACAGTTTAGAACTCTTTCATAAGCTTTAACGCATTGTTTCTTAACATAGTCAAATCTGCGTTTTCACTCAACTTTCATCATTTTAACCCTCATTTAGTTCTTTTATCAAACACCTTGCGGGTCAGATTTCTACATGATCTAAACCAAGTTCATGACTTGAAATTACCACCCAAATTGACTTCAATTAGACAATATACACATATTTTGACATCAATAATTTCAGAGATTATCTCACAATTTCAGTTTACACTAGAGAAAGAGTCTTAATCCTAGTGTTTATCAAGTTCAACTAACTTATTAATCACCCACTATAGTGATTTTGATCCTTACAACTAACATGCAAGATTTTGACAATAAATCATCTAGGGTTTGTCCCTAGACCTCACATTACTTCCAATTTCATGTTTTACAACACATAATCAAGCTCAACCTTCGATTTCAATCACATGCAAGAATTTGAGTTGAATCAAAACAACCTAATTTGACATACCTTATGATCTCCTTGACGAGGTGATCACGATTCTATGTTCAGATTTCGATTACAACATGATTTGAGCCTTCAATTTGAGAGTTTAGTAGAAGTTAGGGTTGTGGAAGTGTGGGTGTCGCCCCTGTGGTTCTTGATCGACCAGACCCCCTCTAATGGGGTGTTTGGTTTGTTTTTAATCAAAACTAATAACAATAGTTTCAATTTTAACAATATTGGCCCTTCTACTTTTATTTAACTTATTGTTTGGTTATTTTAGCCTTAATTCTAGTTATTCATAGACTTATAGTTAACTAGGTTATAATTTCCTAGTTAGATAAATTCTTGTTTATTTAAACTTTATAATTTTAATATAAAGTTTTGTATTTTCGGGATGTTACATCGAGCAGCTGACAGCTCAAAACATGAAGTCGCGCAAAATATTTCAAACGATAAGGAAGCAGGACCCCGATAGGTTTCATGTTCAGAAAGACGTTCAAAACGTTGTGGCGAAGATTAGAGCCGAACAAAGACAAGGATTGACTCCCATGGAGTCACTAGAAAACATACTGATAAACAACGACTTTATTTACGAGACACGAGAGGAACCTGGAACAGAGATCGTAACAGAGATCTTCTTTCTTCATCGGGACTCGAGAGACATGTGGCGTGCATTCCCCCACGTCATGCTGATCGATGCGACGTACAAGACAAACATATACAATATGCCCTTTATCCAGATTGTTGGTATGACGCCTACCAACAAATCGTTTATTATCGCGCATGCCGTTGTTAGTAAAGAACGGGGTGATAACTGTGTGTGGGTGCTTGAGAGGGTCAAGTCAATGTTGGATGAATGTATGGAGCCACGTGTGATTTTAACGGATAGAGACCTAGCCCTTATGGGCACGTGTGCTAAAGTATTTCCAGACGCCTCCAGGCTTCTTTGCAGGTATCACATACAACAGAATGTTATGAAGCACTGCAAGGGTGCCTTCACAGACGAAGACTGGAAGAAATTTTTGTCATTCTGGGGGACATTGATTGAGTCTCCATCCATACCCATCTACGAGTACCACTTGCACAACATGCGAAAGCGACTTGTGGAGTGCAAACGTTCTAGTAAGTGTTTCTAATAACATACGACTCAACTATGCAAATTTTATTAAATTATTTTTACTTTTTAGGAGTCTTCAAATACGTGTACGATAACTGGCTAAAAGACTATAAGGAGATGTTCGTCTTTGCGTGGACTGATAAGAGGCGCAACTTTGGTAATCGTACCACAAACAGAGTTGAGAGCCAACACGCCAACTTAAAGAGATACGTCCTAGATAGGAGCTCGCTGGACCGTGTAGTTGGTTGTGTCCGGGATATAGTTGAGATACAGTTCGATGAAATAAGGAAGACTTTTCGAGAAAGCATCGAAAAAACAATGAACCACCACAAACACCCGATGTTTCAACTCCTACTTGGAAAAGTATCCCATACAGCCTTTGACTTGTTGCGTGAAGAGGCAATTAGGAAGCTAGATGTCTTGGAGCGCTTTCATTCATCATGTGGTTGCCAAATGTGGCACAGCTGTGGGTTGCCCTGTGCTTATAGGATAGAAAAGTACATGCGTGAAGGTAATAACTGTTAAACGTACAACACTTGTGTGATATATTTCCGTTAATCATGTTACTTAAACAATGTTGTTTTTAACCCTGCAGAGCGTCCGATTCAACTCGAAGACATAGACGTCTTCTGGTGGAAACTTAACTTCCAAAGTTGTAAATTGATAGACGATGACGTAGACGTGGTCGAAGAGCTAAATATTGTTAGACAACAATTAGAGTCGCACCCCCCAGCTCAGCAAAAAAGCCTGATGTCAAAGATTAAAGCGGTGTTGACTCCAAAGAAATCTACCAAGAAACCACCGGTTGTCCAACAAAATACTCGTGGCCGACCAACAACAAATCAGGTATAACAAAGGTTGGACGAGGCCTCTCGTATAGATGAAGAATTGAGGAGAAGCTCCTTCGGTGATGCAAACACGTGCTTTGAAGGTTCCCGACAAAGTAAGTACGATAAACCTCGCCACAGCTCGTACGTTCCGTCACAGGCCTCTCAACAGTCGGTTATAAGGTCCCAAAAACCCAAAGCGAGCCTAAGCCGTTCAAAGAGTTCTTATACGTATACGGTATTTATTTGCAGATTGATTATGGAGGACGATCTGATTCAGGGCGATGACATTCAGGTAGAGCTTCATGGGGCACTGCCGGGGGGTCAGCCGGTTCAGCAGGGTCCACGACGGAGACGGCGGCCGCCTCTGGATACGCTGCAGGGTTGTCCGTATCTAGAGTTTCCCGACGGGACTGATGCCGCCCGTCATTGCCAGAAGCTTAGGAGGATGCACATTGGATCGCATGTAGCGATCGACTGGGATGCGATAGATGGGATTGCTGAGACGGCTAGAGTGCGTTGGTTTATACCTGTCGAGTTCCTTTCGTCATTCACATTTCACGCTCCTGGGGTCCCAGCGCCGCTTCCGCACCCAGATGCTCCCCCTCCGCCTGAGGTTTCTTTCAGGCTCGCTGGCGTTTTGCGTTCGATGACGCTAGCAGAGTTTGCGGTGCATTGTGGTTTATACATGCAGGGGGAGATCGAGACTGAGGTTTGCACAGCGGGGCTAGTGGTGGTTGGCAAACCCACTCTTGTAGGGTTTGGCAGGTGATTGTGGGGGAAATTCATTGGGAGCACGACAAGTCGAAGGGGAGGGTGTCGTTTATTAGGGACCCACTGTACAGGTACGTACGTTTATTACGGCAATTATTGTGATTATGTGCATTGTTTATTAATCTCTGTTTCTGTATTTTGCTAACACTATATGCAGGTATCTGCACCATTTGCTCGCAACTTCTATTTCAGCGCGCGGCTACAGCCGTGAGTGGTGTATGACCACAAATCTTTTTCTCCTTTATTGTTTGTTGTATAGGAGGCCGTGCGCGCTAGCACACGGTCTAGCCCAGTACTACGCCTCTGCCCATCACCGGCAGGAGCGCGGATTTTTGTATGGCGGTGCGTACGTGACCGTCATTGCCCGTTCATTGGGCCTCGTACTGCACCAGGACCCACATTTACGGACGCCGCCAGTCATGCCGACGCGGATGGGTTTTCAGTCGCTGTGGGGGATGAAGGTAATCAAGAGGTTCCCCGTTGGCCCGCGGTTTAAAAACCGCGAGGGGACATATGGACAGAGGAGCCCCTACTAGAGCATTTCGAGCCCGTTTATCCTCCTGCAGATCCTGCTGATGCAGTGCCCGTGGAGGACCCTCCGGAGGATGTAGACGGTCAAAGGTAAAAAGTTATGTTCCTTAATTGAATGATAAAATTTAGCTATGTGCTATATACAATAATTTGTGGGACCTTCCTAAATATTGATGTTTTAGGATTATGAATAAGTCTCATTATTTTGTCTTAACAAGAAATGAATGTTGCAAAGTGATATTGTAATATCCTTAGTGCTATGAAGAATCAGAATGATGCATCTTCTATTCACATGCTAAAGTATTGTAGTCTAAAGCATGCTAGACTGGTACTTGATTAATTATGGGTCTTGAAGGAGACTAATTAACTCTAAACATTCAAATGTGTGTGAACACAAAAAAGAATTTGTGTACGGACAAAGTTGAGGGAGAATTTTCATTCATTATAAAGAAAAGACATGTAACTTTTGAAGAGTTTGTTCGAAAAGCTAATGAGGAGAACTCATCGTCTAGGCGTATTCTAGATGTTAAATTAGAATTATTCTAAGTCGGTGACAAACTTATGACAATGCCATGTGTTGCTTTGGTCAGCTCGGAAGCTTATGTAAGCTAATGCAATATGAGTTGAATTCAATGATACAATGAGGTTGATGTTGTTCGATCATATGTGTATAAATGTCTTCATAAGTGAAGTTACGAAATGTTGATCAAATGGCAAGAAATGTGGGGGAGGATCCATTTAGCAACAACCCTATAAGAGTATGTAGAAATGGTTTTCAGTACCCCATCTGGATGATTTCCTATAACAATTTAATGTGGGGGTGTCTTGTATTTGTATCATAAAAGTTTGGCAATAAGGATTTTGTAATTCAATCTAACATTACAAACAAACGACTATGTGGAGGACACAAAGGTCGTAGTGCATAATGGAGATGTGTTTGCCTAAAATGATAAGCGTGTCTTACAGAGACATATATTATAACCAAATTCAGAAGGCCACTTAGGTTATAGTCTTAGAAGTTGACAATAGGCAAAATTAACTTACGAGTTAAGAACACATCATGACAACTGATCTCGAATACGAAAAGTTATTTGTTAATGTTATGGATCCAACAACCTGAGGGTTTATTAAAGATCAAGTTTTGGAATGAGACTGAAGACCATGGAAAAAGGCTATGTGAAGGACACCTAACTTAGTTGACTGGAGAACCCAAGATCTAAGTTCAATAGGACAACTAACTCATATGCCTAAAGGTGGTCACTGTGGGGGCATAAATGATATGCATAAGCTAGTATATATGGTTATACATACCCCCAAAGTATAAAAGGGTGTTTAAATACGTCCTAGTTTATTCCTATGATATTCAGTAACAAAGAGTGAGGCTAAGCACATTATGTGGTAAATGATTTGGATAAATCATGATAACCACAATGCTTTTAAAGATCTAAGGAGAATCGCCTATGTTAGAGAGAAGTGGGGTCGCTTCGAATGAAATTGAGAGCTCAATTCCTAGAGCTCTCGCAGAACCAGGAAAGTGTTCCACGACCATTATTGGACACGACTATGAGGAGATGACCCGGCTAAGGAGAGTCTTGTGTGAAGTGTATTGTCGTCTACACAAACGGCAGACGAGTTCAAAGACATCGAGATCTACTCAGAGTTAGTGGGCTAAGTGCATTTCATGAGCGAAGGTTCAAAGGGTAACACCTACCTATCGTATGCAAAACTCAACTGTCGAGGTTCGATTGGAAATTTTATGTGTTTTGAACAATATCCATTCATGTGGGGGATTGTTGGGAAAATTAGTGAATGTATATTTAGTTAATTTATAATTGAGTGAAATTATAATTACTAATTAAACTCCTTCATATGGTGAAACTCTTGAGTAGAGTTTTATGTCACTTGATTAGCTTTTATTAGAGTTTTTATGTCTCTAATTAAATCACTAACTAAGTGAAACTTTTATTAGAGTTTTATGTCTCTAATAAAATGACCAATTAAGAGAAACTCTTCACTACCCACAACTCTTCTAAAAAAATGGTAGGCTATGTGACTGATTGGAATCATGAGAAAACTACAAGAGAAAGATAATATGTATGAAGAATTCTTGGAGAAGTGGTGATGACTTGAACATCCATATGTTAGGAATTATAGAGAGATAAGTTTTCTATACTCGATTCCATCACCTTCGTATCATTATTTTTTCACAAGTTCAAAAACTATAATTCTAGTCGGTGTAACCTCAGGCGCGTGACTATTTCTGGCAATACAGACTGCTTCGTCTGTTGTACCCTGAGAGACAGACACGTCGTCTTTAGTAGAGGCGCGAAATCTGTTTTAAGGGAAGCGTGTTGAACACGTGCCTCAACCAAAATCGTCAACGTTTTAGTGTGCTCTTTGTTGCAGTCAAAGAGTATTTTTCAAGGCTCAAGATGATGAATACTCGAGTCTAGGATGCTATCAAGTGCGTGTGAAGGACCCACCAGAGATGCGGCTTGAATCAAGATTGGTATATATAATTATATTTTATATTCTTTTTATTTAGTTATTGCAACCGATATTGTACTATGATATTTCCTACGAATAACGAGAGTCTCGTTATTATATATTTTGTAATTATATTTTATAAAAGGTGAAGCTAGTTCTTACATGATGGATGAAAGAGAGTGAAGATCTGAATTTTTTCTGTGTTTTGAAGTTTTGAAGATCTGGGTTATTGATGATGATGTGCGGATTATGAAGATTAGAGTTAAGAGAGAGAAAGAGAATGATGGATAAAAGAGAGAGAAGATCAGAATTTTTTATAATTTTTTTTTTTGGTATTTAGGGTAAAATGACCAATATAGCCTCATGTGTGGTTCATTTGGTTAGATTTAACCACAAAAATTATCTGAGTTAGGGCTAAATGACATAACTTGCAAAGATTTGCAAACATCGACTACGTTTTTTGTAATTATTGAACACAAAGGACACAGTTTACAATAAGTGACATACATAACGACGATTTTTGTAATTTACTCTAAAGCTAAACCCACAACTAAATGCTAAAATTATATTTTTTTTATTAAAAATCGCTAAATTTCGTCACTAAAAAAATTGAACAACAGTACCGCTCCATATGCACAAGTGCAGCGGTACTGTTGTTCAAATTTTTTTAGTGACGAAATTTAGCGATTTTTAATAAAAAGAATTATTTTGTGTGTTTTTTTTATTTTTCTAGGTATTTTTAGTTGTGTTCACACTGGTTCTCGCAATAAAAGGTGGTTCCTAACATATCCTTATCCTATATATATAGGGTTAGGGTAAAATGAAAACTTATACGGATTATAATAACTTAGAGAAATCAGCATTACGAAAGGTTTTTTCAAAAAAAAAATTATACCAAAAATCCTAAAAAATCAAATTTTCCAAAAATAAAAAAATAGTGTTTTTTTCATTTACGGCAGCCGTAAGTGCTGTAAAAAGTGATGTCTGGCTTATGTCATCTGCTTTTTACAGCTGCTGTCAAGAGCCGAAAAACACCACTTTAAATTTTTCAAAAAAAAAAAATTACCGTAGTCTTTTCTAACATTTTAATATAGAGATGTGAAAAAATGGGGGCAAAACTCGTACGGAAAGGCCGAGTTCTCTAAGTTCTCACAACTCGAAAGGTTAACATTTTTATTTTTTTCTAAAAAAAAAAAAAAGAAATCTAACCTATATATATTTGAACATTTTTTAAAAAATAAAAACAAAAAAGGGCCGATTAGTTTATTCTCCTATATATTAATAATACAATTTTTTGAACAGTAGAAAAGTAGAAAAAAGTTATAATAATATATATGATTTGTTTAATAGTTTTATTATCTTCTTTACTTTTTAAGTTACATAAGCTTTTGTCAACCGGTACTGGTATCGAAAATACCAGTACGGTTATCGGTACATAAAGGTAAAGACCGACACCAACCTGGTACAGAAAACACCAAAAGTTGGTATCGAATTGATTTTGAAAATCTTTTAGTTCGGAAAATTCGGTACTGCTACCCAGTAACATTTGCTCATCCCTGATCACGGGTGCCGTATGAACAACAACGGTATCGTGCAACTTTTTTTTTCTTCAACTTTTAATGATTTCTTTTTTAGTTTCAGGACTAGGGATGAGCTCGGTGCCAACCAATACCGAATCGGTGGTACAGAAAATATCAATTACGGTACCTTTATATGAAGGTAAAAAACGGTAGCGAACCGGTAACAGGAACGCCAAAAGTCGTACCGAATTGGTATTTAAGATCTTTCGGTTCAGGAAATTCGGAAGCGGTACCTAGTATCATTTGCTCATCTCTGACCACAGGTTTCATACGAACAATATTATTACCATACAACTTTTTTGGTTGATTTTCTTTTAGTGTTTTTTTCTATATTTTCTTTTTATTCTTATCAGCGGTTTCCATGCGCAACGCGCTCGTAGTGATTTCAAAACACATGTAAGCACAGACTAAACAACAAAAGACGTTCGCCGCAACGCGGCGATAGTAAAAAACTAGTTTTTAAAAAAAATGTAAAAAAAAATCATGGTAGGAGTTGATAATTGGTTGTAAAGTTAGCCAACTACATTCTCAAAATAAACATTGAATTTATGCTTTCCAAATTAAGACAGGTTTAATAAATCAATCAACATAGAGAGGACAAACAAACGTCATTGCATTAGTAAAGCAACGTGCTTTATTTAAACGTCATTGGTTGACCAAGTGCCTTTTCAATTTTGTCACATTCATGTGTCCTTGGAACGTCATCACAGCCTCGAAAGCGTCCGCCTTTCATGTTGAAGCGTCCGCCTATCACGTTGAAGCGTCTGTTTCCTTTCAATCCGACATGTTGAAACGTCCGTTTCCGTTACCAAAATGCGTCAGTCACCGACGCATCATAACCATAAAAATTTTTGATGCATCCCTGTGTACGTTTCCGAGGCTTGGCCGACGCTCCCGAGGCTTGGCCAACGCTTCCCGAGGCTTGGCCGACGCTCCCCCGAGGCTTGACTGACGCTTCCCGACGCTTTAATAATAATTAACGAAAAAAAAATGGAAACTCAAAAGCCGTTTAACTTTACCGTTGCACACATTTACCCCACTATATAACCCCGTTCACTTATCACTTATCAACACCCGTCGTTTTCAAAAGTTTGCAAACATTTTCTCAGCCATTTCACTATAACTCCGACGCCGTCAACGACCCGAAAATGGCCAACTCCCGGACTGACGTTGAAGATATTGCTCTGTGCGAAGCATGGGAGGAGGCCATGACCGATCCTCCACGACGAGGACACGGTGGGCTCTGGGTTCGTGTTCAACAGAATTTCGCCCAACTACGTGGTCCGGACCACAACCGGACCGTTGACGCATTATCCTCCAGGTTCCGTGTCCTGCGGTTGAAATGTGAGAGGTTTGATCGATATTTCAAGAAAGTGGAGACAGAAATGCCGGACCTTGGTGAGGACGATCAGAAGAACGTGGCCCTCATCAACTACTGTCATGAAGAGGGACATGAATTCAAACATGTCTCGGAGTGGGAGGCTATTAGGATATGGTTTTAGATATAATATTATGTGTTGTTTGGTTTTTTTATTCTTATTATGTTATGTTTGATGTTTAATTAGTGTTTAAAATAAAAAATTTTGACTAAAAAATAACATGTTTATATCGTTTAAAATTTGACTCCGTTAACATGTATGTTAACGGGATCCCATGTTATAATGTTTATAAGTTATAAAAATTTTTTGCACAAATATACAAAGCTGCGTCTTTGGCCGACGCTTCCGATGCTTCACGGACGCGTTAGCAAACTGAGGCGGACGCTTCAACACCGGACACGTGTTGCTTGAAAGAAAACGGACGGTTCAACATGACAGGCGGACGCTTCCGAGGCTGAGTAGTCCTTCCAAAGACGCAGGAGGGTGACAAATTTGAAAACACTTTTGGTCAACCAACATTTTGGTAATTTTCCCTTCTTTTTTTTATTTTCAAAATAGAGTTCGTGCACAAAAAAAAAAAAAAAAAAAAAAAAAAAAAAAAAAAAAAAAAAAACTTTTACAAAAAATGGTGTTTTAGAAAAACCAAATTAATGTTTTTGAAGCTCTACTTGCTACTCTCTCTTAGGTTGTGTTCCAGAGATCCACTTAACAGGGGGAGGGGAGGGGAGGGGAGAGAAAATGGGGTTTTTTTTGCCTGAAAATTGTCTTTCCAATTTGGAAAGACATGGAGGGGAGGGGAGGGAAGGGGAGGGATTTTTAACTCGGGAACACACCGTTAGTGTCGTTGGACGACTCCAATTCATTAGATCATCTATATAATCTATCTATTATCTATATTAAAACAATACATTTTAGTGCCACTTGGCATATTTTTAATCAACTAATTGCCACCTGGCAACTTAATACTCCTCGCAATTTTCTTTTGAGCGGCAATTTGTTTTCTCCTTCTTTTTTATCTTTCACGCGCTTCTCCAGAACCTTTCCTTTTAACAATTCTCCGCAGAAACCCTAATGGATGCCACCATCATCTCTCTCACCCCTCTTCTGAGAAACCCTAATGGACGAATCCATCATCTCTTTCACTATTTCCCCAGGTTTTTATTTATTCATTCTTATTTCAATCTCACTCTCTATTGATTCTTCTCACCCGTTCAAGCATTGCATTTCTCATACTATCATTTTAAACATGTAATTCAGGAATAGAAGAGGGCGGTAGTGCCGTCGCTTAAGCATTGCATCTCTCAAACGATTTGTGGTAGTGCCGTTGATTAAGTGCTATCTTATTTCAAAGTTTAACAGGATACCGTCAACTAAATGCCATATTCTTTCAATGATTAATTGAATTTTTTATGTTCGAACATGATTTGAAGTTGTGCCAAATGGGGCTTCAAATGCGTTTTAGGGTTTTATGGTTATGAACTAAGTGTGTGATCGTGTGGGTGTAGGTTGCAGGGGAAACAGGAACAAAGGCTTCGATAAAGTTGTGGTTCATAACAATAGCTGGTAAAGATGTGGAGTGTATAAGATCATTTCGGTTGACTTAGAAGGCTTATAAGATAGAGTACAAGACAATTGAGAGTGTGTTGAAGACTATAAATCCTCACACTAGAGAGGTTCGTTAATGATCTTTCATTGGTTTTTATATAGTGATCATCAATCTTTTGTGTATATTGGAAGATTTTGTTAGATGGTATCCGCCTCCGCCTCTCATTGGATGGAGCCACAACAGATGATGTAAGCACATAATCTTTCATTGGTTTTTATATAGTGATCATCAATCTTTTGTGTTGTTTGTGCCACTGAGCAACATGTATATTTCTGTGTTTCTTACTTCAATGTGTTTTCATATAATATCAAATAGATCAAAACTGATACATTTATAAAGTTCAAATATATGCTAGAATAAAAGTGTTCTGTTTTAATCCATAGCTATTAGTGTTTACACCCTCTTTACTTATGAATTAAGTTCTTTTTAACTTTTAGGTCAAACAAGAAGTTGTCAAAGTAATACGTTTCGTTTGTTTATTTTTGCAGTTTGTTGATACTGTAAATCAATAACAGGAGAAAAGAAAAAACATTTTAACGAAAATCTCCGTTAAGCATTTGGTAAGATTTTTTTTCACCGATGACGTGTTTGATATATGTCATTAATAAACTACCTACCCAAATTGGCCCATTTCACATAAATGGATCCATATGCCATTTATACGACTACATTTTCTTACTGCCATTTTTATAATATAGGATATAATATGATTGCCCCGCTTTATTTTTTTGAGTTGTTTTCCATAATACTTTCTACAAACTGATATCATACTCATCAAATTTTTATAAGTAATAGCTTATTAGGATAGATTTACCTATCATGGTTCTATAATTTTTTTAATCTTTATGGGCTTTGTTTTTTGTTATTTCCAATTCTATTTTTGCCTTGCAATATTAAAATGTTGGTTTTGAAAGTAATGTAAAAAAATTAGTGCCTAATGATTCTTTCGTTGTATTTGTTACTCAGGACCAGAACCACTTGCATATTTGTTAATGCAAGGACTGCTTGCATATTTTTTAGTGCAAGGACTGCCGCGTTGAATTGAAACAACAGAAGCAAAGGTAAGGATGATTCACTTACTTATTATCTAAATCAAGGGCATAGGTGTTAACCCTAAAGATCTACAGTTTACATTTACATAACAATATTTTTAGAAGAAAATGAATCTGCAGCTGAAGAGAGCTGGATACATTGGCTCAATTCGCCTGCATATTATGGTTTTTAATTGCTAATTTGGGATCCGGGTGGCCTTATTAAGTGTTCCGATCTGGTAATTCATCGATCTCTGTTTCATTATTTTGTTTTTCTTGAATTTTTATATTCACCTGCCCTGATTTTATTATATAAAGATTGGCTCCATTTGATTGTTGTTGGTAGATGTTAATATCATATATGGTATACTTATTTAAAACATAAAAGTTTTTATAATAATAGTCTTATCTAAATTGATGTTTTGTAGACCCTGGGAAGCTTCCGCTAATTCGAAGATTTGGGGAGCTTCCACACAATGGGCTATTGTGGGTGACACACACTCTTGGTTGTGCTTTTGATGAGTCAAATTTTCACCTAAGGTATATATATTTTGTAGTTTACAAGCCAAATTAGTGTACACATATATGCTTCTTTTATTTTATTTTTTTTTATCATTTGTACCGGTTTTTCTTTTTATATATGTGTTCAGTAGTAATTTATTTGTCTTATCAGCTACTTTCTCCCAAAAAACGAATCTGTCTCTGGATGCAGCCATCACAGGGCCCATAAGAAACGCTTCCAACCAACCGGAAGCAAATGGAGATCCAAACCCTGTGAACCAAACAAATAGTTTTACTCCTCAAGAATAGACCTACTATTATGGAGGTTAGTTCCATACTTTTGTGTAACATACACTTTTGTAAGGTCACAGATGCCTAGGGTCGGTTTTAATTATGCGATCTTGTGATTTTGTCTGTTCGGATTATGTTTAATCTCTAACCAGTCATATGGGTCTTATAGGTTATGATGATGGCTCGGCTATACGGGGAGACTATTCAAACTATGGTTATTGTGCCTCCAGTGAGAATAAAATAAACATGGTTTTCTTTACGTTTTTTTTTTAAATTTTGAACTCACATCTTCTCATCACTATGTTTGTTTTACATGATGTAGGCTATGTACAATGATAATGCATCACTATTGTTTCACCCTGCTTACGGGTTTGATGCCCAACATATGGCCAATTTTCTCCACTTGCTAGCCCTATATCTCCGATAATGATAGATGGTCATCTGTTTTCACTGCATCAAGTCCCGATGTCCCCAAATTTCTACTCACAACCCGTTTCTCCTCATCTTTCAACTGATCTGGCTTCGCCAGTTAACAGTGGTCAAGAGGCTTTCCCTGACAATGTTTTTCTGGGTCCGGGATCTGGTTATTATGTGCAATACGGAGGAAATAATAATTTAGGACTCTACAAATATCCTGGGGATATCAGTTCTGGTGACTCAGCACCCAATCGATCGATGACCTCAGATACAAGTAGCTATGGACCTTCACTAACATCAGCAGCCTTATACCCTGCGCCCGTTGGCGTTTATGGCTCATACGAGCACATTTTTAATAAGGTTTGTTAACTAAATATATATATTTCCAGATTTTACTATTTGATTGGAAGTTTCATAGTCAATTCACATAGTATCATAGTCGATCAAGGTTCCCACATAGGCTATCATGATAGAATAAAGCTTCATAAATTTAGTTTGATTCTGAGATTAGAATTAATGTCTTAGATTGCGGACATACGTGCGAATTGAGTGAAAAGCCTCAAAACAAACGAAGAATCAAGTTTAAAACCTCACATAAAAATCGAGATAACATAAAAGATAGGCTCATAAAACATAGATTGTTCCGGGTAGAGGAACGACGACTAACCAAAGTGATTCGAACTCCTTTCGAATTGAGGCAATGTGTCTTAACTTACTTAGATAAATACGTCATCGATGTTAGGCCTACGATATTCGTCCTTTCGGTCATTTCACGTTCCTAATTGATTGGAAGTTTCGAGACTTTGGCGAGACATAAAATCAAGGAGTGGGACTAGTTATCAAGGTCTGAGTTTCACCTCTATCTTGACAACATCGTACCCTAATAGCGTCTGTACTTATCAGCATATAAGACCTACTAGAATATTATTAGGAAATTTCCCATCAAGGTTTGGATGTCACTCTTGACTCGAGGGCAATTTCGTGCAAAATACAAACACTGATTAGCAGTGTTTTCAAGTATCAAGTGTCTATTATGTCAGCTTTAGGAAAAGCATGTAAGTTTAGCAGGAAAATATGCTGCTAGGAAGCAGGTATGGTAGAATGCATAAATCTTAAACAACATATAAGAATCAAGATTCCGAGAACTATAGACTAGGGAAAGTATTCCTACTTATCATAATTCCCTAAAGTTATGGCTCTGATACCAATCTGTCACACCCCAACCGATGACGGAAACATCGGGGTGCGAGCACTAAGCGTTCAGATTGCTCATGAGATTCGATAACACTAAATAGTTTCATTATAATTTAGATGGATTCAAACATTGTCTAAAACCAAACATCCATCATCAAGCATCATAGTACATCAAATCTCAAATATTGTTCAAAACTTATTTATCTATATGAGTTTCTAAGCATCATCCTAGCTTGATTCCAAGATTCCTAGCATCCTGTCAGCCTACAACATGTATTAAAATAGGGTCAGTACAAAAATGTACCGGCGAGTATACAAGTTTGAATAATAGCATACTAGATTAAAAGCCTCATATCCATATGTAAATGTAACAAAATAGTTTCAGCCATGCTAGTGTTCGCAGTCCATCAAGTGATAGCCCAAGTATCCTGATGATTTGTTGTTTTCCCAAGTCTCAAGGAAAACTAGAATCCCCCTAACAATACCCCCGAGAATAATGTGGAGGTGCATCTCCTATAGCACTACTATTGTTAAGGCGGAACTACACACCCTGGATTAAACATCCACATAGCACAAATAGAATACAAGAATCACAACTTTCGCATACACATAGGATAGAGTTTAGTTTCCAAAAGTTTCAAGAATCATAGTTTAATAGAATACATGTTACATCCCAAAGTTTAAACAAAAAGGGATAGAGTATACTCACAGTGATTGCTTACAGATTAACTGTTATTGGATCAATGGGAGCTCTTTAGAGTTAGCCTGATTAGATTATAACGGATAAGAGCCAGGAAGAATAACAAGATTCAACCAAGTGTCGGATTAATCATCTTGATCGGATGGCGGTTCGATCGGATGGCTATCCGATCGGATTGCCATCCGATTAGGATGACTATTGTGAGTGAGTGATGGATTGCCCCTCGGTCGGATGGTCATTCGATCAAATGGCCATTCGATCCAAGTGTCCAGTTTCCAAATGTTCAAGTTTCTGAAAAAGTTTCTAAGTGTTAAGGATTTCAAGATTCAAGGTCACCTTGATCGGATGGCAGTTCGATTGGATGGCTATCCGATCGGATTGCCATTCGACGATCAGGACTTCAAGTTGCAAAATGTTTAAGGTTAGGAGACAATGTTACCTTGATCGGATGACAGTTCGATTGGATGGCTATCCGATCGGATTGTCATTCGACGATCAAAAGATTCACAGTATCCAAGTGTTAGGGTTAATGAGGTAAGTGTCACTCGATCGGATGGCGGTTCGATCGGATTGCCACTCGATCGGCTTGTCCTTGTCCCATTCCTAAACTTGTAAAGTTTCTAAGTTTCTGTTTAAGCAATGACGACGGAGTACGCATTGAGACAACGGTAAACCCATCAGTGTACAGCCGATCTGATCGGGTGGGAGTCACCCCAGTCCGTTCAGCCACTCGTTCGTGACGGTGTTCATGTCAGAATTCATACTCCGGTCATCTTTTTCGGCAACAATCCTCCAAACCAACTTCAAACTAATCTTTAAGTCTACAGTCCGTTTGAATCCAGATCTCACCGTTTTTTATAAAAGTGTTAAGAAAAGATGAAGATAAACATAAGTTTTAGTTGCAAAGTATAGATTTAGTAAAGATTTAGTGTAAAAACATATGAAATTCCTTAGATCTGAGCTAGATCTTGAACGGAATGACATCACTCAACAGTTTGTACAAACCGCCATGGTGACGTCACCCTCAAGGGCTCAAATCTCAGAGATTTCACGGTGAAAAGTGAGATTTCAAAGGAGAATCATGTAGAGAATGGTGTGTAGATCAAAGATGTACAAGAATCTAGTGTAAAACGTACCAGAATCGCCAAGAAATGTATTTGGGTCGAGTGAGGCTGTCACATCAGTGAGAATGATGTGACAGGCCAATTTATAGTGTGAGAGTGAGGGAGTGAGGTGGTGCGTATGGATCGGATGGCAACTCGGTCGAATGGTCATCCGATCGGATGGTCATCCGATCGGATTGCCATTCGGCGAATCCTATCCTTTCCGCGTTCCCATCTTTGATTCATTTCGCGAGTTAGATTAAGCGTTGCGTATTTTTGGGTAATAGTATCACATAACTAGATTATATCATTAACACAAAAGTTTCCATAGTTTCCGCCAGTGACAAGACTCTAGTCCCTCATTCGACCAAGTCTCAAGTTTTACGAACCTACGAACCTCAAGGGTCGAGCACCAAAGTATCAAGTCTCATAGAATCTTAGAATCATAGGATCATAGTCTCATAGCATCATAGAATCATAGTCTCATAGTACAATAGAATCATAGTCTCCTTCAAGTATCAAGAATCATAGCATAAGTTTGACCAAGTATCAAAATATCACAACGTTACATAGTTTATGGACTAAAAGTGACAACAGCTAAAAGTCTAGGGACGCAGGCGTTACAGCTAAAGCATTCAGTATAGTTTCTACAGCACTACCCAATGACATATATGCTGGCATGTTACTCTGTAACCATGCAAAAGAGCTATGGGATGCACTCAAAGGCAATTTGGTGGGACATAAGAGGTTATTAAAAACAAAGAGAGGTGTTGAACCAAAAATATGAAACATTTTGTCATGTTAAGGGAGAGTCATTGACTCAGTAGTTTGAAAGGTTTAGTTGTTTGATTAGTGAACTAAAACTGGTTAATGTTGAATATGCTAACTCTACTCTAAACAGTAGGTTCCTTAGATCATTACCAGAAAAGTGGGACACTATAGCCTTTGTCACTAGAAATTCTGTTTGGTTCAAGGAGATGAGTCTGACCCAACTTCATGGTAGGCTTCTCACATATGAAAGAGAGCTTAACCAGAAAAATAAGTTATAGGAATCTGGAAAAGTTGCTGATGATTACTCTTTTGGTAACACAATAATTTTTGGTCAAGAAGAGTCATCTGGTGGTAGTAAGGACTAGAATTATGATCACTATATTGACATAATTGCAGGTGGAGCCTTCAACTCTGAGCCTTACTCACGCAATTATACTTTCAAAGCAAATGGGGAAAACCATATCTCTGATAACTTATCCTTTGAACTTAATGACCTTCAACATTTTGACCCCACTGATCTGGAAGAGATGGACATTTTGCATCAGCTTGCCTTGTTGAGTGTGAGAACAAGCAAGTTTTATAAAAGAACTAGTAAGAAGTTTTCAGGGTTGCATGGGAACTTGAAAGTTGGATTAGATAAATCAAAGATAAGTGCTATAAGTGTAATAGGATTGGTCAATTTTCTAGGGAATGTAGGAGTCAAAACAGTGGACCAATTATCACTCACCCTAGTCCAAGACCTAAAAACACCTAAAGCACTGTCCACTTTTCCCAACATACCCCTACTCCTCATATGCAAAACACTGCCGATTTTGCACACCCTGTAAACACTGTTCCTGTCTAGTATGTCCAAACCACTGTTCCACAGATTTAGTATGTTCAAGCCCCTGCACCCCAGGTTCAAGTGCAAACTGCACCACAACAAGCTGCACAAACATCTGCTCCAGCAGAAGGTAGTCAACAGAGTTTCTTTACACAGGGCTTTGTTGATTAGAGTAGCTTACCTGAGGACTTAACTGATGAAAATTTTGCTACAATTGCTAATCCTAATGTTTCACCTGATGAATTTTGTTTCATGGCATTAGAGAAATTAACCGAAGGGAAAGAATCCGAGGAAGTGAAGTCCAGATCTGAAGTGGTGAAGATGTTGTTGAAACAATGATTATAGCAGATATTTTTGGAGAACGGATGTTAGAAGAAAAAGAAACTGAACCTCCGTTGGAACCTCTTGCTGATCCATGGGATGCCAGTGTATGTGATGGTGTATGTGATTGTGCCATGATGGCTGCTGCTAAGGTATCACCTCAGGTCTTAAAATATTTGTATCAGATAAATGTATTATTGCTTTTGCTAACATAAAAGAGGTGAATGAAAACCTTAGAAACAAGATCTTAAGCGATGAAGTACAATTTGAGAAAACTTTTAAAGAGTTGAAAAACAAATTGTTTGAAAAAGAAAATGAGATCAGCAGTTTTAAACATGAATCCAGCATAACCAAAGACCAACTCCAAACTATGGTAGAAAAATACCAGAGTTGCAAAAAGGAGCTTGAGTCCACCCAAATCACTTGTGAAAAATGGGTGGAGTCTTGTAAAGGTTATGAGCTGATGTTGGAAAAGCAGATCAAGAGCAATGTGAAATTTAGCATTAGGTTTAGGAAAAATGACCAAATTTCAGAAAACACTGCTGAAATTGATTATGGCTTTGTTGAAGTAATCCCAACCAATTTGGCTGGTCAAGAGGTTAAAGTCACTGATAAAAATGGAAACAAAATTGTTTTAGAAAGGCCAGAGGGGTCATCAAACTTTGAAGAGATAGAAAAATATCAATTCAAACCCACCTGGTCTGATGAATGTGTCATCCTTGAAAACTTAAAGCCAATGGATTTTTCCAAAATTGAGGGTGCCAAAGCACCCAAGGCCAAAATCATTCATCTAAAAGACATCCCAGCAGAGGTTAAAAACTTTGTAGAAAAAAGGAAGAAAAGAGAAAAAGTGAAAAACCTGTTCCGTGACTTTTCTGAAAAGAAGAATCATGCTACAAAAGCCTGTTTTCTTCTAAAAGCTTATAATATAAACAAAACAAGTGTCATTGATCCTGCAACTAAGTGCACAATTTGTGGAAAAATAAATCATCAAACTCAACAGTGTGTGTATCTCAAAACTTTTGAGGTTAAAAGAAAAGAGTATGCATAAAAACACTGGAGAGTCCACAAAAACCAACCCCCAAAACAAACAAACCTTTGTGCCTGGTTAAACATCTGTTACTAAACAATTGAACAAAACATCTGTTTCCAGAGAGGTACAAGTAACAAATGCACCACCAGCAAACCAATTCCCAAGAGGATATGGTTAACCATCTTACCAAAAGGTCCCTCATGCTTATGAAGCCTACAAAAGGCCATCTAAGCCAAAAATGAATAGGCATCCTTTTGGTTATCAACATCTAACAAGAGATGGTCCACAACAGTGGTTAGAAAAATCTGCTTAAAAATCTGGTCAAATCCCTAGCCTAACCACTGTTTATGTTCCTGGACTTGAGGCTGGCCTATCTGTGACCCCATCCAAAGCCATTTTGGCTTTGGGGACCCACCTGAACTAATTTGTTACTTGATGTGCAGGTAGCTTCTTCATGCTTAGATAGTTTATGATATGTAGATAGTGGAGGCTCCAGGCACATAACAGGATGTAGAGCCCTACTCAAAGATTTCAAAAAAACATGGAGGGGTGATATATCCTTTGGTAACAATTCAAAAGAGAAGATGTTGGGGGCAGGGACAGTTCAGGCTGGGAAATTTAAGTTTGAAAATGTCAATCTTATTGACAATCTTAAATTTAACCTCCTTAGTGTTTCACATAGGAGTGGCAAGGGCTATAGGTCATTCTTCACTAAGGAAACTTGAAATATTGTTGGGCCAGAAGTGGTTAAAAATATTGAAGAAATCATTGCCGGGAGTAAAACACAGCTTGTTGCTCAAAGGAGTGGCAATGTGTATGTGGTTGATATGTTGAAAGATAAACCAATGGCTCATGCTTGTCTCTTCTCAGCTGCCTCTACCAAAGAGACAGAATTATGACACAGGAGACTTGGGCACACAAATCTGAAAACTATCACCATACTCTCAAAACAAGGCCTTGTAAGAGGTCCCCCACAAAAAGTTTTTACTTGCAATGATCATTGTGTTTCCTGTCTAAAAGGTAAACAACATAAAAGCTCATACAAGTCCATTGAAGAGTCCAAAACAACCAAGTGTTTACAAATGTTGCACATGGATTTGTTTGGCCCAGTAAAAATCACGAGTTTGAAAAAGAAAAGATACTGTCTGGTTATTGTTGATGATTTTTCTAGGTTTACATGGACTTACATTTTACACTCTAAGGATGAGACCGCAGGTATATTGCAACACTTTGTAAAACAGGTTGAAAAGCAATTTGACTTGCAAGTAAAAGTCTTTAGAAGTGATAATGGAGCAGAGTGTAGAAACAAGGAGTTGGATGAGTTCTGTGTGGCAAAAGGGATTGTAAGGCAGTACAGCATCCCAAGAACACCAGAACAAAATGGGGTGGTTGAAAGGAAAAATAGAACTTTGATTTAAGCTGCCAAAACAATGCTTGCAGGCTCAGGTTTACCCTTAACTTTTTGGGCAGAGGTTGTAAACACTGCTTGTTATGTGCAGAACAGAGTTTTAATCAACCCCAGGCATCAAAAGACTGCCTATGAAACTCTGTTCAAAATCAAACCACTGATCTCCTACTTCAAAATCTTTGGTTGCCCATGTTTTATCCTAAAATTTGAATGTAAAGTTCAATGAACTTTCATCATTGAAAATCCCAGCAAATCCTTCTGAACTGTTTGAACTTGATAAATTTACATTTGAAGATATGTCTGTCAAGTCTAACCCTACAGGTACACCACAATCTTTCTCACAAGATAATGGATGTGATATTGGGATTCCACAATACAAAGTTACTACCACCATCAGAGAAGTAGATGTTCAAAACAGCTGTCAAAACTTTGCCACTTCTGCATCAACAGTTGTTGATCAAACATCTGCCACTTCCTCAACTCCAACCTCTGTTGATAAAAATCCATCATCTGTGGATAAAAACCAACATTGTGCCATACCCATTCCTAGTATTCCTCCACCACCATCTCCAAAAGATGTTGGCTCTTTAAAATTGCCAACAAATGTTAGCTCAGATGATTAACATCTGCAGCCTTCCCTATTCAATGCCATTGTTTTATATAAGGGGGATCTAATCTTCCTTAAATCTCATCCACCAGACCAAATCATTGGAAACATCAGTGAAGGGGTTCTCACAAGAAGTCAATCCCAAAACATCTGTCTTTTTGCAGGCTTTCTATCTCTCATCCAACCAGTCAAGTACCAAGAGGCACTGTAAGATAATAGCTGGGTAGAAGCCATGAAAGAGGAGCTCCAATGGTTTAAAAGACAACAAGTATGGGAACTTGTACCACAGCCTAAGGATGTATGTCTAATTGGCACAAAGTGGGTCTTCAAGAACAAAACTGAGGAAAGGGGCATTGTTGTCAAGAATAAAGCCAAGTTAGTGGTTCAAGGATTTAGACAAGAATAGGGCATAATTATGATGAAACTTTTGCTCCTGTGGCAAGACTTGAAGCCATCAGAATGTTCTTAGCCTTTGCTGTCAACCACAACATTAAGGTGTATCAAATGGATATAAAATGTGCATTCTTTTATGGAAAGATACAAGAGGAGGTGTATGTTTGTCAACCACCTGGTTTTGAAGATGCCATTTATCCTAATCATGTCTACAACCTCAACAAAGCTTTGTATGGCTTGAAACAAGCACCAAGAGCCTGGTATGAAACTCTCTCCACCTTTCTAATTAACTCACTTACTTGATTGACTATTATTTATTAGACCGAGTTTTGATCAATAAAAATTTTAACTGATCACCATGGATACCCAATAGGTAATGCAACCTAGTCAACGAAGAGGTGGGCTATGATGCAGAAGCCTATGTTAATCAATACCAAGAAGTCAATGCTTTCATGGCTGCCATCGAGTAACCGTTAAATAAACTCAAAGAGTGGATTTTTGATGCAGGATGCTCAAATTATATTATCGGGGAAAAAGAAAGACCCTAAATCGATAAGATATAGAGGAAGCTGAATTGTTGTCATTGTGGATAATTTAAAATATCAAATCACACAAATCGGTAATGTTGTATTCCCAAACAGCAAAGTCAACTTACGTGTAGAGAAAAAAAGAGTAACCAAACAATAGATCTTTGGCATATACGACGCAGGCATGTGGGTTACGAAAATCTAGGCATCATATTGAAAAATAGGTATACTCGAACTCCAAGTTCAAAAGAATGAAGTGTGTCGGATTTCAATACAAGAAGGCTCATTTACCCACTTATAACTCGTCAACATGTATGACTGATTTAAAAAAATGGGATAAGCGGGTGATGTCGGGGTTGACCCGAATTTGTGTGTGTGCGGGTTAGGATTGAGATCTTTGACACGGATAATAATTTGAATTGAGTTAGGGTTGCGTTTTTCAACTCGCCAACTCACAAACCCGACATGGTTGATCAGCAATAGAGTTATTTTACTTAGATGTCTTCGATCATGTGAAACAAACATTCACTCACATTTATGGAGTACGTTTTGGTGGTCAACAAATTAAAATTTATTTTAATATTAATATATTAGTATCCGATTTGTATTAAAGTATAAGGTCATTAATTTTTTTTTATTTAAATATATTCAATATGCATTAGAATATGTAGCTTGATAAGCAAGTTGGAGTAGTATACATACATGGTTTTGTTTTCATTCCTTGTAATCGGTTCTCATTATTAGTTAAAATATGGTCGCACTAGTTCGTGCAATATGTGTGTGTGTTTGGGTTTATGATCGATTGGGTTGAGCATAACCGGCTGAAACCAGTTTAAGTCTCGATAATGTTCTTAAATCAACATTCCTAGAAAGAAATTCATGTGTAACAAGAATAGTATGAGATGAAAACCTAATAATTTAGTGAATGAGTGTAGCGTCATGGGATTCCATTTTCGTCCATTTCTCGATATTGTTTGTACACATCGGCAAGCATCTCTTCTTTAGAGGGCAACAATATCTTCCCGGCCAATGTAAGTGCTTCCCATTTAGATTGGTATTCAAGCATTCGAAATAGAAGGTCTTGTTCTTCATAAGGATAGTAGCAAGTACAACAAAATAACATAAAATAGCCGATAGAATAAAATAGGAATATTGGATTTTAAAAATCTCAAATATTCGTCGTTGGCTGCCAACAGTCATAACTTAAAAAATAACTACAGGTAGTTCTAACTATTAACATATTGGCCGCCAATGGACCCTGACTAATAGAGCCCTAACGGCGTTAGTCTCCGCTCGCCGGAAAAAAACGTTTTTGGCCTGAAAACTCATTTTTGGCCGGAAAATTCAACCTTTTCGTCCCAAACCTCTTTGTAACCATATTATGAACCTATTGGAACTTTTTTCTAGTAAAAGTCCCAATTAATGAAGTCGTCGGAAAACTCTTTTTTTCGAAAAACTTATTTTGGCCGGAAAACTCAACTTTTTGGCCGGAAAACTCAACATTTTTGTCCCAAACCTCTTTGTAACCTTAGATCTGAACTTTAGAAACCTTTTTCTAGCCAAAAACGGTTTTCCGGCGACCGAGGAAAAACAGCGTTAGGGTTCTGTTAGTCAGGGTCCATCGATTGCCAATATGTTAATAGTTGGGACTACTTGTGATTATTATTGAAGTTGAGACTGATGACGGCCAACCAATAGCGAATATTTGGGATTATTAAAATACAATATTCTAATAAAATAGTAAATAAATGTGATGAAAGAGTCTGACGAATGACATACTATATGCTAATCCAAGGAAGGCGAGCCTAGGTGCAAGTTGTGGAAGAAAAACGTGTTTGTATAGTGGCCCAACACAATTATCGTCAACATGTACCATGTTGCATGTTCTTAAAAAGGGGAAGTGAAACTTAAACCTAAACATATAGAATCAAAACAAGATTATATCAATTTGGTTTTCATGAATTTAGAATCTAAACATGTAGTCCATACCCCGTGCAGTGTATGATGACATCAGCGACAACAGAGTCACCGTCTTGAAACTTGACTTTCCCATCATCAAAAACATGTTTGATCTATTACAAACGTCACGATTTATACCTTATAATTAGGGTTGTAAACGAACCAAACGTTTGGTGAACAGTTTGTGAACTGTTTGGCGGGAAGTTAGTTTGTGTTCGTTCTTTTATTAAACAAACAAACACAAACAAGAAATTTCGTTCGTTTATTTAAATGAACAAACATGAACAGAGGGTGTGTTCGTTAATTTATGTTCGTGAACATTCGGTAATGTGTTCGTTTGTGTTCGATAGTTCATTAGTGTTTTTAACTTTTATATTTTATTTAAATACTTCAAAATTCTAACAAATAAAATATTTAATAAGTGTCAATATATTATATATTTTGTTCATGAACGTTTGTTTGTGTTCGTTTGATACCATTTGTGTTCATGAACATTAGTTTGTGCTCATTTGTGTTCATCATCGTTCGTTTTCATTCGTTGCCTAAAATTAACAAACAAACACAAACAAGTTCATTTCCTTAACAAACAAACACGAACATAAAATCTCGTTCGATAAGTGTTCATGAACACATATATTTCTTAATAAACGAACACGAACAAGGACTTGTTCGTGTTCGTTTGGTTCGTTTGCAACCCTACTTATAATTACCTTGAGTTAAAGAGTAAGTTACCAAAATGGTCCCCGAGATTTGGTAACTTTTGGCACTTTAGCACAAAACTCAAATCTTCTAAAGTGGTTTCAATTTTGCTACCATTTTCATACAAAAACAAAATCTGGTCAGATTTTTCAGTTAACATCCGGTTTTTTTGTCTTTTTCCTCCCTAATAAAATGGTCAGATTTTTTTTAATTTGTTATAATGAAACGTTAAAAGACCAATTTGCCCTTTAAAATGGAGAAAAAAGACAAAAAAACTAAATGTTAACAAAAAAATCTGACTAGATTTTGATTTTGGATGAAAATGACAACAAAATTGAAACCACATGGAGCCAGATTCAAAAGGTTTGAATTTTGGACTAAAGCGGCAAAAGTGACCAAACCTTAGGGATCATTTTGGTAGTTTACTCTGAATTAAATGTATAGAGTGAATTACGATTTTCGTCCATGTGGTTTGTCAAAAAAATCACTATTTCAGTCCATTAGTTTAAAAATTGCGAAAACAATCCCTGTGGTTTCACGTTCGTAACTATTAAAGTCCACCTCCGTTAACCCCATCAAACCTGTCGTTATGTCTTTAGTGAAATGCCTAAAATGCCCTTATTAACTTAAAAATCATTTATATAATTAATTATACTTTAGGGATTGTTTATGTAAAATCCAATAATAAAACATACTCCCTGTGATTCTGTGAAGAATGTTTCTACCATTACCACCTGTCCATTCCTCCCTTAACCACCAACACTCCACCTCCATCCACCAGAACCGCCATCCCCACTGCAACCTTCCACCGTACTAGCTACCTCCCACCGTCGATTCACAACCATTCCACCCGCTGCTCGCCATCAACCATCCCCTAAACCACCATTTCCATCGATTTACCCAAACCAAATCCCTAACCCTATCTCATTGTAGCCGCACCCCTAACTTCCACCACCATCCTCCACCGTAGTCACACCCTCCCTTGACGATCATCACCCATTGACTCACCGCCAATTTCAGCTTTATTATTTATGGTTTGTAATAAGATCTTCATATACCTCTTCTGCATTATCCCCTTCCACTCACCCTTAAGATATGCGACCTTCGCTGGAGAATGAAGCACGAAATCCACTGTAAACAACCACTTCGACAACCTACACTGCTGCAACCAACTACGCTGTTATCTCAACTCCCATTGAAGCACACCACTTGTTAATCGATTTGCAAGTGGATTTGATCTCCTCGAGAGCAAGAGAGAGAAAGATGAATCTGTTGTTGAGAAGCAGTCTTTCGCAGTTATGCCTTTGCCGGAGAATGAAGTCGGCTGTAGTTTTGCTGGAGGTAGTAGTTCAAGTGCTGGTTGGGTTTGATAAAGATGAAGAAAGATGAAAAATGTGTGATTTTTATAATGTTTTTTACAAAGGGCATTTTAGGCATTTCACTAAAACATAATGATAGATTGGATGGGGTTAACAGAGGTGGACTGTAATAGTGACGAAAGTGAAACCATAGGGACTGTTTTTGCAATTTTTAAACTAATGAGACTGAAATAGTAATTTTTGACAAACCACAGGGACGAAAAACGTAATTAACTCAAATGTATAAAACTTGTATGAAGCACTAAAATTGTACCTTCGTGTGTTACCAAATATTTTTATATCCTTCCAACCTTGAGACCTTGATGTCTGAAGATCTCGAAGAAAGATGAACCTCTTTAGCAATGGTCGAGATTTCACGGGATATATCATTTGCACTAGGACCACTCCCGATCACGACCACTACCTGCCAATTTGTTAAAAAAAATAATTTACTACCTAAATCAAGATAATAAACATTCTTTGAAAAAAAACGTGTAAATATTTAAAATAAACTTCTCGTGACAGACAATCTCGGCATGATTCTTACGCAACCAATCCATACCGATAATGACATCGAAACTACCCAATTGCATGGGTATTAGATCAATAGTAAACATGTGGTCGTTAAGAATCAAGGAACAACCACGGAGAATAGAATCAACTAGAATAGACTTTCCATCAGCAATCTCCACCGAAAATGACTTAGGTAACATAGAGCGTGCACAGTTTAACAATGATTCAAATTCTACGGACACAAAGCTTCTGTCGGCACCAGTATCAAATAGAATCGAAGCATAAAGGTTATTCACAAGAAACGTACCATTAACGACATCATTGTCGTTACGAGCCTGATTAGCATTAAGAATAAACGTTCATCCACGAGCGGCTGGCTGTTGATCCTGATTCAGCTGAGGACACTGGTTACGAGGGTGAGTAGTATCTCCACATTTGTAGCATGCACGAACAGCATTGACTGGCTTTGGATTCTGCGGAGGAGCTGGGAGAGCTGGTAAAGTCGCCTGAGCTGGGGCTTGCTGAGCTGGTTAAGCAGGATTAGCTTGACGACAGTAGGGAGTCGTGTGACCATTGCGATTGCAGTTGGTACACAAACGACATGCAGAGTTTGCAGGATGATGAAAGTTACAAGTGGTACACTTGGGGTAGGACCCAGAGTACTGCTTCTTGACTTCAGGTGCGCCAGGGTTCTGAACAGTAGAAACAGGAGCAGGCTTAGCAGCAGGATTCGCAGCAGGAACAATAGCATTGCATCCTGAACCCTGTGACTTTCGCCTCTTGTTCTTGCAACCACTTGGCTGCTGGGTAACTTGATGTGTAGACCTGGAGGGAGCACGGTTATCGAACTGTTTATCACGAACGCGGTTGTTGTTGATGTGACACTCTAGGTTTTCCCGAACAAACACCTTGTAATCACTTAGTGCGCACATATATATTATTATTAAATGGAAGTTGTTATTCTTCTTGTGCTATGTGTCGATAACGTGTATGTAATATATATATGTGTGTGTGTAAAGATACTTGTGAACCACGGGTCGGTTGGGCCGTAACCCTAGCCCACCCGAAACCTCCCACTCGAAACCACCCTAAAAACCCACTTTGGGTGCATTACCTCCTATTTAAACCTAAAACCCTCACACACACTCCCCTTTTACACTCTTTCACTTCATCCTCACTCACTCCCTCCCTCTCTAGAGAACCCTAACAATCAAGCTCACCTCCTCATCTCTCTCTCGGATTCAATCAACAACAACAAGGAGGATCGGTCAAGCTCATCATCACCACTCGGACGCTTCTTTTCCTCACTTTCTTCCTTTAAATCGGTGCCCTTCCACAACCGGTTAGCACCTAGAGATTCACTATGTGTTTATGTGTATAATAGGGTTATGTGCTTGGAATGATTATAAAGATGATTAAAATATGTGAACTCTTGCATGATAAAGAAGTGCTAAGATATTTATGAATGATTGTTAGTATAGGGTGGTTAATGTTTAGAATAAATGTATACATGATCCTTGTTGACATAGTAGCATGATACGTATTGTCATTGAACCGATGATTGTATGTTTATGTTGTAAATATGTTTAGGTGAATGATTTGGCTTGAATGATGGTATACAAAATCACAAATATCGAGTGTATGTTGATGATGATTATATGACTAGATTTAGGGTTGGGTATACGCAAACAAAGGATGAGTATATGATAAATGTGTAATGAAGGTGCTTGATGAACAACATGAATGCCATGAAAATATTTGAAATATGCTTTGTTTGATCTATTTTGAATTACAATTAGACAATAAAACATGTTAGTGCAATATGGTTGGTTAGTACAAAATTACATGAAAACAGAATTGTATTGGTTAGTACATCCGCCAGGTTCTAGAAGATTTCTGTGCACGAAATCATGGTTGCGAGTCGGAACCCTTGGTTGCGACTCGAGACCAAAGCATGATGAACCGAGACGGGCTTGAGACTCCTGAGGTTGCGACTCGCAAGCAGCACACTCGAGACCAGAACGTGATTCTTCGAGACCGCCCGGTTGCGACTCGAGACCGCCCGGTTGCGACTCGAGACCGCCCGGTTGCGACTCGAAACTAAACCATGACAACTCGAGACCGCCCGGTTGCGACTCGAGACTGGACTCGAAACCTCCAAGATTGCGACTCGTACCGGCATCACTCGAAATCTCGTGGTTGCGACTCGAGACCGCACGTTCTCGAGTCGAGACCACCGTACCTCAAATGGGCTGCTTGTCTCCGTTATTGGGCCCAAAATGTGTGGACTATGCATACCGTTCCATTTAGATTTACGTGATTCTGTTGACTGCTACGTATTAGAATAGGCCCGATAACTTGCTGGATGATCATGTGTTATGCATGCTATGTGTTAGTTATGTGTAGATTATACGTAAATACTTGTACCACAACTTGACCTATACTGGTGACCCTGCTAGGACGTGGTGACCAACGTGATTGACCAAGTAAATAATCTACCGAGCAACCCAAGGTGAGTTCACAACTAATAAAGCATGCGTTCCCGGCGGTTGGGAAACGGAAACTTAAATCAACGCTATCCCCTCGTAAGGGATACAAACCTACTTCTCTCCCCTTAAATGGGACCTTTGGTTAATTACTGTTTATACTAGATGCAACAAGCAACACTAAACAAAACTCTATCACTCAAGTCCTCACTCTTAATACCGATTAGTCGCCGGGGTCAGGCGAACGGGTTATTAGTTGATAGCGCTATTTAGGTCTCACCAACCTCACACCGTGCCCGCGTATGGGATCGGGCGTGAACTAATGTACTCTGGCAACCGTCAATGATGATAGAACATTGACAAACGGGGCACTCTACGGAAACGTACGGATGAATAGTATTCGGTATTGTAAAAACAGTTTAGTCGCTTACTTATGGGGTAGCTCCCCACCGCATGTATAAACGGATTAATTAACTGGTGAAACAAGTTTTTGATAATTAAAAACTGGACAACACGTGGACTCGCCAACAATTTTTGTTGATACTCTACTGCATGCTTTGCAGGTACCCAGTGATTCAGGAGCTTGCAGCTTGGGAAGTGTAGTGGTCGTCTAAACCCATGTGTTGGGTTCTAAATAATCTTGAACTATGAACTTTGTTTCGAAACTATTTGGCTTGTGCTTCCGCTACTTACTTAAATTGTCATTTGAACTTAAACTATTACACCTTAATGTTTACTAACCATTTTGGTTGATGAACATTCTTACTCTTAACCAATACTCAGTATAATTGGTGGCTGGATCCTGGTCAGTCACGCCTCCAAGCGGTGGTATTCCGCACGTGGATTTTGGGGGTGTGACAGATTGGTATCAGAGCCATTGGTTATAGTGAACTTGGTTTTAAAAAGAGAAGAAGATCTTTTTGAGAAAAACCAGACTATAACCCGTGACTCGCGACGACACTACACTCCAAGGGCAAGACTCGGCATATTAGACCTCATAGCTCGGACTTCTGTTTACTTGCTTGTTTATCTTATATTGACTGCTCTACTATACATACTAGTGTGCCTAATTAGATAGATATACATCTCTCTTCTGTCTTATTCTTGATACATTACGACATCACACTCATACTGTGTTTTCTGGTTATGAAGACAATGAGTGGACGCGGAAGAGGGAGTGTTAACATGACTCAGGCTCAATTCGCTAGCTTGCTCAACACGGTGGCTGCAGCTTTCGCAGCTCACCCTGGAGGTCAGCCTGCGCCTGCACAGCCACGTGTTTGTACTTTCAAAACCTTCATGGATGGCAAGCCTCTCCCTTTCAACGGCACTGAGGGTGCCATAGGCCTTCTGCACTGGATTGAAAAGGCCGAAGCTGTCTTCGCTGTCTGCGAGTGTCCCCCTGCTAACTGGGTTAAGTACGCAACTGGTACGCTTGAAGGAAACGCGCTTTCATGGTGGAAAGCACAGATCCAGATGCTTGGTCTGGAAACTGCTAATGCTACCGCATGGAAAGATTTCAAAGATATGATCAAAGAGGAGTACTGTCACAGGGATGACATCCACAAACTCGAGAACGAGTACTACGCGCTCAAGATGGTTGGATCAGAGATTGAGACCTACACTAAGCAGTCCAACGACTATGCTGCACTTTGCCCAAACATGTCCCGACCTATGTACCGAAGGATTGAATTGTACATCAAAGGCTTGGTCCCTGAAATCAGAAGTCATGTGACCTCAGCCAACCTCAATACCATACAGCCCGTGGTTCGTCTTGCTCACAAACTCACCAATCAGGCTGTGGAAGAGGGCAAGCTGCCCAAGAGGATCGGTGCTACTGCTGGAACTTCTGGCGATAACAAACGAAAGTGGGATGGAAGTCAGGGAAAGGATGCTAACCCCACTCAGGCCCCAGTTCAACAAAGGAAGACTGAAAGCAACAAGGGCCCTCAGCAACAGGGTGGCTATCGAGGAAACCACCCTAAGTGTAACAAATGTAACCGACATCACGGTGGGCCATGTGGCAAAGGTCAATGTCAGCGATGCAACAAGATGGGGCACGAAGCCAAAGACTGCCGAAGCCAGTTCCCAGCTAGGCAGAATCAGCAACAACCACAGCAACAGCAGCAACAAGGAAACAACCGTGGATGCTTCAAGTTTGGAGCGACGGGGCACATGCGAAAGGATTGCCCTGAACTGAATCAAAACAACAACAATCAGGGTGCTGGGAACAATAACAACAATGCTGGAAATGGTGCTAGAGGAAGGGCTTTTGTGATTGGAGCTGGGGAAGCAAGGAATGACCCCAACGTTGTGGCGGGTAAGTTCCTACTTAATGAACGTTATGTTTCCATGCTATTTGATTCCAGAGCAGATGCTAGTTATGTATCCCTACGTATTAGTAAGAAACTTAAACTCACTCTTACGCCGCTAAGCTCTAAGCACACCGTTGAAATAGCTAATGGTAGAAACCTCGAGGCCTCACACATAATTCGTAACTGCAAATTAGAGTTGTCTGGTCAGACCTTCTGTATCGATCTCTTCCCCATCATTCTTGGAAGCTTCGACGTCATCATTGGCATGGATTGGTTATCCAAACATCGAGCTGAAATCCTCTGCCAAGAGAAAGCTATTCGTATTCCCCGTCCCTCTAGCAAACCTCTTATAGTTCAAGGCGACAAGAGCGGAGAAGTCACAGGCATCATTTCATTCTTAAAGGCCCAGAAGTGTCTACGAAAGGGACACACCGCTATCTTAGCACTCGTGGCTGACACACAGAAAAAGGAAAACAGGATTGAAGATTTTCCAGTTGTACGCGACTATCCCGAGGTATTCCCGGAGGAACTACCTGGACTCCCTCCTCACCGTCAGGTCGAATTCCAAATCGAGCTAGCTCCCGGAGCAGCACCTATAGCTCGTGCACCTTATCGCCTAGCTCATGCAGAACTCAAGGAACTCTCTACTCAGCTACAAGAACTTTTGGACAAAGGTTTTATCCGTCCTAGTTCATCACCCTGGGGAGCCCCAGTGCTCTTCGTCAAAAAGAAAGATGGCTCATTCCGAATGTGCATTGACTACCGCGAACTTAATAAGGTTACCATCAAGAATCGTTATCCACTTCCCCGTATCGACGACCTGTTCGACCAGCTGCAAGGGTCGAGCTATTATTCCAAGATCGATCTGTGATCGGGTTATCACCAGCTGAGGGTCCGCGATGAGGACATCTCTAAGACTGCTTTCAGAACCCGCTATGGTCACTACGAATTCCTTGTTATGCCTTTCGGAATGACCAACGCCCCTGCGATCTTCATGGATCTCATGAACCGAGTATGCAAACCCTACCTCGACAAGTTCGTAATTGTGTTTATCGACGACATCTTAATCTACTCGAAGAGCCAAGAGGAGCATGAACGACACCTGCGTCTCATTCTCGAGCTTCTTCGCAATGAGCAACTGTACGCCAAA
The DNA here is from genome assembly GCA_030545235.1 of Helianthus tuberosus. Lineage (NCBI taxonomy): Eukaryota > Viridiplantae > Streptophyta > Magnoliopsida > Asterales > Asteraceae > Helianthus > Helianthus tuberosus. Next base: position 95,496,808 of record CM060452.1, read on the forward strand.
TTCTCGAAATGTGATTTCTGGCTTAGAGAAGTCCATTTCCTTGGGCACATCGTCAATCAGGAAGGGATTCATGTTGATCCTGCTAAGATTGAGTCCATTAAGAATTGGCCTGTACCCAAGACTCCGACCGAAGTTCGCCAATTCTTGGGATTGGCAGGATAATATCGAAGATTTATCAAGGGATTCTCTAAGATCGCTCAACCACTTACGACACTCACTCAGAAGGGTGTTGCTTACAAATAGAGTGATGCTCAGGAATCTGCCTTCCAGGAACTAAAGAAAAATCTTTGTAGTGCTCCTATACTTTCCTTACCTGAGGGTACCGACGACTTTGTTGTTTACTGCGATGCTTCTATTCAAGGGCTTGGTTGCGTGTTGATGCAACGCGAGAAGGTCATTGCTTACGCTTCGCGACAACTCAAGATCCACGAACGGAACTACACGACGCATGACTTAGAATTTGGAGCTGTGGTCTTCGCGCTCAAGCTTTGGAGACACTACTTGTACGGCACCAAGTGCACGATTTACACTGATCACAAGAGTCTCCAGCACATAATGGGACAAAAGGAGTTGAATATGCGGCAACGCCGATGGGTCGAACTCCTAAATGACTACGAGTGTGCAATCAAATATCACCCAGGCAAGGCTAATGTGGTAGCCGATGCCCTCAGCAGAAAGGAGACCAAACCCAAGCGTGTTCGTGCCTTACAGCTCACTATCCACTCGAACCTCCCTAATCAAATTCGAAATGCTCAGGTTGAAGCATTGAAAGCCGAGAACATCAGGGCTGAGTCCCTACGAGGATCGAGACAACGATTGGAACAAAAAGAAGACGGTGCTTGCTACGTAGCCGGACACATATGGGTTCCGCTTTATGGAAATTTACGTGACCTTGTGATGGATGAAGCCCATAAGTCCCGTTACTCAGTACATCCGGGTTCAGATAAGATGTACCGCGACTTAAGGACTACCTATTGGTGGCCTGGCATGAAAGCCCACATAGCAACGTATGTCAGAAAATGTTTAACCTGCGCAAGAGTCAAGGCTGAGTATCAGAAACCATCAGGCCTACTCCAACAGCCAGAGATCCCGCAATGGAAATGGGAGCAGATTTCCATGGATTTTGTTACTGGCCTGCCTAGGTCTCAACGCGGAAATGACACCATTTGGGTAATAGTGGATCGCTTAACTAAGTCTGCACACTTTTTGGCTATCAAAGAAACAGACAAGTTCTCTACCTTAGCAGAAGTATACCTAAAGGAAGTGGTTTCGAAGCACGGAGTACCAACCTCAATCATTTTCGATCGAGACGCGCGTTTTACTTCTGAGTTATGGCAAGCCATGCACAAATCTTTTGGCTCACGTTTAGACATGAGCACCGCCTATCACCCGCAAACGGATGGGCAGTCTGAACGCACCATCAAAACCCTCGAAGACATGCTTAGGGCATGCGTGATCGATTTTGGCAAGAATTGGGAGAAGCACCTACCGTTAGTGGAATTCTCCTACAACAACAGCTACCACACCAGCATTCAAGCAGCACCCTTTGAGGCATTGTACGGTCGTAAATGTCGATCGCCTCTCTGCTGGGCGGAGGTTGGTGACAGCCAGATCACAGGCCCGGAGCATGTAGTTGACACCACAGAAAAGATTGCCCAGATTAGGCAACGCATGGCGGCAGCTCGTGACCGTTAAAAGCACTACGCTGATAAGGATAGGAAACCGCTAGAGTTCCAGGTTGGTGAACGGGCTCTACTTAAGGTCTCACCCTGGAAGGGTGTGGTTCGTTTTGGAAAACGGGGCAAGCTTAACCCAAGATATGTCGGACCCTTTGAAGTTACCGAAAAGATCGGTACGGCGGCTTACAGATTGAATCTGCCTGAAGAACTGAGTGCTGTGCACAACGTCTTCCATGTGTCTAATCTGAAGAAGTGTCTATCAGATGAAACACTCATCATTCCTTTCAAAGAACTCACTATTGACGAACAGCTACACTTTACTGAGGAACCGGTTGAGATCACGGATCGTGAGATCAAAACCCTCAAACGTAGCCAGATACCCCTCGTGCGAGTTCGTTGGAACTCACGCCGTGGCCCAGAGTTTACCTGGGAGCGGGAAGACCAGATGAAGCGCAAGTACCCCCAGCTGTTCCCAAATGAAAACCCCAGCACTGAAGCTACAACTGAATTTCGGGACGAAATTCCAAACTAACGGGGGGATGATGTGACATCCCGTTGAAACGTTCGTATTTACACTAGCTTGTCAGTGGCTGCCTTAACTTTCGGGACGAAAGTTCTTAAAACTTGGGGATAATGTGACACTCTAGGTTTTCCCGAACAAACACCTTGTAATCACTTAGTGCGCACATATATATTATTATTAAATGGAAGTTGTTATTCTTCTTGTGCTATGTGTCGATAACGTGTATGTAATATATATATGTGTGTGTGTAAAGATACTTGTGAACCACGGGTCGGTTGGGCCGTAACCCTAGCCCACCCGAAACCTCCCACTCGAAACCACCCTAAAAACCCACTTTGGGTGCATTACCTCCTATTTAAACCTAAAACCCTCACACACACTCCCCTTTTACACTCTTTCACTTCATCCTCACTCACTCCCTCCCTCTCTAGAGAACCCTAACAATCAAGCTCACCTCCTCATCTCTCTCTCGGATTCAATCAACAACAACAAGGAGGATCGGTCAAGCTCATCATCACCACTCGGACGCTTCTTTTCCTCACTTTCTTCCTTTAAATCGGTGCCCTTCAACAACCGGTTAGCACCTAGAGATTCACTATGTGTTTATGTGTATAATAGGGTTATGTGCTTGGAATGATTATAAAGATGATTAAAATATGTGAACTCTTGCATGATAAAGAAGTGCTAAGATATTTATGAATGATTGTTAGTATAGGGTGGTTAATGTTTAGAATAAATGTATACATGATCCTTGCTGACATAGTAGCATGATACGTATTGTCATTGAACCGATGATTGTATGTTTATGTTGTAAATATGTTTAGGTGAATGATTTGGCTTGAATGATGGTATACAAAATCACAAATATCGAGTGTATGTTGATGATGATTATATGACTAGATTTAGGGTTGGGTATACGCAAACAAAGGATGAGTATATGATAAATGTGTAATGAAGGTGCTTGATGAACAACATGAATGCCATGAAAATATTTGAAATATGCTTTGTTTGATCTATTTTGAATTACAATTAGACAATAAAACATGTTAGTGCAATATGGTTGGTTAGTACAAAATTACATGAAAACAGAATTGTATTGGTTAGTACATCCGCCAGGTTCTAGAAGATTTCTGTGCACGAAATCATGGTTGCGAGTCGGAACCCTTGGTTGCGACTCGAGACCAAAGCATGATGAACCGAGACGGGCTTGAGACTCCTGAGGTTGCGACTCGCAAGCAGCACACTCGAGACCAGAACGTGATTCTTCGAGACCGCCCGGTTGCGACTCGAGACCGCCCGGTTGCGACTCGAAACTAAACCATGACAACTCGAGACCGCCCGGTTGCGACTCGAGACTGGACTCGAAACCTCCAAGATTGCGACTCGTACCGGCATCACTCGAAATCTCGTGGTTGCGACTCGAGACCGCACGTTCTCGAGTCGAGACCACCGTACCTCAAATGGGCTGCTTGTCTCCGTTATTGGGCCCAAAATGTGTGGACTATGCATACCGTTCCATTTAGATTTACGTGATTCTGTTGACTGCTACGTATTAGAATAGGCCCGATAACTTGCTGGATGATCATGTGTTATGCATGCTATGTGTTAGTTATGTGTAGATTATACGTAAATACTTGTACCACAACTTGACCTATACTGGTGACCCTGCTAGGACGTGGTGACCAACGTGATTGACCAAGTAAATAATCTACCGAGCAACCCAAGGTGAGTTCACAACTAATAAAGCATGCGTTCCCGGCGGTTGGGAAACGGAAACTTAAATCAACGCTATCCCCTCGTAAGGGATACAAACCTACTTCTCTCCCCTTAAATGGGACCTTTGGTTAATTACTGTTTATACTAGATGCAACAAGCAACACTAAACAAAACTCTATCACTCAAGTCCTCACTCTTAATACCGATTAGTCGCCGGGGTCAGGCGAACGGGTTATTAGTTGATAGCGCTATTTAGGTCTCACCAACCTCACACCGTGCCCGCGTATGGGATCGGGCGTGAACTAATGTACTCTGGCAACCGTCAATGATGATAGAACATTGACAAACGGGGCACTCTACGGAAACGTACGGATGAATAGTATTCGGTATTGTAAAAACAGTTTAGTCGCTTACTTATGGGGTAGCTCCCCACCGCATGTATAAACGGATTAATTAACTGGTGAAACAAGTTTTTGATAATTAAAAACTGGACAACACGTGGACTCGCCAACAATTTTTGTTGATACTCTACTGCATGCTTTGCAGGTACCCAGTGATTCAGGAGCTTGCAGCTTGGGAAGTGTAGTGGTCGTCTAAACCCATGTGTTGGGTTCTAAATAATCTTGAACTATGAACTTTGTTTCGAAACTATTTGGCTTGTGCTTCCGCTACTTACTTAAATTGTCATTTGAACTTAAACTATTACACCTTAATGTTTACTAACCATTTTGGTTGATGAACATTCTTACTCTTAACCAATACTCAGTATAATTGGTGGCTGGATCCTGGTCAGTCACGCCTCCAAGCGGTGGTATTCCGCACGTGGATTTTGGGGGTGTGACAGTTGAGACTGGCTGCAAGGCGGTAGACATCCTCAATATTTCCGAGCTGAGCTGCTTCAATAGAATCACGCATAGCAGGAGGTAGACCACTGATATACTTGGTTATCATGCGTTTAGGAGTAGAAACCAAGTGAGGAACGATGAAGCAGAGCTTCTTGAAGCGAGTAGTATAAGCCAGATTATCATCACCAACCTGCTTCAGGTGCCAAAACTCTTCTTCAAGCTTCAATTGTTCATGAGGAGGGCATAATTCAAGCATCATCAATTCTCGCACCTCAGCCCATGGAAGAGCATAGGCTTCTTCATTCGATCGGATGTTTCTCTCATTTGTCCACCACTCTAACGCTCTGCCTTGAAACATTCCCGTTGCACTCCTAGTCTTTAGCTGCTCTGGGCACTCACTGTTAATGAAGGTAACCTCGATGCTGTCAAACCACTCGAGCATAGCAGTCACCCCATCACTGCCCGTGAAAGACTTAGGGTTGCAAGAGACAAAATGTTTATAGTTGAACTTTGTAGACTTTTCTTTCTTCGTCTTAGAGTCAACAGAAGAGGGCGGAGTGTTCGATCCTTGGATCTCAGAGACGATCTTTGGCACGACTCGAGCGATCTGGTCGGCCATGAAGGACATCATCTTTTTTTGAGAATTTTTCCTGGATCTCTTGAGAGTGTCGGAGAGCATTCGAGAAGACATCCTAATGATCCAACAAGAGGATCGTATAAGTCTAGATTCACAAAGTCTGTAAATATAGATTCACACACGATAGATTAAAGAATCAAGATTCAACAGGATTCACATAGTTTACAATAGTTTCAACACCACAACCCAGGACCTTCGCATGGCACGTTGTACGAAGTTTGGAAACATGTAAAAAACGCTTATATATAGGAACTACCAGCGGCGTATCCACCACGCTTCGGGTATATTGCTTCCGCCTCGTACTCGGTGTCATGTTACGTGTCGTAAAACACACTCATCATCATAGATTCACATAGATTACTCCAATAGTTTCACATAGATTCCAATAGATTCCATGGGTTTCAATAGATTCAATAGATTCATAGATTCCAATAGATTCAATAGTTTCCAATAGATTCATAGATTCATGTTAATAACCCACAAACAACAAAATCCCGCATGGCACGTGCTACGAAAGTTCGGCAACATGACGGAAGCACTTATATATACGAAGTACCAGCGGCATATGCACCATGCTTCAATCATGCCACGTCCCCCTCGTCATCGGTGTCACGCTTCGTTAACCACAACATTAGATTTCACCTCTTCTCACAACATAGATTTACCAAATAGAATCAATCACATAGATTAACCAAATAGATTCCACAACTCCAACCCGAGCCTACAAAACTACGAACTTCACTTAGCGCGTGGAACAAAGGTTTGGTAACATGCCAAAAACACTTATATATAGGAAGTACCAGCGGCGTATCCACCATGTTTCGGACATGCCACGTCCGCCTTGTCTTCGGCGCTAGGCTACTTTTCGTATTTTGTTTCTCGATCAACACATACTTAGATTACACATAGATTATGCTAGAGTACACATAGTTTACACATAGATCACGTTTAGTTTGTACTTAGATTACACAAGTAGTCCCTCATAGTTTTAGAATTCAACAACCTCATCACCGGTCTGCAAAACACTAAGTTTCGCATGGCACTTGGTAGGAAAGTTGGTAACATGCCTGAAACACTTATATATTGGAAGTACCAGCGGCGTATCCACCATGTTTCAGACACGTCACTTCTGTCTCGTATTTCTATGACATGTTCCGTTTAGTGTTTTACAACCACATTAACGCATAGACTCATCAGATAGATTCACATAGTATCATAGTCGATCAAGGTTCCCACATAGGCTATCATGATAGAATAAAGCTTCATAAATTTAGTTTGATTCTGAGATTACGATTAATGTCTTAGATTGTGGACATACGTGCGAATTGAGTGAAAAGCCTCAAAACAAACGAAGAATCAAGTTTCAAACCTCACATAAAAATCAAGATAACATAAAAGATAGGCTCATATAACATAGATTGTTCCGGGTAGAGGAGCGACGACTAACCAAAGTGATTCGAACTCCTTTCGAATTGAGGCAACGTGTCTTGACTTACTTAGATAAATACGTCATCGATGTTAGGCCTACGATATTCGTCCTTTCGGTCATTTCACGTTCCTAATTGATTGGAAGTTTCGAAACTTTGGCGAGACATAAAATCAAGGAGTGGGACTAGTTATCAAGGTCTAAGTTTCACCTCTATCTTGACAACATCGTACCCTAATAGCGTCGGTACTTATCAGCAGATAAGACCTACTAGAATATAATCAGGAAATTTCCCATCAAGGTTTCGATGTCACTCCTGACTCGAGGGCAATTTCGTGCAAAATACAAACACTGATTAGCAGTGTTTTCAAGTATCAAGTGTCTATTATGTCAGCCTTAGGAAAGGCATGTAAGTTTAGAAGGAAAATGTGCTGCTAGGAAGCAGGTACGGTAGAATGCATAAGTCTTGAACAACAGATAAGAATCAAGATTCCTAGAACTATAGACTAGGGCAAGTATTCCTACTTATCCTAATTCCCCATAGTTATGGCTCTGATACCAATCTGTCATACCCCAACCGATGGCGGAAACATCGGGGTGCGAGCGCTAAATGTTCAGATTGCTCATGAGACTCCACAACACTAAATAGTTTCATTATAATTTAGATTGATTCAAACATTGTCTAAAACCAAACATCCATCATTAAGCATCATAGTACATCAAATCTCAAATATTGTTCAAAACTTATTTATCTAGATGAGTTTCTAAGCATCATCCTAGCTTGATTCCAAGATTCCTAGCATCCTGTCAGCCTGCAACATGTATTAAAATAGGGTCAGTACAAAAATGTACCGGCGAGTATACAAGTTTGAATAATAGCATACTAGATTAAAAGCCTCATATCCATATGTAAATGTAACAAAATAGTTTCAGCCATGCTAGTGTTCGCAGTCCATCAAGTGATAGCCCAAGTATCCTGATGCTTTGTTGTTTTCCCAAGTCTCAAGGAAAACTAGAATCCTCCTAACAATACCCCCTAGAATAATGGGGAGGTGCATCTCCTATAGCGCTACTATTGTTAAGGTGGAACTACACACCCTGGATTAAACGTCCACATAGCACAAACATAATACAAGAATCACAAGTTTCACATACAAATAGGATAGAGTTTAGTTTCCAAAAGTTTCAAGAATCATAGTTTAATAGAATACATGTTACATCCCAAAGTTTAAACAAAAAGGAATCGAGTATACTCATAGTGATTGCTTACAGATCAACTGTTATTGGATCAAAGGGAGCTCTTTAGAGTTAGCCTGATTAGATTATAACAGATAAGAGTCGGGTAGAATAACGAGATTCAACCAAGTGTCGGATTAGTCATCTTGATCGGATGGCGGTTCGATCGGATTGCCATCCGATTGGGATGACTATTGTGAGTGAGTGACGGATTGACACTCGGTCGGATGGTCATTCGATCGAATGGCCATTCAATCCAAGTGTCCAGTTTCCAAATGTTCAAGTTTCTAAAAAAGTTTCTAAGTGTTAAGGATTTCAAGATTCAAGGTCACCTTGATCGGATGGCAGTTCGATCGGATGGCTATCCGATCGGATTGCCATTCGACGATCAGGACTTCAAGTTGCAAAATGTTTAAGTTTAGGAGACAATGTTACCTTGATCGGATGACAGTTCGATCGGATGGCTATCCGATCGGATTGCCATTCGATGATCAAAAGATTCACAGTATCCAAGTGTTAGGGTTAATGAGGCAAGTGTCACTCGATCGGATGGCGGTTCGATCGGATGGCTATCCTATTGGATTGCCACTCGATCTGGTTGTCCTTGTCCCGTTCCTAAACTTGTAAAGTTTCTAAGTTTCTGTTTAAGCAATGACGACGGGGTACGCATTGAGACAACGGTAAACCCATCAGTGTATAGCCGATCTGATCGGGTGGGAATCACCCCAGTCCGTTCAGCCACTCGTTCATGACGATGTTCATGTCAGAATTCATACCCCGGTCATCTTTACCGGCAACAATCCTTCTCCAAACCAACTTCAGACGAATCTTTAAGTCTACGGTCCGTTTGAATCCAGATCTCACCGTTTTTGATAAAAGTCTTAAGAAAAGATGAAGATAAACATAAGTTTTAGTTGCAAAGTATAGATTTAGTAAAGATTTAGTGTAAAAACACATGAAATTCCTTAGATTTGAGCTAGATCTTGAACGGAATGACATCACTCAACAGTTTGTATAAACCGCCATGGTGACGTCACCCTCAAGGGCTCAAATCTTAGAGATTTCAAGATGAAAAGTGAGATTTAAAAGGAGAATCATGTAGAGAATGGTGTGTAGATCAAAGATGTACAAGAATCTAGTGTAAAACGTACCGGAATCTCCAAGAAATGGAAGAAAAGAGGAGTGTGTGCATTTGGGTTGAGTGAGGCTGTCACATCAGTGAGAATGATGTGACAGGCCTATTTATAGTGTGAGAGTGAGGTGGTGCACACTGATTGGATGGCAACTCGATCGATTGGCCATCCGATCGATTGGTCATCCGATCGGATGGTCATCCGATTGGATTGCCATTCGGCCAATCCTATCCTTTCCGCGTCCCATCTTTTATTCGTTTCGCGAGTTAGATTAATCGTTGCGTATTTTTGGGTAATAGTATCACATAACTAGATTACATCATTAACACAAAAGTTTCCATAGTTTCCGCCAGTGACAAGACTCTAGTCCCTTGTTCAACCAAGTCTCAAGTTTTACGAGCCTCAAGGGTCGAGCACCAAAGTATCAAGTCTCATAGAATCTTAGAATCATAGGATCATAGTCTCATAGCATCATAGAATCATAGTCTCATAGTACCATAGAATCATAGTCTCATTCAAGTATCAAGAATCATAGCATAAGTTTCACCAAGTATCAAAATATCAACCTTACATAGTTTATGGACTAAAAGTGACAACAACTAAAAGTCTAGGGACGCAGGCGTTACAGCTAAAGCATTCAGTATAGTTTCTACAGCACTACCCAATGACATATATGTTGGCCTGTTACCTTATAACAGTGCAAAAGAGCTATGGGATGCACTCAAAGGCAATTTGGTGGGACAGAAGAGGTTATTGAAAACAACAGACAGGTGTTAAACCAAAAATATGAAACGTTTTGTCATGTTAAGGGAGAGTCATTGACTCAGCAGTTTGAAAGGTTTAGTTGTTTGATTAGTGAACTAAAACTGGTTAATGTTGAATATGCTAACTCTACTCTAAATAGTAGGTTCCTTAGATCATTACCAGAAAAGTGGGACACTATAGCCATTGTCACTAGAAATCCTGTTGGGTTCAAGGATATGAGTCTGACCCAACTTCATGGTAGGCTTCTCACATATGAAAGAGAGCTTAACCAGAAAAAAAAGTTATAGGAATCTGGAAAAGTGGCTGATGATCACTCTTTTGGTAACACAATAATTTTTGGTCAAGAAGAGTCATCTGGTGGTAGTAAGGACCAGAGTTATGATCACTATATTGACATAATTGCAGGTGGAGCCTTCAACTCTGAGCCTTACTCACGCAATTATGCTTTCAAAGCGAATGGGGAAAATCATATCTCTGATAACTTATCCTTTGAACTTAATGACCTTCAACATTTTGACCCCACTGATCTGGAAGAGATTGACATTTTGCATCAGCTTGCCTTGTTGAGTGTGAGAACAAGCAAGTTTTATAAAAGAACTAGTAGGAAGTTTTTAGGGTTGCATGGGAACTTGAAAGTTGGATTGGATAAATCAAAGATAAGTACTATAAGTGTAATAGGTTTGGTCACTTTTCTAGGGAATGTAGGAGTCAAAACAGTGGACCAATTATCACTCACCCTAGTCCAAGACCTAAAAACACCCAAAGCACTGTCCACTATTCCCAACATACCCCTGCTCCTCATAAGCAAAACACTACCCATTTTGCACACCCTGTAAACACTGTTCTTGTCCAGTATGTCCAAACCACTGTTGTTCCACAGATTTAGTATGTTCAAGCCCCTGCACCCCAGGTTCAAGTGCAAACTGCACCACAACAAGCAGCACAAACATCTGCTCCAGCAGAAGCCAGTCAACAGAGTTTCTTTACACAGGGCTTTGTTGATTAGAGTAGCTTACATGAGGACTTAACTGATGAAAATTTTGCTACAATTGCTAATCCTAATGTTTCACCTGATGAATTTTGTTTCATGGCATTAGAGAAATTACATGAAGGGAGAGAATCCGAGGAAGTGAAGTCCAGATCTGAAGTGGTGAAGATGTTGTTGAAACAATGGTTATAGCAGATATTGTTGGTGAACAGATGTTAGAAGAAAAAGAAGCTGAACCTCCGTTGGAACCTCTGGCTGATCCATGGGATGCCAGTGTATGTGACGGTGTATGTGACTGTGCCATGATGGCTGCTGCAAAGGTATCACCTCAGGTCTTAAAAGATTTGTGTCAGATAAATGCATTATTGCTTTTACTAAAATAAAAGAGGTGAATTAAAACCTTAGAAACAAGATCTTAAGCGATGAAGTACAATTTTAGAAAACTTTTAAAGAGTTGAAAAACAAATTGTTTGAAAAAGAAAATGAGATCAGCAGCTTTAAACATGAATCCAGCGTAACCAAAGACCAACTCCAAACTATGGTAGAAAAATACCAGAGTTACAAAAAGGAGCTTAAGTCCACCCAAATCACTTGTGAAAAATGGGTGGAGTCTTGTAAAGGTTATGAGCTGATGTTGGAAAAGCAGATCAAGAGCAATGTGAAATTTAGCATTAGGTTTAGGAAAAATGACCAAATTTCAGAAAACACTGCTGAAATTGATTATGTATTTGTTGAAGTTATCCCAACCAATTTGGCTGGTCAAGAGATCAAAGTCACTGATAAAAATGGAAACAAAATTGTTTTAGAAAGACCAGATGGGTTATCAAACTTTGAAGAGATAGAAAAATATCAATTCAAACCCACCTAGTCTGATGAATGTATTATCCTTGAAAACTTAAAGCCAATGGATTTTTCCAAAACTGAGGGTGTCAAAGCACCCAAGGCCAAAATCATTCATCTAAAAGACATCCCAGTAGAGGTTAAAAACTTTGTTGAAAAGAGGAAGAAAAGAGAAAAAGTGAAATACTGTTCTGTGACTTTTGTGAAAAGAAGAATCATGCTACAAAAGGCTGTTTTTTTTTCTAAAAGCTTATGATATAAACAAAACAAGTGTCATTGAGCCTGCACCTAAGTGCACAATTTGTGGAAAAATAAATCATTAAACTCAACAGTGTGTGTATCTCAAAACTTTTGAGGTTAAAAGAAAAGAGTATGCATAAAAACACTAGAGAGTCCACAAAAACCAACCCCCAAAACAAACAAACCTTTGTGCCTGGTCAAACATCTGTTACTAAACAATTGAACAAAACCTCTGTTTCCAGAGAGGTACAAGTAACAGATGCACAACCAACAAACCAATTCCCAAGAGGATATGGTCAACCATCTTACCAAAAGGTCCCTCATGCTTATGAAGCTTACAAAGGGCCGTCTAAGCCAAAAATGAATAGGCATCCTTTTGGTTATCAACAACTGACAAGAGATGGTCCACAACAGTGGTTACAAAAATCTGCTAAAAATCTGGTCAAATCCCTGACCTAACCACTTTTCATGTTCCTAGACTTGAGGCTGGCCTGTCTGTGACCCCATCCAAAGCCATTTTGGCTTTGGGGACCCACCTGAACTAATTTGTTACTTGATATGTAGGTAGCTTCTTCATGCTTAGATAGTTTATGATATGTAGGTAGTGGAGGCTCCAGGCACATGACAGGATGTAGAGCCCTACTCAAAGATTTCAAAAAAAAAAACATGGAGGGGTGATATATCCTTTGGTAACAATTCAAAAGGGAATGTGTTAGGGTCAGGGACAGTTCAGGCTGGGAAATTCAAGTTTGAAAATGTCAATCTTATTGACAATCTTAAATTTAACCTCCTTAGTGTTTCACAAATGAGTGGCAAGGGCTATATGTCATTCTTCACTAAGGAAACTTGTAAGATTGTTGGGCCATAAGTGGTTAAAATATTGAAGAAATCATAGCCGGGAGTAAAACACAGCTTGTTGCTCAAAGGAGTGGCAATGTGTATGTGGTTGATATGTTGAAAGATAAACCAATGGCTGATGCTTGTCTCTTCTCAGATGCCTCTAACAAAGAGACAGAATTATGGCACAGGAGACTTGGGCACACAAATCTGAAAACTATCACCATACTCTCAAAACAAGGCCTTGTAAGAGGTCTCCCACAAAAAGTGTTTACTTGCAATTATCATTGTGTTTCCTGTCTAAAAGGTAAACAACATAAAAGCTCATACAAGTCCATTGAAGAGTCCAAAACAACCAAGTGTTTACAAATGTTGCACACGGATTTGTTTGGCCCAGTAAAAATCATGAGTTTGAAAATGAAAAGATACAGTCTGGTTATTGTTGATGATTTTTCTAGGTTTACATGGACTTACATTTTACACTCTAAGGATGAGACCGCAGATATATTACAAGACTTTGTAAAACAGGTTGAAAAGCAATTTGACTTGCAAGTAAAAGTCTTTAGAAGTCATAATGGAACAGAGTGTAGAAACAAGGATTTGGATGAGTTCTGTGTGGCAAAAGGGATTGTAAGGCAGTACAGCATCCCAAGAACACCAGAACAAAATGGGGTGGTTGAAAGGAAAAATAGAACTTTGATTAAAGCTTCCAGAACAATGCTTGCAGGCTCAGGTTTACCCTTAACTTTTTGGGCAGAGGCTGTAAACACTGCTTGTTATGTGTAGAACAGAGTTTTAATCAACCCCAGGCATCAAAAGACTGCCTATGAAACTCTGTTCAAAATCAAACCACTGATCTCCTACTTCAAAATCTTTGGTTGCCCATGTTTTATCCTAAAATATGAATGTAAAGTTCAATGAACTTTCATCATTGAAAATCCCAGCAAATCCTTCTGAACTGTTTGACCTTGATAAATTTACATTTGAAGATATGTCTGTCAAGATTAACTCTTCAGGTACACCACAATCTTTCTCACAAGATAATGGATGTGATATTGTGATTCCACAATACAAAGTTACTAGCACCATCAGAGAAGTAGATGTTCAAAACAGCTGTCAAAACTTTGCCACTTCTGCATCAACTGTTGTTGATCAAACATCTGCCACTTCCTCAAGTCCAACCTCTGTTGATAAAAATCCATCATCTGTGGATAAAATCCAACATTGTGCCACACCCATTCCTTGTATACCTCCACCACCATCTCCAAAAGATGTTGGCTCTTCAAAATTGCCAACAGATGTTAGCTCGGATGATTAACATATGCAGCCTTCCCCATTCAATGCCATTATTTTATATAACGGGGATCTAATCTTCCTTAAATCTCATCCACCAGACCAAATCATTGGCAACATCAGTGAAGGGGTTCTCACAAGAAGTCAATCCCAAAACATCTGTCTTTTTGCAGGCTTTCTATCTCTCATCCAACCAGTCAAGTACCAAGAGGCACTGAAAGATAATAGCTGGGTAGAAGCCATGAAAGAGGAGCTCCAACAGTTTAAAAGACAACAATTATGGGAACTTGTACCACTGCCTAAGGATGTATGTCTAATTGGCACAAAGTGGGTCTTCAAGAACAAAACTGATGAAAGGGGCATTGTTGTCAAGAATAAAGCCAAGTTAGTGGTTCAAGGCTTTAGACAAGAAGAGGGCATAGATTATGATGAAACTTTTGCTCCTGTGGCAAGACTTGAAGCCATCAGAAGTTCTTAGCCTTTGCTGTCAACCACAACATCAAGGTGTATCAAATGGATATAAAATGTGCATTCTTGTATGGAAAGATACAAGAGGAGGTGTAGGTTTGTCAACCTCCTGGTTTTGAAGATGCCATTTATCCTAATCATGTCTACAAGCTCAACAAAACTTTGTATGGCTTGAAACAAGCACCAAGAGCCTGGTATGAAACTCTCTCCACCTTTCTAATTAACTCACTTACTTGATTGACTATTATTTAATAGACTGAGTTTTGATAAATAAAAATTTAAATGATCACCATGGATACCCAACAGGTAATGCAACCAAGTCAATGAAGAAGTGGGCTATGATGCAGAAGCCTATGTTAATCATTACCAAGAAGTCAATGCTTTCATAACTACCACCGAGTAACTGTTAAATAAACTCAAAGAGTGGATTTTTGATGCAGGATGCTCAAATTATATTATCGGGGAAAAAGAAAGACTCTAAATCGATAAGATATAGAGGAAGTTGAATTGTTGTCATTGTGGATAATTCAAAATATCAAATCACACAAATCGGTAATGTTGTATTCCCAAACAGCAAAGTCAACTTACGTGTAGAGAAAAAAATAGTAACCAAACAATAGATCTTTGGCATATACGACGCAGGCATGTGGGTTACAAAAAACTAGGCATCATATTGAAAAATAGGTATACTCGAACTCCAACTTTAAAAGAATGAAGTGTGTCGGATTTCAATACAAGAAGGCTCATTTACCCACTTATAACTCATCAACATGTATGACTGATTTAAAAAAAATGGGATAAGCGGGTGATGTCGGGGTTGACCCGAATTTGTGTGTGTGCGGGTTAGGATTGATATCTTTGACACGAATAATAATTTGAATTGAGTTAGGGTTGCGTTTTTCAACTCGCCAACTCACAAACCCGACATGGTTGATCAGCAGTAGAGTTATTTTACTTGGATGTCTTCGACCATGTGAAACAAACATTCACTCACATTTATGGAGTACGTTTTGGTGGTCAACAAATTAAAATTTATTTTAATATTAATATATTAGTATCTAATTTGTATTAAAGTATAAGGTCATTAATTTTTTTAATTTGAATATATTCAATATGCATTAGAATATGTAGCTTGATAAGCAAGTTGGAGTAGTATACATACATGGTTTTGTTTTCATTCCTTGTAATCGGTTCTCATTATTAGTTAAAATATGGTCGCACTAGTTCGTGCAATATGCGTGTGTGTTTAGCTTTATGATCGATTGGGTTGAGCATAACCGGCTGAAACCAGTTTAAGTCTCGATAATGTTCTTAAATCAACATTCCTAGAAAGAAATTCATGTGTAACAAGAATAGTATGAGATGAAAACCTAATAATTTAGTGAATGAGTGTAGCGTCATGGGATTCCATTTTCGTCCATTTCTCGATTTTGTTTGTACACATCAGCAAGCATCTCTTCTTTAGAGGGCAACAATATCTTCCCGGCTAATGTAAGTGCTTCCCATTTAGATTGGTATTCAAGCATTCGAAATAGAAGGCCTTGTTCTTCATAAGGATAGTAGTAAGAACAACAAAATAACATAAAATAACCGATAGAATAAAATAGGAATATTGGATTTTAAAAATCTCAACTATTCGTCGTTGGCTGCCAACAGTCATAACTTAAAAAATAACTACAGGCAGTTCTAACTATTAACATATTGGCCTCCAATGGACCCTGACTAATAGAGCCCTAACGGCGTTAGTCTCCGCTCGCCAGAAAAACGTTTTTGGCCGGAAAACTCATTTTTGGCCGGAAAACTCAACATTTTCATCCAAAACCTCTTTGTAACCATATTATGGACCTATAGGAACATTTTTTTAGTAAAAGCCCCAATTAATGAAGTCGTCGGAAAACTCTTTTTTTTCAGAAAACTTATTTTGGCCGGAAAACTCAACTTTTTGGCCGGAAAACTCAACATTTTTGTCCCAAATCTCTTTGTAACCTTAGATCGGAACTTTAGAAACCTTTTTCTAGCCAAAAACGGTTTTTCGGCGACCGGGGAAAAACAGCGTTAGGGTTCTGTTAGTCAGGGTCCATCGATTGCCAATATGTTACTAGTTGGGACTACTAGTGATTATTATTGAAGTTGAGACTGATGCCGGCCAACCAATAGCGAATATTTGGGATTATTAAAATACAATATTCTAATAAAATTGTAAATAAATGTGATGAAAGAGTCTAACGAATGACATACTATATGCTAATCCAAGGAAGGCGAGCCTAGGTGCAAGTTGTGGAAGAAAAACGTGTTTGTATAGTGGCCCAACACAATTATCGTCAACATGTACCATGTTGCATGTTCTTAAAAAGGGGAAGTGAAACTTAAACCTAAACATATAGAATCAAAACAAGATTATATCAATTTGGTTTTCATGAATTTAGAATCTAAACATGTAGTCCATACCCCGTGCAGTGTAAGATGACATCAGTGACAACAGAGTCACCGTCTTGAAACTCGACTTTCCCGTCATCAAAAACACGTTTGATCTATTATAAACGTCACTATTTATACCTTATAATTAGGGCTGTAAACGAACCAAACGTTTGGTGAACAGTTTGTGAACTGTTTGGCGGGAAGTTAGTTTGTGTTCGTTCTTTTATTAAACAAACAAACACAAACAAGAAATTTCGTTCGTTTATTTAAATGAACAAACATGAACATTCGTTAATCTATGTTCGTGAACATTCGGTAATGTGTTCGATAGTTCATTAGTGTTTTTAACTTTTATATTTTATTTAAATACTTCAAAATTCTAACAAATAAAATATTTAATAAGTGTCAATATATTATATATTTTGTTCATGAACGTTTGTTTGTGTTCGTTTGTTACCATTTGTGTTCATGAACATTAGTTTGTGCTCATTTGTGTTCATCATCGTTCGTTTTCATTCGTTGCCTAAAATTAACAAACAAACACAAACGAACACAAACAAGTTCATTTCCTTAACAAACAAACACGAACATAAAATTTCGTTCGATAAGTGTTCATGAACACATATATTTCTTAACAAACGAACACGAACAAGGACTTGTTCATGTTCGTTTGGTTCGTTTGCAACCCTACTTATAATTACCTTGAGTTAAAGAGTAAATTGCCAAAATGGTCCAGAGATTTGGTAACTTTTGGCACTTTAGTACAAAACTCAAATCTTCTGAGGTGGTCTCAATTTTGCTACCATTTTCATACAAAAGCAAAATCTGGTCAGATTTTTCAGTTAACATCTAGTTTTTTGTCTTTTTCCTCCCTGACAAAATGGTCAGATTTTTTTTAATTTGTTATAATGAAACGTTAAAAGACCATTTTGCCCTTCATTAAAATGGAGAAAAAAGACAAAAAAAACTTAATGTTAACTAAAAAATCTGACTAGATTTTGATTTTGGATGAAAATGACAACAAAATTGAAACCACATGGAACCAGATTCAAAAGGTTGGAATTTTGGACTAAAGCGGCAAAAGTGACCAAACCTCAGGGATCATTTTGGCAGTTTACTCTGAATTAAATGTACAGAGTTAATTACATTTTTCATCCATGTGGTTTGTCAAAAAAAATCACTATTTCGGTCAATTAGTTTAAAAATTGCGAAAACAATCCCTTTTGTTTCACTTTCGTAACTATTAAAGTCCACCTCCGTTAACCCCATCCAACCTGTCGTTATGTCTTTAGTGAAATGCCTAAAATGCCCTTGTTACTTTAAAAATCCTTTATATAATTAATTATACTTTAGGGATTGTTTATGTGAAATCCAATAATAAAACATACTCCCTGTGATTCTGTGAAGAATGTTTATACCATTACCACCCGTCCATTCCTGCCTTAACCACCAACACTCCACCACCATACACCAGAACCGCCATCCCCGCTGCAACTTTCCACCGTGCTAGCTACCTCCCACCGTCGATTCACCACCATTCCACCCGCTGCTCGCCATCAAACATCCCCTTAACCACCATTTCCATCGATTTACCCAAACCAAATCCCTAACCCTATCTCATTGTAGCCGCACCCCTAACTTCCACCACCATCCTCCACCGTAGTCACACCCTCCCTTGATGATCATCACCCATTGACTCACCGCCAATTTCAGCTTTATTATTTAGGGTTTGTAATTGGATCTTCATATACCTCTTCTGCATTATCCCCTTCCACTCACCCTTAAGATATGCGACCTTCGCTGGAGAATGAAGCATGAAACCCACTTTAAACAACCACTTCGACAACCTACACCGCTGCAACCAACTGCGCTGTCATCTCAACTCCCATCGAAGCACACCACTTGCTAATCGATTTGCAAGTGGATTTGATGTCCTCGAGAGCAAGAGAGAGAAAGATGAATCTGGTGTTGAGAAGCAGTCTTTCGCAGTTATGCCTTTGCCAGAGAATGAAGTCGGCTGTAGTTTTGCCGGAGGTAGTAGTTCAAGTGCTGGTTGGGTTTGATAAAGATGAAGAAAGATGAAAAATGTGTGATTTTTATAATGTTTTTAACAAAGGGCATTTTAGGCATTTCACTAAAACATAATGATAGATTGGATGGGTTAACGGAGGTGGACTGTAATAGTGACGAAAGTGAAACCATAGGGACTGTTTTTGCAATTATTAAACTAATGAACTGAAATAGTAATTTTTGACAAACCACAGGGACGAAAAACGTAATTAACTCAAATGTATAAAACTTGTATGAAGCACTAAAATTGTACCTTCGTGTGTTGCCAAATATTTTTATGTCCTTCCAACCTTGAGACTTTGATGTTTGAAGATCTCGAAGAAAGATGAACCTCTTTAGCAATGGTCGAGATTTCAGGGGATATATCATTTGCACTAGGACCACTCCCGATCACGACCACTACCTGCCAATTTGTAAAAAAAATAATTTACTACCTAAATCAAGATAATAAACATTCTTTGAAATAAAACGTGTAAATATTTAAAATAAACTTTGTTCGACTTTCAGTTTGTTTCATCTGTTGACATGTTTCTTTTAATTAAATCACCATTCGATATATTTATATATATTCACTAAAAGAAACAAAAGCATGGTAAAGATACGAACTTGATCTCGGTATGGTTCGGGAATACGATAGTTGTGACTATGTAGTTGTTTTCGTGTCCATTCCTCGATACCTGCCTTGCCAAATAGAAGTCTCAGCCTTTTGCCGTATAATATATAAGAACACTAAACTAAATTTATATTTATATACCTATATATAAGGAATGTTCCATTAAGAAGACAAATAAAACTAATTTATTTTTTCAATATAAATATTTTTGAAATATAAGAAAATTGTTAAAATACAATGTTTATTTATCTATCTTGAAATTCAAGAAAAAAAATATGAATAAAACTTGTTTATTTCTACAATCTATACATGTTCAAGTTATGTTATTAAAGAACATTATGAAATAACTAATTTAATATGTTTTTATGTATATAACATACACATCTTTTTTTTGAACGGCTAATTTCTTTAATCCTCTGTCATTTATGGGACTTCAACCCAAGACCTTACCCTTTCCAACCTAGGTGTTTTTAAAGACTTTGTCTTAGTTAATGGTCTAGCACCCCATTGGCATATAACATACCCCATTGGCATATAACATACACATTTGTTTGTAAAATATAAAAACTTTTAAAATGTATGAACAAACATAAAATTAAATATTTAGATTTCTTTTCGCACTAGAACTCTCTTCTGAAATTAACCTCACCCTATAATCGAGACCATCAAGAAACCCTTCCCACTTATAAGAAATTGAGAACCATAACAAGACAATGAGCTGATTACACATGGAAGGTATTCTCTTTCACCTTGAGGGCATTTTTGTCCAATATTAATCTAGCCACCAACGTTTAAAATTTTTAAAGAAATGTGATGATTACCTTTTTATCTCACCTCATACATTTTTTTGGAAGGCGGTAATTTTATAAAACAAGGAACATGCTTAAGAAAGATGCTCAAGCATGAATACAGTACAAGGAAGAGAAAAGAAACAGATCACAAGAACAAAGCTACAAACTAAAGTGACACCAAGTCGTCCATTCCATTTTAATCGATGCTGCCCTTGAGTAACCCACATGAACGCTAAGGCTTTGATGTCCCCCATTAGTTTAAAGACCTGATACACCTTATTTTTGAAAATTGTATCGTTTCGAGCCAACCACAGAGACCAACATACAGTGGCCACCACCGAGTAAATTGCCTTCTTCCTGTTTTCTGACATCCGGAGACTCCCAAGGAATTCCAAAAGCTCCACATGCTTAAGAGGTACCTCAGAAGAGGAATTTTTAGCCAAAGAGAAACTACAGTCCAGACTTGCTTAGCGAATTCAGAAGTAATCAAAAGATGGTCTGCGGATTCGCTCTATATGCTCGTCACCTTCAATCAAAAAGCTCGTTCTAGGGTTCCAACCAGATCTTCGAGTTATGATCATGAACAAATCATGTCCAATGGTAGGAGATTATAACAAGAGGAAAATTTTTGCTCTCCAACTCTATTTGGTTTCATGTTAAAGAAAATAGTTTTGTTTTCTGTTGCCATTTATGGGTTGTTGCACCACCAAAGGACCAACTTTGTTTTGCAAGAATAGTTTGTTAAGAAGTCATTCCACCATTAACACTTGAAGGTTATGAATTTGTATATATATGAAAAGAAAAGAAAAACTAGGTATGCTATAACAACCCTCGAAAACACACTATAACACTCCGTATACGAACATACCCTCGAAAACACCCTATAACACTCCGTATACGAGAAACTGGACCCGTATAACCTTATTTTCATAAAAAATTAAATAAAATAACAATTATATGCTGGTGGCGGCCCGCGACAGGGAAGACCTCGATGTGTCGCGGGGCGCGATGGCCTTTACTTGCCGGACACACTAGAGACACGTGTCACGTATCGTGTCAAGCCTACCTGATGAATTGCCAAGCCTAAGCCCTAGCTAGAGTGTGTGGCGGCCCGCGACAGGCATAGCTTGTGTACGTCGCGGGGCACGACAGAGTTGCAGAACTCTTATAAATAGAGTAGCAACGACACTTTTCCATTTCGCTCACATCTCTTTCTCTTTCAACTTCTATAGGCGAAAATTATACCCCTAAAACACGAAGCTTTATCCCGTTGTAAGTATTTTAAACCCCGATCACTGATTTGTTACCCTACCCGATTGATTTAGGACCCACCAACGCATGTCGAGGCTCTGTCTGACTAAGTTCGTTGGGGTTCTATCTTGTGTTGTATGGCTAAAGTGACTTGGGCTATTTTACCAACAAGTGTGCATTGTATGTTTTTAATAGAAAATAATCAGGAAAAATCAACAGGAAGCTGTAGAAATACATAAGTCTACAAAGTGAGTCATTCTCCTTTTGTCACATTTTGTGATGCCATTATTTTAAATGATTTACAAAACCCTAAATGTTTATCAGTTATAATTACAGTGATTAATTCTTTGTATTCTACATTTGCTGCCAGTATTATGGGGTTTGTATACAGTACTTGATAACCTTCACAATTGGGCACGAGTATCCAATGTGTGATATGACCATAGTCACAGATCTGCCGAGTGACAAGTACTGAATGAGTAATTGGGTAGATATAAACA
This sequence comes from Helianthus tuberosus, assembly GCA_030545235.1. Taxonomy (NCBI): domain Eukaryota; kingdom Viridiplantae; phylum Streptophyta; class Magnoliopsida; order Asterales; family Asteraceae; genus Helianthus; species Helianthus tuberosus. The sequence continues at coordinate 95,519,077 of CM060452.1, forward strand.
TTGTAATCACTCTTAATACTGTAAAGTTATAAAAGCTAATTTTTATAAACTGGAATGTACTCGCCAATATTTTTTGCTGATAAAATGTTTTTAAAACGCGTTTCAGGTAACTTAATGTGAAGCTATAACAAGCCAGCTATGGAGCACTGAAAGCTTAAAGAAAGTGGCTATAAAAGTTACCTAAATAAAAGATTATATTTTCAGCAACTAGGGTTTATCCCTATAAAGATATTATTAAACATGGGTTTTATCCCATTTGTTTATTATAAAAGTTTGGTGTTTTGAAACTTTGAAATTTATTTTCTAACTATGATCCTGATGTCTCATTTCCGCTACCAAATTAATAAACACCGATACCACCAGCTGTTGCTCGCGGCTCCCGCTCCTGGGGTAGGGGTCGGGGGGTTGCGACAGAAGGTGGTATCAGAGCCACTGGTTTAAGGGGCTGTTTGTTTACCTCTTAATGAGGCTCTTAATGGTTCAGACCTCTTACTGGTTCAGCACTTAATGGTTCAGACTGTTTGTTTCGTGAGCAAATGTCTGAATGGTTCAGACATTTGCCTCTGAATGGTTAAGCATTTTCCTGAGTCTGAATGATTAAGACCTCTAATGAGAATTGGTCAGACATTTGCCTCTGAACGGTTAAACATTATACTAGCTCTTAATGGTTCAGACATCTTACTGGTTCAGACATATTACTGGTTCAGCACTTAATCATTCAAAAGTTGTCAAACAGTCCCTAAGCCATCTAGGTGTTCTTTTAATACCTAAATTTTAACCAATTGTGTTAGAAAATAACTTATGTGTTATTCTGTGTAAAAGATACACATTATTATTTTATTATTATTTTGACAATTTTCTAGTTTACAATATGAGTGATCAGGGTACTTCTGATGCTTACCGTCAATTATCTCATTCGTCGATGAATGAAGGAACATCCCATCCAACTCCAGGATACACCACTGATTTGGAGGATATCTTTGTTTTCAAAGCCAAATCCAAAGACCCTTTTCCCCTAAAAAGAGAGGTTGGTTTAGTATAGCCAAATCGGAGAGGAGAAAAAGAATGAGAAATTTTCTGTAGTATCGTGAAACGACCTAACGAGTCGATCAGAAGAGTGCTCAGACTGAATCAGAGGCGGAATTCATTGATTCGGTCTTCGTTTAGCTTGTATTCACTAATAAATGTCTTGTTTATTGATCTTGAACAAATTTACAGTACAGAGACACTTCGACAGGGCTTCGCCGTCGGAAATCAAAAGTTACAAATGAGAAAGTTTGAAGGGTATATATAGACTAGGACCCTGACCGTTTGAAGGTGACATGCCACCCTTCAAACGGTCACCACTTTCAAACATGACCTTTTCAAACATGACCTCTTCAAACATGACCTCTTCAAACATGACCTCTTCAAACATGACCTCTTCAAACGGTCATGACTTCAAACAATCATGCTTCAAACGGTCATGCAATTATGTTTCCATATATGCATGTTATCTTCATGTGATGTCACTTGTGATGTCATATATGTGATGTCACTTGTGATGTCACATATATGATGTCATGTTTGTTCAAATCCGCAACGAACCGGAGACTTGATATAAGACGAAGTCGACAGATGTATGCACCAACATTTTCAACAACAAAGAATTGTGAATAGAGAGAGAAATACCCAGAATCCGGAGGCTAGACCCTTATGGGAAGTAGAATTGGATAGGCAATTAGCTGACTTTTATATGTTTGGGAATGTAGAAGCAAATTTTTATCTCAACCAAGTAGCAGACCCACAACTTCTACCATTATTCCTTAACCAACCCATGGAGCTAGAACAAAACCAGGAAAACCAACTTCCAATCCCAGCCTTTGATCCAAATGAGATACCAAGAATTCCAGCACCGAACCCTTTAGATCAAGATCCATGGTGGGACAACAACCGGTCAATTCAGAAAATATTGAATAACCCATATCCTTATGGAGAACCAATACCATGTTACCCTAAACTAGTGCCAGCCCCAATGCCACCAATGAGCCATGAGAACGTGGCAGAACTTCACCAGTACGGTGAAGAGTTAGTCGAAGAAGGAAATCGAATCCGCCAAATCGGAGAGAAACTTGTCTGGAAGTATGACGAGAACGAGATGTTATACTAGATACAACCAGTCGCCTAATATATATATATGTGTGTGTGTGTGTGTGTGTGTGTGTGTGTGTGTGTGTGTGTGTGTGCGTGTATTTTGTACTTTGAAAAAAAAATCAACTAAAATAGATATAAACTAATATATATCACCTATATAAATATATCGATGCATAGTTAATAGTGTTTAAATTCCAGTTATAGTTGTAATAGATGCATATACGTATATGAAAAGAGTAAAGTCGCAATGATCGACGTTTTTGGTTAAATATGCTTGAGTATTTGTTTGTTTAAATTCTGTGATATTAATACCTGATAAATGTTTACAATTCAGATGTCGAACGAAGTAAATCAGGAAATTCAGAATAATAATAATAACGGGAACCAAGTGGATAACAGTGCTATCGAACACATAGTAGCCCAAGAAATCATAGATGCTATGCCATATATTATCAACACTATTAAAAAAGCAGAAAATAATTTTGTAGTTGGAAGTAAACGTGCACCCACCGAACCAAGTCACAGTGTGAACGGAAATCATGGACCACTTATCCAAGCTCCAATTCCAAAAAGAGGAAGGACCATCTCATATGGTTGTTCTTATAAAAAATTCTTACCCTGTAAATCGATAGAATTTTCAGGCAATGAAAGAGCCATTTCAGTCTTGCGTTGGATAGAAAAGACAGAAGCAGTCTTAAAAATAAGTAAATGTTCAGATGAAGATAAGATCATGTTTGCTTCTAATCTCTTTAAGAATGCAGCCTTAGAGTGGTGGAATACCATTCTTCAGTCCAGAGGAAGTGACAGGGTATATAACATGGAATGGACCAACTTTAAGAAGATAGTTGAAAGGAAGTTCTGTCCTCCTCATGAAAAGGAGCAGATTGCCAATAAGTTCTTAAATCATAGAATGAGTGGGGTAGATTGCAGGGAATATACTACCACATTCTTTGAATATGCAAGGATAGTACCAACACTAGCCTCACCGGAACCAGTATTAATCTCTCGCTACATCTGGGGATTAATCAGTGAGATCAGACACGTAGTCAAGAAAGCTAGACCATAAATGATAGAAGAAGTAGTAGTAGAACTTGCTAACACTTTGACAGATAAATTGGTACGTACGCAAGAGGAAAACCAGAAAAAGAACCTAGCTCAAAAGATTACCCAGGAACTACGTTACGGTAACTCCTATCGAGGAAAAGGAACAGGTTCTTCCTCTGCACCCTACTGCAAGTTTTGTAAAAAGAAGCACTCAGGAAAGTGTGCAGTGTCCTGCAACTTTTGCTAGTTCCCAGGACATAAGGAAGAAGATTGTAGGAAGAAAGCTAGTGCCATAATATGCTACAATTGTGGAGAAGCTGGTCATATTAAACCGAATTGTTCGAAACGAGCTCTAGCGACAACCAACAAGGCTAAGGCAACCGAAGGACCCAAGAAAAATGCTAGAGCATTCGTTCTGACAGCTAAAGAAGCCCAGATGATTCCGGATGTGATTGCCGGTACATTTTTAGTTAATGATGTTTATGCTAATGTATTATTTGACTCTAGTGCAAACCAAATTTTTATCAATACTTCTTTCTGCAAACTTCTCAATCAACCATTAACTAAACTTCAACAAGACTGTCTGGTGGAAACGGCCAATGGAAGTTCCATCAAGATAAGTGAAATCCTGCAAGAAGCAAGAATAGAAGTTTTAAACCATAACTTTACTGCTAATCTTTTTCCAATGGATCTAGCCAGATTCGATGTCGTATTAGGAATGGATTGGTTGATAGCCAATCATGCTAGTATTTTATGTCATCAAAAGTCGGTACAACTAAGTACACCAAATGGTGAAAATATCACAATTAAAGGAGACAAGCCAACGAAAACCCCAAAGTTCATCTCTATGATAAAAGCTGCAAGTTATACAAGGAAATGAGGAATGGTGTATATGATTTCAGTAATCATTAACACCAAAGGAAAAGAATTAAAAGATATTTATGTAGTATCTAAATTCTCAGACGTTTTTCCAAAAGAATTACTTGGATTACCGCCAGATCGAGAAGTTGAATTTAGAATTCACCTAATAACAGGAACGGCACCGATTGCCAAAGCACCTTATCGACTAGAACCAACGGGGATGCAGGAATTGAAGAAACAACTTGATGAATTACTAGAGAAAGGTTTCATACAACCTAGTTCATCACCGTGGGGAGCACCGATGTTATTTCTCAAGAAGAAAGATGGATTGATGCGTATTTGCATTGATTACCGAGAACTGAATAAGATTACGAATAAAAAAAGGTACCCATTACCGAGAATCGATGATCTATTCGATCAACTTCAAGGAGCCCGATTCTTTTCCAAGATCAAGTTACGCTCAAGATATCATCAATTAAAAGTACAGGAAGAGGACATTCCTAAAACTGCTTTCAGAACAAGGTATGGTCATTATGAATTTACAGTCATGCCATTTGGTTTAACCAATGTCCCATCCACATTTATGGACATGATGAACAGGATATGTAAACCATACCTGGATAAATTCATAATTGTCTTTATAGATGATATTCTAATTTACTCTAAGAGTAAGGAGGAACATACGGAGCATTTGCATACACTTCTGACATTGTTGAGAAGAGAAAAGCTTTACGCTAAATTCTCCAAATGCTAATTCTGGTTGCAAGAAAAAATTCTCCAAATGCTAATTCTGGTTGCAAGAAATGCAATTCCTTGGACACTTGGTTAATCATGAAGGAATTCATGTGGATCCCACAAAGATCGAGGCGATTACCAAATGGAAAGTCCCTGAGTCACCAATAGAAGTAAGAAGTTTTCTTGGATTGGCAGGATATTATAGATGTTTTATTCAAGATTTCTCTAGAATAGCCATTCCATTAACCAAATTGACTTGCAAATCAGTTAAGTTTGAATGGGGACCAAAACAAGAGGAAACATTTAGGATTTTAAAACAAAGGTTAACCAATGCACCGATACTCGCTTTGCCAGAAGGAAGTGAAGGCTTTGTAGTCTACTGTGATGCCTCTAAATTAGGATTTGGATGTGTATTGATGCAACGTCATAAGGTAATTGCTTATGCCTCTAGACAGCTTAAGAAACATGAAGAGAATTATACAACCCATGATCTAGAGTTAGGAGCCATAATTTTTGCCCTTAAGATTTGATGACATTATCTTTACGGTAGTAAGTTTGTTATTTTCATGGATCATAGGATTTTAAGATATGTCTTCGGGCAAAAGGAATTAAATATGAGGCAAAGACGATGGATGGAAATTCTTAGTGATTATGGTTGTGATATCCAGTATCATGCAGGAAAAGCTTATGTAGTAGCTGATGCTTTAAGTCGAAAGTATCATGAAAAGCCTAAATGAGTACGCTCTTTTAGACTAAATCTACAGATGATTTACAGATAGATTTAAATGAGCAAATTAGAAAAATACAGGAAACAGCAATCAAGGACGATGCTGAAGATTTGAAATGAATGATTAAGGAATTAGAAAAAGGAGCAGATGGAATTTGGAGATTCCATAAGAAAAGAATCTGGATACCTACTCAAGGAAACCTACGAAACCGAATTATAGAAGAAGCCCACAAGTCTAAGCTACGATACATCCCGGTACTGATAAAATGTATCAAGACTTAAGAAAGAATTTCTAGTGGATAGGAATGAAAAAGGATATAGCAAATTATGTTGCTAAATGTTTAACCTGTTCCCAGGTTAAAGCTGAACATCAGAAACCTTTAGGACTACTACATCAATTGGAGATGCCAATCTGGAAATGGGAATTAATAACAATGGACTTTGTTACCAAATTACCCAAGACACGAATAGGTAATGATACAATCTGGGTGATTGTAGACAGATTAACTAAATCTGCTCATTTCTTACGAATGAAGGAAACTTTCAGTATGGAACAGTTAGCCAAGTTATATCTAAATGAAATAGTTTGATTACATGGAATTCCTTTATCTATTGCGTCTGACTGAGACAGCCGTTTTACTTCTCATTTTTGGACAAGTTTCCAAAAAGCAATGGGAACTAGATTAAATATAAGCACAGCTTATCATCCTCAAATGGACAGACAAAGTGAAAGGACAATTCAGACAATGGAAGATATGATTAGAGCCTGTGTAATTGATTTTGGAGGAAATTGGGATGATCACTTACCTCTCAGAGAATTTTCTTACAAAAACAGTTATCATACCAGCATCAATGCTGCACCATTTGAAGCCCTCTACGGACGAAAATGCCGAACCCCAGTATGTTGGGCAGAAATTGGAGAAAAGCAACTATCTGGACCAGAGATTGTGCAAGAGACAACCGATTCAAGTCAAGGAAAGACTAAAAGCCGCATGAGATCGTCAAAAGAGTGATGCGGATAACAGACGAAAACCGTTGGAATTTCAAGTTGGATACAAGGTATTATTCAAAGTTTCTCCTTGGAAAGGAGTTGTCAGATTCATTAAAAGAGGAAAGCTAAGCCCAAGGTATATTGGATCTTTTGAGATTATTAAAAGAATAGGACCAGTAGCTTATCAGCTACAATTGCTAGAGGAGATGGCAGGAATACATGATGTATTTCATGTATGTAACCTCAAAAAGTGCTTAGAAGACGAATCATTGGTAATACCTCTTCAAGATATAAAGATAAATGAGAAACTTAAGTTTGTAGAAAAGCCCTCAAATTGAAGATAGAATGATCAAGAATCTCAAACACAAGAGATTAGTTTTGGTCAAAGTGAAATGGAATTCAAAGAGAGGGCCAGAGTCCACTTGGAAACTCAAGTAAAAAATGCAAAAGAAATATCCACACCTATTCCAGTGAATCTCATTGACGAGATTTAAAACAAGGTGGGGAGGATATAACAACCCTCGAAAACACCCTATAACACCCGTATACGTAAAACTGGACCCGTATAACCTTATTTTCATCAAAAATTAAATAAAATAACAATTATATGCCGGTGGCGGCCCGCTACAGGAAAGACCTCGATGTGTCATGAGGCGCGACGGCCTTTACTTGCCGGACACACTAGTGTGACACGTGTCACGTATCGTGTCAAGCCTACCTGATGAATTGCCAAGCCTAAGCCCTAGCTAGAGTGTGTGGCGGCCTGCGACAGGCATAGCCTGTGTGCGTCACGGGGCGCGACGGAGTTGCAGAACTCATATAAATAGAGCAGCAATGACACTTTTCCATTTCGCTCACCTCTCTTTCTCTTTCAACTTCTATAGGCAAAAATTATACCCCTAAAACACGAAAGCTCTACCCCGTTGTAAGTATTTTAACCCCCGATCACTAATTTGTTACCCTACCCGATTGATTTAGGACCCACCAACGCATGTCGAGGCTCTGCCTGACTAAGTTCGTTGGGGTTCTGTCTCGTGTTGTTTGGCTAAAGTGACATGGGTTATTTTACTAACACATGTGCATTGTATGTTTTTAATAGGAAATAATCAGGAAAAATCAACAGGAAGCTATAGAATTACATAAGTCTACAAAGTGAGTCATTCTTCTTTTGTCACATTTTGTGATGCCACTATTTCAAATATTTTACAAAATCCTAAATGTTTATCAGTTATAATTACAGTGATTAAGTCTTTGTATTCTACAATTGCTACCAGTATTATGGGGTTTGTATACAGTACTTGATAACCTTCACAATTGGGCATGGGTATCCAATGTCTGATATGACCATAGTCACAGATCTGTCGAGTGACAAGTACTGAACGAGTAACTGGGTAGAAATATACATTGTAATCGCTCTTAATACTGTAAAGTTATAAAAGCTAATTTTTATAAACTGGAATGTACTCGCCAGTATTTCTTGCTGATAAAATGTTTTTAAAATGCGTTTCAGGTAACTTAATGTGAAGCTATAAGAAGCCAGCTATGGAGCACTGAAGGCTTAAATAAAGTGGCTATAAAAGTTACCTAAATAAAAGTTTATGTTTTCAACAACTAGGGTTTATCCCTATAAAGATATTATGAAACATGCGTTTTATCCCATTTGTTTATTATAAAAGTTTGGTGTTTTGAAACTCTGAAATTTATTTCCTAACTACGATCCTGATGTCTCATTTCCGCTGCCAAATTAATAAACACCGATATCATCAGCTGTTGCGTGCGGCTCCCGCTCACTGGGTAGGGGTCGGGGGTTGCGACATATGTTGTTTAATTTTCCTTTTAAATATGTTCAATTTTCTTTTAACTGGAGCCGGCATGTTGTAACTTTTTTTTCTTTTTAGAAAGCAAAAATCAAAATTTTTGTTTTATTTTTGGATTTTTAGAAAGACGTTAGATTTTTAAATTGTAAAAAAAAGTTTGGAATTCCATCATAAATGTGTTTAAATGCATTAAAAGATGTTGAGTTATTTTTTATAAATATGTATTTTGCTCTCCAGCTCTTAATAAAAGGTTTTGAAGTTTGCGCCCACCAAAAATATTTTCTGAATCTTGAAATTTCATTTTCTGGTAAATTGACTTACGAAAATAAATTTTTTTTTTGGGGGGGGGGGGGGGGGGGGAAGAACATGAAAACAAGATGGGCAATGTATGCAGGATTTGTGCAGATTCTCATTATTGATTAACACAAAGATTTTCCAAACGATGCTGATAAATACATGCTTAAGCTTCCAACTAGTCGTCTAATTATTGAATGCATGACTGTCGACTTGGTAATGATGTTCGAATGGATGTATCGAGTCGAAAGGTATCTAGTTGTCCTTGCATCATACAAGAAATTCTGAGCTCAAGTCAAAGAAACTAAAGCAAAGAAAAGGGAAGCTAAAGAACAAGAAGATCTAGCTAAAAGAGCCAAGAGCAAAGCTCACGGTAAACAAAATCTTGGATAAAGTAGTTTGAAAAATGGTAAAAAGGTAGATGCAAATCGTGAAGGTTTTCTTGGTAACAGTCATCGATCTGGTAGAACTAATGCAAAGAATGCAAGATCTTCATGCAGTTAGAGAAATGGAGAAAAGATAAAGAAGGTTGCTTCTAAAAGGCCAATGGTCATTACTAAAGAAGAAGAGCAGCTAAATGCCTTCGTTGATAACATGATCGTTGATCCAAATGAAAGCACTCTATTAAAAATCCCTCAAAGAAGAAGAAAAGGCAAACAGGTGAAGAATCATCAAAAGAAAATCAATCAGAACAAGAACCACCAGCTCCTGCCGCCAAAAGAGCAAGACCGTTTCAAGAAGCATACGAGAAACTTGCAAGAGAAATTGGCACAGCACTATAAATTTGTCTTCTAAAGAATCAGGTTGAAGATGCACGTGTGTTGAAAGAAAAAACTAAAAGAAAGAAAAAAAGAACAGAGAACTGGAGAAAGTTGTATCAAAATATATGTATCAAAATAGTCAGTGTATCTCAACTTTCAATATGTCATAATGATGAAGATGTACGAGATGATGCAGGAAGTACATAACAATGCTGGTTTGGAGAAAAAATATAACTTTGATGATCTTTTCAACTTCAACAAATTCTCAAAAGAAGAAAATGAGCGCAAAACTCAAGCTCAAGAAAGCAGAAGGTAAACAAGTGTGAAAGAAACAGAAGTTGACCCATCTGATGCTCACAATTTAGATATCGGGTCAAAAACTGCGGAAGGTGAAGAAAGTGATGAAGAATTTGTCGATCGAGATGATATGCCACCAAATTTTATTGAATGGGGTCTCAAAGCGGACACAGTGTATGAAACTGAAGAAGGAAAAAAGTTGTCGCCAAAGCGACCTAACTGGTTCTAGAAGGAAAGAGAGAAAATCCTTGACTTTCATCAAATCGTTAAAACTCACAAGACTGAAACCTACACAAGATCATTGGTTGGAAGTACTATGACTTAAAGGGATTGTTTATAGTAAAGAGAAGATGCAAAGTGATCCAACACTTCAAGGTTGGACGGGATATGAAATCTCTTCCCACTTGGGATATTCGTCAGTTAGGAAAGTTAGACCTGATAAATCCAACGAACAGTGGAACTGGGTCATGTTTCGAAGGCTTGATTACTCATGAATGTTAAAGAGGGTTCAAAGTTTTCACTCCTTAAAGACTAAGAAGGCAGGGGTTTCCAAAACCACAATGGCCCAATAACGGGTAGAGGAAGAGTTACTTGGGTGATAGATCCAGCAAAGGTTGTTACAAAGTGAAGATTCCTCCAGAGCAACCAGTGATGTTAGAAGACTTCAAGAAATGGTTTTATGATGGCAAGACCGGGGAAACAGTAATTAAGAAGACCGGGGATTCTGAAACGTATGAGTTTTTTACCCGATTGATGTGTTCATGTTTTATTTATCTGACATGGATGTGCTATTTGAAAACAAAATTCATGTGGGTTCAGGAAATGAATATTTGGAAGAAGGGATGTTGTTCTAGGGAGTCGTGGAAAGGGCAAGAGAGAAGAAAATAAATATGTTGGTGATTATTCAAAGGATTGAAGAAAGAAAGCTAAGTGTCACACCCCGATTTCCACGTGTCACCGGTGGGCCCGGTGGGGGAGTATCGTGACGTGGTTGGCAACGTAATAGTCAAACAACACAATATTTAATATGCACAGCGGAAGCAAATTTAAAGATATAATACAACCGAATAAATTATTGTAATATCAAGTATCACAATGTTCGGATGTTTATCCACAAAACGGATCGAAATAAAATATAAACAATGGTTCAACAGACTTCAGGCACCCTAAGCTTGCGAGACTTTTTATTGATGCTAAGGAGACAATCCAGCCAATTTCGTTTAGTACCTGCATTCAGTCTTTTTGGAAAATACGTCAGTTTACACTGATAAATACAATCAACTGACTCATTTTGGAAAATGATTTAAAATTGGTTTGGATGCACATGGCATCAGCATTTTTATAACTTGGGAGAATTATTTAATATTATAATCTTGTGAACGAATTACATGTTCCTTGTGCGTTCAGTAGCCCGGATCTTGTCCGGGTTAAAGATCAATAGACACACCACAATAATAGAGTTATACACTGACGGGTGTACGCCTACACCCCGTGCTCAGGTCGTGGCCATCTCGTAAGATGATGCCTAGGATATCCGGGACATGGTCATTAACCCCCCAAAGGCTTTAAGTAATCAAGACTGTTTAAACGAGCCGATCAAATTATTCAACTACCCACTCAACTGTGGAGATTTGATGCTCGATCAAGCGGATGCTATATACCGTAACCCAAGCCCGTATAGGGAAAATAAGTTAAAAGTATTTACCTGAGTAAGTATTAATCACAATAAGCAAAATGCACGTAGCTTTTACTGGTCCTCCTAATCTGGAACGAACCTACAACAAAAATGGCTTTTTAGGACCTTTTCTGTGGGACGCTTGTAAAAGTGGGTCCTAAAAAACTATTTAATAGGACTAATGAACTTTTGGGTTCCTTTTATAATATACTCTACTAAACCGGTCTCCTAAAAAACTATTTAATAGGACGGATGATTTTTTGGGGTCATATTATCATATAATTTAATAGGACACTTAAAATGTAGATCCTAATAAAGTACTTTATAGGACATTTAATTGTGAGTGTCTCATTATGTGGTACTGTATTATGACACTTGATCATCTGGGGTCCTATTATAACATAACTTAATAGGACACGTTGTAGTTAAGTCATAATTGTTCAGTGTTATAGGACCCTTTCTAGTCGAAGTCATATTATAACTTAACTTAATAGGACACTTGATACTTGGGTCTTATAACTTTAAACTTTATAGGACGTTTAATCATTGTGGTGTTATTATAATACACCGTAATAGGACACTTGATATTTGAGTCATAAAACATTAGTTTTATAGGACGCTTATTCGCTAGAGTTTTATTATAATATAACTTAAAAAGACACTTGACACTTGGATCTTATAAATTTAACCTTTATAGGACGCTTGATCATTGTGGTGTTATTATAATACACTGTAATAAGACATCTGATATTTGAGTCATAAAACATCAGTTTTATAGGACGCTTATTCGCTAGAGTTCTTGTGACAACCTGTGCTCTCGATCCCAAGTATCGAGAGAATGGTATTATTATTATTATTATTATTATTATTATTATTATTATTATTATTATTATTATTATTATTTATCAAATAATAATAACCCGCGACAGGAAAGACGAACTGTTCAACGGATGACCGAACCAAGTTTATATAATTATACGAATGTATTATATCAACCATTATATTAATGTATTCGTAAATAAAAACCGAGCATTGGGCTTGGCTAGGCACGTAAGGTATGCGGATCTACGCACTCGGGCCCAAGCCCAACCCAACACCCCAAATCTAAAACCCTACCATATAAAAACTTATTATAACCTCTAGGAGTGTGCACGGTTCGGTTATTAGGATTATCCGTAACCGTAACCGAAGTAATCGGTTAATCGGTTTGGTTAACTCGGTTAATTTGTCGGTTTTCGGTTTGGTTCGGTTAATAACCAATTCAAATAAGGGCTTATTTTTTGCTTAGAAATAGATGTAATGGAGGTATAAATACATGAAATAGATGTATAAATACATGAAATGGATGTATAAATAAATGAAATGGAGGTATAAATGCATAAATAGATGTTTAAATACATAAAATGGAGGTATAAATAAATGAAATGAAGGCATAAATAAATAAAATAGAGGTATTATTACATGAAATGAAAGTATAAAACATGAAATAAATGAAATAGAGGTATAAAAGCTAGAAATATATAAAAAATAAATGAGTCGGTTCGGTTCGGTTAATTTCGGTTAACCGATAGTAAAAAAATATCCATTAACCGACTTTTGGTTAATTCGATTTCGGTTAATTTCTGTTCGATTTTTTCGATTTTCAATTCGGTTTCGATTAACGGTTTGTACACCCCTAATATCCTCAACCCCCTTTTAGAATTCAAAATAAAATGTAAAAACCCTAATATAACTAAGATGACGATGATAATTAAGATGATGTCGGAACTGTTGATGCTCGATGATGGTGACGGTGGTTATCAACGGCAGCTGCCGACGACAACAGTTATGGTGGCAACAGCAGATGCGAACGTGGTGAAGGTGTGACTCGAGGAACGACGGCAGTGGTTGAGGCGGTGATACGTTTCGGAGGTCGGATTTTACCAACGAGTTGACGAACTGGTAAGGAATAAGTTACAGAGCTGTTTTTGTATTTGTAATATATTAGATGATTTGTATTTTCTTTGCAAACTACATGTATCTATTCTATATATCATGTCAGTGAAGATTTAGTTTCATTTTGTTCAATTATCAAATTAAATGGCAGGAGGAATTTTTAATGATATAATCTGATTCTTATCGAATCTTGATATGAAACGTGATATAAGTATTGGGAAATTACATATATTTATTCAATATATCATGTCTGTGAAATAAGGTGTGTGTATGGTGAATAGGCTGATAATAGGGGTTTCTTTATGAGAAGATTAAACATAGGTTCACTGGTTAGGATATGTTAGTGGATGCATCTTTTGTGGTTCGACCTTGCGCTCACTTGCTGACTGACCTAGTATAAATGTGATTTAAGAACTAGTTTTAGAATATTTAGCATAATCTGTTTTGTGTATGATTCAAATACGAATGTGTTGTTAATAAAAGTTGGTAGTATGGTTGACGCTTTTGGGTTTATTTTGGCAATTGAAGAGGTTGTGAATATGAGCTAGATGTTTATGGTTTGTAAAGAGTGATTAAGGTGACACTGTTTGAAGTTAGATGATAATAAAAGTTTGATAACTAACTACTGAAATTTTGCTGATGATCTTGATAATATTTAAGACATGGATTTTGGTTATATGAAAATTGGTAGTAGGTATTTGGATTGTCTGGTTTGACTGCAATGAACATGAATGATCTGCTGTTTGATTTAATCCGCCCGCACACCTTTAACATCCGCACACTTATAATGAACTGCACATTGAATAATTGTCGCACACTATTTCGTGACCACAAACACTCGTTGTATAATCTTCCTGCATAAGTACAACTATTGTTGCATGACCGCACATCAGCAGGTGGCCACACACACTCGGATGTGCCGCACACTTGCTTATCGGCCGCACAAACGCATTGGGCCAGAAACGGTGTTGGGCCGCACACCTCAAAGCTGGACCGCACATCAGCAGGTGGCCGCACACACTCGGATGTGCCGCACACTATTATGACTAGAGTTTAATAAATATTTGTTGAAAACTAAAATCTAGGTCGGAGATGAAGTTTTCCTCAAAAGCATTCTAAACTTTACCCGAGACTGTAGCAAGAGGAAGGGTCTAGAGCTTGGACCCAAATGATCTAGTTGGTGGTACAAAGATTGGACCAGAATGGTCTGAGGTAAACGTTCAAGTACTAATAAAAAAAGATGAAAACTTGGTAAGACCATATGGTTTATTTTCTACAATTCAAGATTGTATTGGTGCATCCATCGCATGACCCTATCCATTCATCTCGGTATGTATTTGTTAAACTTGTGATACAAATAATTTTAATATCATGGAACTTAATGCTTATACATGGATGGTTTATTTATAGGTAGTCCATGAGGATTGAGGACGCATGATGACTCAAGATTTTATGCTTCTTATTTCTTTAATTGCTTTTAATTTCTTTGTTAAATGTTAAGACTTTATGTTAGATAATGTTATAACTTATTTATAGTTAGTGTTTTTGTTATGAACATGCTTATTTGAAATATAATGAAGTTTTATTTCTTTCATTAGTTGATGCTATACAATAAATATTAGGATGTTATATGTTGATGGTCTGTTTATAAAATTGGTTTTATAATCTTATTTGTGATATTAGAACCATTTTCTTGATATTAAAGTAGCTATAACGTTACATCATAAGGGTCATATAAATTAATTTTTAAGAACGCTTGTATGTGTATCAAAAGATTAAAAGTAGGTAATCACATATTAGAACATTGTAAAAGTGTCCTAATATGTTCTTTTTAGGACGCTATTTAAGTAGTCTATAGACATATTATGCGACCATAAAATTGGTGTCATAATCTTATTTGGTATATTAGGACCCTTTTCTTGGTACTAAATTAGCTATAATGTTACATGATAAAGGTCCTATCAATTAATTTCTAAGGACGCTTGTAAGTGTATCAAAAGATTAAAAGTATGTAAACACATGTTAGAACATCGTAAAAGTGTCCTAATATGTTTTTGTTAGGACACGATTTTGGTTATTCAAAGACATATTACGCGACCATAAAATTGGTTTCATAATCTTATTTGAGATGTTAGGACGCTTTTTTAGTTCCGGGACTTATTACGACCCCTTTACATGAAACGCTTTTACCGTTGGTCCTATTAAATGAAAGGTCCTATAAAATAGCATTTTAGGACGCTTTTGTGCGTACTAAAAACCAAGTTTTCTTGTATTAGAATCCTAACTGGTCTTTAATTAAGCTTAAGCTTAGACCGGCTAGTTTCAAAGATACGGTACGTACGCGCGATTAAGCGAAGACCGGATAGAATGTGATTTAGACCCGACAAGTTTGAAGACTTGTTTAATATGGGTTTATTATTCACACTCTGGATTTTGAGATAAACCCGTTAAGGTTTGACCCGTTTCGGCTAATTTATGTAAACTTGTTACATAAACCGAACCGTACGCGTAATAAGCGTGACGCGTAGTCATGAGAGCTATATACAGGTTTTCTAAGTTAATTATGTCTCAATTATGTTGTGACATTAGTAAGGTGTCTTTCATTATGCCCGAAACGTGTTTAAACACAAACTAGGCCCCGTAGGGGTAGTTTGGTCATTTAAAAGTTTATAAAAGAGTTTAAATGTTTAACTGAGTTACAGGTCTGATGTGATCAGTAAATATACTCAAATTAATGAGTTATAACAGTAAGATAAAGCATATATGTGAAATTTATCATTTTTAACCATACTATGCCCTGTAGGGGTATTTTGGTAATTTCACATAAGCCGAAAAGCTCAAAACTGAAGTCTGAGTTTATCAACCTTTGCTTACTGTTAAAATATTATAATTTGCCTTATATATCAGTAGGTATCAACCCGGGTATGTCCAATATGATTTTAAAACATACCATGCGTTAAAAACGCTAATTAAGGCGATTAAAGGCCATTTCCGGGTTTGATACTTAAATCTGATATTTTTATATTTCCAGAAGGTTTAAAATAATTTATTTATCATAACTAATCAGTGGCAAAAGGTTTGGAGTCGTTTGGATATGTAAAACTCATTTTATGGCCCGTAAGGGCAAAACCGACATTTACCGAATTAAACCTACGACTATGAGTTATGCTCAGCCTAAAATCAATTAAAAATCTTTAAAAATCCCAAAATAATATATTACATCAGTGGGTAAAATATTTGATATCAAAAAGTATGTTTAAGTAGGCTATACGCTAATTGTGCCATTTTATTAACATAAAGCATTAATTTTGCGATAATGAGCATAACTCTTAATCTACAAGTCAAACTGGTGTCAAACTTTGCATACAAGTTTATATATCAGTAGCTAAGGTTTCTACACTTTTACATTTTCATAAATCACGTTTTAAGGCAATAAGGGCATAATGGTCAACATATGAGTAATTAACGGAAACATGCATATCAATTGGATAACTAATGAACTAAGGTGTATAATCACAGAGGGTTGTTCTAACATGTAAGCTAATCCAATTAAAGCTCTGAGGCATTTCTAAAACATGCCTTAACGGGTCAGAACTGAAAGTCAAAGTAAAAGTCAAACTATGTGACTTTCGGTTCCGAACCGGGTCTAAACAGGAAATTGTCAGGTTGAACATGTTTAGACATGTTCTTACACTTATTACTAAGTTATAACAATGATCCAACAGGTTGTATATGATTTATAATGTTAATTATGCATAAATGGCATTTTAGACTTCCTGTTGACTTTTTAAATAAAAGTTTGACCCGACTTTTGACCTGGTTAGAGTGATGATCAGGGGAAACCCTTTTGAGGTTTTATTACCCACATAAATACCATCTTCTATCTACTTTTAATTCGAGATATGACTGAGCCATTATTGACTAATCTCGAAGTCAAACCGTAATTATGACGGTTTGACTTTTAGCTAATTAACTAAGCTAAAAGTAATTAGAGAAGGTTAGGCAACTTACAAAGGTCCTAAGCTTGATTAGAGAACTCTTGAAAGCAGGTTGGAGCTCCAGGAATGATCAGAATGTTGAAGGAATTGGTGTGAGAATGTTTGTGACTTGAAGGCCTATTTATAGTGGTTTCAATCACCACAAAACAATGACAAACAAGTCTACCAGGTAACCACAACCTTCCAACATGTGTTCCTAGTGCCTAGGACTGTTTAGGGGTCGCCCACATTGCATTAATGTCGAAAAAGGGTCGGTTCTCCGCGTTTACAGGCTGTTGTGCCCGTTTTCTGCATCTGGGCTCCTGAGGCGGCCCGCCTCAAGTTTCTGTAATGTCCATGCGGGCCGCATGGACCTTCTGATCAGCCAAAAACGTTTTCTTGATGTTGCATCTCACCCTTTGGCCTTGCAATTTGACCCCTTATAATATACCCACAAGGGCCTTAGGACTTATACCCACTTTGCCAAGTCCCTGGACACTTCCGGTTAACCCGAAAAGTCTTAACTTTCAACGTTTGCACTTTAACCCCTCGCACACGAATTTGACCATAACTTTCTCATACGATAACGAAACTTTATGAAATTTATATCGTGCATTCTAGTGAGCATAATTAACATTTACAAAGCTTCGGGTTTGTCAAAAGGTCACTCAGAGGTATATCTTTAAACATGTTGACACATTTAACCCCTTTAGTTTGAAATCTCTCACTTTTTGCTTCGTATGATCCATGATTTATTCGTTTGATGTTATAAACATGATGTAGGGTTATTATGAAGTATATTTATTCACAGTTGACACTTAGAATACGTACATTCACATACTTTCCATGTTTGTCAACTTTAGTCCTTTTGTAAGATTCTTTCACACGTTCAAACTTTATGACACGTGTCAACACATTATAGGACGTGAATTTTCGAGGTGTTACATCCTCACCCCCTTAAAATAAATCTCGACCCGAGATTTACTGAAATAAGTAAGGGTACTTTTCTTTCATCGTGGATTCAACCTCCCACGTGAATTCGGGACCTCTATGGGCATCCCATTTGACCTTAACAATAGGCACATGCTTCCTTCGAAGCTTCTTAACCCGTCGATCCTCAATCGACAAAGGTTTTTCAACAAATCTCAAACTCTCATCTATATGCACATCTGTATGTGGTATAACCAGTGATTCGTCAGCGAAACACTTTTTCAGATTGCAGATGTGGAACACATTGTGAATTCCACTAAGCTCTTCTGGTAAGTTTAACTTATAGGCAACTGACCCGACACGTTCGATAACCTCGAAAGGTCCTATGTATCTCGGGCTTAGCTTGCCTTTCTTACCAAACCGCATCACTCCCTTCTAGGGTGACACTTTAAGTAGGACTTTGTCACCTACTTCGAAGTGAAAATCCTTACGCTTAGGATCCGCGTAACTTTTCTGCCTATCCCGGGCAGCTTTGAGTCGGTCACGAATCTGGAAAATCTTGTCCGTCGTTTCAAACACGATCTCTGGTCCTGATAACTGGACATCTCCAACTTCCGCCCAACAGACGGGCGATCTACACTTTCTACCGTATAATGCCTCAAAAGGCGCAGCCTTGATGCTGGTGTGGTAGCTATTGTTGTAGGAGAATTCGATTAACGGTAGGTTCTTATCCCAACTACCACCCAAATCGATTGCACATGCACGTAGCATGTCTTCTAACGTTTGAATAGTACGTTCACTCTGACCGTCTGTCTGAGGATGGTAAGCCATACTAAAGTTCAAACGTGTGCCCAAAGATTGCTGGAAGCTCTTCCAAAAATGTGACGTGTATCTAGTATCTCTATCAGAGATAATAGCTACAGGTATGCCGTGCAAGGCTACAATCTTATCAACGTATAACTGGGCTAACATATCGGAGCTATAAGTCTCCTTGATGGGTAAGAAATGAGCTGACTTAGTCAGTCGGTCAACTATAACCCATATCGTATCATTTCCTTTCCTGGTCTTAGGTAACTTGGTAATAAAATCCATAGTTACCATTTCCCACTTCCACGTAGGAAGTTCAGGCTGTTGTAGCAAACCTGACGGCTTTTGATGCTCGGCTTTGACTTGCGCACATGTCAAGCATTTAGCTACATGGGTGGCTACAGACTTTTTCAAGCCTATCCACCAATAATTTTCCTTTAGATCCTGGTACATCTTATCAGCTCCAGGATGAACGGAGTATTTGGAAGTATGGGCTTCCTGGAGGATAACATCTCGAAGACCTCCATAAATTGGAACCCATATTCGTCCATTTAATCGTAAAATTCCGTCCTTGCTAAGAGTTAACTGCTCCTCAGTTACTCCTAGCTTTTCGTTAGGATAGTTAGCTTCCGACACAGCTTCCTTCTGTGCAGCTAACAACCTTTCAATCAAATTATTCTTTATTTCCATGCGCTTGGCATTGATTCGGATGGGTTTCACCGTTTCCTTCCGACTCAAGGCATCGCCGACAACATTCGCCTTGCCGGGATGGTATTTGATTTCACAATCATAATCATTTAAAGTTTCCATCCAACGGCGTTGCCTCATGTTTAGTTCTTTCTGATTAAACAGATGTTGGAGGCTCTTGTGATCAGAATAGATCACATACTTGATTCCATAAAGATAATGCCTCCACAGTTTCAGTGCGAACACAACGGCACCCAATTCCAAGTCGTGGGTGGTGTAGTTCTTTTCGTGCACTTTTAACTGTCGTGATGCATAGGCAATAACCTTGCCTTTCTGCATAAGCACACACCCCATCCCGGTGTGTGATGCATCACAATAAACTACGAATTCTTCAGTGCCTTCAGGTAATGTAAGCACAGGAGCTTTGCTCAACTTCTGTTTCAAAACATCGAAGGACTCTTGCTGCTTAGGGCCCCAAACGAACTTTACTTTCTTCTTGGTCAAGGAAGTTAGGGGTGCAGCAATCCTTGAAAAATTTTCAATGAAACGCCTGTAATATCCTGCCAATCCCAGGAAGCTACGAATCTCCGTAGGCGTCTTTGGCTCTTGCCAATTCATAACAGCTTCAACTTTAGCGGGATCCACTTGGATACCACGCTCACTGACCACGTGTCCGAGAAATTGGACCTCTCGAAGCCAAAATTCGCACTTGGAAAATTTGGCGTAGAGTTTCTCCTGGTGCAGGAGTTTGAGAATACATCGAAGATGTTTCTCATGGTCAGCTTGGTTCTTTGAATAAATAAGGATATCATCGATGAAGACGATAACAAACTTATCTAATTACGGCTTGCAAACGCGATTCATGAGATCCATGAACGCAGCCGGTGCATTAGTTAGCCCAAAAGGCATCACTAGGAACTCGTAATGACCATAACGAGTCCTAAATGCGGTTTTATGTACATCTTCATCTCTGACCTTCAGTTGATGGTAGCCTGACCTCAAATCAATCTTCGAGAAATAACTGGCTCCTTGTAACTGATCGAACAAGTCATCGATCCTAGGCAAAGGATATCTATTCTTGATCGTGAACTTATTAAGCTCACGATAGTCGATGCACAGACGCATCGATCCATCCTTCTTCTTTACAAACAGGACTGGCGCTCCCCAAGGAGACGAACTAGGTTTAATGAAACCCTTGGCTAGTAATTCATCTAGCTGCGTCCTCAATTCTTTCATCTCTGTGGGCGCCAACCTATAAGGTGCTCGAGCAACAGGCGCTGCTCCGGGGATGATATCAATCCTGAATTCCACTTGCCTATCTGGTGGCAAACCAGGTAGTTCTTCCGGAAAAACTTCTGGAAATTCAGAGATGACAGGGATGTCTTCTATCTTCGGTTTAGGCTCATCAATGATCACTTGTGCCATGTAGATGACACAACCCCTCTTTAAACATTTTGAAACCTTGAGCATAGTCGCTTGCTCAGGTAGCCCATACTGGGTATCTCCCCGAATGGTAAGTGATTCACCAGACGGAGTCTTTATCACTACTTGCTTCATGTTACAGACGATTTGGGCCTGGTTATGAGATAACCAGTCCATACCCAGAACTATGTCAAAACCAGCCAACTTAAACGGAAGTAGAGACAGAGGAACAGAATGGTTCTTAATGGATATAACACATCCATCTAACACAGTTGAGACGGTTTCTATGGTTCCATCTGCTAACTCTACCTCATAATTCACTTTTAAGGTTTTGACAGGTAATTTCAGCAATTCACAAAATTTATGATCTACGAAAGACTTATCTGCGCCTGAATCAAAAAGTACTCGTGCAAAGACATCATTTACAAGGAAGGTACCTGTTATGACATTATCGTCTTGCACAGCCTCTTTCGCGTCCATTCTGAAGACTCTAGCATTAGTCTTCTTAGCCTCTTCCGGCTTCTTGTTGTACTTAGGGCAGTTGGTTTTGATGTGGCCCTTTTCATTGCAACGGTAGCACGTTGCGTCTTTTATCTTCTTGCAATCCAAGGTTTTGTGATCCGTGGACTTGCAAATACCACACGCATAAGATTTTGACTGAGTCTGTGAGTTTGACTCAAGTCTGCACTTTCCATAGTGCTGCTTCTTGCAAATTTTGCATTTGGGCTTCTCATCAGACTTATGCCCATCTTTCCTCGACTCGGATCCTTTCTTGTAATCACCGCTCCCACGGTGCTTCTTGTTCGACCTTCGTGAACCATCATCTTCACGCTTCCTCTTCTCAGCCTCTTTATTCCTCAGCGATCTCTGCCTAACCGCATCTAGAGTGAGGGATAAGAAAATGTCAGCTACTGACCTAAAAGTCGCTGGCCGAGAAGCTTTTACGCTTGCCTTGATCTCCGGGGCTAAACCACCGATAAAACGAGCGATTCTTTTTGGCTTCGGGGTTACCAAATAAGGAACCAACTGGGACATCGTATTGAAGCTCGTCAGGTAAGCTTGACAGTCAAGGTTCGTCATCACCAACGATAGAAAGTCAGATTCTATCTTCTCCACCTCATGCTGAGGGCAGAAATTTTCTTTGATAAGGGCAACAAATTGATCCCACGACATATTATACAACGGGATTTTTCCGGTGGCCTCCATCAGAGATCTCCACCATGCTAACGCTTCACCCTTGAAAGACTGCGACACAAACTTTACCACGTCTCTCTCAGCACATCCGCTGATATCTACAACCGTATCCATCTCATCTAGCCATGTCATACAGTCAATGGCTCCTTTCTCCCCAGTGAAATCCCGGGGCTTGCAAGAAACAAAATATTTATACGAGCAACCCTTGTCACGGGGCCCTTGGTTACGTATAACCTGCTGAGATGGAGCACTGTGGTTCGAGGAGTGTCGATCATCGTTATTCTTTGGGTCGTCCTTCTTGGGTGGTGGCTTTGAAGGCTGTGTAGATTGGGTCCTACTACGAGTCCCACTGTACTCTTCGTACTGCCTTTCCAAAACCTGTGTAACAGCGCCGTCTATGATCGCTTTTAATTCAGCACCCGTTAACGTAATCTGGGCGTTCTCATTTTGCTCCACTGGATGGCTATTGATTTCATTTGAGTCAGCCATTTGAATTGAACTGTTGCAGAAAACAAGGACAATATTTTATTTGGGAGTTTATTATGGAATTACCCCTTTAGGGTAACTCGTTAACCATGGTAAACAGAGACCATATTTGGTTAACTTATTAATCGTATTAATTTAGGATTTCAAATAAAATTTATCCTAATCATAAACAATAACAATATATATTAACACATAGGGCTTAGTCACATGGACAATTTAAATTATAAGCTATGATTTCAGAGAATCAAGACTTTTAAGGTTTGAACCTAGTTCATTACCCTCATCAGACAGGGAGTCATAGCTACCTTTGTCTTTTGGCTCATATGGAAGTGAGCTGGGCCCGTAGGCATCATATTACCACGTATGGTAAAATATGATCATCTTAATTGATGATCTTAACCCATGATTCAGAGATCATATAATTGGGTTTGGAATCTTCTAAAGAATCCTTATACATATAAGAATGACATGTGATTTTAACGAATCACATCTGCCAGGAGTGTTAACATGTTTTAAGATGTTAACAGGGATTTGAATCTTTTAAACAGGTCTTACCATCTTGGCCCGGTCTTATAATTGACCCTAGGCTAGGTTCCACACTCTAAGATTCTTAATTAAAAATTACATAGGCAGATTATCTCAAAAGGAATGATTTTAATTTATTTATTTCATTTATAAATTATTTATGCACAAAATGGCAAACATGAAATTCATAAAACAAACAAACATTCCATTAATTATACATAGGTTACATGTTGCCCTAAACGGGTCTTTTCCAAACAACAACCTACCCACGCAGGGGTTTTAAACAAGTACTTGCCCACGCAGGGGCTTTAAACAAACAAACTAACTAGTCCATGCAGGGACCTTAACAGATAAACATCTTACCCACGCAGGGGTTAACGGAAAAACAGACCCACGCAGGGGTCAAATCATCACACATACTATATGCCCTCGCAGGGGTTTATGGAAAGATAGGCCCACGCAGGGGCTTAAAGCAACATACAAACACACATACCCATATAGGGGCTTAACAACCAAATACACCCACGTAGGGGCTTATACAGAAAATGGAAGGATTCAATGATCCTTCTTGTTCTTCCCTTTGATCAATCCTACTAATCCTTGGAAGAAAGTCTGTCTCTCCCTGCGGTCCTCGTGAACTACCCGTTCAACTTGATTCAACCTCTGAAGGAGTTCTTCATGTTCAGGTGGTGAGAACCTAGGCGGCTGCGAATGAGTTCGAATAATCGGCCTAGGAGGTATCTGGTACCCATGTGTTGGGTACCCTACTCCCCATGGATCTCCATAGGGTCCTTGGGTGTTGTAGTTCGCTGCTACCAGGTAAGGGTCGGCCTCCGCGTAACCATAATTGTGGTGATTTGGCGGTTCAAACGGGTTGTATGCCATGGAGCCCGTATACGCTGGAATTGGGTTGTCAAAACCCATTGGCGGTGGCTGTGGAACAGCTGGCTGTGAAGGTCCACCCATTTGTGGGTCCTCCTGATGCGGTGGATAGTGACTGGCACTGGACTGACGTGGGGAACTGAAATGGAAGTCCCCTGCTCGCGACGACATTCGGGCACCGGTTCTCCTACGCCTTGGCGGTTGAGGAGGTGCCGGCTGCACTGGTGGCGGTGGAGGTGGTGGCGTAACTGCCACAAATCGGTGATCCTCAGAGGAATCTTGATGATGCTGCTGCAGCTGCTGCTGCTCATGAGGCGACGCATGGTGAGGGGGTGTATAGTACCACTCGTGCCTGGTGAACATTGCCTGGAAGCTGTCCGGACCAACATAAGGTGATCCGTGGAATGAAGATCCGTCGGAGATTTCGATCGGATGGTTTGGGGTGCGACGGGGTCCGTATCCTCGTCCATGTCGTCAGCGTTGTCGCCAGAGAAATGGTCATCTGGCCCTAGTGGGGTAAAACCCACGGGTTCTGGCACGTAGGCTACCGGGTTAAACTGGCCCCGAAAAACAGGTGTGGGGTCCCCGTAAGAATGGTGCGATAAAGATCGCTGCAATGGTATATATGAGGGTTGAGGGTTGTTCGGCTCGTAGTCCGGTTGTGGCCCATAAGGGTTTTGGACCGGCGGTGTAGAGCTGTGCGAAACGGATCGTCTCGCCGGCTCGAACAGGTTCCTCCTGTTCTGACGTGGATCGTCGCTCTCCGTAGCAGATGGAGCTCGTACATTAGACGGTCCAGCTTCATTGTCGTTGGGGGCGGTGATCGGCCCCTTTCCTCGTCCTCGTCTACGGAAAAATCTTGGAGGCATTTTGATATTCCTGTCAATAAAGCATAAGATAACAATAACAAAATGTATGCAAAATAAAGGACAACACAACTAGGTGGAATTTGTCCTATGTTATATGTCTAGACTCGAAAGTTTAGAATTGTGCAATTGTGTAACTGAGATTAAACACAAAAGGCTAGTGTTTAATTCACTCAGTGTTGGCTCTGATACCAACCTGTCACACCCCGATTTCCACGTGTCACCGGTGGGGGAGTATCGTGACGTGGTTGGCAACGTAATAGTCAAACAACACAATATTTAATATGCACAGCGGAAGCAAATTTAAAGATATAATACAACCGAATAAATTATTGTAATATCAAGTATCACAATGTTCGGATGTTTATCCATAGAACGGATCGAAATAAAATATAAACAATGGTTCAACAGACTTCAGGCACCCTAAGCTTGCGAGACTTTTTATTGATGCTAAGGAGACAATCCAGCCAATTTCGTTTAGTACCTGCATTCAGTCTTTTTGGAAAATACGTCAGTTTACACTGATAAATACAATCAACTGACTCATTTTGGAAAATGATTTAAAATTGGTTTGGATGCACATGGCATAAGCATTTTTATAACTTGGGAGAATTATTTAATATTATAATCTTGTGAACGAATTACATGTTCCTTGTGCGTTCAGTAGCCCGGATCTTGTCCGGGTTAAAGATCAATAGACACACCACAATAATAGAGTTATACACTGACGGGTGTACGCCTACACCCCGTGCTCAGGTCGTGGCCATCTCGTAAGATGATGCCTAGGATATCCGGGACATGGTCATTAACCCCCCAAAGGCTTTAAGTAATCAAGACTGTTTAAACGAGCCGATCAAATTATTCAACTACCCACTCAACTGTGGAGATTTGATGCTCGATCAAGCGGTATGCTATATACCGTAACCCAAGCCCGTATAGGGAAAATAAGTTAAAAGTATTTACCTGAGTAAGTATTAATCACAATAAGCAAAATGCACGTAGCTTTTACTGGTCCTCCTAATCTGGAACGAAGGTTTTATAATAACCTATTAGAATCCTAACTGGTCTTTAATTAAGCTTAAGCTTAGACCGGCTAGTTTCAAAGATACGGTACGTACGCGCGATTAAGCGAAGACCGGATAGAATGTGATTTAGACCCGACAAGTTTGAAGACTTGTTTAATATGGGTTTATTATTCACACTCTGGATTTTGAGATAAACCCGTTAAGGTTTGACCCGTTTCGGCTAATTTATGTAAACTTGTTACATAAACCGAACCGTACGCGTAATAAGCGTGACGGGTAGTCATGAGAGCTATATACAGGTTTTCTAAGTTAATTATGTCTCAATTATGTTGTGACATTAGTAAGGTGTCTTTCATTATGCCCGAAACGTGTTAAAACACAAACTAGGCCCCGTAGGGGTAGTTTGGTCATTTAAAAGTTTATAAAAGAGTATAAATGTTTAACTGAGTTACAGGTCTGATGTGATCAGTAAATATACTCAAATTAATGAGTTATAATAGTAAGATAAAGCATATATGTGAAATTTATCATTTTTAACCATACTATGCCCCGTAGGGGTATTTTGGTAATTTCACATAAGCCGAAAAGCTCAAAACTGAAGTCTGAGTTTATCAACCTTTGCTTACTGTTAAAATATTATAATTTGCCTCATATATCAGTAGGTATCAACCCGGGTATGTCCAATATGATTTTAAAACATACCATGCGTTAAAAACGCTAATTAAGGCGATTAAAGGCCATTTCCGGGTTTGATACTTAAATCTGATATTTTTATATTTCCAGAAGGTTTAAAATAATTTATTTATCATAACTAATCAGTGGCAAAAGGTTTGGAGTCGTTTGGATATGTAAAACTCATTTTATGGCCCGTAAGGGCAAAACCGACATTTACCGAATTAAACCTACGACTATGAGTTATGCTCAGCTTAAAATCAATTAAAAATCTTTAAAAATCCCAAAATAATATATTACATCAGTGGGTAAAAGATTTGATATCAAAAAGTATGTTTAAGTAGGCTATACGCTAATTGTGCCATTTTATTAACATAAAGCATTAATTTTGCGATAATGAGCATAACTCTTAATCTACAAGTCAAACTGGTGTCAAACTTTGCATACAAGTTTATATATCAGTAACTAAGGTTTCTAAACTTTTACATTTTCATAAATCACGTTTTAAGGCAATAAGGGCATAATGGTCAACATATGAGTAATTAACGGAAACATGCATATCAATTGGATAACTAATGAACTAAGGTGTATAATCACAGAGGGTTGTTCTAACATGTAACCTAATCCAATTAAAGCTCTGAGGCATTTCTAAAACATGCCTTAACGGGTCAGAACTGAAAGTCAAAGTGAAAGTCAAACTATATGACTTTCGGTTCCGAACCGGGTCTAAACAGGAAATTGTCAGGTTGAACATGTTTAGACATGTTCTTACACTTATTACTAAGTTATAACAATGATCCAACAGGTTGTATATGATCTATAATGTTAATTATGCATAAATGGCATTTTAGACTTCCTGTTGACTTTTTAAATAAAAGTTTGACCCGACTTTTGACCTGGTTAGAGTGATGATCAGGGGAAACCCTTTAGAGGTTTTATTACCCACATAAATACCATCTTCTATCTACTTTTAATTCGAGATATGACTGAGCCATTATTAACTAATCTCGAAGTCAAACCGTAATTACGACGGTTTGACTTTTAGCTAATTAACTAAGCTAAAAGTAATTAGAGAAGGTTAGGCAACTTACAAAGGTCCTAAGCTTGATTAGAGAACTCTTGAAAGCAGGTTGGAGCTCCAGGAATGATCAGAATGTTGAAGGAATTGGTGTGAGAATGTTTGTGACTTGAAGGCCTATTTATAGTGGTTTCAATCACCACAAAACAATGACAAACAAGTCTACCAGGTAACCACAACCTTCCAACATGTGTTCCTAGTGCCTAGGACTGTTTAGGGGTCGCCCACATTGCATTAATGTCGAAAAAGGGTCGGTTCTCCGCGTTTACAGGCTGCTGTGCCCATTTTCTGCATCTGGGCTCCTGAGGCGGCCCGCCTCAAGTTTCTGTAATGTCCATGCGGGCCGCATGGACCTTCTGATCAGCCAAAAACGTTTTCTTGATGTTGCATCTCACCCTTTGGCCCTTCCGAAAGGTCAATTGAGCTAGAAACTTGCAATTTGACCCCTTATAATATACCCACAAGGGCCTTAGGACTTATACCCACTTTGCCAAGTCCCTGGACACTTCCGGTTAACCCGAAAAGTCTTAACTTTCAACGTTTGCACTTTAACCCTTCGCACACGAATTTGACCATAACTTTCTCATACGATAACGAAACTTTATGAAATTTATATCGTGCATTCTAGTGAGCATAATTAACATTTACAAAGCTTCGGGTTTGTCAAAAGGTCACTCAAAGGTATATCTTTAAACATGTTGACACATTTAACCCCTTTAGTTTGAAATCTCTCACTTTTTGCTTCGTATGATCCATGATTTATTCGTTTGATGTTATAAACATCATGTAGGGTTATTATGAAGTATATTTATTCACAGTTGACACTTAGAATACGTACATTCACATACTTTCCATGTTTGTCAACTTTAGTCCTTTTGTAAGATTCTTTCACACGTTCAAACTTTATGACACGTGTCAACACATTATAGGACGTGAATTTTCGAGGTGTTACACTAAGAGTGGAAACAAAAAAAGAAGGAAGATCAGCGTGCCACTGCTTTATCATCTAATGTTCCCAAACCAGCTATTGAAGTCTCCTCAAGCGAACCAGCACATCAAGCAAGTCAAAATCCAACTTCATCCACATCTGAAGTTGCCGAAGAAACAAAAGATCCAAACCATGAAGCTACACGAATTCAAGCAACAACAGAGAATGCAAAAGGCTCCTCAACAAATGTTAACCATGAATCTAAAAATCAAGTCGCTAAATACGCAATGTCTAGGGGATATTGTTAGGACCGTTGGTATTCAAGTTAACATGTTCGGGATGTTTTTGGGATAATTTTAGAAGTCAAGGGGTGAAATTGTAATAGTTATATAGTATTGTAGTATGTTTGGCGGCAGTTTTGTTATGCGTGTGCTTTTATAAAAACGCAGGCAGTAGATGCATATAAAGACACTCATGCACACTATGGTTTCTTGGAGGTTTTCCTAGTGTGTGCATTGTGTGTGTTCTTATTAAACAAAGCAGTGTTTTTTTAATCTGTGAATCCAAGTGTTTATTATGTTTATCATATGGGATCCATCATCTTTCTTGCTTGATTTACATAGTGGTTTACAAGATTCATCCATTTTCATCACCTTTTTTCTTTTTCATCACTCAAACACTTAATAAATAAGGGTTGTGGCGGCGGCGACGATGGTGGTGCTGGTGATGGAGGTGGTGGAGGTGAATGTGAAGAAAAGAGAATATAGAGGATGTGTATGGTGTGTGTGTTTATAAAATTATAAATGTGTGTTTATGTATATATATATATATATATTATAATTAATATATTATTATTTTTATTTAAAGGTAAAAAAGATTTAAAAATGTGTAAATATAAACATGTATATATATTTTATATATAATATGCGTATATGTATATATATTATCTTTATAATTATTTGTTGTTTTCTATTTAAATATAAAAATTAAAAAAATTAAAATAAAAGAATAAATGGGTAAATTGCAAAAATTGTTCCTGAGGTTTAGGAATTGCCAAAATTGCCCTGAGTTAATGATACATTTTAACTGAGCTAGTGGTTTTGATGGAAATCAAAACAAAGTGAAACCTTAAGGGTCCGATTACAAAAAAAAAACCTCTTATTTTGGATGTGCCAAGATAAAGTGTCCAAATCTTACGGATGACTTTGGTATTTTACTCTTTCCAATATTTTTTTGGATATACTTTATAAAGGCCCTATACGAAAGATAAAAATTTTGAAAAAAATGTGCTATTACACATATGTACTATATCATGTATTACTCGTGTTCTAGAATGTGTTTTAGCTTAAGTTTTTTTTCAATAAAATAAGTTTTCTTATGATCCCTACCTTATACATAGGGTTAGGTTCAACGGAGAATACACAAAAGATCAAATAAGACGGTTGAGAAAAGGCTTTTAAGACGATTTTATGGAAAGCGACATATTTGAGAATTGGAATTAAATCTATTTTATTGGACCGTCTTATTTTGATTAATGAAACCGCCATATTTGAGATTTGGATTTATGAAATCTCCATTAAACCGTCATATTACACCTAATATATTAAACCGTCATATTAAGCCTATTTTATTATATGAACCCTCATATATTTCTCATTTTATTATTAAAATTTTATATATTATGTAAACTAATCGGTTCAAAAGCAATTTAAAAACAATTTGAATATGATGGTTTAATGGAAGATTGTATTAACATTTTAAATATGAAATTTAAAAACAATTTGAATATGACGGTTCAAAAGCAATTTTAAATATTATATACTAGGTTATAACCCCGTGTATTACACGGGTTAAGTAAATAAAATATCAAATAGTTAATAACGAAGATTCAACAATTATAAAATGATATTTTAAGACACTTTTCTGGTATCTGAACAAAAAATTGTTTTATGTATGATCAAAACTTGTGATGTTTGTCAAGTTTATAAATACGAAAGCATTTGAACCATCGATTAGAAAACAAATTGTATCATCGAATTTCTCACGACGTGAACCCAAGTTTTATTTAAATAACAGTGGTCTTAATTTATTAGTTCTAAAAATATTGTTGAAATGTTTAGATTAGGCATATAACAATTAGCCAATTAGATAAACTTATAGCTACAAAATAATATTTAAATTAATTAGATAAGTATAAATTATCGGTAATTATTAAGTTATATAACTTTAAAATTTAAGTATATAGACTTGTTGCATTCGTTTTTGAATAAATTTATTAGTATGATAAACGTAGTTATTATTCTTCTTGTATTTTAAATATATTAAATAAATAAATTATTTGTTAAGTAAGTAATTAATTAAATAGTAATTAATATTAAATTTTAACCTACTTAAATATAAATACTTATTTTTTATTAAAGATAATACTTGAGATAAATGTCATTTTTTTTTCAAAAACATTTATCCAAACGATTATAAATATCTTGAATTTAAACGATTTTAAATAAGTTGAAGTATTTATATGTTTCCATGCTAGCCGAACTCTTATTTTTTTTAGAAAGTGTGGAAATTTTAAATACACTCTTAATGTTTTGTTTTTGAAAGTTTAGAGTTTTTAAGTTTCGAAAATCTTAATCATTAACTTTACAAACAACTTTAATATGAAACTAATTATTAAATTTTTACTTGAAAGTTTCATCAACTTTTTTACTTAAAAGTTTAATTAACTTTAAAATTGGTGTCGGTCCAACATATTAAAAAACAAAAAATAATAGTGATAATTATTATTATTATTGGTGATTTCTAATACTATAATGGAGATTATCTGCATATTAGTTCGAATTTGTGAGGTTGACAATTTGGCATTTGATATTCTTTTAAATTCGATTCATTTGGAACATATTTTTAATAATTTAAATTAAATAATAATTATCTAGAATTAAGTAAGAGTAGATGGTCTAGAATAATAACCTAGTAATTAATATAAATAAATAATAAGATAATTTATGGAACTTTATCCATAATTTCTTAAATGTTTGAAACATATATTAAATTTAATAATTTAAATCTACCTATTATAATAAATCAAAGCCAAAAAATCCTAGGTGTCACTCCCACATCCATCCTCCATTACCTCTCTCCTATTTGTCACACCCACATTAATCTTGTCCACGTGTCATCTCATCCAATTTCTGGAATTTTTTTTTTAAGAGTTGCTAAATGCCAAAGGGCATTAATGAGGGGTAGAGACTCTCATCTTCTCTCTTCTGCAGAGGTCAAACGAACAAGCCAAGAAGAGGTAAAGAAACAATTAATGAAGGGCAGACAAAATGTTTGAATCTCCATTCTCTCTCTACCCTGACTTTCATTTCAAATTTCAAATGCCTTCTTTCATTTTGGTTCTCTCTCCCTCAAATCCAGATCCAAATGAATCATTTCAAATTTGAAATGCCTTTTTCATTTTCGTTCTCTCTCGCTCCCTCAAATCCAGATGCAAATGAAAATTTCGTTCTCTCTCTCCAACGTCTGCTCTGGTTTCAAAACTGTTCATACATTGTGTTTGTAGTTTCAGCCTTGCAGGTGGAGGCGGTGATGGTTTCAGAGGTGACGGCTAGGGTTTTCGAGAAGAAGAGGAGAGAGAGAGAGAAAAGTTGGGATGGTTTCAATGCTTTCGTTTTTATTTGATTTTTTGTTTTTATTTATGGATCCAAAAATTTCAATTTTTATAAAAATACGGTTTACATAGATTTATTAAATGTACAGTGTTACCGATCTAGGGTTTGAGGATTTGATTGATGATGAGAAAAGTGTGATGATGATTCTTAAACATGATTCTTCCTGCGATATTCATTTCCGGCGGTTTTCTCAACTCCGGTAAGTCCTTTATTCTCCGTTCTTCCCTCAAGTTTCCGTACATTTTGTCAGTTTGGATTAGCGTCTTTTCAAGTACATGTATGATGCTTTCGAGTTCATGTTGTTGTTGCTTCCAAGGTTTTAATCTTACTATCCAGTTTCATTTTTCGGTATTTCAGATGACGTTGATGGTGAGTTATGTATCAGAGATTCAGAGCAAGCCCTAACCCTAGATTTCAATAATGTCATCCAAGTAAGGTTCTGCACAATTGTTCTTCTCCATGGTTTTCTTTACGCGAGGTGATAAAACAGTAATAATTTAATTGTTTTTACCGGTAGATATGTGTTTTTCGTAGCCAGTTTTCGGTTATGTAGGATAATGATTTAGGGGTGTTTGGGGTAGTCTCACTAATCTGTTGAGAGCAAAAAAATGATTATGATTTGTTCTGATCATTTAGGGTTAAATTATTATTTTAGAAGTGGGTATGGAGGTGCCATTTGATGTAAAATATGGGAACTGTTTCTAACCAGTAGGATTATTCATCCAGTATATTAGATTATTAATTAAGATAATTTTACTGCTTTAGTTATGGGTGAAAGGAAAATAAACAGTATAGAAAAGCAAAGAGAAAGATTAAGAATAATCTGTTGAAAGTGGAAGAAAATTGTTTCGAGATAAGATAATCCGATCCATTGTAGCTTTTAAACTGTGTTTTATGAAGCTAAGTGTAGATTATCTACAATTTTGTAAATCTTATAATTTTTGGAAATGCCATTTGTAAAGCTTATAAATTTTCGGCATCTTGATACATCTGAAAAGAGTGAGTCGGCTCGGTTGAAAATGTGCCGGCCAACTCAGCTCGCTTTATAGATGTGTCGAGCCTGAGCGAGGCCTTTTAAGTGTGTTTGATGAAGCTGCCTTTTGGTGTAGGTAAATTGATTGATACTAGGTGCAGGGCAACAATTGGGATGGTATTAAACTTATGGCACATAGACAATAAGCCTAGGATGGCTGGAAATAGCCAGTGGCTCGAGCGCAGGTCTGTAGTAACCTTTCTTTATGCTATTTGTTTGGAAAAAGCTTGGCTAGAAAAAGTACCTTTTTTAAGTTTGCCGACTAAAATTTCATAGCAAACTTTTAAAAAGTCAATGGCAGTCAACCGGTGAGGGTTAATGGGGTTAACAAGTGTGCTTACATAAGTCAACTTCATTCCATTCAAAATTGATTTTTTTTATAAGCTATGCCCAATTCGTGAAGTGAAACCCGTGTTCGTTGATATGCTTTAATGAATTTAATCATCAGTTTTTTTTTCTTTCCAAAAAGTTGTGATAGTCAATTCTATTATGTAATTAAGTTTTATGTGTGAATAACTTGTGCAATTTTTAGGACTTTTTATACAGTGAGGTTCGATTATGTCTCTTAGGAATCTATAAGTTTCATGTTGTCTCTTCCTCATTTATTCTTTTAATCACCAACTGTCGAATGCAGATTCTGTTTTAAGCTTTCATGACTGACCATTGAAGTTTATGGTTCCTGATTTAAGTCGAACTCACAAATCTGTTGATTGTTTTTTTTAACTCTTTCTATTTTTAAGTTTCTAATTTCCGATTCACTGTTCAAGCCTTCCCAGTTTCAAGGGCTTCACTTTTTCCTTTTTAGACGCTATTTAATTTCATGATTCAAGCTAAGGCACTAATATATGAGTCACTATTTAATTTCATGATTCAAGTTGGGGTACTAATATATATTTGCATCAACTCGGATTTTCAGTTGTAAGTAGTAAGTATACTGCATATTTATTGTTTAAATGCTAATCAGGCTGATACAGAGAACTGAGAACTGAGAAGTCTTCTAAATATGAGATGGGTCAAGTGGGTCAAAATGAGTTGAAAGTCACCAAAAATGTTATTTAAAATGTGTTGACTGCTTGAATAGACTCACAAAAAAGGTTATCATGATTCTCTCTTTATGGCCAGGTTTGGCACTTTAAAATTTCATTTTTATTTTCAAAACATAATTTTTTTAAGTTAGGAAAAAAGAGATTAATTTGCTTTCAACTTGATTGATACAGAAAAGCACCAATGGGCATGATATTTATTCTATGTTAAAAAGGTACAACCATAATCATATCTTTTTTGTGATGCAAAATATAATTCTTAAAATTTAAAAACAAATTTTTAGTCAACAGTATTCATAAGTACCTTATGTATTATTGTTTATTTTTGTTATATACAACTCCAGTACTGTTGTTCATTTGCAGGCTAACGAAAGATCCAGGTACTGTAGATAAGTAAGACAGCCAAGTTATGAAGGAAAATATCTTCATTTGTACCTTTTCATATGTATTATTTTTGTTGTATTTTGATGTGAATATTGATGCATCTATGCACTACAGTTATGCATTTTATCGTCAATTAGTTGTATATCCCTAATTATTTGTGTACCCTAACTTAACGGATTACACTTCATCTTGTAAATTTGACATACATGCTCCATTGATCATGCACTGATACACTTTTGAAATATATTGATTAGATCCTAGGGACTGCTTTCAAGAAGGAAATGGTTGGGTTAGTTACAAGGGATTAGTTTGTTGAGAAGGCGAATGATTCATTTCAAAGCTGCAACATGCAATTTATTTTTTCTTTATTTTTATTATATTTTTGTGTTTTATACCAGGGCCAATGTGAAAAAATAGAAATATAAGGGAATATCTACTTGGTGGGTGTGTGTTCGGATAAGTAATGGGGTGGGTTTCCTGGTGTGAGTCTTGGTGTGCGTAGAAATAAATGGGCGTATATATGATAGTTTCATCAATGTTTGGGTACATCGGTTGGTGTAATGTGTGTATTTTTTTTTCTTCTATGGGTTGAATTAGTTACTTTAGTTGGGATGACCCACATAGTCAATGTGTGCAGGTTATTCATTTGGTTTAATTCGTTTAGTAGGTCTTCGGTCAAAGAACCATCACTCCTCAAACTTCGATTATAATAAAAGTGCCTCTAGAATGTGTCACAGCCTTCTAAACCACTATGTCCCTGTGTTGTCGGTTCAAAGGAAAGGTGGTGGTGGTGGCAGCAGCTCTTGACTCTAGGTCACGGATCCTCTAAATCCTCATCACCTACTATTCTAGGAAGTTTACGGTGAAAAACATTCACTTTTATACTTTTGTTTTGAATAAGCTATGTATGTGATATCAATTTTATACTTTTGTTTTGAATAAGCTGTGTATTTGATATCAAATGTTGAGTGTGTGGTACTTTAGAATTTAATCAATATATCTGGCAGTATGTGTCGAAATACGAAGGTGATTTGGTGTCTCAATCATATATAGCATATATTACTAGAATAGTAATGATATAATTATCTTTCTGTACATAAAGTGTTTCGGGTCAGCATGGATTTTGACGTGTTGTTTGTGTTAGTACGTGTCGAAATACGAAGGTGATTTGGTGGCAAATGTTTACTTTGCGGAGCATAAGCTCGTATGGGAAGTTCTCGATGGCGGGCTAAAGAATAAAATCGAGATCGATTGGGAAGTTATCATTAGCCTGAAGGCAAACTGTCCCGATAACGGGCCTGGAGCCTTGACTATTGTGGTATTTACCTTCTTTTTTGGGCGAATGCAAATTCATCTCTTAAACCGTTATTTAAACTTTAATTTCCACCGTTTGACAGTTAGAACTCATAATCCGTTAGTACAAGTTGGATGATCCAAATCAAAGGTCCGGTCCATATTCATTTGGATCCGTGTCCATCTGAAATTAAATGGGTATTTTGTAGAGAATTAATAGTATTGCAATTTCTATTACTTATTGCCATATTGAAGTAAATGCCCTAAGTAATTCAATTTCTGTTTTTTTTTCCTTCTTGGTAAGGTTTGCCAAACACGGGTCTTATAGATATAGATTTTTTTTAACACAACCCATAACCCGCAAAGCTCGCGGGCTCTAACCTAGTTAAATAATAATTATCTAATAATAGATGGTCTAGAATAATGACAAGTGTCATTTTATTGGTTTCTTTTATTATATAGTATAGATATAGATTTAATTAACATTTTAATAAGCATCTTTAAACAAAAAATTATACTAATCCTTTTATCTTTAAACAAAAACAAAGATAATATTTTTAAAATTTAAAAAAAAAATTCTATCGTTGTTTATTCTATAAGAATAGAAGATTGTATTGCAAATTCTAGAGTTCATGTTCTCAGCAAGTTCATGCCAAATCAAGGATTGTATTTGTATTGCAAATTCTAAAGTTCA
Source organism: Helianthus tuberosus (assembly GCA_030545235.1). Lineage (NCBI taxonomy): Eukaryota > Viridiplantae > Streptophyta > Magnoliopsida > Asterales > Asteraceae > Helianthus > Helianthus tuberosus. The sequence continues at coordinate 95,555,947 of CM060452.1, forward strand.
TATTCTCAGCAAGTTCAAGCCAAATCAATTCAAGTTAAAGTTCATTCTTCATTAAAACCACACCTACTCAAGTTGTTCATTCCTAGTTTTCTTTCTTGTGGATCTTCACACTTCAAGGTAACACTTATGATAATACTTTTTTTAATTTATTATTTAATGAAATCACTAATTTAAGTGGTTTTGTACATGTATTATCCTTATATAACAAAACAAGTAGATTCTTAGGAACATATATTAATTAGGCAAGAGTTAGAAATTAATTAAGTTTAAGCCATTCTGTGTTATTTTGAGGTTGAAAACCTCAATTGGATAATTAGACAAGAGATTGAATTTAACTACGTTTGTGTTAGTGGTCTTCAGCACCTTTCTCATCTATATGTTCAAACTGAACTGTGTACTTTCTAATCACATAGTTATGCCAGGTTCTATTAGAAATTATATTTTGACAATGAAAAATACACATCTATCTTATGTAATATTTTGACACTAGAAAGTAGAACTACATATACTATCCATCGTTTTCTAGATGTAGAACTTGGTTTTAAATTGTGCAATGCGCTCTGATGCGTTTTGGTCTAAAAATCCGATGCGTGATGCGCACGCATCACGTATACTGGACGTCTCTTAGTATAAAAGTACCATAAAATAATCATACATATAAAAACTACTTATAACAAACTTATAAAACATATTTAGTCTTTAAAATAACAAAACATTAATAAACATACTTGGTCTTTAAAATAACAAAACATTAATAAAACATACTTAGTTTTTTCAGAAGTCAAAACTCCAATTTCCAAGGCTTACTTTTTAGAAAAGTTATCTTTTGTGTATATTTCCAGCTGTGTAAAATAAAAAAAAAATAAAAAAAAGGAGACTCTTCATTTTCCTTCCAAAGCCAAAATAAAAACCCCCTTCATTTTACATGTTGCACGCATCAGACCACATTTTGCAAAGCTTCGCATCATGCGATATCACCGCATCACCGCCGCATCACGTAATCTGTTCGCATCGTTACACCTGATGCGCTGTTTCCACCGCAATGTGCGCATCACGCATTATGCGCGCATCATGCGCGCATTTTAAAACCAAGATGTAGAAGCATGTTATCCTCTTGATTCATTGTGGGTTGGACCTGCATATCATCCTCGGCACATTTCAATGCAATTCTAACCAGGTTTTCCATCATCTCCCGCTCAAACTCGCCACGTATCGAACCACTTACGACATTGTCAACCCAAGATTCCGAACCACTTCCGTTACCACCATCTCTCACCCTATCCCTCACCCACTTGACCACCCCACGCTCTATCTTACCATTTTCACAAGTCCCTTGCTTCTTCCCTCCTGGACCCCGACCCGTTATCATCTCCAAAACCACCACGCCGTAGCTGTACACATCGACTTTCGATGTGATTGGAAGCTTGAACACCCATTCGGGTGCCATGTAGCCTCGAGTCCCCCTAATTGTTGAGAATCTTGATTTCTTGATGTCACCTCTATCCAACACTTTTGAAAGCACGAAATCCGCAACTTCAGGATTATAGTTTCCATCCAACAATATGTTGTGAGGCTTCACATCACAATGCAGGACCCATTCCAAGCACTCGTAAATATGCCAATCCTTTTGCTGTACCTTTTGCAATATCAAAAATGATGTCCCAATCATACTAATCCTTCTAACTTTAAACAAAAAATCATACTAATCTTTTTATCTTTAAACAAAAACAAAGATAATACTTTTAAAATTTAAACAAAAAAAAATCTATCATTATTTATTCTATAAGAATAGAATAATTGTATTGCAAATTCTAAAGTTCATATCCTCAGCAAGTTCAAGCCAAATCAATTCAAGTTAAAGTTCATTATTCATTAAAACCACACCTACTCAAGTTGTTCAATCCTAGTTCGTACATTGTGGATCTTCACACTTCAAGGTAACACTTATGATAATACTTTTTTTAAATTTATTATTTAATGAAATCACTAATTTAAAAGAATATCAACTACAGTTTAACACTCAACTGTCAACAATATTCCTGTGCATAAAGCATAACCATCGAATAATGTGAATCAAAGGCCTCAGTCTTCCCTAAAACGCATCACTGTTTTCAGTCAGGCGAATTGAAAACCAACTTAAATCTGGCTTGATGATGTGTTGCATCTTCTAAACCTTCAGCTATACACTCCTTCCATTCAAAATTTACCAAATAAAATTTATAAATTTTATCCAAGCATACATTATTTAGTTGTTTGTAGTACCTCATTCCTAATACAAACTCAACTACAGTTTCACACTACTCACCTGTCAACAAAATTCATGTGCATAACCATCAATAATGTGAATAGGCAAACGTATAAAAGTTACATTATTTTACACATTTAAAAGCTAGCTCAATACTTCCCCAGATCCACACACACAAACCTCCTTATCACCCATTACCTTCGCATTCAAACCTGCAACAAAATCCAGATTCTCACATCTTACGTTCACTTTCCTACATCTGACCTAAACAACCCTAAAACATAACCGTTCAACAAAATCACTTTGAGGATCTCTAAAGTCTAAGCTAATCCACTGTACCCACCATTGAAAACAATCCCCCAAATCTCTAAAGTCTGACCTAATCTGCAGATAGATATAGAAGAAACCCTAACAAAAACAAAATCTCTTACCTAATCACCACCCATCACTGTTATTCTTCTTCTTCACAACATCATCTCCGTCACCGCGTCGGAAGACATCAACACCCATCGACGCTGCTGAAACGCTATCTCCGTAGCCGATAGGCATCAAGCATTTGATTTATACAATCAGGATAACAACTGTGATATCTGACCATCCTTGTCGTTTCAAAGCCTGCAACTGGCAGATCTAACCATATGCGGCGACAAGTTGAAGATGTGGTTAGGGTTTTGGTGAGGTTTCATTGGCGGTGGACGTCGTTGATAGTTTGGTTGTTACAGGTTGTTGCAATAGTGGGTGTGGTGGTGGGAGGTGTTGGGTTGGTGGTTGTGGCCCTGGTGGTGAAGGCTAGCTGAGAGTGAGAGAGTCAGACATATAAATGTGTTACAATATAATTAACCTTTTAAATATAAATGTGTTATAATACAACAATATAAATGTGTTATAAAAACCTTTTAAATATAAATGTGTTATAATATAATTAACTTTTTAATTTTGGTTTTTTTATTTATTATAATACTTTAACTAAACGAGTAAAAAGACTAAGATACCCTTGTCTGACCGGACTTAACAAGAAAACTTAACTGAGTTAGGCTCAAACGACATGTTGTGCAAGATTTTGAAACATTAAGTACAAAACTCGTCAAGTTTTGCGTTAAAGGATACCGTCTGAAATTTGATACAAACATAAAGGACAAAACTTGTATATTAATTTCCGTTGATTCATCCACGTCATACTTAATATTTCAATTCAAACCTACTTTTTTTTGTTTGGTTATGCATTTCAGATGGATCGTAACTATTGGATGTATGAAATTAGACGTACTGACCCAAGATTTGTGACCAACATGAAACTTTTTCTTAAGATTGCTCATGAGGATCTTGTGAAAAAAGGAAACGAACTTGTTCCGTGTCCTTGTATGGAATGTAAAAATTTTACCGACTTCAAGGATATACGAGACATCGAGTATCATTTGTTGAGAAATGGATTTATGTTTAATTATACTTGTTGGTCAAAACACGGGGAGTCACTTGCTAATCGTAGCACAACCTCAATAAATTTAGGCTCTAATTATAATGATGAGAACAACGCTTCGCATATTAGAGATGACAGTGATAATTTAAACGAGGGCTATGATAATATAAACGAGGTCAACGATAATTTAAATGACATGCGCAATGATTTGGAAGCTAATGCTGATGACAGTGATATAGAAAAACTACAACAATTATTTGCCGATGAAGAAAAACCGTTATATGTTGGTTGTACAAAATTTTCTAAGCTTAGCGTTGTGTTAAAACTCTTTAACTTAGAGACAAACTACAGTTGGAGCGATAAGAGTTTTACATGTCTATTGGAGTTATTGTACGATATGCTACCCACAGACAACGAGCTACCCATATCTGTGTACCAAGCTAAGAAATTGATGTGTCCAATGGAATTAGAGGTAGAAAGAATACATGCATGTCCTAATGATTGTATGTTGTATAGAAATCAGTACGAGAAAGCTCATACGTGTGTTACATGCGGTGAATCGAGGTACAAACGTAAAAATGAAACTAATGATTATGACGACGATGTGACGAAAAACGGGCCTCCAGCTAAATTATTATGGTATTTCCCTATTATACCTAGATTAAAGGGTTTATTTGCTAATCCTAAAGAGTGAAAGTTGTTGCGTTGGCATTCCGAAGAGCGTAAGGATGATGGAAAGTTAAGACATGTGGCGGATTCACCTCAGTGGAGAAACTTTGATTACGATTATCCTGATTTTGGAAACGAGGTTAGAAATATACGATTTGGTCTTAGTTCAGATATAACAACCCTAAAGAAAACTGACACCCTCATAAATTTTTCGACACCCTAAAATATATTAGAATATCCCTATATGTCTTTAAATACACCCCGTATGTGAAAACCAAGCTCAAAATATAATTTAACATCGAAAAAAAATAGAAAAAAAATAATTAGGCTGTCGTCGGCGCGACGCCCCTAGCCGAACACGGTCGAGGGCCGCGACGACCCTTGCCACCCGCCCTCCTCCGGAAGCCGCCACATGGCAACATGTGGCAAGGCTAGAGTGGTGACGCAGCGAAGCTAGGCCCTACGCAGCCTAGTCGCGGGCCGCGAAGGCCCCTGCCTTCCTTCGCCGCGGGGCGCGACGGACCAGTCGACCAGAACTATAAATAGGGGCTGTTGGCTTTCAGTTTCTGACGCTCACATGCACTTCTTTCTCTCAAAATTCTGAGTAGTATAAGCTATACTCGGGTATAATACCCCCTAAATAACGAGATTCTGCTCCGTTGTAAGTATCATAACCCCTGGATACGTATTAGATACTCTGCCCGATTGATCTAGGGTTCCGTAACGGCTGTCGTGGTTCTGCCCGACGTAGTCGTTGGAATGCCGTCTCGGGGAGGGTATTACTAATGTTAAAATGGGTTATTATACTAACACGTGTGCATTTGTGTAATTTATAGATAATTCCCAGGGAACCCTTACAGAAAATATAAGACAGCAATGTGAGTAATCCTTCTTTTTGTGTAAACCTTTTTGTGAGTAATCTATTTTTGTTAACTGTTATTACAAAACCTCACTTAATTAATTATATATTAAGCAGTTATTGAGTATTTGTAAGAATACAATTATCATGAGTATGTTGGGGTTTTGTATACAAAATTATGTTACTGCCTTGTGAGGGGTAACATTTCCACAAGTCGGGTCTGACAGTACCATGGATGTTAATTGATATAACTTGGAAACAAATGTAATTGCGAGATCGCCCTCAATACTGTACAATGGTTTTTATTAAACTTGATTGAACTGGGATTCACTCACCAGTATTTCCCACTGACAAAATGTTTTTAAACGCGTTTCAGGTAACAAAATGTGAAAGCCAAATAGAAGCCAGCTGGACAGCACTGAAGGCTTGGAAAAGTGGCAAAAAAGTTACCTAAAAAGAAATAGATGTTTTTATTAAATAAAAATATGATTTATTCCTATAAAAATGTGTGTACTTAAAACTTGGGTTTTATCCCATGTGTTTAATATTATGAAAATGTGGTATTTTACTCTGATTAAATATTTCCTAACTACGGTCCTGATGAAAATTCCGCTGCCAAATTAGACAATACCAGATACCACCAAAACTGGTCGCGGCCGCCCGTTCCTGTATTTGAATAGGGGGACGGGGGTTGCGACATCAGACGGTATCAATCCTTTTGGAAACATGAGTAGTCGTCATAGTACTTGGCCGGTTCTTTTATGCATCTACAACCTTCCTCCATGGCTATGCATGAAAAGAAAATACATAATGATGTCATTGTTAATTCAGGGTCCAAAACAACCTGGTAATGACATTGATGTTTATTTGTCTCCTTTGATTGATGACCTTAAAACCCTATGGAGCTTAGGTGTAGACATGTACGATGCTTATGAAAAGACAAACTTTAAGTTACGCACCATGATTTTTTGCACTATAAGTGATTTCCCAGCATACGCCAATTTGTCAGGATATAGCACAAAAGGTAAACTAGCTTGTCCTGTGTGTGAAAACGAAACAAGCTCTATAAGATTAAAACATTGCAAAAAAACTGTGTATATGGGACATCGACGATTTCTTCCACGAGATCACTATTATCGAAGACTCACAGAAGAGTTTGACGGAAATGAGGAGCTCGGAAGGGCTAGGAAAGGTTTTGATGCATTTTCACGAGTAGAAAATATGAATACTGTTCTAGGAAAAAGATCTCATACCGAGACCAGAGACAATTGGAAAAAGAGGTAAATATTTTGGGATTTTCCTTACTGGAAAAGTTTGGAAGTTCGACATTGCCTAGATGTTATGCATATTGAGAAAAATGTGTGCGATAGTTTGTTGGGCCTATTGCTAAACATTCCTGGAAAAACTAAAGATGGGATTAATGTTCGTAAAGACATGGAAGAAATGGGAATACGTAAAGACCTTGCCCCTGTTGAGAGAGCTAAGAGTATTTATCTCCCACCGGCATGTTATACCATGTCACGTGAAGAAAAAAGGAAGTTTTGTCAATGTTTACACGATATTAAAGTTCCATCTAGTTATTCAGCAAATATTAAAAGGCTAGTGTCGATGAAAGAATGTAAATTGCTCGGTATGAAGTCTCATGATTGCCATGTTTTGATGACACATATGATTCCTATTGCAATTCGCGGGTTGTTACCTAAGGAAGTCCGACATACAATCACAAGACTTTGTTTGTTTTTTTAACATGATTCATTCAAAGGTTATTGATCCCGAAGTATTGGATAGTTGGGAGAAGGATATTTATATTACCTTTTGTGAACTAGAGATGTACTTTCCACCGTCCTTTTTTGATATAATGGTTCATCTAGTATCTCATATCGTAAAAGAGATAAAGTCTTGTGGTCTTGTATTCCTACGGTACATGTATCCCTTTGAAAGATACATGGGTGTGTTAAAAGGTTATGTGAGAAACAATAATCGACCAGAAGGTAGCATTGTTCAAGGGTATACATCCGAAGAGGCGACTGAGTTCTGCACAGGTATTGATATCACAACATTTATAAAATAATTGAGTTTTGTTAATCATAAATGACATTGATAAATAGTTTTCTGAAAATACAACGGCCGAGTATGTTTCTTTTCGTAAACCTACTGAGCCTGTTCATGCTTATCAACATACCAAGCCCGTTATTGCTAATAAACCTACGAAGACCGTTCATGCTAATCAATCTACCGAGCCCATTCATGATTGTTAGCATACTAAACCGATTGTTGTTGCTTCTAAACCTTCAACAGAAAAAATAAAAGTATCAAAAGAAAAAATAAAAGTATTAGAACTTTTAGAAATGGCGAGATACAGGCCTCAAAACATATATAGATTAGCACAAAAAGTGGCACTTCATTATGAAAAAGCCTTGTTTACGGTTTTTACTTCGCCAACTGGGATGTATGAGGAACGTGTTCAAGAGACGGTTGAATTTGAGGCGGTTATACAGTTATGTGTCAACGGTTGGGCGGATGTTTGCTTTGTGCATTGGTTCACAATGTATATTCTGCTAATTTTTATTTAAATATTTATGGTAGTATTTTTACAATATAATCGAGGGTTACTAATCTTATCACATTTCTTTCTACTTTTATGTCAGGTATTTATATGCAGCTAGGGAACGGGAGGGTTTAAATAATACTGTATATTTTCATCCCCGTTATATTGAAGGTGAACTTGTCTCAGATGATGGTGACTTTGTGATTGACCACATCAAAAAGGTCATCTCTTTTCATAAGGACAAACAATGGTTTATTGCACCATACATAGCCAGGTATTCAATTTTTTTCATATCAAGATCATTTATATTAAAGCTTCAACCTTCTTTTAGTTATGTTAGAATATTGTTTTTGTTTTTTATTTATAAAGTGTTTCTTAAATCAAACCATTTTACGCACGAAACACTGGGTATTAATTATACTTCAACATCATCCGGTATATAAAACTTGGAAGGGTTACATATTTGATTCATGTAAAGGTAAAGATGATGATGATTATTCATGTTACGAGATTACAACATTATTCGAACAGACCATAGAAGAAAATATGACGTGGGCTAAGGTTAAAGTAAGTTCTGATTCATTTTCTATAGCTTGTTTATTTTTAGATTTTAGTTAACTAATTGTAAGCTCAATTAACTATTTAGTGTCGTCTACAACCTAATGGATGGGAGTGCGGTTATTGTGTTATGTTGGCTATGTATGATTTTGTGATTTGTAACAGAGAACATATGGTAAGTATATTTGTACATTCCTATTTATATACGTTTAACAACAATGTGTATTAAACTATAACCTAACTTTTATCTATCTTTATGTTTTAGTTGGCAAATAATACTAACATGGTTCGTCAAGGTGAAATTGATGAATTTGTAGAGCGTACTTTGTCACGACCCCCGACCCCACCCTGGACGGAATCGGGAGCCGCGAACCAGTTCAGTGGTACCGGTGGTTATTTAGAAAAGTAGTGCAGCGGAAATTTCATCAGGACCGTGAGTTAGGAAAAATATCAGAGTTTAGAAAACACCAGATTTTATTTATTAAATAGATGGGATAACACCATGTTTTGAAAGGTAGCTTTAATATGGGATAAACCCGAATACATAAAAACAACTTTCCTTAATTTAATTTAATTGATAAATTAAGCCACTTTTGTAAGCCTTTTGGTGCCGTATCCAACTCTTATTCCGATCTACTGTAATTACCTGAAACGCGTTTTAAAAACATTTGGTCAGCAGGAAATACTGGTGAGTTCATTCAGTTTGTACAAACATGAGACATTGTTATAGATTACAGCATAAGAGCGATTACAATGGCTACTATCTTATTGTTATCTGGAGTCGTGTCACCCAAGTAGTGATGATTATCACAGTTAGGTTTGTTTACCTAACCGTGAGAAATTAGTAATGTGCACAATACCCCACTTGCCAGTGATTCAAGATAACCACGACTTAATCCCTGTAACTATAACTTTTGAAAATAATTTAAGTATTGTAAAACATTGTTGATAAAAAGAGAATGACTCACCTTGTTAGCATATAGTCTTGATTAAACAAGCATCTACTTTACAGTTCTGAATCTTCTGATGATTAAGCATCTTGTTTGATTGTAAGTGTATAGTTTAGAGTTTTCTGATAGTTATATGGTTTAACAGAGTGGAATACGTTTTAGTGTAAAACCATATCAAACCTAACGATGGTCACGAGATCAGGACCTTAACGAAATTCACAAAGTATAGTCTTTGTATAGACAGGGCTTTGGCATCCGTTTCAGAATCTTAACGAAATTCACAAAGTATAGTCTTTGTTTAGACAGCGCTTTGGCATCCGTTTCAGAATCTTAACGAAAATCACAAAGTATAGTCTTTGGCATTCGTTAGTTGGTTCCCGAATCGATCGGACATAATGTCGCATCGGTGATTATTGGTTAGAACACCAACGTATAGAGAGAGAAGATTAGAAGAAATGAGCAAAGAAAAATGAATCCTAAGCTTCCTATTTATAGGTAGGAAATATGAAATTTCTAGGAAATTTCATATACCTTTTCTAGGAAGTTACCAATACATTTTCTTGGAAGCTTACTACCCATATATATATCTTCTTATACCTTCCTTGCACCTTCCTTTGATATTATCTATCTCATATATATTTATTTTTATGTATATCTATTTAGGTGTTTAATTTACTTACTTAATTAATCTTACTTAGCTTAATTAATTTCCCTTAGCTTAATTAATCTCGCTTAGCTTAATTAATCTCGCTTAGCTGAATTAATCTCGCTTTGCTTTATTAATCTTGCTTAACTGATTAATTAATCATACTTAACTTAATTAATCATACTTAACTGATTAATTAATCTTACTTAGCTGATTAAGTTTAACTTATCTATTAAGGTTTCTTAACCGCTAAGTTATCTCAACTACTAAGTTTACTTAATCGTTAAGTATTCTAGCTTAGTAGTTCCCTGGTTACAAGTTCTAATTTCAAGCTACAATGGAACTCGTATTAGTGTATTACTCAATTCAACTTTAACGATAATCACGAGATCAAAACTCACAACGAATGACAAAGTATAGCCGTATACAGGCAGCACTTGAACATCCGTTGGATCAGTTTCAATCAAGATATAGTACCGTGTCCGTGATTAGAGTTATTACCCTGAAAACGAGCAGAGTTTCGGGTTTTAGAGTATAATACCCGAGCTATTACTTTGCTATAATAGAAGCTAAAAGAAGAAAAGAATTGAGCGACTTTCAATTGAACTCGAACTCCTTATTTATAGGGCTGGAAATGGGGCGTGTCGCGGCCCGCGTAAACTCGAAGGAACATCTACGCTGCCCGCGAGGAAGTCTAGGTCGGCTGAGTCATCAGAAGTTTCGACACGTGTCATACCACGTGGCCTTGATCGTTATCCGGTAGTTTGCATTGCTGTCGCGGCCCGCATAAGCTTGGCTTAACTCTTACGCGGCCTGCGAGCGAACCAAAAGTCTTGTTTTTCTTGATTTCTCCAAGCACGAAGGTATTTCGTGTCCGTTTCTCACACTCGGGGTGTATTTAGGAGCGTTTAGGGTTACCTTAAGGGTCCTAGGAGAGTCGTTACGTCCTCCCCACCTTGTTTTAAATCTCGTCCTCGAGATTTGGGCTATGATATCTCTTTTAGAGTTATGTCACGTCTTAGTCAATAAGAATAGTTTTAAGATGAATACGTGTTTTACAATAAATATGGCTCAATGGTTCAACCGAATTAGTTTAAGAAGTCGATGTCAAATGAATGAGATGAAATGATATAGTTTCCAAGGTGATTAGGTTTAAGTTGAAAAGATATATGATCAATAGATGTGAATATTTACAAGTTGTGAATGATTTTTAGAAACAATAGAATTCACTGTCAATAGAAAACTTACTTTGATTATTAACTGAGGAAGTCTCGGAATCAACAAGCTCGAATGAAATAGAAGTACGGAAATGATTTGTCAACTTTTGAATTATGATATGAGAAAAATCATTGGGTTGACATTTATCGAATTACAAGGATACACCGATATACAACAGAGTTTAGTGTATCATTGTCTTAACACATAGTTGTATTAAGACCACTTTCAAGGATGAGTTAAGCGAAAGGTATATATATAGATTAGCTCAAGCTACAAGTCTATACCGACGCCACAAGGTGTCGTAGTGATCGAAATAATAATAGCGGTGACTGGACGAGTTCACCGTGTTTTAAATTAAATGAAGTAAGTCCGAATGTTTGTTTTAAACAAATCTAGTAGGATTTTCGATTGAAATTGAAACAATTGAATAATGTTTTTCGATTGAAGATGATAAAGCAATAAATATCACGAAAGGCTCGATTGATGCTGTAAGAACCATTAAGAGATATACTGAAATATGACATGAATTTGTGTATCCTTATCTTAGCACACGATTGTGTTAAGATTGCTTTTATAGGATAAACCAACAAAGCGGATTCAATATAAATAAATAAATAATTAAATCCGTATATGATGTGTGCAAACGAGATTAGCGCAAGCTTCAATTTTGTGAAAACGTCACCACAAGGTGATCGTGATCAAAGAAACGATTTGATGAAGTCGAAGACCAAACAAGCCTGTTATGGTTCAAAGTAATTGAAGGGCATGTTGGGATTAATTCGAATATGATGACCTTAATCTATCATACGGGACCTTGAATTGAATACGTATTGCGAGCAAGTTCAAACAATGGAACAACGAGTTCATGTATCAATAAGAAAGTTCTGACATGGTCACAACAAAAACCATGTATGCCATTCAAAAGAAAATCGAGTTTTTCAAGAAATTTATCGATTCGATATCAAAGAGTTATCGTTTTGCAAAAAAAAAAACGCGGTTTACAATGCAAAGATCAAGTATAGCGAAACGATATTTGAGTTTTAATAAAACAACAAATTGGAATGAAGCCCTCCCATGGTCTTCATAATTCAAATTAACCACATGCGCAACAAACAATGCATGTGTGGATTTACCAAGAAATGAAACAACCAATTAAATATTCGCGATTATGAAAGAAATCCTCATGATGACCATTAGGAGAGTAGAAATGCAAAAGTCTATTTACTATGTGTAGAGGTCTGAATTTTAACAAAAGGAATTTAAGAATTTTATCTGAAAATTTTGTGTGATAACCGTTGTTAAGTGACATTAACAGGGAATGTCGAATAAAATGAAATAGGGGGATTGTAAAGGTATGTGACTTCTTTTGCAACGTCAAGAATTGGATTAGACTATGCACTGATTGTTGTGAAATCTTGTTCTGTCGTACCTCAGCAAGATTCATGTTGTTTGTAGGATCACGTGGCCAAGTGCTGCTTTTTGATTAGTAGTTCTTCCACTGATGGGATTCGCATTGGTGTCGTCATGCCTAATTATATTTTCCAAAGGTCTTGCCTTGAAAGTCGTGTGTGATATACTTCGACCTCTGTGGACGTATAATTTAAGTTTCATGTGTTTTCTTGTGCACTAGCACTACTTTACATGCTTCTTACTTGCGTTAATAGTTTATGGTAACGTATTGGAAATTCTTATACTTTTGATGGCGTCCCAACTTAAAGGGTTTCCATTGTTTATATTATCACACGAGTTACGAGGTAGATGATCAAACGAAATAATGTTTGATATCGGAATTATAGATATATGCAAGAGATTCCTGATAAAGAAATCTAGAATTATTATTGACACTTATGTTCGTGATTTATTTTAAATTGTCAATCGTTTTGGCTTTTGGAATTCCTTATAGATATACATATCTATATAATCATACATACCATTCATAAGCTCAATGTTTTTAACAGATTGATTTTTCCAAAAACAAGTCAGACATCAGGTCATGGTACTATTTAGGGAATTTTGTCACTTGTTTGACATATTATACTCCTTCTTACCCGGTTCTAGCCGGAGAGGTAACCTCATCTTGCCCGGTTCTCGCCGGAGAGGTAATTATTATGTTTCCCATAAATAGTATCTTTTCAAGATTTTAAAAGTGCCTCTTTTATTAAGGCTTTCATCCAGAATCAAGGAAATTTGTATTCCCATAACATATCTTATTCTAGACCAAGTAGTATCAATAAACAAGAATAGACAGCAATTAAGTGTTATTGCTTATTTATCGTACTTTGCAATGTTCTAATCATTATTCTTACGGCATACCAATATCTATCACATTATACTTATACAAGTAATTAGCTCATCTTGAAGCTCATATTAAGGCATCTTTCTTAAGTTCAAGTCTAAATACTATCCTGAGTGCTACCAGAAAATATCAAGTTCCTAACTCTTCGTTTAAACTTAGCTATTTTATTACAACACCTAATTGCTTAAACAACCTTGCTCTGATACCACTTCTGTCACGACCCCCGACCCCACCCTGGACGGAATCGGGAGCCGCGAACCAGCTCAGTGGTACCGGTGGTTATTTAGAAAAGTAGTGCAGCGGAAATTTCATCAGGACCGTGAGTTAGGAAAAATATCAGAGTTTAGAAAACACCAGATTTTATTTATTAAATAGATGAGATAAAACCATGTTTTGAAAGGTAGCTTTAATATGGGATAAACCCGAATACATAAAACAACTTTTCTTAATTTAATTTAATTGATAAATTAAGCCACTTCTGTAAGCCTTTTGGTGCCGTATCCAACTCTTATTCCGATCTACTGTAATTACCTGAAACGCGTTTTAAAAACATTTGGTCAGCAGGAAATACTGGTGAGTTCATTCAGTTTGTACAAACATGACACATTGTTATAGATTACAGCATAAGAGTGATTACAATGGCTACTATCTTATTGTTATCTGGCGCCGTGTCACACCCTGGTGACGATGGTCATACCACTATTGGGTCCTTTCACCCAAGTAGTGATGATTATCACAGTTAGGTTTGTTTACCTAACCGTGAGAAATTAGTAATGTGCACAATACCCCACTTGCCAGTGATTCAAGATAACCACGACTTAATCCCTGTAACTATAACTTTTGAAAATAATTTAAGTATTGTAAAACATTGTTGATAAAAAGAGAATGACTCACCTTGTTAGCATATAGTCTTGATTAAACAAGCATCTACTTTACAGTTCTTAATCTTCTGATAATTAAGCATCTTGTTTTATTGTAAGTGTATAGTTTGGAGTTTTCTGATAGTTAAACATATGGTTTAACAGAGTGGAATACGTTTTAGTGTAAAACCATATCAAGCCTAACGATGGTCACGAGATCAGGACCTTAACGAAATTCACAAAGTATAGTCTTTGTATAGACAGGGCTTTGGCATCCATTTCAGAATCTTAACGAAATTCACAAAGTATAGTCTTTGTTTAGACAGCGCTTTGGCATCCGTTTCAGAATCTTAACGAAATTCACAAAGTATAGTCTTTGGCATTCGTTAGTTGGTTCCCGAATCGATCGGACATAATATCACATCGGTGATTATTGGTTAGAACACCAACGTATAGAGAGAGAAGAATAGAAGAAATGAGCAAAGAAAAATGAATCCTAAGCTTCCTATTTATAGGTAGGAAATATGAAATTTCTAGTAAATTTCATATAGCTTTTCTAGAAAGTTACCTATACATTTTCTAGGAAGCTTCCTACCCATATATATATCTTCTTATACCTTCCTTGCACCTTCATTTGATATTATCTATCTCATATATATTTATTTTCATGTTTATCTATTTAGGTGTTTAATTTACTTACTTAATTAATCTTACTTAGCTTAATTAATTTCGCTTAGCTTAATTAATCTCGCTTAGCTTAATTAATCTCGCTTAGCTTAATTAATCTTGCTTAACTGATTAATTAATTATACTTAACTTAATTAATCATACTTAACTGATTAATTAATCTTACTTAGCTGATTAAATTTAACTTATCTATTAAGGTTTCTTAACCGCTAAGTTATCTCAACTACTAAGTTTACTTAATCGCTAAGTATTCTAGCTTAGTAGTTCCCTGGTTACAAGTTCTAATTTCAAGCTACAATGGAACTCGTATTAGTGTATTACTCAATTCAACTTTAACGATAATCACGAGATCAAAACTCACAACGAATGACAAAGTATAGCCGTATACAGGCAGCACTTGAACATCCGTTGGATCAGTTTCAATCAAGATATAGTACCGTGTCCGTGATTAGAGTTATTACCCTGATAACGAGCAGAGTTTCGGGTTTTAGAGTATAATACCCGAGCTATTACTTTGCTATAATAGAAGCTAAAAGAAGAAAAGAATTGAGCGACTTTCAACTGAACTCGAACTCCTTATTTATAGGGCTGGAAATGGGGGGTGTCGCGGCCCGCGTAAACTCGAAGGAACATCTACGCGGCCCACGAGGAAGTCTAGGTCGGCTGAGTCATCAGAGGTTTCGACACGTGTCATGCCACGTGGCCTTGATCGTTATCCGTTAGTTTGCATTGCTGTCGCGGCCCGTGTAAGCTTGGCTTAACTCTTACGCGGCCCGCGAGCGAACCAAAAATCTTGTTTTTCTTGATTTCTCCAAGCACGAAGTTATTTCGGGTCCGTTTCTCACACTCGGGGTGTATTTAGGAGCGTTTAGGGTTACCTTAAGGGTCCTATGAGAGTCGTTACATACTTTAAAGGTGTTTATATCATCTTTTGGTGACGTTGAGGATGAGAAGGATCAATGAAGGTAAGTGTATTAGTATGCGAATCTATTCATAGTGTTTTTTTTCAGTTTTTCTACATTTTTATAAATATTTGTTTAGGACACTTGAGTGAGCCTCTGAACATAGTCTTTTGATTCATTATATTGAGAATTAATTGCAAAGATGGTTAAGTCACTTTGACCCGTTCGTCTATTTGACCCCAAGGGCCTAGGCACACATATATTATTAGGGTTTCTTAGGAGCAACATATGGCTTTGTATTAATGTTGACTATAGTTGGCATGACTTATGCATTAAAATTTTCTAGATTTTGGGATCGTGTTTTATTTTATCCTAAATGTTAGCTGATAGACATTTTATTTGTTTTGATCAGTGGCAAAGGAATTCTGGTTAGCTGGTGTTACTTAGAGATTGTGGTGGATGAAGGAAGTTGCACAAAGTCAAAGGTTTTTGAAGTGTTTTTTGCATAGGTGTAAAACTGAATGATTCGATGTTTTTTTTAAGTTTTTTCTTTGTTAAATTGAATGCTTTAGACTAATGGGTCAAGATGGATTCTTTAGCTATTTATAAAACGGTTCATTATTTGGTATATCCTTTTCACATATGTGTTTGTAAATCTCATGAATCAACATGAATTGGGTGAAATATATGGATGCACCACCTAACCAACCGACTATTAGCTCCACCACAAACCGTCTTATTAGGCTTTAATATATTGCTTTATAAATATGACGGTCAACACACCGAAACCGTCTTATTAACACACCACAAACCGTCTTATTAGGCTTTAATATGAAGCTTTATATATATTAAATATGACGGTTAACAAACACAAACGTCATATTAGGCTTTAATATGGAACCTTAAAACATATCAAATATGACGGTCTATTGAAACGTCTTAAAAGGTTTTGATACCAAATATGACAGTAATGACCAAATGTGACAACCCGAATATTCAGGTTAGCACTACATAAATTCCACAAACTTTGTCGTGTGTACTTATGTTTGATCCATTAAATGTTTGTGTGCGTGTGAGTAGTTATCCATGAACTCACTTATACATGAACCCATTAGACGTATTATTTAGTCTTTTGGATTGGGCCGCAAACCCACTCGTAACACACTTCATGACCATTTGGGCCTCTCTCGTCTGGCCCACATAGTAAATCAGGCCCGACATATGTTATATATGGGTGCGGGTATTTGGTTAAGTGAACATTAGGAAGGTAGCCCACCCCTAAACCATGATTTTATGGCCGGCCCAAGTGATGGGACTTAAGCTCAGTTCAGCCAAATTATAGGCCTGATCGCCCAAGTGATTGTTATATTAGGTTCTGTCTTGTGTTGGTAATTATCTAATACTCAAATATAACCCTACCTTCCCCTAAGAGTGCATACGGCAGTAGACCCTTCCCCTTTGTGTCGAAGTCTTTTCTTCTTGGAGATCACCCTTTGTGCTTATCAAATACCAATCTCCTGGTTAGTCATTCATGCTTACTTAACTCTTGGTTTATTGTGTTCATTTATATGTAACTGATCATGAATCGTGAATGATTTAGAGTGTGGTAATAAACATGTAATATTGATTGATTTATCAAGTAGTATTAAATGATCGATAGTTGTTATTATAGTATGATTAAGATTAGTGATTATATGTGATTTGCAAAGAATAGTTGTAATATTACATGATTGGTTTATGTTCCTGATCCCATGTTAAGGATAGTTACATGAAGAGTGGTAATAATATTCGCATTATAATAGGATGTTTAATGGTTATGAGATTTCGAATGATATGTAATCGGTTGTTATGTGGTTTTGATTGATTATTTGCTTGATATAAACTTACTATTGATGATAATAGTGATGCAAGAATAACACATAATTAGGTGTGGTCACAAAGTAAGATTAGGGTAACAAGTAGAGGTGTAAAACGGGTAATGCTTAAATGGTTTGGGCTCGGATGGTTGGGTACTGGCTGTTGGGCCACCACCCGAGTGTACAGTATGCTGTTTTCTGGGCCGCACGTAGGTTAAAGGTCCACGAGTGAATGGGCCGGTGGTTTGGGTTTGGATTTAATGTATTGGGCGGGGTAGGATGTTTGGTTAAACATAACATGTGGGTTGCACATTAATTATTGGCAGAATGGGCCAGGAATGTTTGGGCCAGCAATGTTTGGGCCGAATTGTCTTGTGAGCTCACAGTAGTAATCAGATGGTTATAGTGTGTATGATGAACTAAATCATCTATGCTATGAAAATGGTTATATGAGTAGGATGTGAGTAGTTGCAATGTGTTGAGTAATGCTTGTGATTTAATGCGTGTAACAGTTTAGATGACATGAATTGATAAATGTTTTCGTGAGACATGGACACTGTTGATTGACTGATACCACTTGCACAACCTGTTTAATGCTAGTGCACTGTCTGATGAATACATGTGAAACAATACGCACTAAGCTTGTATGCGAACTGACTGTTATGTGCAACTATCATAGGATTCGATTGATCATTTCTGTTAAACGAGTAATTAATCTAACCGAGCAAATCTAAGGTGAGTTCACTGCTCTTTTCCAAGCATGCATCCCGGGGAGGGATATCGGGTAACGTTCTGGGGAGGAACGTCAGGTTAATGGGATGCTTGTTATTACACTCATTGTCTATCACATAAGACCCCTTACATCTACCGATAGTTACCGAGGAGGCAATGAGGTTATTAGTTGATAGCGCTATTAGGTTTGGCACCCTCACACCATACCGGGGAAGACAGGCGTGAACTAATTTCCTTAAAGCATGACCAATGTTTTGATAGAGACATTGGGGTTGGGCAAATACATCTTGTAGCCATCTGCGGTAATCGAGTTAATAACAACATCAAATCAAATTATTGAACTATTGAATTGTTGAACTGTTTTATACACATACCTGGTAACTAAACGCATTAACAAAACTTTGAACTCACCAGCGTCGTCTGACACACTTGTCTGCATGCTTGTAGGTCGTTAGATGTCTTGGATTGGAACTTGCTGTCTGGAGTAGCTGGAGTGGTCATGGGTCGACTGGAGGGATTCATGTGATTGAACTATTGATATCATACATTGGTTTTTGAAACAGTTTAACATTGGTTTACTATTTGCTTCCGCTGAACATGTTGGTTTTCATTTAAACTCGTTGATGGTATTTTACATTAATAATTAAGGATTTTATTTTGAAACTTGTACGCGTTCAATGTAATTAGTGGCTCGTTATTGGTACGTCACGCCGATCAGGGACATTCCATAGGTGGTATTTTGGGGGTGTGACAGTTTGGTATCAGAGCCACTGGTTATAGTGAACTTTGTTTTAAAAACGTTTTTATAAAACCATACTATAACCGAACAGTTCTGAAAACAAGGATACGACCATGACACTCAGCTCTAGACTGCAAGGTTCGTCTCTCGTATGCTCATTGTACTGCATAACTAGTGAACACTTACATATGATATTGCATGTGATTACACGTTTAGCACAACAGTATGAATTCATGTATTACTTGCATTCGTTATGTGACTGATAGGGTGGTATTTCCCTAAACATTTATGACTTACGTTTCGTGATGCTCTTTAGTTGCTACTCGAGTTTGAGGAATCATTTGACATGAGTTAGGAGGAGCTGAGATGAGCATGCAAATCACAATATTATTGTGGGTGCACACATAAAAATAATGTGGGGTGCATGCGAGTCCCAGTGAGGCTTAACAAGTGAAAAACGGGTTCCGTTCCATTATTTGATCCATGTGAAACACAACAGTCTATAGGAGTCATAGCAGTGATTGTGTCCTACTCGAACATGATTTTTTTCACTCCTTTCTGAATCCTTACGAATCTCGATGCTATCGAGTATTACCTGAACACACATTTGAACGCCTAGCGAATTGTGTAGAATGTTAGGTGCTTGTACGAACATCCCAGAGTTGGATGTTGCAGCGTCGAATGTTTGGACGATACCTTTTTACTCCTTTTCATTGGTTAGAACTCTGTGTATTGACACCTTAGATTCCGTAAGTGCGAACGTTCCAGCAACACCCTAGCAACGTACCGCGTAGTACTCAGTCAACTTGCAAGAACGATGGATAAGAGGATGAGCTTAACGCCATACCAACCTCAGTACTAAAATGACCCTGATTACCGGCAGCGAACACCAGCAAATTGACTTCAACTGAATCCTTAAACCCTAGATAATGACTTATGAGAGTCAACTCTCACGAATCAATCGGGACATAAACGATGACAGTCGGCCATGTTGTGGAATGTGTAACTGCCAGCACAATGAGTAGCGCCTTAGGACGTGGCACGGAATGTGAAAAGATGGACCCTGTCAGTGAAAGGCCGTAGGACTCCATTTCGAGCAACGACATTAGAAGCAACAGTCATGATGACATCAAGGTACTCGCAAATCATGACTTTCGGAATGGAAATGATGGTGGCTTCAATAAGGAATGACCGATGTTAAGGCAAGACGCCAATAACCCAGGGAACAAAGACAGTTTTGGGAATTCTAGTAGCAGTAGCAACAACACTAAATGTGGTACTCGTGGAAGGGCATTTAGGATTGGCGTGGCGACGCCAGGATTGTAGCAACTTGGTAGCTTGTATAGGTAGCTATTCGCTTCGTCCCTATTCTGTTTGACCCTGATGCTTCTTGAAATCGAACCTGACGTGGAATCAGCTGAGGGCAAATCAAATGAAATCTCATATGTTCATTGGGATGCAAACTCGACCTTGTGGGACAAGTGTTCTGCATCGACCTTCCTTCTGCTATCCTTGATGGTTTCGATGCAGTAGTTGTGCAGATTGGTTATCTGGGTACCGCGTAGATATACCCTGTGAGAAGGAAATTTCATGTCACTTTATGCTTTGAAGTGTCAGAGTGGTGTAAAGGTTGGCATCATATCAGTGAAGAAGGTCCAGAAGTGTCTACGGAGGGATTACCCTGCTACGTTAACAGCCGTTACAGACGTTAAGACTAAGGAATAGAGGATCGAGGATTCATCAATTGTTTGTGATTTCTTCTAATAAGTTACTCGAAGACCTTTCGGGTTTATTTCCACAACTGTTAGGCAGAATCTCAGTTTGATCCCGTGCCAGAGGCAACCCAGATTACTTGTACGCCTTACCATCTTGCACCAGGAGGGTTGCAGGAACCGCCTAACCTACTACGGGAACTGTTGGACAAAAGTTGTGACGGACCTAGCTCTTCTCGCGTTGGGGAGCCCCGGTTATATCCGTGAAGATAGGCCTTTTCGTATGTGTACTGACTATCGAGAACTCAACCAGGTGACGGTCAAGGACCGTTTGCCTCGACTATGTATTGACAACTTGTTGACCAGTTGCGAGGGTTAAGCTCCTATTCAAGGAATGACTATCGAGCGAGCTATCATTAGATGGAAGTCCAAGGGGAGAATGTTCTTAAAACAACATATCAAACGCAATGCGGCCATTGCAACTTTGTATTCCATGACCTTTGGGGTTAACCTACACACTAGCAGCTTTATGGATCACATGAACCGACTCTGCTATTTGATGACGTTTTGGATTATTCCCAGGAGAAAAGAACATCATGGACGGCATATGTATCTTAATTTAGAACTCCCGAGCGAGGAGTCACTACACGCGAAGTCTGGTGAGGTGTAACTTCTGGATTCGAGAGGTACATTTTTGGTCAAGTAATCAACGAAGTGGGAAAGACACGTTGATCTTGTAAAGATCCATACTGTTAGGAACCGGTCGACACCAAGGATTCCTTCGGGGATACAGCAATACCTTGGTTTCACCAGACACTGTCGCAGATTCATCATAGATTGCGCAACTTTAACCTCTTTAACACAGCGGGGAGCTATGGATTCATGGGAACCGAAACAAGGGAACGCCTTTTCGGCTTTTGAAACACAACTCTACAACACACTGAGCATCGCTTCTATCCGAAGGTACTGATGATCTTGTGGTATAGTGTTATGGTTTGAATCGGAGACCCAGTTACACGCCGATGCAACACGAGGAGACGATGACGCACCTAGTAGATATGCGAGGGAGAATTGCATGAGTCACAACCTGCGGTGGAAATCGTGGTCTTTGGATTCAAGTTGGAGGCATTACTTGGACGGTACCAAATGCACTACTTAGACCGATCACAAGGGCCTCCCGTGTACCTCTGTTTCAAAACAGCTAAACATGTGATGTCATCGCTGGATGGAACCTTTGAATGACTTCGACTGCGGAACCTAAACGTGTGCGAGCATTGCAACTCACTATCGACTCTAACCTACCTGATCAGACTCGCTCTGTTCAACCCGAAGCACTGAAGGAAGAAATTTTCAAGCTGGGTCCATGCGGGGCATGGAAGAGCATTACCCTATGAAACGAATGTGGGACTCATTATACGGCAACTATAGGGAACTTGTGTTGAGCAAAGCACACCGGCCTCGATATTCTAGTCGACTGGGTTTTGATGAGAGATATTAGGATCTATAAATCTTGCACTAGTGATCGGGCATGAAGGCCCACCAAGCAATGTTTGTGACTAATGTTTGACTTGTGGGAGAGTCAAGGTGGAGTATCAGCAACGTTTGGGAACAGACTACCATGGATTTTGTCACTGAACTACCTGGAACTCAGAACGGAAATAACATCACTTGGGTGCTCGTTGATTGTTGCATGTAAACGGTATACTTTCTCGCAAACGAGGAAGATTGTCAAGCCTTCGCATCCTCTAAGTAACTACTTGCGAATGGCGGTTTTTAGGCACGGGGTGCCAACTTCTGTTACCTCTGATTTTGATCTATACCTGGTTATGACAGGCATTATACAACACTCTTGGTTCACGACTAGGCATAAGCATTACTTTTCACCATGGGACAAATGGTCAGAGTAAACGAACCCCACTGACACTCGAAGACATGCTGCAAGCATGTGTGTGAATGACTTAGTAAAATTTTGAAAGGACACCTATCTATGGTTAACTTTACTACGACAGCTACCATTCTAGTATTCAGGTAGCTTGGGTTGAAGCATTGTATGGATGATAATGCCAATCTCATGGTTGGACTAAGGAGGGTGACAACCTAATCACAGATCCAGGGTTTGTACTCAAACCTCTTGGGAAGATTGTTTAGATCGGAAACCGTTTAGCGGCAATGCGTGACCATCAGGGAAGCTGATAAGCTTAGAAAACACCGGGAGTTCCCTGTGGGCAAACGTATCATAATCGAAAGCCTCACCCTAGGAGGGTGCGGTACGCTATGGGGAGCGCGACAAGCTTAATCCACGTTACGTTGGGCCATTTAAAATCCTGGAGCGGATCGGTAAAGTGGCTTACAAGCTCAAGTTACCTGCTGAGTTGGGTAATGTTCACGATGTCTTTCATGTTTCACAATTGAAGAAGTGTTTATCTGATGAAACACTAATTGTGCCGTTCCAAGAGCTCAAGATTGACGACAAGTTGCAGTTTGTCGAAGAACCTATCGAGATTATGGATCGGGAGGTCAAGGTTCGTAAACATAGTCGTATCCCGATTGTGAGAGTTCGTTGGAACTCAAGACATGGACCGGAGTTCACATGGGAGCGCGAGGATCAGATGAAGCTCAAGTATCCTCAAATTTTTCCTAATGATCAATCTAATTCTGGTACCACTGGTGAATTTCGGGACGAAATTCCATTTCAAGTTGGGGATGATGTGGCACCCGAGGGAAACCAGTAGCAATCTTGATTTATCACTTCATTTCTTTGTGCTTACTTGTCGAATTTCGGGACGAAATTCCTTTCATGTTGGGGATGATGTGACAACCCGAATATTCAGGTTAGCACTACATAAATTCCACAAACTTTATCGTGTGTACTTACGTTCGATCCATTAAATGTTTGTGTGCGTGTGAGTAGTTATCCATGAACTCACTTATACATGAACCCATTAGACGTATTGTTTAGTCTTTTGGATTGGGCCGCAAACCCACTCGTAACACACCTCATGACCATTTGGGCCTCTCTCATCTGGCCCACATAGTAAATCAGGCCCGACATATGTTATATATGGGGGCGGGTATTTGGTTAAGTGAACATTAGGAAAGTAGCCCACCCCTAAACCTTGATTTTATGGCCGGCTCAAGTGATGGGACTTAAGCCCAGTTCGGCCAAATTATAGGCCTGATCGCCCAAGTGATTGTTATTTTAGGTTGTGTCTTGTGTTGGTAATTATCTAATACTCAAATATAACCCTACCTTCCCCTCAGAGTGCATACGACAGTAGACCCTTCCCCTTTGTGTCGAAGTCTTTTCTTCTTGGAGATCACCCTTTGTGCTTATCAAATACCAATCTCCTGGTTAGTCATTCATGCTTACTAAACTCTTGGTTTATTGTGTTCATTTATATGTAACTGATCATGAATCATGAATGATTTAGAGTGTGGTAATAAACATGTAATATTGATTGATTTATCAAGTAGTATTACATGATCAATAGTTGTTATTATAGTATGATTAAGATTAGTGATTATATGTGATTTACAAAGAATAGTTGTAATATTACATGATTGGTTTATGTTCCTGATCCCATGTTAAGGATAGTTACATGAAGAGTGGTAATAATATTCACATTATAATAGGATGTTTAATGGTTATGAGATTTCGAATGATATGTAATCAGTTGTTATGTGGTTTTGATTGATTATTTGCTTGATATTAACTTACTGTTGACGATAATAGTGATGCAAGAATAACACATAATTAGGTGTGGTCACAAAGTAAGATTAGGGTAACAAGTAGAGGTGTAAAACGGGTAATGCTTAAATGGTTTGGGCTCGGATGGTTGGGTACTGGCTGTTGGGCCACCACCCGAGTGTACAGTATGCTGTTTTCTGGGCCGCACGTAGGTTAAAGGTCCACGAGTGAATGGGCCGGTGGTTTGGGTTTGGATTTAATGTATTGGGCCGGGTAGGATGTTTGGTTAAACATAACATGTGGGTTGCACATTAATTATTGGCAGAATGGGCCAGCAATGTTTGGGCCGAATTGTCTTGTGAGCTCACAGTAGTAATCAGATGGTTATAGTGTGTATGATGAACTAAATCATCTATGCTATGAAAATGGTTATATGAGCATGATGTGAGTAGTTGCAATGTGTTGAGTAATGCTTGTGATTTAATGCGTGTAACAGTTTAGATGACATGAATTGATAAATGTTTTCGTGAGACATGGACACTGTTGATTGACTGATACCACTTGCACAACATGTTTAATGCTAGTGCACTGTCTGATGAATACATGTGAAACAATACGCACTAAGCTTGTATGCGAACTGACTGTTATGTGCAACTATCATAGGATTCGATTGATCATTTCTGTTAAACGAGTAATTAATCTTACCGAGCAAATCTAAGGTGAGTTCACTGCTCTTTTCCAAGCATGCATCCCGGGAAGGGATATCGGGTAACGTTCTGGGGAGGAACGTCAGGTTAATGGGATGCTTGTTATTACACTCATTGTCTATCACACAAGACCCCTTACATCTACCGATAGTTGCTGGGGATGGCAATGAGGTTATTAGTTGATAGCGCTATTAGGTTTGGCACCCTCACACCGTACCGGGGAGGTACGGGCGTGAACTAATTTCCTTAAAGCATGACCAATGTTTTGATAGAGGACATTGGGGTTGGGCAAATACATCTTGTAGCCATCTGCGGTAATCGAGTTAATAACACATCAATTCAAATTATTGAACTATTGAAATGTTGAACTGTTTTATACACATACATGGTAACTAAACGCATTAACAAAACTTTGAACTCACCAGCGTCGTCTGACACACTTGTCTGCATGCTTGTAGGTCGTTAGATGTCTTGGATTGGAACTTGCTGTCTGGAGTAGCTGGAGTGGTCATGGGTCGACTGGAGGGATTCATGTGATTGAACTATTGACATCATACATTGGTTTTTGAAACAGTTTAACATTGTTTACTTTTTGCTTCCGCTGAACATGTTGGTTTTCATTTAAACTCGTTGATGATATTTTACATTAATAATTAAGGATTTTATTTTGAAACTTGTACGCGTTCAATGTATTTAGTGGCTCGTTATTGGTACGTCACGCCTAACAGGACCATTCCATAGGTGGTATTTTGGGGGTGTGACACCAAAAATGACGGTGTCTTTTAAGACGATTAATATACCGTCATATTTGATTGAAAAACTATCATATTAGATGTCTCTTTTTGTACTAGTGAACACTACAAAAAGTGAGGAACAAGGGAATAGTGCATTTAACATGTTAAATATATCAAAAAAAAATTAGTTCAATAAAAACACGTTTTTGCATATACATACATATAAAAGCCTTTTTAAAAGAAAAAAAATCCAAAACTAAAAAAAAATGTTTAAAAAGTAGTTAAAAAAGGTAAAAAAAATTGTTTTACAAAAATGTTTTTTATTAAATAGATTCTACACATATTTATATATAAAAGCTTTGATATTTTTTTGAAAAAATAATGCATATCATTTTAGATTGAATTTTTATGGTATATTTAATTCGTTAAATGGATTCCCCGGTCCCCACACTTTTTAGTGTTTTCCATTGAACCTCACACAATATATATAAGGAAATATAGAGAGAAATCCATATTAAGTCAAGGAAACCAAACAAACTCAAATGGGTGAACACAACTTGCCACCTGTTATACACTTTTTCAAATATACGAATTGTATTTTTTTTGTGTAAGGGGAGAGGATAGAGAATATGCTACATCTTTTTCACACCCGTTTATATATATGGGAGGGATAGAAAAAAAAACCCAATATTAGTTAAGAAAATTAAGAAACCCAAATGAATGGACCTCCTTTTACCACGTGTTACATTTTTTTGCAGACTTTGTTACGTGTAACAACCAGAGGCTGCCCAACGTATTACGTGTAACAGCTTTTGCAGACTTTCATCTTTTTCAGAAAAAGTAAAAGCTGTTACATAATATGTGGCACCCTCTGGTTGTTACACTTAACATGTCTACAAAAAGGTGTAACAAGTTGGAAAATGAGGTCCATTCATTTGGATTTCTTAGTTTTCTTAATTAATATGAGATTTCTTCCTATAATCACCCTATATATATGTTGAAATAGAGGATGTAGGATTGGTCTTTTGTACATGCAAAACCGATTGTTTTGAGTTGTTTGGTTAGGTTAGCTTGGGATGCAAGTAACGTATGTGAGCTACTTAAGACCAAAGCTCTAAAAACTAGAATTGAGCTAAGCTAGCTTATCGCGAAACTCATTATAGATCCTTAAAAGCTAGAATTTAGCTAAGCTAACATAAAATGGTTGCAAATGTTGGGAGTTGGGCGTAAGTTTTGTCGTTGGTCAATGCTTTTTATAGTTAAAACAATATTTATAAACCCATAATT
This sequence comes from Helianthus tuberosus, assembly GCA_030545235.1. Taxonomy (NCBI): domain Eukaryota; kingdom Viridiplantae; phylum Streptophyta; class Magnoliopsida; order Asterales; family Asteraceae; genus Helianthus; species Helianthus tuberosus. The sequence goes on from CM060452.1 coordinate 95,583,257, forward strand.
AACATATATTTTTGAGTAAATTACATTTTTCGTCCGTTATGTTTGTATCGGATTGCAACGGCTAACCTTTAACTTTAACAATTACAGTCACAATCCTTTATTTGCAAAACCTGTTACACTCTACGTCCTTTAGCACTAACCATGTTAAAATTTTTGGTTAAGTATGGCATGTGACTTGCACATGAGGGTGGATTAATAATTTTACTTGTTTATTTATTTACATACTTTCTCTCTCTCTCCTCAAACTACTATTTCTCTCTCTCCCTCTGTATCCTAGCCATCACCCACCAAGTTCCACCATTATCATCACCGCCATAAACTCAATTTCTAACTAGACACCAAGATCAACCACAAAACCAAGAAATAATTTATACAAAGTTTATCTAGTTTTAATGGAATTATATTATACATATGAATAGATTAGATAGTTGTTATGAACAGTAAATAAAATTTTTAAGTTTTTGTCTTTTATTTTTTAGTAATATTTTATTTAGTATTCATTCGATTTTTTTAATAATAAATAGTACTTGACAATTCTTATACTTCTATTTATTAATGGTATTTTATTGCATTCAAATTGTTTTTTTATATAATTGATAATTCTTAGGTATTTTTATTATTATTAATAGTATTTTATTTAGCGTTCAATTTGATTTTTTAGTAAGAGTAAATTACAAAAATTGTCTTTTATGTATGTCACTTATTGCAAACTGTGTACTTTGTCTTCAATAATTAAAGAAAACGTACTCGATGTTTGCAAGCCCTTGCAAGTTATGTCCTTTAGCCCTAACTCGGTTAATTTTTGTGGTTAAATTCGACCAAATGAACCCCACATAAGGGTATTTTTGTGGTTAAATCTAACCAAATAGACCCCATATGAGAGTAAAATGACCAAAATTCCCTCATGTGTGGTCCATTTGGTCAAATTTAACCACAAAAAATTAACTGAGTTAGGGCTAAAGGACATAACTTGCAAGGTTTTGCAAACATCGAGTATGTTTTCTGTAATTATTGAAGACAAAGGACATAGTTTGCAATAAGTGACATACATAAAGGACGATTTTTGTAATTTACTCTTTTAGTAATTACTCACATACTTTAAAAAAAATCGAAATCTACATGCTTGTATGGATCTCACAGGAGTCTCGCCCTTAGCTGGTTTAAGGGAAAGCGAGTTTGTAGCAGGACAAGCTATAAGAAAAGCGGAATAAAAAAAGGTGGATAAACACGCTAAAGCATGTGCTGATAACCAACATGCATTTGTCCCATTCGCCTTCGACACCCGTTTGTTGACTAGGGTCCAAAAGGTTGTCCACAACAGTTGCTCATCAACAGGGGGCAGGGTTTGTCTTTAATAGGCTAGGGTTTGCTATTCAGAAAGGTGTAGCGGCGCAACTTGTTGCTCGCTTACCTGCGATATTGATGTAACTCGGCCAGTTCTTATTATAATAAGATTAGTATTATTTATTTAACAAAAAAAATCTACATCTATGTTTATTTATATTTTAACATTCTAAGTTATTTTCATGCGCCCTATGATGGTACGTTACCGCGGGCATTGAATCAATATTGTTTGTTACAATACCGGTATGATTAATGCATTCGACATAGAAATTAGCATGTATTTTACATCGACCGAAAACGATCAAAATCAAACACCGGTACCGACACCGATGTTCTTTGAACGGTATTGAACGGTACCGATGTTGTTTGGTACGGTATGCTAGCGATACGTTGTCAGATTATAAAAAAAATAATACAAATATATACCGGTACAGAACCGATGTTGTTCGCTTGGTTTTCGTTCAATTAACTACGGTAGCGACACGATATCTATTATCAAACCAAAAATCATAAAAATTAATACATAACGGTACCGATGTTGTTTGTTCCGGTATGGTATGGTAGCGATACAATCTTAGCTTATCGAAAACAAATATTGTGTCGTAAACTTAGTTAAGATAGTTGTTTTCAAAACAACATTAGTATCGGTATCGATATTCATTTTTATTGTTTTCGATCGATGTAATGTTTTCTCTTTCAATTACTATAGCGAGTGTTAGTACCATAACGAAACGAGCAGATACTGACCAAATTCCCGCCGCAGAGTGCGTGGGAATATCACTAGTTACTAGTTAAAATTAAAACCCTAATCAGGGTTTTGAATGCAAGCATTTAGGTAAAAAAAAGACCAAATAAGAGAACTGAAAGGTGAATCTGAGTTAATGATGATTATCGGGGGGGAGATTAAGGGTGAGAAAAAAGTGGACGAAGGTGTTACCGGAGTAAATGGAGTCGCATAGGAGAGATTAATGAGTTGATAAAGTCGCTTTGAAAAACAAAGGCTGATTGATTCCACCAAAAACTTAATGTAGTGGCTGGAAGTTAGGCGACGGCGTGGGCGGGGGGGGGGGGGGGGGGGGGGGTGTTCTAGGGTTCCGACGACTTGATCCACAGCCTCAGCAAGATCATTAACCACTTGATCTTGACCTACACCTCGCTGATGCAACCGGTCGGCTAGACTAATAAGCCTCTCATTCTCATTGGTCCCGAGCCTTGTCACTGGTATACCGGTCCACTTACTCACCACTAGGGGTGCAAATGAGCCGAGCCGAGCCCGAGCCCGAGCTTGTTTAACATATGAAAGCTCGAGCTCGAGCTCGGCTCTATTCGAGCTTTATTTCTAAAGCTCGAGCTCGGCTCGAGCTCGACTCGTTTAGTATTTATTAATTAATTTATATTAATTATAATTATTATTATACATATAATTAAGTTATTTTTTTATATTTATATAAATGTTAATTATTATTATATAAGTATATGTTTAATATATTAATAAAATATATAAACAAAAAGCTCGTTTAGGCTCGCGAGCCGGCTTGAGCTCGATAAGCGAAGCTCGGGCTCGTTTACTAAACGAGCTTGTTTTTTAGGCTCGGGCTCGAGCTCGAGCTCGTTTAAGTTCGGCTCGTTCGAGCTTTTTTTCGAGCCGAGCTCGAGTAGCTCGGCTCGTTTGCACCCCTACTCACCACCTCAGCAATATGGTCGGGTCCAACCGTCTCTCTAAGCATTACATTTTCGTCTATGGTATTTTCAATTGTTGTTATGGCAGTCTCCACTTGTTGAACTGCTCCATATCTCAAATCAACAATTCTTGCTAAATCATATCTTCTAATTGCTTCTTAAGAGGTGGGGGGGGGGGGGGGGTTTCTAGGATTCTGACGACAGTGGATGTTTCTAAGCGGTGACATGGGTATCTAGGGTTCCGATCACAAGTGGTATTTGACAGGTGTTGATGGATGTTTCTAGTGGGTGATGTTGGTTAAAGGTGGCGGGTTGCAGGGGGATTGTGGTTGCGGTGGTGGATGGGTGGGGGTTGTTGGTTGTAGTGGTGGATGGGTTGCAGGGGGTGGTGGCTGTAGGGGGATTGTGGTTGCGGTGGTGGATTGGTTGTAGGGAGATGTTGGTTGCGATGGTAGATGAGGTAGTGATGGATGGTGGAAGAGAGAGAGAGAGAGGGGTGATGGATGGTGGAAAGGAGAGAGAATGTGAGTGAAATACAGAATAGATTTTATATGTTTAAAAAATTCTCTTTTTTTATTGTAATATAATGGGAAAAGACAATAATACCCTCACGTGTAAGGTACATGCCATACATAACTAAAAATTTTAACATGGTTAGTGTTAAAGAACGTAGAGTGTAACGGGTTTTGCAAATAAATGTTTGTGACTGTAATTATTGAAGTTAAAGGTTGCCCGTTGTAATTCAGTACAAACATAAAGGACGAAAAATGTAATTTACCTTATATTTTTTTTTAATATTTAGCATTTATTTTATATTAAAGGATAAACGCTTATTAAATTAATAATATTTGAATTAATAATATTTGAATTTTCTTTAGATTTTTTAGATGTCTAACTCTACATCAAACAAACACCAACCAATCATCATTTTGTTCTATCAGTTTTGAGTTAGAGATTTTAGATGTCTAAATATACATCAAATAAACATCAACCAATCATCATTTTATTCTATCAGTTTTGAGGATAAACTAAATCGTACAAATGTTTTCACTAACATCGTAATAGGATAATAACTCAGTAACATGATGAGAAGAGGTTTTACAACCTTATAATACATCTAGCATGTGTAAAGTGTTTGCTAAATTTAGCCAACGACTAAGTTATATACTAATATTTTAGCCATCATCTATGGCCTTGGATTGTATCTTAACATTTGAGGTGTTAAGGATGACATAGAAAGTTAACCAGTGTTGCACATCACTCTCTCCTGGTATTAAGGGACGTTAAAGGGGTTATTTGTTAAATGTTAACAGTATGTTAAGAGATTGGATTATTTTTATTTCTTTTGTTATAACAAAAACAAGTGAATTTCAAGGATTGTCCTTTATCTTTATACCCATTTTCAGGCGCTGTCCTTTATGTTTAAAATTGACGAGTTTTGTCCTTTATGGTTGCAGAAGCTTTGAGCTGTAAATCTGCCATTGAACTTACCTTTGAATTGACAAAAATGCCCTCATGTGCAAAGCACATGACCAAATTTAACTGTAAAAACTAACTAGGTTAGGCCTAAAGGATAAAACGTGTATGATATGAAAACATAAAGGACAAAACTCGTCAATTTTAAACATAAAGGACAGCGCCTGAAAATAGATATAAAGATAAAGGATAATCCTTGAAATTCACTCTAACAAAAACCACTAAAAATAATGTTAGATGAGTTAACATAAAGGACAAAACTCGTCAATTTTAAACATAAAGGACAGCGCCTGAAAATAGATATAAAGATAAAGGATAATCCTTGAAATTCACTCTAACAAAAACCACTAAAAATAATGTTAGATGAGTTAACAGAATTAAACAATTTTCTTAGGGTAAGGTTGACTAAAATAGGGAAAATAACTGAAGTGGCACGTATGTAGAGTTGAGGAGAATTAAAGTATACTTTACAGGCTAGATTTAGCTGACGAATAAGAGAGCAAGCTAAATTTCAACCTTAGGTGATGATTATTTTTAGAGTAAATTGTACAAAACATCCTTTAAGTTTTTTTCAAACTTGCAGGTTCCATCCTTTATGTTTAAAACTTGCTAAAAAAATCCTTTTAGTTTATTTTTGTTGCTAGTTCAATCCTTTACGACTAACCAACTTAATTTCATTAGTTATATTCCTTCATATGCATAACATGTGAGGGTATATTCGTAATTTTGGTTGATCTTATAAAACCCACTAAAAACACAATGTCGTTCAATCCAATTTGCTCGCTTTTTTTCTCTCTTTTCTTTCTCTCTCTAAAAAATTATCTCTGCCGCCTCCTTCTTCTGATGCTCGAAATCTCTTCTGGTTCTGGTGGTGGAGAAATTCCACCATTAATCCCTCCAATCCCACTTATTCCTCATGATTTAGGCACACAATCATCTAATCGTCCACCCGGTATCCTTGATTCCCACTCTCCTGAAGTTGCGGCGCTACAAAATCCCCAAAGTGAGGTTGTGTTTGTGAAAGAGCTCTACCCTGTGGTTGAGTTGAACCTTTCCAGCCTTGATTCCAGTGGTAATCTAGCCTATACCATCTTAAAATCCAACGAATTAAAGAAAGAAACTATGAAATCCACAGTCGCCACCCTTGAGGATGTTTGTAATTCAACTAATGGCATGGGATCTAAATTTTGTGGAAGTTCGCCCCACAAAGGAACGTCTGAGATGCATCTTGCTCCTACAACTCTTGAAGCAACACCCACATCCTCATATTCAGGTACAAATCATGAGTCTAGTGTCGTAGCTACTGGAAATTGTAACGTGACCAAGCCCAAATTTGTTTCTCCAAAAAAGTGTGAAATTTCATAGAGGTAAAGGATCAATTTCAAGTTCTGGTGATCTAGAATTGGATGTTGTTCGTGCTGCAAACAGTGCTCATGATGCGAAAATCCAGCAGGTAGCAGATAAGGCCAGAGGTAGAATACATAAAGAGGGTTTTATAAGAATATCAACCAAAATTACGAATATACCCTCATATGTTATGCATGTGAGGGAATATAACTGATGAAATTAACTTAGTTATTCGTAAAGGATTGAACCAGCAAAAAAATAAACTTAAAGAAAGAAAAAACGAAAATAAGAACTAACCTGGACAGAGGAAAGGAAGATATGGAAGGAAACTTGAGAGAAAATGAAGCAAATGTTGTGATTATCTTGATAATAAATGAAAAAATAAGGCTAATAGGGGCTATGATTACACGACAGTTAATTAAACTGCCCTCTGCAAAAACCGCCGTCAGTCACATCAACCGTCTTGTTAAAATTCAAATTTCAAAAAACTCAACTGTAACGAACCCTTCAAGCCTTTAAGCAATAAAAATAAATGTGTAAAAGTCAGAAGTATTTGAGCTCATTTCCCAAAAACCTCTGACTTGGGGGGCTGATGACGGGGGTAGCTCAAGACTAAATAGAATGACTTAGGCACATAAACGCTTGGAAGGTTAAAGGATTAAAGGGTTCAAAACCCGCGAACTCAGGTGAACAGCAAAAAGGATGTGAACAGTAAACCATCACTTCACTGATTGCTTGTCCAGCTCTTTCACAGCCGTAAAAGAGAACATGTGCACAGAGAACAACCTTTTATCCGCAGGTCTAAACCGTTCAACCCCAAAATGGGTAAGTCTCCCACTACAATTGTAACAACCCGCTTTTAGGAAAGTCAAAGTACAAGTCAAAGTCAAAGTCAAAGGAAGAAAAGATTGCTAATTGCGATCTGTCACTCCTTGCTTAACTATTGATTGTACGTCAATGACTTGTAATCGAACTCTATTATTTATTTGTTTTAGTTGTATTATGTTGAGTATCTACTAAAAATCGAGGTTTAATCGCTGTTAATCGCTAATCGACTTATCGCTATCGCATTCGCAACTCGAATTATGTGTTCTGGATATTGTTTTACGTGCATGTGCTATTATGTGTTGCTTTTGCATGTTATGTTTATAGTGAGGTGTTTAATCGCAATCGCAATTCTATCGCAATCACAATCTAATCGCAAACGCTAAATGCAAGTTATTTATAGTGATTGTATGTTAGATATAGTAGTTAGGTTATTTATGTAACTAATGGTTAATACTATCGCATCGCTCACTCGAATCGCATCGCAATGCTCAACATGTGAATCGAAACGACAAAACTCAACGCGCCGGACACCTGGATCGAGTGGCCAACCGATCGAGTGGCCATCCGATCGGTGACCAATTCGACCCTTGTGAACTTTCCTCTTTTGGAAACCCTATAAATACCCTCCTGTCACATTATTTGTGATGTGACAGCTCCTCCACTCGACCAGCCGCACTCAAGCCTTCTTTCTCCCGATTTCTCACGATTCTTGTAAGTTTTCAACCTAAATATTGTACTTCTATGATCCACACGCACTCCTTCATCTTTTTCACCTTTGAATATTAACTTTTAACCGTGAAATCACCGGATTTGAGGTGTTCTAGGGTGATGTCATCATGGAGTTCTTATAAACTTCAAGGTTTGGCTTCATTCCAGCAAGAACAACTTAGATATGAAGGTTTCCGCATGAATAAACAATGTTTTCGCATAGATCTACACATATTCATGGTTAAAAGGGTTGAAAGATGGTGTTCTAACTTTCCTTCAACTCTTTTACACTCAATGCACTCAAAACTGATAGAATCGGAGCTCGTTCTGACCATCTACTCTTTCTTAGTGATGTGTCGGTCCAAGATCTGAATTCTATCCAAGGGACAACTGATTTCGGGTTAAGCATGAACAACCATTTCGAACAGTTAACTGATCGGACTAGGGTGATTCCTGTTTGATCGGATCAGATGGGTCAAGATGGGGTTTCTGTTGTTTAGCTCGTTGTCAAACCGACTCAAACAAACCTCATCTCGAACAAACCGCAAACATTCAAAATAATCAAGTTCAAAAAGATTGGATTCGTGGGACGGATTGTCGTCCGAGTGGATTGCCATCCGATCGAACTGCAATCCGATTGGATTGCACTTGAGGATTTAACACTTTACAATTTTCAACATGTTCAATGTTCAGTCAGTTCTATCGGAGTGCCATCCGATCGAACCGCAATCCGATTGGATTGCACTTGAGCTTCCAAACTTCAATATTTTCAATTTTCAATGGAAAATGGTTTCCAACAGATAGCTATCCGATCGGATTGCCATCCGATCGAGTAACCATCCTGCTGTGAACTTGTTCTCACTAAGTGTCTTGCCAATCGGATCGCTATCCGATCGAACTGCCATTCGATCGATCGACCTGCCGTTCGATCGATCGACCTGAAGGGCAGAGATACTTCTTTATTTTCAAAATGCTACAACGAAAACTTCAAAGCCATCATACACAAACAGATCCTTACCAACGAATGTCAATCCAATCTAATGGCCATTCGATCGGATGACTATCCGAACAGATTGACATCCGATCGACTGGCCGTCCGATCGGATTACCATTCAACACTTGGTCACTTTTGACCGTTTTACGCACCGCACTTCGCTTATGCTATCGTTAACTGTTCAGGCTAATCACTCTAGCGCTCCCTTTAATCCATTTCCATCGCTGTGAGTATACTCGACCCCGTTTTGCTTTACGCCCTTTTGGGTGTTACATACGTTACTTATTCTAAATCACATCAATCACACAACGCAAAGACTATTTATACGCTGACCGTTACTACATGATACGTGTTACTCGATGAATGCTTGTATGTTATGTTAACATAGTGATTGTTGGCTGACGCCTTACCAACGTTAGTACTATTTGTTTGGACTCAGCACCTGTCGTGGACAGGGTTTGTTAAGGTTACCTCTCACATGTCACAGTGGTGATATGTGTTGCGCATTCTGCAACTCGCAGTCTTGTCTATGCATATTTCATTGTCGATAACCTACTAGCTTCGCATTATACATGTTACATGCTGGTTATGCATAAATGATTTCGAACTCTATTATATCTATTAAACTTGTATGCTCACCTTTACACTATGTGTATTGACCTCAATTTTAACATATGTGACAGGTGCTTAGGATGCTTGCTTGCTATGTGATGGAATCGAGCTTAGGAGAGTCTAGAAACCAACAAAGACAATTTATTTTTATTTAAATCTGAGTTGTCGGAACATGTTATTTGTCTTTGAGATATCGCTGTCTGTAATAACTGATTTGCTTAATAGGTTATGGTATGGGACATAATATTAACTATTCGATAAAGTAGTTGTTATGGAATTTCTCTTGGACAATCTGTTTCGCTTAGTGCCATGCCCCGATGTTTCCATCATCGGTTGGGGTGTGACAGATTGGTATCAGAGCCATAACTATAGGGAATTAGGCAAGACTCGACCTAGTCCGGGTTGATGTCTTAGAGACGACCTAGTCTATAGTCTAAGTACCAACATACCGCCTTGTGCGAACCCGTTAGGGGTTCCGTACGCGCTTATTTCTATTTCTCGATCGACTCGCAATCGCGCTATACTATCACAACTGCCTTTCCTAGGGCAGTCGCACTGCACTATTTTCATCAATGAACGAGTGATTAGGTCGAGATCAGGTGTGAAAACCACAAACTCTCGACTAAATCGCTTGTTCGATCCGCATTTTTATCTATAAACACGAGAATTTGCGTTGAATCAGGAGTGAAATCCACACTTCGACGCAAATTTTCCTCTCTAATTTATCAAAACAGGAACGAAGTTGTTAAGACAGGGGTGAAACCCAAACCTTGATGACTTCTTCCGCCCTCTATTTTAATTTTACAACACTCCCACCAAAGTCTCGACGGACTCCAATGACTTGAAGTCACACTGTAACTGGAAGGATACGTGCCGATCGCCCAAAATCGAGGCGAGAGCACAGTCCCGAAAGCCAAAAGTATGTACCAAAAGTCCTTGTGAATAGTCGAATCACTTTGGGTAGTCGATATCTATCAAGCCTGAGACATTCTATTTTCAATTTCAAGCTCGCAATCGCTGATTTTATGTGTTTTGATTCTGAGCCCGCAACTGCTGACTCTGATATTCAACATTTTATTTGGATTTTATGTATTTTATGTGGTTTTACCTGCTTATATGTTTCGATTTTTGGTAATTTATACGCTTTCCTCTACTCGCTTTAATCGACAACCAACTCGCACTACACACCTATCTCAACACGCTAACAAATCGTTACTACCACCGCATGCTACGTTACTCAATTATGCTATACTACTCGCTGTGTACTCGCTAATCGCAATCGCTATTCTCTAACGCGTGAACCTTGAATTTTAAGAGAATGTGTGTAAATATAGTATGGTTTCTGTGTTCTGATTGGCTTATGTGCCTATGTGCCTTACGTGTTTTACGTGCTTACGTGCTTCTGTGATTATGTGTTTATGTGAATGATTGTGTTCCTGAGCTTTAGTAGTAGTACGTGTTAGGTGAGATTCGATTTAATAGCGTTTTGAATCCTGTGGCGCTGTCTATTGGAGACAATGTAGTCATTTGGATCGTTTCACTCGCGCTCCGCTCGTCGCAATCATGAGGATAAGCGCATCGCCTCTTTGGTCGCTAAGCAGATTGCGAAAGTTATTCCCCAGATTGTTAGTGAGCTGAATGAAAACGGAAGCAAGTCTTCTGAAAAGCCCCGGACTGATTCACCTAAGTCTGCTTTTAGCTTCAAGCAGTTCAAAGCTTGTGGTCCAACGGAGTTTACCGGAGAAGATGGTCCTACGGCCATGTTTCAATGGTTTGATTGTATTGAAGTCACCGTGAGTCAGAGCAACTATCCTGATAATCTCCGAACTGTTAACGCCACCGGCGTCTTCCAATCCCGCGCTTTAGATTGGTGGACGGCCGAGAGAAACAAACGAGGAAATGATGCAGCTTACGGGCTGACGTGGGACGAGTTGAAGGATCTGATGATGAAAGAGTTCTGCCCTCCCCATGAGCTCCAAAAGTTGGAGGACGAGTTCTGGCATCTCAAGCAGAAGGATGGCGACAACGCTGGTTTGACTGCTCCCTTCAAGCAGCTAAGCATAATCTGTCCAGGTCAAGTCTCTACGCCCGAAATCACCATCAAGAAGTAGATCCGTGCTCTTCCGGATTGCGTGGCTGATTTCGTTCAAGCTGCAAAGACGTCACCCATTGAGGAAACTTTCTTACTCGCTGCTGAGATCAACGACAAGCGAGTCAAAGCTGGTTATTGGGATAAGGTCTCCAAGAACCTGCATCAAGTTACCACTGCTGCAACCGCTGAAACCACCGCCGCACCGCAATCTTCGAAGCTCTCACGCCACAAGAGGAATAACAACAGCAGTTCCAGCAACAAGAACTGTATAGTTACTGCTGCCCCGCTCCAGTCAGTACCTGCCCAACTGCAACCTCAACACCGCCAAGTAGCGGCACCTGTGGTCAACGCCCCGCCAGCCAAGCGTGCGTACACTAGGCCACACCCGCTTTGCCCTACTTGTACTTATCATCACCCGGTTGGTCTCGCATGCCGGTTCTGTATTCATTGCAATATGTACGGCCACTTCACCGCAAACTGCCGTACAGGTCCACGTCAAGCTCCAGCTCCAGCTCAAGGTCAAGCTCCTGCTCAACAAGCTCTACTTCCTGCTACTCAAGGCCATTAAGCAGCTCCTGCACCCGCAGCTCACGCTCGAGCTTTCTTTGCATGTGGTGATCCCAACCACTTTGCAAACCTGTGTCCCAACAGGGTAGTGAAGCAAGAGCCCCAGCAACAGCAACAACCAGCAGCCCGCGGACGTGCTTTCAACATCAACGCCCGCCAGGCTCAAGCAGACAACAATGTGGTCAATGGTATGTTCCTTGTGAATGGTATATATGCTTCGTGTTTATTTGATACTGGAGCCGATAACTGTTTTGTATCATTTGAATTCGAAAAGCTCCTTAATCGTAAGCGCGCCCACCTACCCTTGACGTTCGATGTTGAAGTTGCACCAGAAGAACCGTCGCCGTCAATTTTGTTCTACGTGATTGTACGCTCGAACTCAACAATCACGTCTTCCCTATCGACTTTATTCCGATGCGGCTCAACAGTTTTGACATCATAGTAGGCATGGATTTTCTTCGCGAAGATCGTGCTGAAGTTGTTTGCTTCGAAAAGATGATTCGTTTCTCGCTCGCTAATGGTGATCAACTTTGTGTGTATGGCGAAACTCCTTCGAAAGGTCTTAAGCTCATGTCATGTGTCCAAGCTAGCAAGTATCTCCGCAAGGAATACAGAGCTTTCTTGGCTAACATTGTAGTAGAGGAGAAGGAAAAGAAAGGAAACTCAGGAGTGAAAGACGTTCCCGTTGTTTGTGAATTCCCCAACGTTTTCCCCAATGATTTACCCGGATTACCTCCCGCTCGTGATATTGATTTCAGAATTGACCTCATTCCTGGAGCAAACCCAGTTGCTAAAGCGCCTTATCGTCTCGCTTCTTCGGAAATGCGCGAACTCTCGAGTCAGCTCCAGGAACTACTTGATAAAGGCTTTATTCTCCCTAGCACCTCTCTTTGGGGTGCGCCTGTCCTTTTCGTCAAAAAGAAGGATGGATCGTTCCGGATGTGCATCGACTATAGGGAGTTGAATAAGTTGACAATCAAGAATCGTTATCCCTTGCCTCGAATCGATGATTTATTTGATCAGTTTGTTGGTGCATACGTCTGTCGACTTCGTCTTGTAATAAAATAGTTAGATCGAGTCATGTAGTTCAGGAAAATAGAGTTTTAGAGATCATTTCCCACGAAATGTCTATTCCCCACGAAATAGACATGGCACTTTCAAGGGGAATTAGAAACATGGCACTTTCAAGGGGAATTAGAAACTCTATAAATAGGGAGTTTAGTCATTTCATTTGTAACTTCTCCCATTCCAGCAGCGAAGCTCTGCTGAAGTGTCTACAGGTCTGTAAATGTGTCATATCAATAAACAAGACGGTTAAACTACTTTCTAGTGCAAATCAAAATGAACCGACACCGAAACGTCTGATTCCGCCTCTCGTTTTGGTCTAGAACTCTTCTGAAAGACTCGTTTTGGTCGTTACTCGATCCTACAAGTGGTATCAGAGCTCAGGAGGAAGAGTTCTTACCGATTCAGCTTGATTTCATCCAAAAATCTGATTTCTACTCATTCTTTCACGTTTTTAACTGATTTTCGTCAAATTGAACGGGTTTTTACGATCCAAATTAGCTGATTTTTTCATATGTTGTGCGAAAACACCTGATCTATAACCCTACAAAGTTTCAGATCCTAATTCAAAGCCGTTTGGGAGAAATTTGAATTTTTTGGTCCGATATCGAGTGACATCAGGTTGATTCCGTTTGAAACAGCCTAATTTCACTTGAAAACACCTGATTTCGCTTGAAAAACACCTAATTTCGCTTGAAAACACCTAATTCCGTTTGAAAAAGGTAATTTCGTTTGAAGATTCCGCTTGAAAGTTGTAATTCCGTTTGAAAACATCTTATTCCGCTTCAACTTGACATTTCTCGTGATAGTGGTATTCCGTTTGAAAGGGTCTGTTAACAGTTTATTGGTCCAATCACAAACATCAATTGAGAATATGTCAGCCATGTTAAAGTGTGCACGTGAAAATTAAAGTGGACGACCAATTGATTCTATCACAATTAAAGTAGATGTTGCATGCGAGATATTAATGTTGTCGGCTGGATAGATTGTTTGGTCCAATCAATTGTCATCATTTCGTACATATCAGATTGTCATTTCGTTTGAGGAGTTCAACAGTCTTCACGTGAATTATCATAATCGGTCCTATTAAATTTCATTGATTAAAGTCATTGTCGGATATTGCTTGAAGTCCATGTGATCGTATTGATGAAGATGTCGGACTAGTGTTATGAATTCAGTTTGTCAGCTCATTCAATGATAATCAACGGTCCACGTGAATTGGATTAGTGTCATATATTCAAAGTATCTTCGGTCCAATAGAATTAATTAGGTCCAAACAATTAGTGGATGTCAAAATAATAATTCCATCGGCCCATGTGCATTTGGTTAAAAACAAATCAGTGCAAATTCATTGCTTGTTGTCGGCTTAAGTGGGCTTGTTGGTCCAATGAGAATCGAGTGATGATCACAATTGTCGGTCAACTTTAATTGAAGATTAGATCCAAGTAAATTGCGGCCCAATCATATTCTTTGGATACTTGAGATTGTCGGACATTATCAAAAGTTAAAACATTAGATCATTAACTGGCCCATGTGAGCACAAGTTTAATCGGCCCATGTGTTATTGTTAAAGGTGATCAAGTCATTTTTGTCGTATAGTGCTTACAATCAAGAAGTCCAGGTCATTTGGACTTAAGTTCAATTCGCACGGTTTGGTTTCAAGATTGAAAGGATTTCAGTTCACACAGAATTATCACCAGTTCGAGTACCACTCTTATTCTGTTAATTGATAAGTCTTTAAACTGATTGTTGTTTGTTTGTTTATCTACAGGTGATACAGATGTTTTACGAGGTGAACCATTTCGTTCGACAGCTTGTTTGAGAAATTCTTCGATACCGAAACATGGATTCTGAATTCTACAATGCGTTTGCTACATCCCCGACTACTCCGGCTGACATTGCTAAGAACATGAACATGGAAAATGAAACTGGAACAATGCAAAAACCCCCGAAACTTATGGGAATTGAAGAGTATCATGGCTGGAAAAATCGTTTTGAGAATTGGGTTCAGGCAAATCATCTAAGAGCTTGGGAAAGCATTGAAACAAAATATGTTAGACCACAGACTTCTTTGAAAGTTGATAAAATCATCTCAGAATTTACAGACAAAGAGAGAGATAGTTATAAAGGAGAGAAAATGATGATAAGTCTTTTGCAACAAGCTGTTAAAGATGATATATTTGTTTTGCTTCAGCATGATGGAAGTGCGTTTTCGATATGGGAGGCACTTGGGAAAAAAATTGAAGGAAGTGCAGAGATGCTCAGGAGTAAAGCATCTTTGATGAAAAAAGAGTTTGAGTTTTTTATGAGTGTGCTAGGGGAGACCACAAAGACTCTCATTGAGAGATATTGTCATCTTGTGCGTACCATGTCTCAGTTGAAAATTACCAAAACTCCAGCAGAATGGGTTGAGAAGCTTGCTGATGCATTACCGCAGAAAGAATGGGGTACTTATTTGATGATTCTGAAGAATTCTGGAGAGTTTAGTAGATTGTCTATTGGACAGTTTATTGAAAAACTTGAGGCATAGGATCTTGAACAGCAAAAGATTGCCAGAATGAACAGCTCGAGCAATCAACAAGACATCAAATTGTATTACAAAGGAAATGTTCAAACTGTTGAAGCAAGTCCAAAGATCCAAACTGCTTTTAGTGCAGGAAATTCATCCGGATCAGTCAGTCAAAGTTCAATCAACACTAGTGGATTTTCAAATGTTAATCCTCCAAGTGTTCAAAGTGAAAATGTTGGTAATGAACATATGATTCAGTGCAATGTTGCATTGCATCTTCAAAATGGTCAGAATTTTTCTGAAGAAGTTGTTAAAAGTCATATGGCATTACTGGTTACTGCTTTGGAATCTTATGAAGGATTGATTGCTGGAAGAATTGGTAATCCTATGCTAACAAAGGAAGATTACGATCAGATCGATGCAGAAGAATTGGAGCTCATGGACATCAAATGGTGTCTAGCTAGTGTCTTGAGAAGAGCTGAAAAGTTCAAAATGATTACAGGAAGAAATGATTTTTTGGATGCTCATGTTTCAGCTTTGGGTTTTGATAAATCTAAAGTTACTTGTTTTAAATGCAGGGAAAAAGGTCATTTCAAGAGAAAGTGCAAAAATCAGAAAGCTAATGGAGCAGAGAATCCTTTTGGAAAGGATGATTACTATCAGAAATCCATATATCAACAAGTTGCTCATCAACCGCATCAACAAAAAGATTCACAAACTGCTCATGGGAAAATGATCGAAGATGCAAACAAGAAAGCTTATTATGGTATTATTGATCAAGACGATGAGAAAATGGCTCCAGGATTTAGCTGGGATAAGTTTGTGGATGAGAATGGGGAGTTTAAATCTTTCATTGCTCAAATTGTTCAAAAGCCAGAATTGATGAAAGAATGGATAGCAATGTTATCTGATGAAGAGAAAAGTCAAGATGAAGAATCTGTTTCTTCTGAAAATAGTTCAACAGAAAGCAGTGATAATGATGAAGAAATTGAACAGATAAACATTGGAAAAACTCATTTATCTTCTGACAGTTTCAAATTTTATTTTGCAGATAAATTGAAGAAACTTAAAGAGAGAAAAGCTGCAAAAGAAATGAAAGAAGTTAAAGTTGTTGAGAAGATAGTTGAAGTGGAAAAGGTAGTTGAAGTTGAGAAGATTGTGGGGATTGAAAAGATTATTGAAGTCACAAAACCTTGTCTTACATGTTTGGAATCTTGCAAACAATGTGAAGATAAAGATGAAAAGTTTAGTGAGCTTGAAAAGTTGAAAGAGAAGTTGTTGTTTGATGTCAAGAATGTGAAAGAGTCGTACAATGTATTGAACAAAACTGTAAATAGTTTGCAGAAGACAAACTCTGAAAGAGAAGATGCTTTGACAATGATGAATGCAACAATGATGTCTAAGCAGAAAGAGATCAATTACTACATTGAAGAGTGTGCTAAGTTGAAATAGGAGTTGGAAATTGAAAAAGTTGAAAATGAAAGAATCAGACGATTACTGAAAAGTTATTCAAGTTCTGATTACTTAATTGACATAATTTATCCAACTGTTGCAGGTTTTGAAGTATTTGAAGACAAGAAGCCGAAGAAAAAGGATACTGGTAAGAAACAGAGTGTCAGTTATAACAAGTGTCCGCCTCCAATTTGGGAAGGGTATTCGTCTTGAAAACCGAATGAGGAACAAGTAAAAAAGGCAGTCAATATAAAGTTGGAATCCGAGATAACCGATGTATTACCAGACAATATTGACATCACATTCACAGCGTCCGACATAGATCATGAGTTTGAGTTAATAAAAAGGATGGTCAATCAGGTGTTAGATAAGGATGAGGAGTCCGAGTCAATGTCCGAGTCCAGGAGTTCGAGTTCGTCTGTCAGGAGTTCATAGTCGTCGGGAAAACGGGTGTATAGTAAAGAATTTTTGTTGTCAAAATCTAATTTGAATGACGAAACATTTGAAGTTGCATACACTTTGAATGATTCTGACAAATTATATTTTGATAAAGAATTTCCAATAAGAAGTGTTCAAGTTGAAAAGATCAAAAATGTTTTCAAACTAACAGAAATCAATATTTCTGAAATAAAAGATGTAAATCTTACTGGAAAATCTAAAAAGTACACTTCAAGAGTTCAACAACGATTAAACAAGAAAAAAGGTTACAGTTCTGGTTTTGGTTTTCAAAAGAAACCAAACCATAACAGTAATTTCAAAAGAAAAGGATTAGGTTTTATTCCACCAGAAAATTATAAAAATGAGAAAATTTCTAAAACATATACAAAATTTGTTTTAGGTACTTTTGCTGAGGATGAAAAGAAGAGCTCATTCTGGAAACAGTCAAATCAGGAATTTCTTGCTGAAAAGAAGAAAACTGAAGCTCATCAGAGAAAAGAGACAAGAAACTGTTACAGGTGTCAAGAAGTTGGTCATATAGCTTGGAACTGTCCTAAGGCAACCAACACAAAACAGGGAGTCTCAGAAAAACTCAAAGAAGTAGTTGTTGATAAAACCGAACCACCAACTGAAAGGTTTAAAATGTTTAAAAATTCAACATATGAAGTAGGTGAGTGTTCGAAAAGATTTTACAAGAAAAGGGGAAATCTTGACAACCAAGCTTGGATTGTTAAGAAATCAGATGTAAAATTTGGCAATGAATCTGACTCCACAAAGTCAGATGAGCCACAGGTTGAGGTTAAAGAGAAAAACTCAGTACCTCCAATGGATGATGTTCATTTTCCACCATTGAGGACTGAGAATTTTAAATCAAAAGTTGGGAAAGTTGAGATCTCAAATCAATTTTATTCTGAAAAGAATGAATTTGATGTTGAGAAAGCATTTAATGGAAATGTTAAAAAGATTTTTGGGAAAATGGTTGAAGGAAAAGTGAAAGGGGTAAAAGATTTTTATGAATCAAAGAAGGCAACTTACAGCCCAACCCCTAGTGAAGTTGAGAAAGTCACACCCAAGGAAGGTCAGGCTTGGGTGTCCATTCTATTTGTTTGAAAAACCTGACTTGCCGGAGCTCCCAGGTTGGTAAGAGTGGAGCAGGAATCGGCATCATTCTTGATATGGTTGGTTGGTAGATATACAGGTGATATCTTTATATCTTTATATTGTTATATTTTGTTTTACATGAGGTTATGGTTGGTGAGTGAAACTACAAGTGGTTGAAGATGATATTTCGTCTTAAAAGTGGTAAATCAGGGACATTAAGTTGTACTTGATTTTCTACAAATGATTGGAGAACAATGTGATGATCCCCTAACCTACAAGTGGTAAAATCAACAAAACTTATTTTCCGAAAAAATCATTTTGGTTAAAACAAACTTAAGTGTTTTGAAATCAAAATGAGAAAATAGTTTTGTGTAAGGGGGAGTTCTGATTGTTTATGCCAAGTGGATGGCGAATTGAAGCGATTCGCTATCGGTTGTCAATTTACTTGTACAGTTTGTTTTCAAATTTCTCTTAAATGTGTTTGAATTTTAGGGGGAGTAAGAATTTTTTAGAAAATCCAAAAACATTTGAAAATTTGAAAAAGGCAAAAACATGATAAAATACAAAAATGAGTTTGTTGTGAAAAAAGAGGAAATGATAGTACATCAGTAGACAGTTACATTATGCTAAAGAAATGTAATGTTTAAATAGCGTTAAACGGTCTCACTGATGATATGCCGATAGGTTTTTACACATTTAGTAAGCTTTTTCGGGATATAAACTTAAATTCAAACTTGCTTATTTTGTGGGGAACACTACTTGGATATATAGGTAACTCCTGAAATTTCGTTTGAAAGATCCCTCTTTCTGAGATACTAGGTCTTTATGCTCAGTGATATCTGGGGTATTATCCCGGGACTTCTGATAATGCGGAAGCAATGGCCTAGTCCCTGGAGAATACTTTACTGCTTGCTTGAAATATAGCGTCGCCCTCAGCAAAAATGATGAAAGAATAAAATTGATAATCACTGCTGTTGTAAAAAAAAAAGATCCTCTAAAGGGGACCCACCAAAAGTCGAAGCCGTCATCTCTCTGCTGAACGGAAGTTCTGACCTGAGCTCTCACGGACTTCGCATTTAACCCCTTACAGATATCATCTGTGGTATACTCACCTGTAAGACTGAATATTGGGATCTGGATACGGGAGTATATTCAAGAGGTGGGACACATGAATGAGTTTAAGTCCTTAATTCACCTAATTCATATCCTGAATCAGTTGAAATTTGTGTGAAAATTTAAGTGGATCAGTATATCGGCAATCTAAGTGAATTGTTTAATTCTTAATGTGTAACTAAGCTCAACGGTACTTGTGACTTGTCAAAAACTGATATGATCCTCTTACACAAACTCGCAAAAATAGTGTCTGTAAATATTTCTTTATTGCATTTCATTTCTTTTCAAAAATACAAAAAAAAAAAAAATTTAAGTGTGTTTTAGCATAAATTTTGAAAAATCCAAAAAGATTTTTGACAACTGGTGTTGAAGAGCTTATTTTCAAAATTCAAAGCGCTAAACATGATGAGCATGTGGTGAGGGGGAGCTTGTGTTTAAATGAGAAAAGGTTTTGAATATTTAACTACAAGTGGTTCATCAATTATTAACATTGTTATATCATTCTGGATAAATTTGAGGGGGAGTCTGATTATATACATTTGTCAAATGTTAAATTTGTGAAATTTATTGTGAGGTAGAGGATGTGCAGGATAGCCTGGATTCTGAAGTCTGAGTATAGAGCCATGACACAATTCTGATCCTGTGAAAGTCAGATTGCAATCAACATCTGAGGGTAAATGAGATTTTTCGAGGGGAGTATGTTGATGCTGAAGAGGAGGAGAAAGAGATAAAGTTTGACGATGCCTACACTGTCAGATTCTTCAAAGAGCGATCAGACTGATAAAGACTGAAGACGTTGAAGACTCGACACTTAAGACTCGTCAACATCCGAGGGGGAGTCTGTTGGTGCATACGTCTGTCGACTTCGTTTTGTATCGAGTCTTGTAATAAAATAGTTAGATCCAGTCATGTAGTTCAGGAAAATAGAGTTTTAGAGATCATTTCCCACGAAATGTCTATTCCCCATGAAATAGACATGGCACTTTCAAGGGGAATTAGAAACATGGCACTTTCAAGGGGAATTAGAAACTCTATAAATAGGGAGTTTAGTCATTTCATTTGTAACTTCTCCCATTCCCGCAGCGAAGCTCTGCTGAAGTGTCTACAAGTCTGTAAACGTGTCATATCAATAAACAAGACGGTTAAACTACTTTCTAGTGCAAATCAAGCTGAACCGACACCAAAACCTCTGATTCCGCCTCTCGTTTTGGTCTAGAACTCTTCTGAAAGACTCGTTTTGGTCATTACTCGATCCTACACAGTTACAAGGTGCTATGTGTTTTTCGAAGATCGATCTACGCTCAGGCTATCACCAGTTACGCATTCAAGAGGAAGATATACCCAAAACCGCATTCCGAAACCGATATGGTCACTATGAGTTTGTTGTTATGCCTTTTGGTTTGACTAACGCTCCCGCAGTTTTCATGGATCTAATTAATCGAGTGTGCCAACCCTTTCTTGACCGCTTCGTCATCGTGTTCGTCGATGATATCCTGATCTATTCCAAGTAAAAAACCGAACACTCGCAACATCTACGTTTGGTTCTTGAGTTACTCCAGGGAAAGCGTCTCTATGCCAAGTTCTCCAAGTGTGAATTTTGGCTGGAGGAGGTCCAATTCTTGGGTCACATTGTCAATAGTCAAGGAATTCATGTCGATCCCGCGAAGATCGAGGCTGTCAAGGGTTGGATTACACCCAAGAACCCGTCTGAAGTCCGTTCTTTTTCTCGGACTGGCAGGATATTATCGCCGATTTATCGAAGGTTTCTCTAAGATCGTTGTGCCGCTTACCTCTCTTACGCATAAGGATAAACCTTTTGTTTGGGGAACTAAACAGGAGGAAGCCTTTCAAACTCTCAAAGCTTTGCTTTGCAATTCTCCCGTGCTCTCACTGCCCGACGGAAACGACGATTTCGTAGTTTACTGCGATGCCTCAAACCTTGGTCTTGGTTGTGTTCTCATGCAACGAGATAAGGTTATCGCGTACGCTTCTCGACAGCTCAAGATCCATGAGATGAACTACACCACACAAGACCTCGAGCTTGGCGCAGTTGTTTTTGCGTTAAAGATTTGGCGACACTACCTTTACGGTACCAAGTGTACGATCTTCACCGATTATAGGAGCCTACAACACATCTTTGACCAAAAGGAACTGAATATGCGTCAACGACGGTGGGTAGAACTCCTCAACGATTATGACTGTGAGATTCGTTACCATCCAGGCAAAGCAAACATCGTTGCCGATGCTCTCAGTCGACGAAGCTATTTGCATAGCGTTCGTAATGTTCAAGCCCAGCATATTCTCGAAGCTCTTATCTGTGATGCTCAGCATGCTTGTTTTACCAAACGAACTTTGAAGAAAGAAAGGATTCTAAACGATGGCGCCCAACTCGAGAATAAATCGAATGGTATCTTTCATTATTTGGACCGAATTTGGATTCCCAAGCATACAAATTTGTGACAACTCCTGATGGACGAAGCGCACAAATCTCGGTATTCTATTCATCCCGGTGCTGACAAGATGTACCAGGACATACGCTACAAGTAGTGGTGTCCAGGCATGAAGAAGGATATCGCTATCTATGTTTCGAAATGCCTGACTTGTTCCAAAGTCAAGGCTGAGCATCAATGCCCCTCTGGCTTACTCGTACAGCCCGAGATCCCTATGTGGAAATGGGAGAGTATAGCTATGGATTTTATAACGAAACTTCCGCGTACTAAATTAGGTCATGACAGCATATGGGTTGTAGTTGACCGTTTGACTAAATCAGCTCATTTCCTGCCGATACGAGAAGACTTTATGGTAGAAAAATTAGCCCGAATCTACACCGATGAGATCATTTGTCGACACAGGACGCCTCGTGACAACATCTCTGACTGCGATGGTCGGTTTACCTCGCGTCTTTGGGAAACTTTTCAATCTGCTCTCGGTACTACTCTTAATCTAAGTACCGCTTTCCATCCCCAAACCGACGGTCAGACTGAGAGAACGATTCGCACCCTTAAAGACATGCTCCGCTCGTGTGTCATAGATTTCGGTGGTAATTGGGACGCGCACTTACCTTTAGTCGAATTCTTGTACAATAACAGTTATCATTCTAGCATCCAAATGGCACCATTTGAGGCATTATACAGAAGGAAATGTCGATCGCCTATTGTATGGCACGAGATTGGAGATGCGCAAATTACCGGTCCTGAGCTGTTGCAAGAAACGACCGAAAAAATCCTCCAAATTCGAGACAATCTGTTGAAAGCTCAGAGCCGTCAAAAAAGTTACACCGATAGACGCCGCAAGCCCCTTGAATTTGACGTTGGCGATCACGTACTCCTAAAGGTTGCACCTTGGAAGGGAGTGATCAGATTCGGCTAGAAAGGAAAGCTCGCGCCTCGATATGTTGGACCCTTTAAAATTCTGGAAAGGATTGGAAAAGTGGCCTAAAGACTCGAACTACCGGAGGAACTTAGTAATGTCCACCCAACTTTCCACGTTTCGAACCTCAGAAAGTGCTTAGCCGACCAGGAATTACATGTCCCTCTCGAAGATTTACAAGTGGACGAAACATTACACTTCATGGAAAAGCATGTCGAGATAATGGGACGAGAAACCAAGGTGCTCAAACGCTCACACATTCCCATTGTGAAGGTTCGCTGGGAAGGCAAACGTGGTGCCGAGTTTACCTGGGAACTCGAAAGTGACATGAAGGCGAAGTACCCGCAACTATTTGTTATGCCTACTTCTTAATTTTCGGGATGAAATTTCCTAAAGTAGGGGAGGCTGTAACAACCCGCTTTTTGGAAAGTCAAAGTACAAGTCAAAGTTAAAGTCAAAGGAAGAAAAGATTGCTAATTGTGATTTGTCACTCCTTGCTTAACTATTGATTGTATGTCAATGACTTGTAATCGAATTCTATTATTTATTTGTTTTAGTTGTATTATGTGGTGTATCTACTAAAAATTGAGGTTTAATCGCTCTTAATCGCTAATCGACTTATCGCTATCGCATTCGCAACTCGATGTCTCAATCGCAATCTAATCGCAAACGCTAAACGCAAGTTATTTATAGTAATTGTATGTTAGATATAGTAGTTAGGTTATTTATGTAACTAATGGTTAATACTATCGCATCGCTCACTCAAATCGCATCGCAACGCTCAACACGCGAATCGAATCGAAACGACAAAACTCAACGCGCCAGACACCTGGATCGAGTGCCAACCGATCGAGTGGCCATCCGATCGGATTGCCATCCGATCGGTGACCAATTCGACCCTTGTGCACTTTCCTCGTTTGGAAACTCTATAAATACCCTCGTGTCACATCATTTGTGATGTGACAGCTCATCCATTCGACCAGCCGCACTCAAGCCTTCTTTCTCCCGATTTCTCGCGATTCTTGTAAGTTTTCAACCTAAATCTTGTACTTCTATGATCTATACGCAGTCCTTCATATTTTTCACCTTTGAATCTTAACTTTTAACCGTGAAATCACCCCATTTGAGGTGTTCTAGGGTGATGTCATCATGGAGTTCTTATGAACTTCAAGGTTTGGCTTCATTCCACCAAGAACAACTTAGATCTGAAGGATTTCCACATGAATAAACAATGTTTTCGCATAGATCTACACATATTCATGGTTAAAAGGATTGAAAGATGGTGTTCTAACTTTCCTTCAACTCTTTTACACTCAATACACTCAAAACCGATAGAATTGGAGCTTGTTCCAACCTTCTACTCTTTCTTAGTGATGTGTCGGTCCAAGATCTGAATTCTATCCAAGGGACAACTGATAAGCATGAACAACCTTCTCGAACAGTTAATTGATCGGACTAGGGTGATTCCTGTTCGATCGGATCACTTGGGTCAAGATGGGGTTTCTGTTGTTTAGCACGTTGTCAAACCGTCTTGAACAAACCGCAAACATTCAAAATAATCAAGTTCAAAACGATTGTATTCGTGGGACGGATTGCCGTCCGATCGGATTGCCATCCGATCGAACTGCAATCCGATCAGATTGCACTTGAGGATTTAACACTTAACAATTTTCAACATGTTCAATGTTCAGTCAGTTCTGTCGGATTGCCATCCGATCGGATTGCCATCCGATCGAACCGCAATCCGATTGGATTGCACTTGAGCTTCCAAAACTTCAATATTTTCAATTTTTCAAAGGACAATGGTTTCCAACGGATAGCTACCCGATCGGATTGCCATCCGATCGAGTAACCATCCTGCTGTGAACTTGTTCTCACTAAGTGTCTTGCCAATCGGATCGTTATCCGATCGAACTGCCATTCGATCGATCGACCTGAAGGGTAGAGATACCTCTCTATTTTCAAAATGCTACAGCGAAAACTTCAAAGCCATCATACACAAACACATCTTTTCCAACGAATGCCAATCCAATCGAATGGGCATCCGATCGGATTGCCATCCGATCGGATTACCATTCGACACTTTGTCACTTTTCACCGTTTTACGCACCGCTCTTCGCTTATGCTATCGTTAACTTTTCACGCTAATCACTCTAGCGCTCCCTTCAATCCATTTCCATCGCTGTAAGTATACTCGAACCCTTTTTGCTTTACGCACTTTTGGGTGTTACATACGTTACTTATTCTAAATCACATCAATCAGACAACGCAAACACTATTGGGTGTTACATACGTTACTTATTCTAAATCACATCAATCAGACAACGCAAACACTATTTATACGCTGACCGTTACTGCATGATACGTGTTACTCGATGAATGCTTGTATGTTATGTTAACACAGTGATTTTTGCCTGACGCCTTCGCAATGGTAGTACTATTTGTTTGGACTCAGCACCTGTCGTGGACGGGGGTTGTTAAGTGTCACAACCCCCGATCCCTAATTCCCGGGAACGTGCGGCCGCGAGCCAGTTTCGGTGGTATCGGTATTTATTAATTTGGTAGCGGAAAAATTTCATCAGGACCGTAGTTAGGAAATATTTGATCAGAGTAAACCACCATATTTTATAAATACAATTATATATGGGAAAAATCCAAATTCGTAGTACACATGTTTCCATAGGAATAAATCCTATTTTATTTATTAAAAACATCTATTTTATTTTAGGTAACTTTATTGCCACTTTTCCAAGCCTTCAGTGCTCTCCAGCTGGCTTTTATTGGCTTCACACTAAGTTACCTGAAACACGTGTTTAAAACATTTTATCAGCAGGAAATACTGGTGAGTGAATCCCAGTTTAATCAAGTTTAAATAAAAAGTCACAGTGAACAGTATTGAGAGAGATCACATTGTTTATGTCTACACAATTACTCCATTTGGTACTATCAGACCTGACTTGTGGGTCATATTACACATTGGCTAACTCATTGTCCAATGGTAACGTATTGTCATCCCGACTTACTACTCACAGTGTAGTACAAATTTTGTATACAAAACCCCAACATACCGGCAGTAATTAAAGAACTACAAAGACTCAATCACTGCTAATTTTCATAGTAAAACGTTTAAGGTTTGGTAAAACATTACCAAAACGATTATCAAAAAGAGGATAAACTCACATTGCGATTATAAGGCTTTCCTTGTGACTTCCTGGTTATAATCTATTAATTAAACAATGCACATGCGTTAGTATAATAACCAATTTTACATTAGTAATACCCTCCCCGAGACAGAAACTCCAACGACTACGTCGGGCAGAACCACAACAGCCTATTACGGAGTCCTAGATCAATCGGGCAGCGTATCTAATACGTAACCGGGGTTATAATACTTACAACGAGGCAGGGCTTCGCTATTTAGGGGGTATTATGCCCGAAGATTATTATTATTCTTCAGAATTTCGAGAAAGAAAGAAAGAATGAACGATTTGTAACTGAAGACCATCGATCCTATTTATAGTGCTGTTCATGCACTTTGTCGCGCCCCGCGTAAGATGAGGGGAAGGTTTACGCGGCCCGCGAGGGCAGCTAGGGCGGCAAATGGTCGCTGAGTCATCGACACGTGTCAGCACCGGGTTTCTCCTTATCTTATAGCTGTCGCGGCCCGCGAAGAATGGAGCAAGAGTTTACGTGGCCCGCTTGAACTTAAAGAATCAACGAATTCAGGTTTCAACCTTTATACCGCCCGCGTAAGGTTGGGGTGGGTCTACGCGGCCCGCCTCAACTTAATATTTATTGTTTTTAATTTATTTTAAATACTATAACGTATTTCGGGCTCGGTTTTCATGTACGGGGTGTATTTAAAAACATATATGGGTATTCTAAATATATCAGGGGTGTCAGAAATATTTTGGAGGGTTGATATATCTTGGTACAACTCCTGGATTATTTAATAGAATATATAGTGCACTCACACTTAAGTATAGTAACCCAATTCCACTTTATCCCTACGTCACGAGACAGAACCCCAACGAATTTAGGCAGAGCCTTGACATATGTTACGGGGCCCTACGTCACTTGGACAGGGTATCAGTGATCAAGGGTTACAACACTCAAAACGGGGCAGGGCTTTATCATTATTATAATAATATATATTGAAAGGGTGTAGTAATATTTCGAGAGAAGGAATGGCAACTAACAATTTGAATTGCAACATCTTATTTATACTAGATGTGACTTGGAGCTCACGAAAATCTAGATTCATTATGACCAACAATTACATCATACCTTATACATGTTGACATGAATTCTTAAATATAAATGTTAATTATTTGAGACTTACTGTACTCACATATGACTTAGTTTTGAAGTATTTTATTTTTATTTATTATTTAAAGGCTACGTAAACCTTTAGATATTTAATATATACTTTTATTTAATGATTATTATTATATATATTTATAATTAATTCAACTGTTTCACTTATTTGGTGCGTATAACTTCTAAAATGTAACGTTTTATAAAATAATGAATATGCCATTAGAATGAGAATATTTTTGTCTACATTTGGGTCTAAGTTTCATAAAAAACGGAGTAGGTTTAAATATAAAGTATTTTTATAATTTAATTATTAAATGATTCCTACATTTGCCAAAACACCTTATATTTTTATTGGTCAACTTACCCATGATTCATCCTTTTAATAACATAAGTTTATATATATATATATATATATATATATATATATATATATATAAATTTTGGGAATGTTACATTCTCCCCACCTTGTTTTAAATCTCGTCCTCGAGATTTCCTAAAATATGGATGAATATTTAGTCAGTTAGTTTCTAGGTATATTCTGCCTTTGTTTTGAATTTCACTTTACTTTGACCAGAACTATTCTCTATGAGATTCTTATCCTTGACTGAAATATGTTTTGTATTTTAATACAGCTTTTAGTTACAGGTTTCCTAATGCGTTAATAATTGCAAAGGAAATTCTTATACTTTTGATGACGTCCCAACTTAAAGAGTTCCTGTCGTTCATCTTGTCGCACGAACTACGAAACGGATGATCAAACGAAATAATGTTTGATATCGAAATTAGAGACGTATACGCGAGATTCCTAATAAATAAATATAGTATTATTGTTGACACACATGTTCGTGATTTATCCCTAATTGTCAATCTATATGGTCTTTGGATTTCCTCATAGACATACAGGTCTATATAATCATATATTTCACATACTGTAATATGCACATTATTCATAATGTAAACAGACTCACAAGTCAGACATCAGATCATGGTACTATTTAGGGAATTCTATTATTATAACACATACCCCATCTTACCTGGTCTTGCCGGAGAGGTAACCCCATCTCACCCGGACAAGCTGGAGAGTCTACCGCACCATGCCCAGTTTTACCGGAGAGGTAATTATCATAGTATTTCCCATAAATAGACTTCTCTCAAATTAGGATTTTGAAAGCACACCGTTTATTATAGTTTGTATCAAGAAACAAGGAAATCAGTATTCTCATGTTGGATAATATTCTAGAACCGAGTAGTATTAATAAACAAGAAATAATAGTGGCCAGTTGTTATCGCTTATTTATCATACAGGCACTGTTCTAGTCATCATCCTCACGGAATCCCAATAACCATCACACTTTATCTATGCAAGTAATTGGCTTACCTCAAAGCTTTATACTAAGGCATTCTTCTTAGGTTCAAGTCTAAATACTGTCCTGGTTGTTACTAGTGAATATCAATATCCCAACTTTTTCATTTAAGCATAGATATTATTACGATTGTGGTTTTCTTTTGGTTGGAGAATGGAGTTTCAAATATATCATTGTCTCCATTGACACTATAGCTAGGTTCAATGTAATAAGTATTCTTTACAGCTACCTTTATTTATGCTTAAAATCTTAGATCCCGTTACAAGGAATATTTCATTGAGTCAAATGGCATTTTAAAACATAGTAGGTTTCATGGTTTATTCTTATAATAACTTCATATTTTCATATGAATTACCAATGACATTTTCTCTTATGTTTATCTTACAGAAGAGATTATATTGGGTATACCATTAAGAAATTCTTATCAGGTATATGCATATATGTGTATAGAATTTTCAAATTTTTAGTTAATATTAATATTTACACACATATATATAATACTAAATTATTTTATAAAAATAATACTTTACATCCGATGGTACCCATCATCAAGCTTATTTCCTTGACTTTATTTTATCCTTTGATAAAAATAGTATATTGAAATAAACTTCTGTTTAAATTTATTGAACACAATATTTTGGAGTTTTAAGGATGGATCAATAAAATATTTAAAGAAATGAATTACTCAAAATATGAACTTTCTGGACTCATGGGAATAAATTTATTTTTAACTAGTGGGTTGAACCATAAAGTATCAAAACTTAATTATCAATTTATTTTATATTATATTATTTATTCAAAGAAGTACTTATGGTAAGTAATACAGAGTTTGATGTTTCTAAAATTGATTCTAACTATATTTGAGTAATATACATGTATTGAAATATGCATGTATATCCCATACAATAATAATTTATTTAAAGATATTACAATATTAAAATTGTAATCTGATTAATAAAGTTTTATAAAGAACAAACGTACTAAACACACGTTTGATTCAAATATTTTTATGTGGGGCATCCATTTTAAATTCTAGTTGAAAAATGAATGTTTAGGAACATTTTAACGTGCAAGGATCAAAATATACAGTATATTATATACTTATACTTATGAGAAGATAAGATTTGTATACGTATTCTATTAAAAAGATCTAATAGCCTTGTTACATTTTAATAAACCCGCGACGGACTTATAACATAAGTGCATATATTATTCTATATACTATATTACACTTATTAGAATTTATTACACCATGATATTTTATTAAAATTTTAGATATAAAATATATCTTTTATTTACTGTACTATCTTATAGTAAAATATACTATTCATATATCATTGTAAAATGTTTTATCATTATAATAATAATATAAAAGGTACGAATGAATTCAAATATTATGAGTTATAAGATTATAAGTGTAATATATAAATCAAAAATATATATTTGACTTACTATACGAGTCAAATAATTAAAAAAAATTATATTAGATTTTTAGATATCAAATTATTTTCCAACCGATAACCGTGTAGGATAGATACCCATATGTACTAGTGGATTTCTATTTTTTTTTATATAAGTATGAGAACTTCGCAACTACTTAGGGTAAGTTTAACATCCAATTTATCAACTCCACTCATTTACTAATATTGTATTATTTAACTATTATACATCAGCCAGCTGACTCGAATATTTTTTCTTTATAATTTAGGATACACAATCCTATAACTAATATGGCTAGTTAATCTTATAATCTTATATTAATTATTTTCGGGCATAAGACCTATCTTGGACATACCTTAAAGATTTGTAGAAATGTTTTCAACATTTAGTTAGGTCTTTTTACATAGTCCAACCAACCCAAAAAAAACTTTTAAATGATTTTATTAAATCATGAATACCCATCATATTCTTTTAACCAGCTATTTTATTACTGAGTATTTTAATAGAAATCTTTAAGTAATCCCAACATTAATTATTTCACAAAATTATGAAAGTATGAAGTCTTATGGTCAACTAGTTATAAACCAGAAATGATAAAATAGAGTGAGAAATTGATACACCTGGATTTCAAAACTTGCTTTGGCTAGATCCACTAAAGCAATCTTTTAAATTTTTTTTATTACTTCTTAAAATCCTTTCGGTTAATTTAATAGCTTCGGTTTTATTTATCTAAATATAATTTATTTTGAAACAATATTATTAAAACTACAAAGTTTTAAAGCTTTATACCATATATTTCAATATGTATTTTAAATCAAAGTAATTGATTGGTTCCAAAAGAGAATCATAAACATGATTGCTTTGTTAATAACCAACTTAGTTTGATGTATATTATGATATATATTATTTGAGTGGGTGGTATTAATTATCACAGACAAATTTCTAGTACCAATATTTGGGTACAATCATAAAAATAGATTGATTAAAAACGGCGAGCATTGCATCTTATATATATATATATATATATATGTATTTATTACAAACTACAACTGGAATTCAAAATATACTAGTGATTATGCATCCATAACTTATTTTAGTCTATCTAAGTTATAGGAGTATTATGCTCAACATGCTTTTATGTAAGGTTTATTTCATCTCCTCTTTCTACTAAGTTGTTATCTAATGGGCAAAGTTCCTTTAAAGTTTCTAGCTCATAGGTGGCATGGGTGCTGGTACTGGTTTGGCCGTTCGACTATTTAATATAAGTTAGCATTTACTGCTGTAGTGGCTAACATATGGAGATTTACCCATTGTTCATCTAATTCATCTTTTCCTAGTGGGTTATTGTGTGCTTCCTGAGTTTGTGCATTTATTTCCTGATTGATTATCGCTCCCTTTGGTTGTGACTTCTTTATTTTTTCTCGACTTTTGCTAATAATCCAATTTCTTTTCTTAGTGGTAAATGGTTTCTTAGACTGTGCTTTACGAATAAATATTCCTTCCTCAATATCTGCTGAGTATCCTGAGGGATTTGGTTGAAATGAGGACCCCTTATCTTTTGGTGAACTATCTAGTTGACGATAGATGTCTGAAATTCTTTGCTTACCCATACTGTAGACTAACGAATAGTCAAATAATATAAAACACATAATCACATAAGTTATTTCCTAACACAGAATTAAAATTTAAGTGTCAGCAGAACACTTCTTTGGCTTGAACCAGTGGCTAGGCTCTCATACCACCTTCTGTCACAACCCCCGATCCCTAATTCCCGGGAACGGGCGGCCGCGAGCCAGTTTCGGTGGTATCGGTATTTATTAATTTGGCAGCGGAAAAATTTCATCAAGACCGTAGTTAGGAAATATTTGATCAGAGTAAACCACCATATTTTATAAATACAATTATATATGGGAAAAATCCAAATTCGTAGTACACATGTTTCCATAGGAATAAATCCTATTTTATTTATTAAAAACATCTATTTTATTTTAGGTAACTTTATTGCCACTTTTCCAAGCCTTCAGTGCTCTCCAGCTGGCTTTTATTGGCTTCACACTAAGTTACCTGAAACACGTGTTTAAAACATTTTATCAGCAGGAAATACTGGTGAGTGAATTCCAGTTTAATCAAGTTTAAATAAAAAGTCACAGTGAACAGTATTGAGAGCGATCACATTGTTTATGTCTACACAATTACTCCATTTGGTACTATCAGACCTGACTTGTGGGTCATATTACACATTGGCTAACTCATTGTCCAATGGTAACATATTACCATCCCGACTTACTACTCACAGTGTAGTACAAATTTTGTATACAAAACCCCAACATACCGGCAGTAATTAAAGAACTACAAAGACTCAATCACTGCTAATTTTCATAGTAAAACGTTTAAGGTTTGGTAAAACATTACCAAAAAGATTATCAAAAAGAGGATAAACTCACATTGCGATTATAAGGCTTTCCTTGAGACTTCCTGGTTATAATCTATTAATTAAACAATGCACATGCGTTAGTATAATAACCCATTTTACATTAGTAATACCCTCCCCGAGACAGAAACTCCAACGACTACGTCGGGCAGAACCACGACAGCCTGTTACGGAGTCCTAGATCAATCGGGCAGCGTATCTAATACGTAACCGGGGTTATAATACTTACAACGAGGCAGGGCTTCGCTATTTAGGGCGTATCTAATACGTAACCGGGGTTGTAACTGAAGACCATCGATCCTATTTATAGTGCTGTTCATGCACTTTGTCGCGCCCCGCGTAAGGTGAGGGGAAGGTTTACGCGGCCCGCGAGGGCAACTAGGGCGGCAAACGGTCGCTGAGTCATCGACACGTGTCAGCACCGGGTTTCTCCTTATCTTATAGCTGTCGCGGCCCGCGAAGAATGGAGCAAGAGTTTACGCGGCCCGCTTGAACATAAAGAATCAACGAATTCAGGTTTCAACCTTTATACCTCCCGCGTAAGGTTGGGGTGGGTCTACGCGGCCCGCCTCAACTTAATATTTATTGTTTTTAATTTATTTAAAATACTATAACGTATTTCGGGCTCGGTTTTCATGTATGGGGTGTATTTAAAAACATATATGGGTATTCTAAATATATCAGGGGTGTCAGAAATATTTTGGAGGGTTGATATATCTTGGTACAACTCCTGGATTATTTAATAGAATATATAGTGCACTCACACTTAAGTATAGTAACCCAATTCCACTTTATCCCTACGTCACGAGACAGAACCCTAACGAATTTAGGCAGAGCCTTGACATATGTTACGGGGCACTACGTCACTTGGACAGGGTATCAGTGATCAAGGGTTACAACACTCAAAACGGGGCAGGGCTTTATCATTATTATAATAATATATATTGAAAGGGTGTAGTAATATTTCGAGAGAAGGAATGGCAACTAACAATTTGAATTGCAACATCTTATTTATACTAGATGTGACTTGGAGCTCACGAAAATCTAGATTCATTATGACCAACAATTACATCATACCTTATACATGTTGACATGAATTCTTAAATATAAATGTTAATTATTTGAGACTTACTGTACTCACATATGACTTAGTTTTGAAGTATTTTATTTTTATTTATTATTTAAAGGCTACATAAACCTTTAGATATTTAATATATACTTTTATTTAATGATTATTATTATATATATTTATAATTAATTCAACTGTTTCACTTATTTGGTGCGTATAACTTCTAAAATGTAACGTTTTATAAAATAATGAATATGTCATTAGAATGAGAATATTTTTGTCTACATTTGGGTCTAAGTTTCATAAAAAACTGAGTAGGTTTAAATATAAAGTATTTTTATAATTTAATTATTAAATGATTCCTACGTTTGCCAAAACACCATATATTTTTATTGGTCAACTTACCCATGATTCATCCTTTTAATAACATAAGTTTTTATATATATATAAATAAAAAATTTGGGAATGTTACATTAAGGTTACCTCTCACATGTCACAGTGGTGATATGTGTTGCGCACTCTACAACTCGCAGTCTAGTCTGTGCATATTTCATTGTCGATAACCTACTAGCCACGTGTCGTCAACCATGTCGAGGCTAGTTGTTCGAATAAGCAAAGCTTGACCCTACAACCCTACGTCGCGGGCCGCGAAGGATCATCCTTCGGCTTATGCGGGCCACGAGGAAGTCCGAATTCAACACTATAAATAGATGCAATCGGCTTCAGTCCCAAACCGCTCACAACTCTTATCTCTCTCGAAATTCTGCATAGCAATAATAATTTTCGGGCATTATACCCCCTAAATAACGAATTTCTGCCTCGTTGTAAGTATTATAACCCCCGGTTACGTATTAGATACGCTGCCCGATTGATCCAGGGTTTCGTAACTGCTGTCGTGGTTCTGCCCAACGTAGTCGTTGGCATGCCGTCTCTGGGAGGGTATTACTAATGTAAATTTTGGGTTATTATACTAACGCGTGTGCATTTATGTAATTAATAGATAATCACCAGGAAATCTTAAAGGAAAACCCTAAGACATCAATGTGAGTAATCTCCTTTTTGTAAACCTTTTTACAAACTGTGTTTATAAAACCTTAAATAATTTACAATGTGATTAGCAGTGATTGAGTCTTTGTAGTTCTTCAATTATTGCTGGTATGTTGGGGTATTGTATACAAAATGTGGAACACGTTACCATTGGATAACAAGATAGCCAATGTGTAATATGACCCACCAGTCAGGATTGACAGTACTGAATGAGTAATTGTGTAGATATAAACATTGTAATTGCTCTCAATACTGTTAAAGGATAAAACTTTTCTTGATTAAACTGGGATTCACTCACCAGTATTTCCCACTGACAAAATGTTTTAAACGCGTTTCAGGTAACAAAATGTGAACGCCAGATAGAAGCCAGCTGGACAACACTGATGGCTTGAAAAAGTGGCTATAAAAGTTACCTAAATAAAGAGATGTTTTTATTAAATAAAATAGGGTTTATCCCTATGAAAAATATGTGTACTTGAAACTTGGGAATTTCCCATGTGTTTAATATTATAAAAGTGTGGTATTTTACTCTGATAAAATATTTCCTAACTACGGTCCAGATGTAATTTCCGCTGCCAAAATGATAAATACCGATACCACTAAATCTGGTCTCGCGGCCGCCCGTTCCCGGGACAGATAGGGGACGGGGGTTGCGACACAAGGTAGTATCAGAGCTAAGCCACTGATTCAGCCACAGAAGTGTTCTGCTGACACCTAGATATTATTCAAAATGTTAGGAAATTAATTACGAAAATACGTGCATATTTGTATTTTATTATTGTGTGTTATTTGACTATTTGTTAGTTTACAGTATGAGCGACCAAGGACCTTCCGATGCCTACCGTCAGTTGTCCAGCTCACCTCAAAACGAAGGTACCTCTTAACAGCCTACCCTCTCAGGGTATTCAGCTAACAATGAAGACGGGATATTCGTGTTCAAGGATCAATCTGAAGAGCCATTCCCTCCTAAAAAGAGAGGATGGTTCAGCAGAGGTGCACATGAACGTAGGAAGAGGATGAAAAAGTTCCACAACAGTGAGTTTTAGCAGCCGCTAAGAGAGAAACAGATGCTCACACCCAGGATATGCTCAATAGGAGTCTAGCAAACTTTCATATTCTAGCAACTACAGCTGCCGACCCTAATTTAGAGCAACTCATAGCACCCCAGCCATTACCCTTGTTTCCCACCCAGCCAATGGAAATTGAAAATAACCCAGAAAATCAAATCCCAATGCCTGATTTTGACCCCACTGAGATACCTAGAGTACCAGCACCCAATCCCTTAGACCCAGACTACGATCCCTGGTTTGGCGACCATAGGGATTATCAGCAACGCTACCCAATATCAGAGGAACCCATGTCAAACTGAGCAGCTTACCCAGGTCTGGACCCTCTAGATCCCTATTATGATAATGATGAATATATTAGGGAAATCCTAGAGAATCCATATCCTCAGGAAGAATCAATGCCACGGTACCCAGATCCAATACCAACACCTGCACCCCTAATGAGCACAGAAAATGTGCAAGAACTCCGAACCTTTAGCGAGGAGATTTTAGAAGAGAGCGAAAGTATGAGACAAATAGGAGAACGACTCGTCTGGAAGTATGACGAGCGTAATATGGAGTTCTGGATGAACCCATATCAGTGATGGTAATAGTAGTAATAATAGTAATAAAAAAATAATAATATATAATATGTGTGTATGAAAAAATGATAATATATATATCGTAGTATAGACCACCTAGTGGTTAGTGATGCATATTAGTATTGTATTTTATTCCAGTTGTACTGTAATAATTATAGATGCATACTATAAAATAGAGTAAGTCGCAATGCTTGACGATTTTGATCAACATGCTTGCCGTGTGATTTTTATTGAATATTGTCCTGTGATATTAATATTTGGTAATTGTTTAAAATCCAGATGGCCGATGCAGCAAATCCGGAAAACCGGAATAATGAAAATCAAATAAATAATAGTGAAATTCGACACCTTGTAACCCAAGGAATTAGAGATCCCATGCCAGCTATTATCCAAAATGTTAGGGATGCAGAAAATAATGATAAAAGTGGTAATGGAAGTAAACGAACCCATACAGAACCTAGTCACAGCATAAACAATGGACCCATACTTCAAGTGCCCATTCCCAAAAGAAGAAGAACCATGTCTTATGGTTGTTCTTATAAGGAATTCTGGTCTTGTAAACCAATGGAATTCTTGGGCAATGAAGGGGCCATTGCAGCTCTACACTAGATAGAAAAGACTGAGGCAGTCTTAAAAATAAGCAAGTGCGCAGAAGAAGATAAGATAATGTTTGCCTCCAATTTGTTTAAAAACTCAGCCTTAGAATGGTGGAACACTATCCTCCAGTCTAGGGGAAGTGACAAGATTTACAATATGGAATGGGAGGAATTTAAAAATATGGTGGAAAGGAAATTATGCCCTCCCAATGAAAAAGAACAGATAGCAAATAAGTTCCTAAACCTTAGGATGACTGGAGTGGATAGTAAAGGATACACTACTTTATTCTTTGAATATGCTAGAATAGTGCCAACCCTTGCATCACCTGAACCAGTATTAATCTCCCATTATATCTGGGGATTAATCGGTGAGATAAGGCATGTAGTCAAGGCTGCTAGACCTCAAACCGTAGAAGAAGCTGTAGAACTAGCAAACACCTTGACTGATGAATTAGTGCGTACACGAGAAGAGGACCAGAGGAGAAACCTAGCTCAAAAGCTTACCCAAGAATTCCGTTCTGGAAATTCCAACCGTGGGAAAAATATAGGTTCTACTTCTACACCCTATTTCAAGTATTGCAAAAGAAAGCATTCTGGAAGATGCTCCATATACTGTAACTTCTGCAAAATATCTGGACACAAGGAAGAAGACTGTAGAAAGAAACCTAACAATAGGATATGCTACAACTGTGGAGAACAAGGTCATATCAAGCCAAAACTGTCCAAAACTAACTCTAGCTCCGAACAACAAGACTACTAAAAATGCTAGGGCATTTGTTCTGACTGCAGAAGAAGCCAAGATGATTCCGGACGTAATCGCCGGTATGTTTTTAGTTAATGACATTTTTGCTAAAGTATTATCTGACTCTGGTGCAAACCAAAGTTTTATTAATACTTCATTTTGCAAACTTCTCAATCGACCATTAACTAAACTCTCACAAGAATGTCTCGTAGAGACAGCCAACGGGGAAACCATTAAGATTTCTGAAATCTTGCAGGGAGCTAGAATAGAATTTCTAAATAAAAAATTTATTGCAAACCTTTACCCAATGAATCTGGCAGGATTTGATGTTGTATTAGGAATGGATTGGTTAATAGCTAATAAAGCCAATATTTTATGTAATCAAAAGTCAATCCAAGTAAATTCACCAAGTGGTGAAAAGATCACAATTAAAGGAGATAAACCCTCTAGATCCATAAAAGTCATCTCTGTGATGAAAACAGCAAGTTATACTAGAAAAGGATCATTAGTGTATTTGATTTCTATAATCATAAATACTAAAGGAAAAGAACTAAAAGATATTCCAGTAGTATCCCAATTTTTAGATATATTTCCAGAAGAATTACCAGGGCTACCGCCAGACAGAGAAGTTGAATTCAGAATCCACCTGCTAGCAGGAACAACACCAATTGCCAAAGCACCTTACCGTTTAGCACCCGTAGAAATGCAGGAACTGAAGAAACAGTTAGACAAACTGTTGGAGAAAGGATTCATACAACCAAGCTCATCGCCATGGGGAGCACCGATCTTATTCGTCAAGAAGAAGGATGGATCAATGCGTATGTGCATTGACTACCGTGAATTGAACAAAGTCACGATCAAAAATCGGTATCCATTACCAAGAATCGATGATTTGTTTGACCAATTGCAAGGAGCTCAATTTTTCTCTAAAATCGACTTACGTTCAGGATATCATCAATTAAAGGTACAGGAAGAGGACATTCCTAAAACCGCATTTAGAACAAGGTATGGCCATTATGAATTTACTGTCATGCCATTTGGTCTAACCAATTCCCCAGCTGCATTTATGGACATGATGAACCGAATATGTAAACCATATTTGGGTAAATTCATAATTGTCTTTATGGATGATATTCTCATCTACTCTAAGAATAAAGAGGAACATGCAAAGCATTTGCACACACTTCTAAGTTTATTGAGAAAATAAAATCTTTATGCAAAATTTTCAAAGTGTGAATTTTGGTTAGAATAAGTACAGTTTCTTGGGCCTTTAGTTAATCATGAAGGAATTCATGTGGATCCCACCAAGATCGAGGCGATTACCAAATGGAAAACCCCTGAGTCACCAATCGAGGTTAGAAGTTTCTTAGGATTAGCCTTTTATTATAGAAGGTTTATTCGAGATTTTTCTAGAATAGCCATTCCCTTAACTAAGCTAACCTGTAAATCTGTTAAGTTTGAATGGGGACCAAAACAAGAAGAAGCCTTTAGAATCCTTAAGCAAAGATTGACCAATGCACCCATATTAGCGTTACCAGAAGGAACTGAAGACTTTGTAGTCTATTGTGATGCTTCAAAACTAGGTTATAGATGTGTATTGATGCAACGTCAAAAGGTTATAGCTTATGCATCTAGAAAACTTAAGAATCATGAAGGAAATTATTCAACCCATGATTTAGAATTTGGAGCTATAATTTTTGCCCTTAAAATTTGGAGACATTACCTATACGATAGTAAGTTTACCATTTTCACCGACCTTAGTGATTATGATTGTAATATCCAGTACCATGCAGGAAAGGCAAACATAGTAGCTGATGCTTTAAGTCGAAAGTATCACGAAAAACCAAAAAGAGTGCGTGCTCTTATGTTAAACCTGCAGGTAGATTTAAATGAACAGATTAGAAAAGCACAAGAATCAGTGATCAAGGAAGATACTGAAAAATTGAAAGGAATGATTAAAGAACTAGAACAAGGAACATATGGAATTTGGAGATTTCATAAGAAAAGAATGTGGATACCTAAATTAGGAAACTTACGCCACCATATATTAGAGGAAGCCCATAAATCTAAGTAAACGATGCATCCTGGAAGTGATAAGATGTATCAAGACTTAAGAAAGAATTTCTGGTGGATAGGAATGAAAAAGGATATAACAGCATATGTTGCAAAGTGTTTAACCTGTTCACAAGTTAAGCTGAACATCAGAAACCCTCAGGTTTGTTGTAACAATTAGAGATGCCTGTATGGAAATGGGAATTGATAACAACGGATTTTGTTACTAAATTACCCAAAACAAGAAAAAGTAATGATACAATCTGGGTGATTGTAGACAGGCTAACTAAGTCAGCTCATATCTTACCTATGAAGGAAACTTTCAGTATGGAACAATTAGCTAAGTTGTATGTAAATGAAATAGTTTCATTACATGGAATTCCTTTATCAATTGTTTCTGATAGAGATAGCCGTTTTACCTCTCATTTTTGGACAAGTTTCCAAAAAGCAATGGGAACCAAGTTAAATCTAAGCACAGCTTACCATCCACAAACGGACGGACAAAGCGAAAGGACAATTCAGACAATGGAAGACATGCTTAGAGCTTGTGTAATTGATTTCAGAGGTAATTGGGACGATCACTTACCATTAATAGAATTTTCTTATAATAACAGCTATCACACCAGTATCAACGTTGCACCATTCGAAGCACTTTATGGACGAAAGTGCCGAACACCAGTCTGTTGGGCATAAATTGGAGAAAAACAGCTATCCGGACTTGAGATAGTGCAAGAAACAACCGACAAAATCATTCAAGTCAAGGAGCGATTGAAAGCAGCATGTGATCGACAAAAGAGTTATGCCGATAACAGACGGAAGCCATTGGAATTTCAGGTAGGAGACAAAGTGTTATTAAAAGTCTCTCCTTGGAAAGGAATGGTAAGATTCATCAAAAGGGGAAAGCTAAGCCCCAGGTATGTTGGACCTTTTGAGATTATTAAAAGAATAGGACCTGTAGCTTATCAGCTACAACTGCCAGAAGAAATGACAGGAATACATGATGTATTTCATGTATCCAATCTCAAGAAATGCTTAGCCGATGAATCATTGGTAGTACCTCTTAAGGACATAGAGGTAAATGAACAGCTTAAATTTGTAGAGAAGCCTCTACAAATTGAAGACAGGAAAGTCAAGAATCTCAAGCACAAGAGATTAGTTCTGTTCAAAGTGAAATGGGACTCCAAAAGAGGACCAGAGTATACTTGGGAGCTTGAATCAGAAATGCAAAGGAAATATCCACACATGTTCCAGTAGATCTCGAGGACGAACTCTAAAACAAGGTGGGGAGGATATAACAGCCTTCCAAAATAATTTTCGGCACCCTAATATATTTAACATGTCCCTATATGTCTTAAAACATACCCCGTATGCCAAAAACCAAGCCCAAAATACTTGATATATTTAAAAATTAAATAAAACAAATTCTGTGGAGCTCTCGCAGGCCGCGAAAGCCTTGCCTTCAGGCTACGCGGGGCGTGACAGCCAGTCACCAGGGCGAGCCCCCAGGCTGCCACGTGTCGTCAACCGTGTCGAGGCTAGTTGTTCGAATAAGCAAAGCTAGGCTCTACAACCCTACGTCGCGGGCCGCGAAGGATCATCCTTCGGCTTACACGGGCCACGAGGAAGTCCGAATTCAGCACTATAAATAGATGCAATCGGCTTCAGTCCCAAACCGCTCACAACTCTTTTCTCTCTCGAAATTCTGGTTAGCAATAATAATTTCGGGCATTATACCCCCTAAATAACGAAGTTCTGCCTCGTTGTAAGTATTATAACCCCCGGTAACGTATTAGATACGCTGCCCGATTGATCCAGGGTTCCGTAACGGCTGTCGTGGTTCTGCCCGACGTAATCGTTGGAATGCCGTCTCGGGGAGGGTATTACTAATATAGATATTGGGTTATTATACTAACGCGTGTGCATTTGTGTAATTAATAGATAATCACCAGGAAATCTTAAAGGAAAACCCTAAGACAGCAATATGAGTAATCTCTTTTTGTAAACCTTTTTACAAACTGTTTTTACAAAACCTTAAATAATTTACAAGGTGATTAGCAGTGATTGAGTCTTTGTAGTTCTTCAATTACTGCCGGTATGTTGGGGTTTTGTATACAAAATGTGGAACATGTTACCATTGGACAACGAGATAGCCAATGTGTAATTTGACCCACCAGTCAGGATTGACAGTACTGAATGAGTAATTGTGTAGATATAAACATTGTAATCGCTCTCAATACTGTTAAAGGATAAAACTCTACTTGATTAAACTGGGATTCACTCACCAGTATTTCCCATTGACAAAATGTTTTAAACGCGTTTCAGGTAACAAAATGTGAAAGCTAGAAAGAAGCCAGCTGGACAGCACTGAAGGCTTGGAAAAGTGGCTATAAAAGTTACCTAAATAAAAAGATGTTTTTATAAAATAAAATAGGGTTTATCCCTATGAAAAATATGTGTACTTGAAACTTGGGAATTTCCCATGTGTTTAATATTATAAAAGTGTGGTATTTTACTCTAATAAAATATTTCCTAACTACGTTCCTGATGTAATTTCCGCTGCCAAAATGATAAACACCGATACCACTAAATCTGGTCTCGCGGTCGCCCGTTCCCGGGACTGATAGGGGACGGGGGTTGCGACACAAAGACAATTTATTTTTATTTAAATCTGAGTTGTCGGAACATGTTATTTGTCTTTGAGATATCGCTGTCTGTAATAACTGATTTGCTTAATAGGTTATGGTATGGAACATAATATTTACTATTCGGTAAAGTAGTTGTTATGGAATTTGTCTTGGACAATCTGTTTCGCTCAGTGCCATGCCCCGATGTTTCCGTCATCGGTTGGGGTGTGACAGCAAGCATGGTTCACTAGTCCAAGGTTTCCTCTTTGGGCGATGTCTTCCTCTGTAAATTACACTTCATTTATTGCATTTTGGACATTCCGATCAGCCCTGATTCCATTGGGATCTCTGATCTTTCTTCTCGAGTACTTGTTCCACACAAGTCTCCTTTCTTCACATTCAACACACATCACTTGGTTGTTCTTGCTTCCGAGGCTGAACATACTTCAGCCGAAGATCTTGAACAATCAACAGACATAATTAGTGAACATCTCTCCACGTCTTGCAAACGTGGGGGGACCCCACGACCTGCGTTAGGCAAATCGGAACCCTCCAAGCCTTTTGCATCAACATTTATAAACAATCGATGTAAATGCTTCATTCTAGTTAATATCAATATAGTGTGATACATGTAATTTTCAACATATACAAAGAACATGGCAGGGAATAGTATTTTCCTGTCATTGGTACAAATGGGTGGCCAGCCCTCCCCCATTGCACCAACCAGTTTATTATTTTATAAACATTTTAAAATTACGTTTTTGCCCCGGAATAGTGTTTCCCTGCCATACGTTCAAATTGGACCAACCAGTTTATTATTTTATACTCAGTTTAGAATAACGTTTTTGCCCCCAATTAAAAAATACGGTTTTGCCCCAACTTCAAAATACATTTACTCTTTTGCCCCGAGCTAAAAATACGACTTCACCCTCGGTAAAAAAATTACGGTTTTACCCTTAGCCAAAATTACGTTTTCGCTCCAATTCAAAATAAATATCTGTTTTTCCCCCGGCTGAAAATTACAATTTTACACCAACTTATTATTTTATACTCACTTTAAAATTACGGTTTTGCCCCTAGTTTAAAATTACGTATTTGTCCCTAGTTCAAAATAAAATTATGCTTTTGCCCCAGCTAAAATTTACGATTTTCCACGCGGTTCAAAATTACGATATCACCCTCAATTCAAAATTATGTTTTTGCCCCTAGTGCAAATAAAAATATGGTTTCCCCTAGCTAAAAATTAGGATATTACCCTCGGGAAAAAAAAAATGATTTTCCCCCAAGTAAAAATAAAAATATGACTTTGCCCCAGCTAAAAATCGTGTCAAAGATCTGCCTAACACTCTTTTTACTTTTTCTTTCTAGCAAAACTATAGTACTATTTTTTTAATTGATTAAGAATTATTTGGAAATCGTCCCCCAACACGGGCAGGGCATCACCTAGTTTGATATAACATGAACTCATATGATAGAAATAACAAAATGCATGGTGCCAGTGTTTTTTTATACTACATTAAAAACACAAGTTAAACTGAGTCTAATTAAGAACGTACCAGGGACATCACTAGCAACTTGGGGTTTGGTATGGTGGCCATTAGGCCCATTACAAACCACCACCGCATCAAAACCCTCCTCCACCAAACCACCCTCCGTCATCCACCACGCCACCACAAACTCACCACCCTGTGACTCAACTCGCACCACCTCCGAGTTAAAACGAATGACCTCACTAAATCCAAACTCGTTAGCAAAATCTTGAACAAACTTTAGAACCTCTTCATGACCGGGGAACAACCTCGGATCACCGTACGATTTCTCTTCAAATGAGAAGTCAGAGAAGCTCATCAGTGGTCGAGGAAGATTTGTTCGGAGAGATTTGTAGATGCTGCTGTGAACAATGGTTCTGTTAGGGTCGAGGTGAAGGCAGCCATCAACTTCCACTCGATCATCGTAAACCCAAGTTCCATCGATCTGGTCTGATTTTTCGAAGATGGTGACACGACTTGGAGAAGCTCGCGGCCGGTGAGTAGGCCGGAGATGCCTGCTCCGATCACAACTACATTCAGAGAATCCTTCATGGTAGGAGTTGGTAATTAGTTGTAAGTTTAGCCAACTATATTCTCAAAATAAACATTGAATTTATACTTTCCAAA
Organism: Helianthus tuberosus; assembly: GCA_030545235.1. Lineage (NCBI taxonomy): Eukaryota > Viridiplantae > Streptophyta > Magnoliopsida > Asterales > Asteraceae > Helianthus > Helianthus tuberosus. Next base: position 95,627,441 of record CM060452.1, read on the forward strand.
TTAAGACAGGTTTAATAAATCAATCTAGAGAGGACAAACAAACGTCATTGTATTAGGTAAAGCAACGTGCTTTATTTTAACTGACACAAAAAAAGAGGGTTTTTTTTTTCAAAATAGCAAAAAAACTTTTACAAAAATGGCGTTTTTGAAAAACCAAATTAATGTTTTTGAAGTTCTTCTCGCTCTTAGGTGGTGTTTATTTTTTCAAAGGTAAAATGTTTGCAGTCTGTAGACCAAATTTGCAGACATCTGTAGCAGAAGAGGTGGACCAAACCTCTTAAATCTGCTAGAAGAAAACTGTTTGTTTTTTAACTTCTGCAAGGTGCTGAACATCATACAAATTCTAATTGACACAATTGTGTGAGTTCTGTGGTTTTAGATTGTGTTTACTGTAACAAATGATCTTGTGTAACAAATGATCTTGTGCACGCGGAAACACATCTAGATTCTTTATAACTTGCTTCACACCTATGATGTATATAATCTTTACAAAAAAACTTTACATACACCTATGAAATTATCAATCTCGTTTAGTGGGTTCTATTAATGAGCTCCCAATATTTCAATTTCAACAACACAATTATTAATTATGTCACTAATCAATCTAAGATTATAGAATAGAAGAGAAGAAATATGAGGTGACCTGAAAAGATGAAGAGAAGGTGAAGAAGATACGGTGCAGTGATCCAACCAAAGAACACGCAGAAATCAAGACTGGAGGATTTGACCGGTGACGAATCCGAAGAGGACGATGAGTTGCGATATGCGTCTTTGGTTTTGCAACAATGTTCAATAGCAATGGGTCGTGGGTCGGGTTGGAAGTTGGATGGTGACGAGGTGGGGGCAGATGGTGGGAGGGTGCCGCTGGTGGGAGAGTGGGTAGCGGCGGTTGAGAAGATGTGGTGGAGGAGAAAGATGGAGAGGTGCTAGGGTTTTGTGGAGGAGAAGAGAGTCTGCAGACCCAAGAAGATCTTGATCCATGTCTGCACCAAAAAGAGGTTACGCAGACCGTTTTTAATGAAAGGTCTTCGAGAAAACAAAGACACTGCAGACTCAAACGTCTGCGTATGATCTGCGTGGGACAGACATAAGAGGTCTTAGTGTCATTGGACTACTCCAATTCATTAGATAATTTATTTATATAATATCATGGTATTATCTTTAACCTAAATTATTTTTTATTTATAAATATTACAATGAACTTTTTTTTTACAAAACATACTTAAAATAAACATGTTTCCAATTTTTTTATATAATAATATGATTGTTGTTGTAAAACTATCCTAAAAGCAAAACAACATAAAGGAAATGTAGAGAGAAAGAAATTGGTATTTCATTGACAAATGTATATATTACAAGAGAATACAATGACTATATCCACAAGAGATCGAGTCTTAGAAAAATGCTAAGTTATTTTAGGAGTTAATAACCACGATAATAATATTTATAACACTCCCCCTTAGTTATCAACTAAATACGCTTTGAGATGCTGCCTTTTTAAAAACCTTGCTAGAAAAACCCAATGGGACAAAACTATAGCTAAGGGAAAAGAGTGCAATGCGTATTATCTCCTTGATACTTCTAGATTCGTTATGTTGCCTCACTAAAAACCTTACTAAGAAAACCCAGTGGGATTAAACTTACTCAATGGAAAAAGAGTGCAACGTGTATGATGCTCCTCCTCATTTGAATATGTAGCCCTTAAGTGATGTGTGTCAATCTTCCTTGAAAATTGCTCAAAGCTGTTGTTGTCACACCCCAAAAAATACCACCAGCGAGAACCACCGCGAGGCGTGTGACGTACCAGGATCTAGCCACTAATCACATTGAATCATAAGTAAAAATAGAAATTTCCATTAAATGAGAATAGTAATACTCAAACATTAGTTTTGAAAATCAAACGTATTCAGTGGAAGCATTAAATATTGTTCAGTAAGTTTAACATATAAAGTTTAGAAAACAATCCAACTTCGAGTGTCTATCCAATCGCCACGACCCATGACTACTCCAGCTTCACAGACAGCAAGTCCCATACCAGTGTACCTAATGGCCTGCAAGCATGCAGAAAAAGTGTATCGGCCTAAATCTGGCGAGTTCACAGTTTTCTTACACGTTTAGTTACCAAGTGTTTAGTTTTAAGACATGTTGATAATAACTCGATACCGCAAGATGGCTATTTGTTTGCCCTTCCCCAATGCTCTATCAAACATTGTTCATGTGGTTAAGGTCATTAGTTCACGCCCGTCCTATCCAGGTATGTTGTGAGGGTGCCAAACCTAATAGCGCTATCAACTAATAACCCCGTTGCCCTACAAGCAACTAGTTCGGTAGTAAGATGAGACTTAAGTGATAGATGTGAGTGTATTATCCAACATAGACATTAACTGAAATCTGCCTCGCATCCCCTACAAGGATATGGGTTTGTAAAGTATCCCCTACAGGGATGCAAGTTTGTTTGTTCCTACTGGATGCATGCTAGTAAAGAGGGTAGTGAACTCAACTTTGATTGCTCAGTTAGACTTTTAAAGTGATTAGGAATTGAGGTAGGTCAATCACGTCCTAATACGATTACCATTTAGCTTATTAGTGTATTCATGTAAGGCAGGAAACTCATACACGTATCATGGAATCACGTTGAGAAGTTACATACATATATATATTCCACATATAATCACTTGTGATCATAGAACACGACCACTCACATAACATTTTCGTTGCCATAAAACAGGTTTGATCATTCCCAGATAGCACAAACAACCATTTAGATACACACATAACAACTAATTACGTTTCAGCTTTGATGTCCAAAACTGGGTTGTTTTCGGGTATTTTTATAAAATAGTTTACCTATTTCAAAAATTCCAAATAATTTACAGGACGTTCCAAATGGTCAGTTTCACTTTGTGTAAAAATCTCAAGAACTAAATCATTACCAATTATTTATTAAAAATCATCTACTAGGCTGCAGTCAGAGTCGTCACTTTCTGACTGCAGTCCACGGAAAAATTTATTTAAAAATTATCGTCTGCGATTGGCGAAATTCCAGTGGGAGATTTTCGGCAACATCCGTGCCCAACTACTGTACGAATTTCACGACCTAACTCTATCCAGTTTACAGGATATAACGTAAATCATAACGTGAAATTTCTGCAGAAAAAACGCAGCTTTAGCTGCTGCACGTAACAGTTCTTTAAATATAGTAAACGACATCAGAAAAAATGCGATTCCAGCGTCATTTGAAGCGTTTTTCAAAATCGTATATTTTAGACTTCAGAAAATCCGTTTTTCAATATGTTACGACCTGTTAATAGCCAACTAAAGTTGGCTGTTTATGCTAATCAGCTTTCAGTTTTTACTTATATGATACTAGAACGAGTTTAAATGATCAAGCAACCTAGTAACGTCGACTAATAACAAGTTAACCCATCAAGTATCATCTAGCATATTAAAAACCACAAAAAACCCTAGTTATATAACATTATAAACATCGCAAGAACGCAACTTTAACACATAAGATCATAACTAACCTTGAGTAGAGATAAAAGAACGAGAGAAAGGAATAGAAGGATGATCGATGAAAGGGGGCTGCCTGCGTCTCTGTCGTCGCACACACACAAGGAGGGTAGGGTTTTCCTTTTTTTTGTTTCTCCATACATACACACGTACGTATATAATAAAAACAAGGGGTGGGGCGATTTGGGCTAGTTGGGCCGCAAGGGCATGGGTGACGAGTTGGATTGTGGGTTCGCGAGAGGAGAAACAGTTCGGGCTCGGTTTCGGGTTCTGAACGTGAACGTTTATAAACCGTTAAATATACGCGACATGTGATTATATATATATATATATACACACACACAAATAACTATATGTATATATATTTTGAAGGATAAAAAATGTATGATATAAGAGAATCAAATCGAAATGATACTTGATTTTTCTTGGATGTCACATTATCCCCAAGTTGAAAGAAATTTCGTCCCGAAATTTGATAAGCAGTCAATGAGAAGTGAAATGATAGATCAAGATGACTGTGAATTTTCCACGGTTGCCACATCATCCCCAACTTGAAAAGGAATTTCGTCCCAAAATTCACCAGTCGTATCAGGAGTTGATTATGCAGTTTTGAATAATTGAGGATACTTGAGCTTCATCTGATCCTCGCGTTCCCACGTGAACTCCGGTCCACATCTTGAGTTCCAACGAACTCTCACGGTTGGAATTCGACTGTGCTTACGAACCTTAACTTCCCGGTCCATGATTTCGATAGGTTCCTCAACGAATTGTAACTTGTTATCTATCTTTAGCTCTTGCAAAGGTACCACAAATGTTTCATCAGATAAACACTTCTTCAAGTTAGAAATGTGAAAAACGTCATGAACATTACCAAGTTCAGCAGGCAACTCAAGTCTATAGGCCACCTTATCGATTCTTTCTAGAATTTTGAATGGCCCAACGTAACGTGGATTAAGCTTGCCGCGCTTGCCAAAGCGCACCACACCCTTCCAGGGTGAAACTTTCAATAGAACACGATCGCCTACAGCGAACTCCAAGGGTTTCCTACGCTTGTCAGCATAGCTTTTCTGGCGATCATGTGCTGCCTCCATACGATTTCGTATCTGAACAAAATTCTCAGAGGTTTCAAGTATAAGTTCTGGGCCTGTGATTTGGCTGTCACCCACTTCAGCCCAACAAAGAGGAGATCGGCATTTCCATCCGTACAATGCCTCGAACGGAGTTGCCTGAATACTGGAATGGTAACTGTTGTTGTAGGAAAACTCTACCAACAGCAGGTGTCTTTCCCAACCTTTACAAAAATTGATCACACATGCTCGCAGCATGTCTTCAAGTATCTGGATGGTTCGCTCACTTTGACCATCCGTCTAAGGGTGATAAGAAGTGCTCATGTCAAGATGTGAGCCAAATGATTTGTGCATAGCTTACCACATATCGGATATGAAACGCGGATCACAATCCGAGATGATAGAGGTTGGCACCCCATGCCTAGAAACTACCTCTTTCAAGTAAATGCCAGCAAGCTGCGAAAACTTATCAGTTTCCTTGATCGCAAGGAAGTGTGCTGATTTTGTGAGACGATCAACAATTACCCAAATGGTATCGTTCCCGTTTTGAGTCCTAGGTAGACCGGTGACGAAATCCATGGCAATCTGTTCCCATTCCCACATGGGTATTTCTGGTTGCTGAAGCAAACCAGATGGTTTTTGGTATTCCACCTTGACTTTCGCGCAAGTCAAACATTTGCTCACGTATGTCGCTATGTGGGCTTTCATGCCCGGCCACCAGTACAAGGTCTTTAGATCCTGATACATCTTATCATAACCAGGATGAACAGAGTATCGAGACTTGTGTGCTTCGTCCATCACAAGCTCTTTAAGGTTACCGAAGGAAGGAATCCATGTTCGCTCCATGAAATAACGAATACCGTCATATTTTTCTGTGAGTTGTTTTTCCATGACCCGCAGAGTTTCGGCTTTAAGGTTTTCTTCCTTCAATGCTTCAGTTTAGGCAGAACGGATCTGGTCAGGGAGGCTGGAGTGAATGGTGAGCTGCAAAGCTCGAACATGTTTAGGTTTCATTTCCTTTCGACTAAGGGCATCAGCTACAACGTTGGCTTTGCCCGGATGATACTTGATTTCACAGTCGTAATTGTTCAGGAGTTCCACCCAGCGACGCTGTCACATATTCAGCTCCTTCTGGTCAAAGATGTGCTGAAGGCTCTTGTAGTCGGTATAAATAGTGCATTTAGTACCGTATAAGTAATGCCTCCAAATTTTTAGTGCAAAGACCACGGCTCCTAACTCTAAGTCGTGAGTCGTGTAATTCTTCTCGTTGACCTTCAACTGTCGCGAAACATATGCAATCACCTTCTCGCGCTGCATCATTACACAATCGAGACCCTGGATAGAAGCATCACAGTACACTACAAAACCATCTGTCCCATCGGGTAAGGACAAGATGGGTGCACTGCAGAGTTTTTGCTTTAGAAGTTGAAGGCGTCTTCTTGTTTTGTTCCCCAAGAGTATACGACACCTTTCTGTGTCAAAGCGGTAAGAGGTTGAGCGATCTTCGAGAACCCCTCGATGAATCTTCGATAGTATCCAGCGAGACCAAGATATTGCTGCACCTCCGAAGGATTCTTTGGTGCAGCACAATTTCTGATAGAATCGATTTTTTCGGGTTCCACATGTATTCCCAACTTGTTAACTCTGTGACGAAGGAAGTGTACTTCTCGAATCTAGAAGTCGCACTTGGAGAATTCGCGTAAAGTTGCTCCTTCCCTAGGAGCTCTAAGATAAGATGCAAGTGTCGTTCGTGGTCCTCCTTGCTCTTAGAGTAGATCAAAATGTCATCAATAAACATGATGATGAAATCATCAAGATACGGTTTGCACACACATGCAAGTGTCGTTCGTGGTCCTCCTTGCTCTTAGAGTAGATCAAAATGTCATCAATAAACATGATGATGAAATCATCAAGATACGGTTCATGAGATCCATGAAGACTGTCGGTGCGTTGGTTAACCCGAATGGCATGACCAAAAACTCGTAATGGCCGTACCGCGTTCGGAAAGCTGTTTTGGGAACATCCTCCTCTCGGACTCTCATCTAATGATAGCCCGACCATAGATCAATTTTCGAATAGAAGCTTGACCCTTGCAGCTAGTCAAACAGATCATCGATGCGAGGTAAAGGATAACGGTTCTTGACTGTCACATTGTTGAGTTTACGGTAGTCAATACACATGCGAAAAGACCCGTCTTTCTTCTTCACAAATAGCACGGGGCTCCCAAAGGCGAAGAACTAGGTCGGATAAAGCCTCTATCCAACAGTTCTTGGAGTTGATTAGATAGTTCTTGCAACTCCCCTGGTGCAAGACGATAAGGAGCACGAGGAATCGGGGATGCTCCGGGTGTAAGATCAATCTGAAACTCCACCTGACGGTGTGGAGGTAGACCTAGAAGTTCCTCGGGAAAAACGTCAGGAAACTCACGGACAACTGGTAGACCCTCAATTCTCTTTTCCTCGGGCTGAGTATCAGTAACAAGCGCAAGAATAACAGGGTAGCCCTTCCGCAAACACTTATGGGCTTTCATAGCTGAAATAATTCTAACTTCCGCACCAATTCGATGACCCTGAACAGACAGCGGTTCTCCACTAGAGAGACGTATGCTTACGATCTTCTCTTTATAAAGTATACCGGCTTGGTGTTTGGACAACCAGTCCATACCAACGACTACATCAAAGCTACCAAGAGTGACGGGGAGAAGGTCAATGTCGAATACTTGACCTAAGAGATCGAGTTTGCACCCTATGAGAACATGTGAGGCTTCATTTGACTTACAATCAGCCAGTTCCACTACGTGTTTGGTTTCGAGAGGTTTTGGGGTTAACCCTAACTGTCGAGTAAACCCCAAAGACACATAGCTCCAGTCGGCACCAGAGTCAAATAATACAGAGGCGAAAATATCGTTGACAGAAAACGTACCGGTCACAATGTTGCCATCGTTCCTAGCATCACCTGCCCCAATTGTAAACACTCCCCCACGAGCGCCATTTTCACCATTGTTTACATTGTTGTTGTTCCCCGCATTATTGTTATTCGGGCGGTTATTGTTCCCATTGTTATAGTTGGCGTTCTGATTCAATTGTGGGCAATCCTTCTTGAAATGCCCTTCATTGCCACACTGGTAACATCCCTTTTGATTACCCTGGTTCTGCTGTGGTTGATGTCTCTGTTGTTGTTGTTGGGGCTGTTACTGTTGCTGTGGATGATACTGCTGTCGTTACTACTTTAGGTATGGAGCTCTACAGTCTTTCGCCATGTAACCCACCTTGTCACACCTTTGACATGTTTGGGTACACGGGCCATAGTGGTTGATGTGTGTAAAATGCAACATATAATTACATCAAATGAGGCATAAAACTAACCTTTTTTTATTACTAATGTTGGAAAAAAGTGTGTTTTTGTCTTCCTTTTGTATTTTCAGGACCAAATGAGCTTAAACGAATAAAAGGAATAAATATGCAACAAAAACTAACATAAATACAAAGAAAAGGAATGAACGTGGCATGCCCGACCCCTCAGCAGCATTCCCAGAAGCAAAACAAGAAACAGAAGGCTGACCACGGCCCCGTGCTCACTGGACACGGGGGCGTGGTCAGATGTGACAACTCGTGTAAATTCCTGAACGTTTCGTTTTACTGTGTAATTTCGTGTACGTTAAATGAATTGAATTGGTGATTGATTTTATTGGAACGATTGTGTGCTTGGTAATGTGTAATGTGAATTATGTGAAACCGAAACCCGAAACTGAAATATTGGAATACGTTATTTTGTGAATCGAAGCATTGTAAAATATTATTCTACGATACGCAACGTTTTAATTAATTATTTCATGAAACTCGCGAAACCGTCACTTAGTAAATCCAACCCAAGCCCACCCCCTCCCCTCTTGCGCCACCAACCCCCTCCCCTCTTGCGCCACCAACCGGCCCAAACCCCCACCCCATGCCCTTGTTCGAATTATGGGGCCCAAACCCCAAACCCACACTCTCTTGTTTCCTTGTAGCCCATTAGCCCAACTCCCTTGGATTTTAATTATATATATGAGACTTTGGGAATAAGTAATCAAAATCAAAACCCTAAACACACCCCTTGTGTGCGTCGACCAGGAGACCCCCCCTTGGGCAACCTAGCTCTTGTTCGGCTGACGTTCATGTTTACATACATATTTATTTACCGTATTTTCACATGTAACGAAATGTGTTTTATATTTATAAAAATGGTTTATACCTTAACATCAGAACACACATAACAAAGGACAAGTGTATCCCGTCATATATGTAGCAAAGTATTGGCAAGAGCCAGATATCGATCCATGGAACACGGGCGTTATAATGTACTAAATCTTTGTCATTAGATTACCAGATATAAGGAAAGGTGAATGGTTGTTTAACTAATTTAACTAAATTATAACTAAAACATAAATATACTATTATCTTGTTTCACAAACAACCTAAACATGTTATCTATCAGATATGTCACAAAAGCACTTAATCAATATTCCAATTTCGAGACAGTTAGTCATCCGCTAGGAGTTTTCTAACATGATGCTTCTTCGGAAAGTTATCGCTATGGTCACACGTTAACCACCTAAAATCATTCATTAGCGAGCTATTGATATTTATTCATGCGAACCTTTAAAGATAGGTTATTTACCGGGTCTGGATTCCTAACCTCACTTATCAAAGAAAGCAATACCGTTGGTCACAATACAGCCACGAGGATAAGCAATTATGTAGATCATATAACAAACAATTTCACCTTTACATGTCTTAAACACAAATCTACCATGTCAGCAATTTCAGACCAAAACTACTAAACAAGGATCATAAACCGCATCTAAGAACATGCAATCAACACCATATAATTCATTAGAACCCTTACGTGCAAGAAAGTATTCCTAATCAAAATAAGATATATCTTGTATAAAACCAATACCCTGGTCTGGTTTCATGGTGTAAACAAAGTCTACAAATAAGTGATTAATCAAGAAATAGTTACCATCCCACTAACCACAGATTCATTATCCAAGATAATCAAACATAATCAGGAACTCAACATCAATGAAACATTCATTATATAATCAAGAAGATTCAAACATGAAAAAGTACTAAAGCTTCATACAAATAAGATTACAATGTAACGAATATTCAAGAAATAAGTTTATAACTCTTATTACATAAACTACATTAAACATAAACTAACATCAGCTCATAACTTACAAAATGATCAGAATACATGTTCAAGAACAAGGAATCGAACCATAAACAAGCATGGAATTGATGGGTTGGATCGGTTATGCTTCCACTCGATCTTGAGGCTTCAAATAGGTCTGATCAGGACTGCTTCGGAACCCAGAAATCACCCAGAAACATGGAGAAAAACCCAACATTTTGATCAGTAGCGAATGCTGCTATTTATAGGCAATTTTCAGTTTGGCACGGTCGTGCCATCGGGTCGCACGGCCGTGCGGTCATGCCTTGTCGGGTGACGTCAATTTCTGTGATCCCGGGTCAGCCAAGTGGACTAGTGGTCAAGTTGCCTGAGTCATCAGATCAGCACGGTCATGCCGTTGGTGGCACGGTAGTGCGATGTCATCAGAAATAGGATCAGAAAGCTTGATTTGGCACTGACACGGTCATGCGACGGGTCGCACTACCGTGCGGCCCGAGAAGATGTTGGCACTGGCAGTCGCACTGGTAGTGCTTCCGAGATCGAACGATTGGCACGGTAGTGCCGATGTATGGCACTGACGTGCCACACCTGGCATTCATCAGAATTTTGCCCTTTTCATTAGAAATGCATCAGAATTTGTCCATTTTCATCAGAATTTTCTTTTGTTCTTCGTTTAAGACCTGAAAATATAAAAGTACCGATTTTGGTACCTAAACGTCGCGGTTTCGGTCAAAAACGCTTAAAACGGAAGTGTTTTGGGGTATAAAAACATGTATAATTTAACGTATATCATCGGCTTCTTGATTCGCCTTTCACTTCCTTGTAATCCCTTCTCTTGCTCCAAGGTTAGTATTCTTGATTTGGATTGTGATTCTTGGTGTGATTTTGTAGAAACATGGCTGTGATTTTTAGTTAACATGCTAGGGTTTTGATGTTACATGATTTATTTCGTTTGAGTATGCGATTTGTTGAATTAATCGATGATATGTATGCGTAAATGATTGTTGGCTGCGTTTTTGATGAAAATCATGATGTTTTATACCTAGGGTTTTGTGATTTTGATATGCTTAGATGGTAATTGATGGTTAGCCTGATGTTGGTTGTTATTAGGAAGAGTCGGGATCGTTTACACGCCTTTTGGTGTCGTTTAAATGTAAAACAACATACTGATTGATGAAAACAGCCAATTTCAGTTGGCTGTAGACGGACCATTATAAATTGAAAAACTGATTTTCTGAATTGTAGATTATACTTTTTCGAAAAACGCTTCAAATGGCGCTGGAATCATATTTTTTCGAGGTCGTTTGCTATTTGTAAAGGTACGTTTTGTACAGCAGCAAAAGCTGCGTTTTTCCTGCAAAAAATGTGAGTTATGTTTTTAGTCATAACTTGAAATCTTGATAGAGTTAGGTCATGAAATTTGTACAGTAGATGGCCACAGGTGTGATTGTAATTCTCCAACTGGAATTTCGTCAATCGGACTTACGATGAATTTTAAATGAATTTTTCCGTGGACTGCACTCAGAAAGTGATGAATCTGATTGCAGCCTGGTAAATGATTTTTATAAATAATTGGTAATGAATTCGATCCCAAGATTAATATAAAATGTGACGTGGACCTTTTAGAACATTCTATAATGTTTTGAGAATTTTTGGAACAAGTTAACTATTTTATAAAAATACCCGAAAACAGCCGAGTTTTGGATGTTAAAGCTGAAACAATATAAGTAGTGATTTGTGTGTCCAAATGTCAGTTATGTTATCTGATAATGATCCAACTTGTTATATGTCAACAAAAATGTTACGTGAAGTATTTTGTGCTTACTCTTGAGTAGTTATAGGTGGAATGGGTATATGGGCTTGAACTGTCAAAGTGAGTGTATGTTATGTGGTAGATACGTGTAGGAGTTTTGTGCTTTATTTGAAATCACTAATGAACTAAATGGTAATCATACTAGGATGTGATTGACCAACCCTAACTATTAGCTATTTTAAGAGTCCAACCAAGAAATCAAAGGTGAGTTCACACTTTTATACAAAGCATGGGATTCCCGATGGTTTGGGAATGAGTTAAATAAGGATTCCCGGTGGTTTGGGAATGGGTTAATTAACGACAATCCCCCTTAGGTGGGATGCAACCTGCGTATTCTCCTTAGGTAGAATACGTACCTCGGTCCTCCTTGGGTAGGACAACAACCTTAAACATACTAGACAAAACTCTATCATGAAGTCCCTCATTTTTATATAGACTTAATCGCCGGGCCATTGGCGAACGGGTCATTAGTTAAATAGCGCTATTAGGTCCGACAAGCCTCACACCGTGCCGCAGAGGACGTGAGTGGACTAATGTACTTGGGCACTTGTTAATGATGATAGACATTGACGCAGGGCACATAAACATGACTTAAGTCAGTAGTCGATATGGTAACGGGTCTAGTGGTTTACAACATGGGGTAGCCCCCACGGTATATGGTTATGGGAACATGGAACTGGATATCTTTTGGTTTTCGAAACAACTTAACAACTTATGGTTTTTGGAACAACATTAAAATAGACAACCAACTGTGAACTCGCCAACCTTTTGTTGACACGTTACCACATGCTTTGCAGGTTGTTAGGTACAGGGATGGAGCTTGCGCGCGGGGTGATCATTGTGGCAAGGAACCTACTGTGGAGTTCCTAACATTAAACTTTATGTTTTAAACTATTTATGGGTTTTAGACTTTTCGCTTCCGCTAACTTTTAAATTTGGTTTTGGATGTTTGGTTTGGTGAACTTTAAACATTGGGTTTGCTATGGTTTTACTTTACTTTGATTGAATGTTCAGTATGATCCTGGTCAGTCACACGCCTCGTGGTAATACTCCACTTGTGGATTTTTTAGGGTGTGACAGATTGGTATCAAAGCCATTGGTTATAGTGAACTTGGTTTTAAAAAGGGAAAAATCTTTTTGACAAAAACCGGACTATAACCTGTTTAGTGCTCAACGATCCATAACGACACTTCGCTCCACGTGCAAGACTCAACATTTTAGGTGGTATGGTTTATGTTATTACTTTGATAGTTTGCTTCTGCATGATGTGTTGTTTATGGTATGCTTAGTTAATGTAGTAGCATGTTGCCCTTATTAGCCCTAGTGTGCTCGCTTTGACACTCCACTGTTTACTTGAAACTTGACAAGTAGTGATCAAATTCTTTTCCTGTTTTCTCCTCACCCCACTACGACAACTTTTTTATGCGTTCTATTTATCCATACGATTGTCTCGACATGACGTCGCCGTTACATCTAGAATTCAGATCTGACCCTCCATACATTCGGTTTGAACGTCAACATTCACGTAGACCAGAACCGGCCCAAACGAACTCGGATTTAGGAGAACAATATAGCCACGCGTCCATGTTGATAAACCCCATCATCTCCACTAGTCGTCGTCACCAGAAACGAAGTAGTCACAGTTACACGCGTTTGTTGTGGTACAACTCGAAACCCTATCATCCAAACTCTGTTTTGGACCAATGATATACTCACGTGACCATGATACAACGAACTTTTCTTTCGTGTTGTTGCCGCCATCTACCATTACTGGAACTGTCTTTAGAGATCGGAATAGTCGGTGAAATTCATCTACATTTGTTGTATTTTTGTTTTTGCTCAATTCTTCGTATGAACATCACCAACCTCCTGTTTCTTCGATCCGCAACCGATATAACGAAACGCTAACAACCGTACCATGATTTCCACCGATCACAAGATTACCCCCATTACCCTATTGGGTGGTTAATTCTTATTCTACTTTGATTTACACCTTCGTATACCCAACTTAGCAAGTGGATGCATCCTAATGATGGGATAGTCTTCGGGACATTCGAGGACGGAGATACGGATTACTCAACCTACAGATGGACACGATAAACTACACAATTACCTCACCCTTTTCCCCCCTTATACTATCAGAGTCGCATTTTGATCCTATAATAGTTTATCTTAATTATGTGAAACCTTTTCGCTAGCCTTTGTACCAACCAATACTTGTTGATTAATGCCATGCCCAATTTTTACTATTGACTTAAACAAACCATCATTCCTTTACCACAGTGACACTACGTCCTTGCTTCTCCATACAGAGACACTAATACGAACTCACTATAGTTTAGAGAATTTGGAAGGCTCAACGTTCGATCATTGGTGATCACTTCTTGAAACCCTGAGAATGGTAATGTGTTGTTGATACGATCATACCCTCTTAAACATGTTTTTGCGTCCTTTCTTTGAAACCTCTTGACTACCCAGGCATATTTCAGATTCATTTTCACCACCTAAGGAAACTCCTCCGAATTTGATTGCTTAGCGACTCGATAAATCATAAACTCATCTGACTTCATGGATCAAGGTAAATTATTTCTCCTTCGCATGTGGGCGAGCCCGACAACTTAGACGGAAGTTTTAGTGAACCATAACACTACAAATTCGTGCAACAACCATTCTTCTATGGTAAACTCTTGTTATGATTGATATACTAACGTGACACCTCTATTCGGCAAACGGCGTTCTTCATTTTTAACCTCATGCAACTTGTGTACCACCAGCTATACCCTTGACACCAAGAAAACCCCTGTTACGGATTCTTAAACGCCTACGCATCGATTGCAACTACCCTTTTTGCGTGTTTCCACATCCATTCACGATATACTTCTCGAATCCTATGATCCTTATCCTAACAACATTCTTCGCGAACTTTCTCTTGGAGGAGTTACTTTCTACTAACGTTACTCGAGGAGCAATGGGCCATGAATATCACAGATATGGAGGTATCACGAGAACCGTCCTTAGAACATGTTACGACCGATATAGGTTCCCATTCATGACATTCGAATTTAGTCTACCTTGACGGATATGTCCCTTGACTTCTTCGGCGACATCCGAATCTACTCCAAGAACTAGTAGGAGTCCGAACGATACCTACACCTTACCATGGAGCCCCTACAACACAAACAACCTTATATTTAGTTTCCAACGAACCACATTGACATTATGAAGCCCGCTTTTCTTGATCATATGCTCAAACCCTCGCAACTCTAATTCGAATGATTACTCAGGAATCCGCGTTTCAATAGTTGAAGGTGAAACTCTGTTGTACCCCCATTCTTTTGTTACCAGAAGGCACAGACGATTTCGTTGTTTACTGTGACGCGTCTATCCAAGGACTTAGTTGTGTGTTGATGCAACATGAGAAAGTCATTGCTTATGCATCACGCCAACTCAAGGCTCACGAAAAGAACTACACTACCCATGACTTGGAGTCGGGAGCAGTAGTGGTTGCACTCAAGATGTGGAGACCTTACTTGTACGGTACCAAGTGCACCATCTACATCGATCACGAGAGTCTCCAGCATATCTTGGGTCAGAAGGAGATGAACATGCGACAGCGTCGATGGGTCGAACTCCTCAACGACTACGAGTGCGCAACGTTGTGGCAGATGCCCTCAGTTAGAAGGAAACTAAACCTAAGTGTGTACGTGCGTTACAGCTTACTATCCACTCAAGTTTTCCTACCCAAATCCGAAACGCCCAAGTCGTAGCACTGAAGGAAGAAAACCTCTTAGCTGAGTCCATGCGGGGCCTGGAAAAGCGACTCGAACGCATGGAAGACGGTACTTGCTACCTCATGGAACATATCTGGGTTCCATCCTATGGAAACCTTTGAGAGCTAGTGATGGACGAGGCACACAAGTCTCGTTACTTGGTGCATCTTGGTTTTGACAAGATGTACCAATATCTCAAGACTCTGTACTGGTGGCCCCACATGAAAGCTAACATAGCGATATATGTTAGTAAATGATTGACCTGTGCGAGGGTTAAGGTTGAATACCTGACCACCAGAAATCCCAACATGGAAATGGGAGTAGTTTTCCATGGATTTCGTCACTGGGTTTACCTAGATCTCAATGAGGAAACGACACCATTTGGGTGATCGTGGATCGACTAACCAAGTCTGCACACTTTCTGGCAATCAAGGAAACTAACAAGTTTTCTACACTCGCAGACATTTATCTGAAGGAAGTAGTCTCTAGGCACGGAGTGCCAACTTCTATCATTTCTGATCGAGACTCACGCTTTACATCTAATTTGTGACAGGCGATGCACAAATCCTTTGGCTCACTACTAGACATTAGCACAACTTATCACCCTCAGACGGATGGGCAGACTGAACGCACCATCCAGACCCTAGAACACATGCTTCGAGCGTGTGTTATCGATTTTGGTAACGGCTGGGAAAGGCACCTACCTTTAGTAGAGTTCTCATACAAAAATAATTACCACACCAGCATCAAAGATGCTCGATTCGAGGCCTTGTACGAGCGGAAATGCCGATCACCTCTATGCTGGGCAGAAGTTGATGATAGCCAAATCATTGGCCCAGAACTCGTTGTCGACACAACGGAGAAGTTTGCTCAAATCAGACAAAGAATGGCGGCAGCTCGTGACCGTCAGAAAAGTTACGCGGATACGCGTAGGAAACCTCTCGAGTTCCAGGTTAGGGATCGAGTACTACTTAAAGTCTCACCATGGAAAGGTGTGGTCCGTTTTGGTAAACGGGGCAAACTTAATCCGCGATATGTCAGACCTTTTGAAATCACTGAGAAAATCGGCAAGGTGGCTTACAGACTGACTCTGCCCGAAGAACTCAGTGGTGTTCACAACGTCTTCCACGTATCAAATATGAAGAAATGTTTATTAGACAAGACCCTCATTATTCCTTTCAAGGAACTCACTATCGACGACCAGTTGCGCTTCGTCGAGGAACCAGTGGAAATTATGGATCGAGACATCAAGACTCTTAAGCGAACTAAGATACCTATTATGTGAGTTCGATGGAACTCGCATCGTGGCCCAGAGTTCACTTGGGAACGAGAGGACCAGATGAATCACAAATACCCCCAGTTGTTCAAGAAAGGTGAGTCCAGTACTGAAGCTACTTCTGAATTTCGGGACGAAATTCCAAACCAACGGGGGGATGATGTGATACCCCAGGAAAACGCACAACACAACTAGCTTCTCCAGTGACTATATGCTAAATTTCGGGACGAAATTTCTTTCAACTTGGGGATGATGTGACAACTCGTGTAAATTCCTGAACGTTTCGTTTTGCTATGTAATTTCTTGTACGTTAAATGAATTGAATTGGTGATTGATTTTATTGGAACGAATGTGTGCTTGGTAATGTGTAATGTGAATTATGTGAAACCGAAACCCGAAACTGAAATATTGGAATAAGTTATTTTGTGAATCGAAGCATTGTAAAATATTATTCCACGATACATAATGTTTTAATTAATTATTTCATGAAACTCGCGAAACCGCACTTAGTAAATCCAACCCAGGTATATGGTTATGGGAACATGGAATTGGATATCTTTTGGTTTTCGAAACAACTTAACAACTTATGGTTTTTAGAACAACATTAAAACAAACAACCAACTGTGAACTCGCCAACATTTTGTTGACATGTTACCACATGCTTTGCAGGTCATTAGGTACAGGGATGGAGCTTGCGCGCTGGGGTGATTGTTACTTGTGGCAAGGAACCTACTGTGGGGTTCCTAACATTAAACTTTATGTTTTAAACTATTTAGGGGTTTTAGACTTTTCGCTTCCGCTAACTTTTAAATTTGGTTTTGGATGTTTGGTTTGGTGAACTTTAAACATTGGGTTTGCTATGGTTTTACTTTACTTTGATTGAATGTTCAATATGATTAGTGGTGTGATCCTGGTGAGTCACACGCCTCGCGGCAATACTCCGCTTGTGGATTTTTGAGGGTGTGACATCAGATGTCTGTAGAAATGGACAAAGCTGTGGAAGCTTCTACACCCACCACGGGGACGTGCCCAGCTCAGCACGGGGCGTGGTCAACTCTAAGATTTGCAGAATCTTGCAAATCTTGGTAGTACAGATACATTTCTGCACACGGGGCCATGCCCAGCGAACACGGGGCCGTGTGGAGCCTAATGTAGACAATTGCAATTAATGAAGGAAGAGAAAAGGGTTGGCCACGGGGGCGTGTCCGCTGGACATGGCACCGTGGCCAGGCTTTTGTTCAGGCTATAAATAGGGGTGCTTGGCTCATTTCAAAGGCATCCCTTGGCAAACCACCCCTCTCTCACTTTGCCACCACTCCACCACCACTACAACACCCACATCCATCACCATCATTCATCATCCACCTTAGAGTGTGTGTAGTAGTCTCGGGATCCAAGATTGATCGTAAGAGTTCTTGTCAATCAAAGGCCATGTTTGGTTAAGTCTCTTACATCACTTGGTGAAGACAAGCATTTAATGTATTACTTTTGATTTTTAATCTTTTCGGACTTTTTATTTGGTTTTGTATTAAAGACTTTAATAACTATTTTCTTATGTTGATGGCGAAACTTCTTTATCATTTGTCTGTGGTGTCTTGGCATTACTTTACTGTTTATATAAAGTAAAAGATTTTCACCATTCATATCTCTACGGTCTATATAGAGATATGTTGGCTACCTGGTTGGGGGTTAAGGGAATGGTTTAGTAAGGTTCTTGCCTTGTTCAGTGTATAGATCCTGCAAGGACCTGGGTCAAGCTTACTAGGACCTCCTTCAATACCCACTGGTATTGGATGGCGGGGGTGCGAATGGCTTGATCCCCTCATATGTAAACCACTAATAATACATTAAACTGGCTACTTGGGATTGTATCCGTGCTGACTCAAACCACTTAGCCGAGGGTAACGTCACCTTCAAAAGAGGGGCCTACCACTTTTCGTATTAATAACTTAATTAATTATCTTTCAATTTTCCAAGCCTTTGGGATTGTATCCTTCTTGACTCAAACCACTGGGTTGAGGGTAACGTCACCTTCAAAAGAGGGGCCTACTACTATAACTAAGATAATCTTTTAAAAGTGCAAAAGTGCGGAAATCATCAAAGGATATATTAAAGGCGAGTCGGATCCAAGTGATTCATCTTGTCTATCTGTTTTTTTCTAGCATTTTTTTAGTATTTATTTTTCATTTAAAAAATCTTTTCCAAAAAAATTTAATTTGATTAGACGTTGAGGATAAACCGGTACTAAAAGCTCTTGTGTCCTTGGATGACCTCGGTATCTTACCAACGCTATACTACGCCCACGATGGGTGCACTTGCCCATGTGTGTGTTTAGTGTTAGTAGAATATCGTGTTTTATAAATTTAAAACTTGACTAATGTGTAAAACGGGCTTAAAATATCAATAAAAACATATTACACCTCACACATACCAAGTTTTTGGCGCCGTTGCCAGGGACACAAGGATTTTAAGAAAGTTAGGAATCAACGGGCTAATCGTTTTTCTTATTTTTCTATTTTTTAGGATTTTTCTTAATTTTTCAGCTTCTGCAGACTTCAGCACGGGGCCATGCCCGCTGAACATGCCCCATGCCTAATTTTTCTTACTGGCAATCCTGTTTTAAGTCAGACAGTAGCTGAACATGGGGCCGTGCCCACTGAACACGCCCCCGTGCCCAAG
Source organism: Helianthus tuberosus (assembly GCA_030545235.1). Taxonomy (NCBI): domain Eukaryota; kingdom Viridiplantae; phylum Streptophyta; class Magnoliopsida; order Asterales; family Asteraceae; genus Helianthus; species Helianthus tuberosus. The sequence continues at coordinate 95,646,734 of CM060452.1, forward strand.
CTTTAGATACTGAAAACAGAACCGTAAGATCCCGACGGTTGGTAATTTCTGACAAAAACATGAGCGATATTGATTATTTTTACTTTCGCTCCACTTATTTTGCGTGGTGTCAAATATGTGGTGGATCTCACAAAGATTTAAAGTGTTATTTTCTAAATTACACTCCCCACTATATAGACCCATCATTTTCCTGTAACCTTAAGATGGGCGAAAGTAAAACCGACCCCTATCTCTCCCTCGAATGCTGTCAATCATTTCTTCTAGATGATATTATTCTCAAATAATTATTTCAACTTGAAGAAGTAATTCTCCAATTGATAAAAGAGCTTGAGATGGAGATAAATTATTCATCCCAAGACGACGATCAAGGAGAGTCATTGGGATCGCATTCAGATTCTAGCAACATCGTCGATACCGAAAGCACCTCTAACTCTTGTGAGGATTTGAGCGATAGTCGTCCCTATGTCGATTGTGCCATGAAGGACTCTCCATCGGTTTCCACCGATGCGTTCATAGACCTGAGCGATTCGACATATACCTTCTTTAGCGAGAGCCCGGATAAGGGGAATAAAGGTTGGTTTCTCCCACCGGTATTTAGCTTAGGTTTCACCCTATCTGATAACCTTTTGCATTCTTTTCTAAAGCAAGGGCAATTAAGGTACCTCAGGCACTTCGGTGTTGTTCCATCCAGTAAGGAACCGCCCGATCCGGATAAATTCCTTGAAAATAGACAAAACTTCGTAAAATTCTCTAGCCACGGGGCCGTGTGCAGGTCAACACGCCCCGTGCCCACCTAAAAAGTGACCACGGGGGCGTGTCCAGGTCAACACACCCCGTGCTTAGAATAAGGACAAAAATGTGTCAGAGTCTTGTCTGACCACGGGGACGTGTCCAGCGGACACGGGGCTGTGGTTAACACGCTGTCGTTTTCTATAAAGTCAGCAAGATTCCTACAAATTTGGACCCATTCCAAAGACAAAGATCTTGTGGGATCTTCACATATACCCTACAAGGTATATTCCACAGAAGATTCTCAACAACCATCTTGTCTTTACTACTTTTGTCTCTTGCCTTCTTCTTTAAAAAAACTCCTCAAAACCTCTATTAAAGCTTGAAACCTCCTTGTTTTCAAGCTTTATTATGATGTTTGCTAGGTTTTTGACAAAGGAATCTTATCAAAAATAAGTTTTACAACACTGTTTTATGTTATTTTTGCTCAGAAATGTTCCAAAGTTCAGAAAAATAATTTAAAACTATAAGATTCCTGAGTTGAAAAATCTGCAGAATGGTGGCCACGGGGCTGTCCTCAGCGAGCACGGGGCCATGGCCGGAGTTACAGTTTCATTAAATTGAAATTTTCGACTTGTTTTCTTAGAATGTCGATCCAGAATAGTGGAACCTCTTCAGCTCACTCCAAGAACAGTCGCAGGGAAAGAAGGCCATCGATCGAAGCAACCCTTATGCGTTACGTAATGGCGCTAAGAGAGGTACTCGATGAGATGAAATTCGTGGAAGAAGTCCTAATCGACCGTATCAACTATCTAACGGTGGGACTAAAGAATAGCTTCCAAGAAATCAACCTTTTGCACCAAAGGTTGAACATTCTTGCAGTGCCACCTATGGAACCAATCTTCCCTCAAGAAGATTGGAACTTGGCACAAGAAGTTATTAATCCCACCGGATGAGAAGACATTTCCCGGAACCTCCTCTAGACGCCTTACAAAAGATTCCGGTTGAAGTCGCACCTCATCCACATGAGGAAGACAATGAGCCCGCTTTCCTTCTCCCCCGGGAGATAGAAGAGTGGCTTAATGATGTGTGAGGGGCCCTTTCCGGAAAGAAGTTCTAAAAGCTTTATCTAACCGAAAGAATCATTCTTCTGATCTTTTGTTGTTCTTATAAAAAAACATATAGGCTAGGACTTCTTTGTGGTTTAAGATTTCTTGCATTTTATGACATACTTATCTAGTTTTTAGTATGTACTTTTTATTTTCTAGGAACTATGTATTTCGCTCTTTACTGAATGATGGTTTTTAATTTAATGGTGTTTGAATGATGTTGTAATGGTTGAACACACTCGAAAAGGTGGAGGTTACCAAGGGAACTTTAAAACCACACCCCATGCACAAAAACAGAGCCTCCCGACAATTTTCCAGCATTACAACAAGTTCAGCACGGGGTCGTGCTCAGCCCAACACGCCCCCGTGCCCCGAGGTTCTGTAGAAAATGCCCAGTTCAGGTAACTGGACACGGGGTCATGCTCACTGAACATGCCCCATGCCCAGCCTTCTGTTTAATTATGATACTGGCAATCTGACCACAGGGCCGTGCCCGGAGCAACACGGGCCCGTGGCCAGAGGCCCAGTAACACAAAATTTTGTTTTTAAACACCTTTTCTACACATTCAATCAACCTAAAACTTACTTTTGGGACACATTGAGGACAATGTGTAATTTAAGTGTGGGGGGATGCTAAAACCTTGAATTTTGCAAGTCCTAACAACAAGTCTTACACAAAACTCTATTGGAACCGCTAATCGCCCCAATTTTTTTCAAAAACTTTTCATTTTTTTACTTACTTGTATTGGTTTAATTTAGGAATAACAAGTTCTAAAAATGTTATATTTTTACAAATTTACAACCAATAGCGTCGTGATAAAAAGAACCAACATAAGAAAATTATGAAATGGCATGACAAATCTAGTTAAAATTTGATTATATATACGTGATCACATTATAAACTCATTCCCACAATAAGTGAGTTTTGAGCCTTTACTGAGCAAACAAGCATACATCTTTAAACTAAATGCTCATTTTTCGTTTCTTGTGTGAATAGCCACTTAGTTCTTACGACTCTAGAACTTGCCACAACAATATATTCCCGGTCCTTACCAACTTAAACCCAAGTAAGTAAATGATGGAGGCATTAGGATTAGCCCATTTTTCTTTCAACACCATTATTTTTCATTTTCTTTTTCACCTACCCAAAATCCCCTTAGTTAACCCCTTTGAGCCTAAACCTTTTCATTTCTAAACCCACAAAACATACACCCTTTACCCACCAAAACCTTTTTCTTTTCAACCCCTTTATTTTAGTAAAAAGCTCGGTTTTCTTGTGACGTTTCTTTATAAAAAAATGACACTCTAGCAATAAAGAAACAAGTTCCTCAAAGCAACCTTTTTTGAAAATGCTTTGTTTAAATAAAAGTCACAAAAACATAAATTTTAAGACGACCGACGCTTTTTACGCTTTTAGCCCTTTTTACTAACCACTAACCAAAACCACCTACCCTAAACCCAAGCCTAACCATTTCCCCAAGTCCTCTTGATATTTACAAAGGTTTATAGTTAAAAAGGAGGAGGATTGATTGCTTGGCAAGCTTATGGTACAAGTAAGTTCCATGCCGGTCTCGAGTGTTTCACAAAAATACATCTTCGGCCGAGTGTTGAGTGATCTCCCGTGAGGTATGTGAACTTGTATATAAATGGAATTTTAAAGAGGCATGTTATGCCCAAATAAGTAATTTCTCTTATGAAACGTTCTAAATAAATCATAACGAATAGGATTGTAAATAGTATAAAAATAAAACCCAATAAATATCTTGGATTCCCGACACTAAAGACAAGCCCAAAACTTCTCCCCTACCTATTCAATTTGGGTGTGTAAGCCACATAATAAAGAGTTTTGCTTGAGGACAAGCAAATATTCAAGTGAGGGGGGTATTTGATGTGTGTAAAATGCAACATATAAATTACATCAAATGAGGCATAAAACTAACCTTTTTTTAGTACTAATGTTGGAAAAAGTGTGTTTTTGTCTTCCTTTTGTATTTTCAGGACCAAATGAGCTTAAACGAACAAAAGGAAAAAATATTCAACAAAAACTAACATAAATACATAGAAAAGGAATGAACGTGGCATGCCCGACCCCTCAGTGGGATTCCCAAAAGCAAAACCAGAAACAGAATGCCGACCATGGCCCCGTGCTCACTGGACACGGGGGCGTGGTCAGATGTCTGCAGAAATGGACAAAGCTGTGGAAGCTTCTACGCCCACCACGGGGGCGAGCCCAGCTCAGCACGGGACGTGGTCAACGCTAAGATTTGCAGAATCTTGAAAATCTTGGTAGTACAGATACGCTTCTACACACGGGGCCGTGTCCAGCGAACACGGGGTCGTGTGAAGCCTAATGCAGACAATTGCAATTAATGAAGGAAGAGAAAAGGGTTGGCCACGGGGGCATGTCCCCTGGACACGGGGCCGTGGCCGGGCTTCTTTTCAGACTATAAATAGGTGTGCTTGGCTCACTTCAAAGGCATCCCTTGGCAAACCACCTCTCTCTCACTTTGCCACCACTCCACCACCACTACAACATCCACATCCATCACAATCATCCATCCTACACCTTAGAATGTGTGTAGTAGTCTCAGGATCCAAGATTGATCGTAAGAGTTCTTGTCAATCAAAGGCCATGTTTGGCTAAGTCTCTTACATCACTTGGTGAAGACAAGCATTTAATGTATTACTTATGATTTTTAATCTTTTCGCACTTTTTATTTAGTTTTGTATTAATGACTTTAATAACTAGTTTCTTATGTTGAAGGTGAAACTTCTTTATCATTTGTCTGTGGTGTCTTGACATTACTTTACTGTCTATATAAAGTAAAAGATTTTCACCATTCATATCTCTACATTCTATATAAAGATATGTTAGCTACATGGTCGGGGGTTAAGGGAATGGTTTAGTAAGGTTCTTGCCTTGTTCAGTGTATAGATCCTGCAAGGACTCGGGTCAAGCTTACTAGGACCTCCTTCAATACCCACTTGTATTGGATGGCGGGGGTGCGAATGGCTTAAACCCCTCATATGTAAACTACTATTAATACATTTGACCGACTACTTGGGATTGTATCCCTGCTGACTCAAACCACTTAGCCGAGGGCAACTGTCACACCCCGAAATATCAGAGCATTGGCGTGACTGGACTGGTATCTTCATTGCACAGCGGAAGCAAATATAATCTAAGACTTTTAGAAATTGAACGCCACTAAGTACTCGTATCTCCAATTGTTCTCCTATTCCAACCGTGCCTTGTCTTAGAAATGAAACCTGAGAAAGAAACATGCGAAAAATCAACATAAAGTTGAGCAAAGATTTGAAATAAATCTTTTTGATAACCGGTTTGTGAAATATTATTGAGAAAACGAATTTAAAAATCATTTTCTTGTCAAGTTATATGGAAACTTTGTATTTGTAACGCATTATGTTCGTAGAATCATGTATTTGTAAACTCTTACATTTGTAAAGTTTGTATAACCATCAATGCCCACCCTGACTTTGACTTCATGCCCGCATAATCCTATGCTTTGAATTTGTATAAAACATGGTATGTAATTTGTAAAGGCATATTGAAACTGAGTTCTGTATATGTAAGGAATACGAGATTGTTAATGGTTCGCGAGGCCACTAACATATGTAACGACATAGGAAGCATCCAAACCATAGGCATTTTTCATAGTCGATTCACGACTGGGACACAAAAGCACTGCTTGGTACTAGTATCACCAAGAGTGTGGCTGCCTGAAACCCATTAGATCTAACCTTTTGTTCCGCGGTCTTAGTATGTACACGATTAATGGTGCTTATGTTACCCTATTCATGACATAATCTATTGTGTCATTCGTTAGTTTAATGTACCTCTTTGTACTTGTATTTTCCCGTAGTTTAGAAAACTAGAATTCGTGTGTATGCACATTTAGGTGATTTCGCCGGCCCAGTTTCTGCCAAAAGCCTAGTAAGGGCCCAACCTTTTATAACTTCCGTATAAACGAATTTAGGTTACGTAAACTGTCATTAGAAAACCCTAGGTCTCTCTCCCTAGTTCTTGGTGCGATGGCAATCAGTGTCATCATCATCATTCCCGAAACGTCTCAGCCTATTGCTCGAATCCTTATTGCATCTCGGTTAGTTTGCACTATTGTTAATCATTACGTGATTCCTTGGTTGATTGATGCGTGTTTGTTTGTGAAAATCCAATTAAAGAAGTTATGTGGATTGTGGAATGCATGTTCTTGGTTGGAGAGTGGGATCTTGTGTTATTATTAAGACTATATGTATGATTTTGTTAAACTATCTGAATAGATGATAGATTGCAATATGATGTAGTTTAGCGTAATAATGATGATCTGATTTTCTGCCATGAGGAGATGATGAATCTGTTAATAGCTAGGGTTTATCTATAAATTCATGATTTGTATTCAATCATTTGACAATGGTTGATGTTCCTGTATGATAGAGATGATGATATAATTAAGTAATTATTAGTGATGATTAGGGTTCTTGATAATCACAACAACTTGCTGATGATTGCATGATGATTGAATGATTTCGTGAATTGATGTGGTTAAATGATAATGATGATGGACCAGACGAAATCACAAGGACCCGACGAAAACACCCAGTGTTTTCGTCAAACACTAAGCCCGACGAAATCACTTAGGATTTCGTCGCCTGAGTGATTTCGCCAAATGGTGTTTTCGCCACATATATGATTTCGTCACATTAAACCTGTTAAGTTATTAACTCTGTTAGTTTAGTAAACTCAGTTAGTTTATTATTTCTGTTAGTTGTTAACTCTGTTAAGTTATGCATGTAACTCCATTAAATATGTAACTCTGTTATATATGTCAATCCAATTAAGGTTGCCAACTTTGTTAAGTATGTTAATTCTGTTAAGTTTATTATCCCTGTTAAAATATGTTAACTCGGTTGAGCATGATAACTTAGTTAAGGAACTTGCAAGTAACTTGGAACCTTGTATGGATTGACTAACTGTTTATGTGTTACGTGATGTTAACTGTCAAACACACCTTGTGATATTGATTGCATGTGAAACTTTACGAACTTGAACTGATTGAGTATACGTGCATACTATAGGACTTGACTGGTTACTTGTGAGCACATAGTTTAGCATACCGAGCAACCCAAGGTGAGTTCACACTTTCTACAAGGCATGGGATTCCCGGTGGTTTGGGAATGGGTTAATAAACTAAAACTGAACCTACATATCCTCCTTGGGTAGGATATGTACGACCATCCTCCTTGGGTAGGATGCCACTATAAATCCTGCGTATTCTCCTTGGGTAGAACTACGTACGTTCGTCCTCCTTGGGTAGGACAACAACCTTAAACTTACTAGACAAAAACTCTATCATGAAGTCCCTCACTTTATATCGACTTAATCGCTGAGGCCGATGGCGAGCGGGTCATTAGTTAATAGCGCTATTAGGTTTGACAAACCTCACACCGTGTCGTTCGAACGTGCGTGTACTAATGGTTCATGGCAAACTGTCAATGATGATAGACATTGATGTAGGGCACAACTATTGTTCGTCAGTCGTCGATATGGTAACAGTCTAGTGGTTCACATGGGGAAGCCCCCCACTGGTTATGGTTATGGTTTGGGAAACAAAAGGTTACTGGTTAACTCGTGGTTTACGAAACAACTTACGATTTCAAAACAAATTGGTAAAACTAAACAATCAACTGTGAACTCGCTCAACTTTGTTGTTAACTCGTTGTTACATGCCTTGCAGGTCGTTAGGTACTTCTAGAGCTTGCACAGGGAGGCGTGGATCGTTGTGGGATATGGACTGTTATGATTGGTGGCTTGATCCTGGTCAGTCACGCCTCCAAGCAGTGGTACTACACATGTGGATTTTGGGGGTGTGACACTGAAGGCCACCCCCACAGTGCCGCCGGTCGTGGGGTTCTGCTGTGCCACTGTGTGCCGCTACCAAGGAGGTGGTCGGCTAACCCTCATAGAGAGAGAGAGAGAGAGGAAGGTGAACTATGGTTGTGGAGAGGAATGAGGGAGTGTGCAGGAGGTAGATGGATTGGTGAGATGAATGGGATTCGATTTCTATAGGTGTGTGGGTCTGATGCCTGCATTTGAGAAAAGGAAGGGAGATACTCCAATTTTCTTTTCTTATGGGTTTGCAGTGTATAGATCGAGAGTGAGGGAGAGTAAAAGGGACCAGGCCCTCAATTGTTTCTCTGTGTTTGATTATGAGTGGAGAAGATTGGAGAGGGTAAGGTTTTATACTCATTCATGTGGGTATTAACTAATGTGATTTCCTCTTGTTCTGTGTGTAAATATCTATAGAGATGTCATGAAGATTTAGGCAAAGATTTGTAGAGATCTTATGGTTTCAATTTCTAAGACACAAATCTCTTGTATGGATTTTGTAAGATTTTGGCAAGATTTTGTAAGATTTTGTAGATCTTGATAAGATTTTTAAGATCTAGTATATTATGTGCAGGTTTAGGCTTGTGGGTTTTGGGCTTGGGCCCAGGGCCCACAAGCCCATCTCATGTGTAAGTGGCCCGTAATTCCTACGAGACCCGATATCGTAACCCAAACTCCATAGAATAAAATTTTTAAAATTAAAAGGCATATAATAGTGGCGTTGTCAGTATTTTGTACGATATCAGTTCGTTGTCGTTTGATGTTCCGCAGATTCCACGCGAATCTTCATACGCGTACTGTAAAGTCGGATAAACGTTCCTGGGCACTCCAAAGGCCTAATTAAGTTAATTTGCGTCATAAACACTATTTATTGTCGCGTTAATCGCCTGTTAATCACGTAATTAGGAGCCGTAAATCACCGGTTGTCACATTCTCCCCCTGTTATTGAAATTTCGTCCTCGAAATTTAGACTACGTTAACTCCTTAGAGTTACGTTATGCGTAAGTAAATACGAATAATGTCAAAGGAAACGGGTCATACTGACCAAGTTAACAGGGGTCCAATAAAAGAGGAATTTCGAGCAATATAATTCCAAACGAACATTCACAATATGCAAGTGGATTCTAGAAATGATAACATCCACTAAATGGAACTTAGAATTAACAAGTTCAATGAAATAGTTTTGCATGAAACGCTTGATCATGATCAGCCCAAGCTGCAAGTTATACCGACGCCACAAGGTGTCGTAGTGAATGAAACAATTCAATAATAGCGGTGATCAAACAAATTCACCATGTTTGAAGTCAGGCGAAAGTACAATGAAGCAAATTTGAAAATTTGATTCAAACGTCATCATAAGATTTTCAATTGAAGATGGAACATCAAAGAATTAATGTTTTTCGATCGAAGATGAAGAAACAATAAATATAGCAAAATATTCGATCGATGTTGAAAGAACCGTTAGTAGGTACACCGGAATATGCAATGAATTTGTGTACCATTGTCATAACACACAATTGTGTTAAGACAGCTTAAATATGATAAATCGAAGCGGATTTAAAGCAAATCAATAAATAAAAAATTAAATCCGTGCATGAGATATGCAATCGATTTTAGCGCAAGCTTCAAATAAGTGGAAACACCACCACAAGGTATCGAAATCAACAAACAATTTAATGGAGTCGAATGCCAAACAAGTTTACTTCGACTCGGAACAAATGAAACGCCTGTTGAAACAAATTTGAATATGATGTTTTCAATACATCATATGGTGTCTTGAATTGAATAAGCGTAATGAACAAGTTCAAACAATCGAACTTGGTTTCAGCGTAATCCGACAATAAATACATGTATCGACAAGAATCTTTCGGCATGGTCACAACGAAAAACCATGTATGTATCTTGAAAAGAAGAGAAATTTCAAGAAAATGTGTTGACTTGATAACAAAGGAGCCAACAATTTCAATAATGCGGGTCATTCGAATCACAAATCAATAATTAGGTTTAGCGAAACAATATTTGAACTTTGATGAAACGCTTATTCGAAACGAAACCACATGCGTAACAAACGATGCATGCGTAACATATGAATTTTCAAGAAATGAAGCAAATGAGTATTCATTGTAATGAAAGAAATGTTCGTGATACAATGACTATTAAGAGGAGTAGAGATGTAAAAATCCACTAACTAGATGCAAAAGTCGGAATTTCTATAAAAGAAATTTAAGGACTTTACCTGGGGTTGCATGTGATAACCGGTTGTTAGGTGACATTACCATGGAATGTCGAACATAGCGTATCCGTCGTTAATGAGAAGGGGGAAATGCGGAGACATACGTCTTCTCCATGGCGTAATTCATGTCGTTGCAGGACCGCGTGACAAGTTGCCGCATCCTGATCGATAGTTCTCCTGCTAGTAGGATTAGCATCGTCGCTGAAAGGCTCTGTCATGTCTTCTCAAAGACCTTGCCTCGAAAGTCGCATGTAACGTACTTCAACCTCTGTCGACATGTAGATTGAGTTTCGTGAAATCTTGCACGCCCGTGCTTTGTTTTGCGTAGGTTACCTGCTCGGTTAAATAAAATAGCATAGACGACACAAGAATGACGTTTGTCCGAGTTAATAAACGAGGTTCCTACGTGATAACCTTTAATGAACTTCAACATGAGTTTGCGAAGGTCTTAAATGCATGTTTCCTAAACTCTCAGAGTTTTGTGTACTGTATGTAATTGTTTTTGTGTACCGTGTATAAAACACCACAATAGCGTATCTTTGAAAACAAAATTTTGACTGTTTGTTTTTCGGTAACGGTTGGAGACCATATTCGAGTACTATGTGTTCTGTATGTATTCAGGTTTTAATATTCTAAGTTCCCAGAGGAAAGGTGAGGTTAGAGCCTAGGTATCTCTACAGAAACCTAATTCGTTGTAACCTATAGCTCTGATACCAATCTGTCACACCCCGAAATATCAGAGCATTGGCGTGACTGGACTGGTATCTTCATTGCATAGCAGAAGCAAATATAATCTAAGACTTCTAGAAATTGAACGCCACTAAGTACTCGTATCTCCAATGGTTCTCCTATTCCAACCGTGTCTTGTCTTAGAAATGCAACCTGAGAAAGAAACATGCGAAAAATCAACATAAAGTTGAGCGAGTTCATAGTTTGTTTGTAAAAGATTTGAAATAAATCTTTTTGATAACCGGTTTGTGAAATATTATTGAGAAAACGAATTTAAAAATCATTTTCTTGTCCAGTTATACGGAAACTTTGTATTTGTAACGCATTATGTTCGTAGAATCATGTATTTGTAAACTCTTACATTTGTAAAGTTTATATAACCATCAATGCCCACCCTGACTTTGACTTCATGCCTGCATAATCCTATGCTTTGAATTTGAATAAAACATGGTATGCAATTTGTAAAGGCATATTGAAACTGAGTTCTGTATATGTAAGGAATACGAGATTGTTAATGGTTCGCGAGGCCACTAACATATGTAACGACATAGGAAGCATCCAAACCATAGGCATTTTTCGTAGTCGATTCACGACTGGGACACAAAAGCACTGCTTGGTACTAGTATCACCAAGAGTGTGGCTGCTTGAAACCCAATAGATCTAACCTTTTGTTCCGCGGTCTTAGTATGTACACGATTAATGGTGCTTATGTTACCCTATTCATGACATAATCTATTGTGTCATTCCTTAGTTTAATGTACCTCTTTGTACTTGTATTTTCCCGTAGTTTAGAAAACTAGAGTTCGTGTGTATGCACATTTTGAAAAATACGCTTGTTTGAAAAACCGGTATAAAACATAAGCTTTTCGTAAACCATTTGTGTCAGTTAAAACTTGCTTGTAAAATGGTTTAGAAATATGTAATTCTTGTATGCTTTGCAAAAAGTGCATGTCTTTCCACCCCGAAAACATTTAGAAAAATGTAAAACTGTAAAAAGGTGGGGTTATGAACTCACCTGAATATTCCTGTGCAAAGCTAGCTATTTACGACTTCGTGATGTCGCTTCCAAGACGTGACTTGCTAGCGTGCATTCTATAATATCCCTACGACGGAATATCTTATAAGTTTCTAAATAAACGCAGTAACTAAACTACGTGTCATCGAGCTCTACCGAATCGTTAACCGAACGATTTGACGGTTAAGTTGTTAAGTTAATGGAAATGACTAAGTTAAACTTTGTCGCCCCCGGAAGTCGTTTGTGTATATAGGAATATTCGTACGAAAGTAATACATAATAAACTTGTATTATATATATTGCGTCTTGGATATATTCGCCATAATATACGTATACGCCGTTTCGGCGTTTGTAATAAATATAAAAAGTTATATTTATTTTGCGAAAGTATCATCGAGTTGTTTGAAGTTTGAAATGAATATAAAACTATATTTATTTTTATAAAGGAATTCGTTTGGTACGATATTTGAAATAAATATAAAACTATATTTATTTTTTATAAAATGAATTCGTGTTACGCGAAGTTTGAAATAAATATATAAATTATATTTATTTTTATACAAGAATTGTCGGGATTTCAAAATTTAGAATAAATATAATGACTATAATCATTCCGTAAATAATATCCAAATCATCGTTTTGTTTAAAACAATCGTGATAAACATATTTGTTTCGCAGTTTAATTCGAATCTGTAAAGTTCCCTTTATTATAAAATATATTTTGTTTACGGGTTTTCTCGAAAAACGGGCAGAGTTTCCTCTGTTTTAGGACGCCCCCGACAACACAAGTTGTCGTTATTTTATCAAAATTCAACAATATCATCAATATTAATATGTATAACTTTCGTAAAAACGATAAAATGTAAATTAAACACTAATCTGAATCGGTTCGAGCCCGTTCACGAAATAAAATCTATATACTATATATAAGCATTTCCCATGTCTAAAATTGTAATTTACATCCTATTTTTTAAGATGGCATACCAAAGGCTAGAACAAATTCCTATATTTTTACACTTTTCTTCCTTTTCTACCCTTACAGAAACCAGAACCCACGATGATTGAGTGGTTTGAGCGAATTGGAGACGTCCCATCGTTTCCACTCGCATCCCCTCTTTACTCAGGCCAGGACCATACAAATCCCCATTACAACCTGGAACCCTAGCAAAGTTCAATTCACGCTCTCTCCAATCTCATTTTTTCTCTCGATCTGGAACCCTAGCCTCCTCTATCCCTCTCCAATGTAGAACACCGATTTGAAGAAAACCTAACCGATTTGTAGGTTTGTTCCTATTCTTGTTCCTGATCTTGTTTCAGTTCTTGTTGTTCAAATATTGTTATAGAATCTGTTAATTTTTTGTAACTTGTGAATCACACACACAAATCGAGGATGACCCTAGCTGATGATGTGAACTTGGAATAAGGAAGGGGTACCGAAAGGCCTCTATAGGTGAAAACAAACACCCTGGTTAGGTCAGTTTATTTTTTATGTGTAATTGTTTGTTTTGGTATTTACTATGTTATTATCTGGGTAGAAGTTCTTTTTTCTTTTCCGGATACTCTATTCTGTTAATTCATGTGATCATGTTTGGCTAGCCCACTAAAACAAAACAGAGTAAGGTATCAGGTAAAACAAGTCCATTTGTTTTTATATGATTTAGGACCGTTTGTGTTGTTGATTCTAGCTATAGGTGGGATAATCTTATTGAAATTTTTTTTTTCTGGTTTTCTTTTTTCTTTTCTAATTTTCTGCTGTTAAAACTTACAAAATTTAAGTACATGTCAAATACCCTTATTGAAATTTTAAATTCACAGCATGGTGTCTTTCCGGGAGGATATATTTCTTCACATACTCTTGCAGTGAGGTTGAAATTGAAAGCATTGATCAGTCTTTGCATGAATATTCATCTGCAGAAGGTCAACATTGACCTTATATGAGGTCAACTTTGATCTTATGCACTATCCTGAATGCCTACTGAATACCAATGCTTAAAAATGACTTTAATATAATTTAGATGCAGTGATTCAATGGAACAAGATTGATGGATCAACGAACAAAAGCTTGCAGGTTCATTAGTGTTTCCATATTTTTTCTTTGCTTTTATGTACTTTTATTGACCTGACCCATTCTGCCATAACCTGTATTTTGCCTGATTTTGAAAAATATCATATCTACCACTCATAAGACCCCGGAACTTTACTTCGTTTTGGCCCACCAAAAGAGTTGAGCTACCCTGAATCGTTTACATGTTCGTACCCTATCTATTTTCTCAAAAGTAGGTGTAGGTGGAGGGTTTGGGTTATTTTTTAAACTGTTGAGCTTTATGGATACATGGTAATCTATAAGTTTTTAACCTAAAATATATTACCTGTTATTGATGGCTATAGGTTGATGACAAGTAATCTTTGTAAATTGTAGTTGTTTGGCAAGATAAAAAAATATTCAACGACGCATTTATTTAATGATTGCTTGTTTTTAGATAATGGGTTATATAAATATAGAGGAGATTGGGTATATAATGAGTTAAAATATATATTTTTTTTTTCTAGAAAAGGAATTAAAGTTCTTGAAGATAAAGATAAACTCAGTTTCAAAGCGGCCTCGAAAGCAAATCTTGTTATAGCAGGTTCAGCTGTTTGTGGATCATGGATTGGTAAGACCTCTTTTTCATATTGCCTTAAATCATGCAGTTAGTAACTGTTAAATGATTACATAACAGTATCTTGACGATTCAATGGCGGGAACACGACAACTTGTTTGGTGCATCATGGAAAACCGACGGGAATATTTTGACCCATCTAAGCTCGTTCTGAATCGCGTGAAAACATTAGCATTTCTCTCCGAATCACATTCGAAGCAATGGCTAGATTGGTGTGAAGAAGAAAATATTAAATTTTAACACGTGCCCTCTGTAGTTCCACTTTCTGTCAACGAGGAACTAGCTTTCGTAGCTGGAATTTCTTGTTCCCTAAATACCCCTGCATTCACCACCGAAAAAATGCTCGAAAAGAAACTTTTGTCAAGAAAATCAGTCAGAGAAGAAATGGGGTTAAAAGATAGTGATATGCTTGTTATGGCATTAAGTAGTATAAACCCTGCAAAGGGTACACATGGCGACTAATAAAATGCCAGGTGGCACGGTTGATGACGTTGAAAGTTAAAAAAAAAAGTTGAGGGGACTAATAAAATGCCAGGTGGCACGGTTGATGACGTTGAAAGTTTTAAAAAAAGTTGAGGGGGACTAATAAAATGCCAGGTGGCACGGTTGATGACGTTGAAAGTTTTAAAAAAAGTTGAGGGGGAATGAAGAAAAGAAGGTGAAAGATGTTAAGCTTCTATTTGGTTCAGTTGGGTCAAAGAGTAATAAGGTTATTTATGTCAAATCACTTCTTAGTTTCGTATTCCGCAACAACACGGGTTGCTTCTCTTTATTCTGCAGCAGACATTTATGTTATAAATTCCCAGGCATAGTATTATGCTTGCTTATAAGTTACTCTTTGTGTTTGTCACATCGTTAGTTTATTAATGACAAAAGATCAAATTTTACAATTGTGAATTGGTGAATTGGTGGATTTGGATTCAGTTTTATTGTAAAACGGTCAAATAAACAAAATTAGCTACCGAGTCAGGGTCAGTGTGTTCACAGTTAACCTAAATTCTATTTACAGTTAATCATAATCAACACATTAGTTATTTATAACTTTTTAAATGACCATAGGGGATCGGAGAAACATTCGGAAGAGTAACAATTGAAGCTATGGCATTTGGTATACCGGTATGATTAATTCTTAAGCTTAGTTATGTATAAATAACGAATATTCCCGTTATACCCTTTCTGTTTGTTGGTCAGGTGCTTGGAACTGATGCAGGAGGTACAAAAGAGATTGTTGAACACAATGTAACTGGTCTTCTGCATCCCATTGGGCACCCAGGAACCCCTGTTCTTTCCAAACACCTTCGGTATTTACTTAAAAACCCATCAGAACGACAGCGTTTGGGACTTGAAGGGAGAGAAAAAGTGAAGAAAATGTACTTGAAAAAACACATAAGGCCTTTTAGCAAGTTCTTTACAACACCATGAAAGTTGGTTAAATTCAGTTACTGCTTTGTGAGTTGGGTAAATCAGTGTTGTTGTCAAAATTACCCATCTCTTCTCATCCCTCCTACATCTGCTACGAGGACTTGTTACATAGAAACTTGCCAGTTTAGCACAGCGGAATTAATAA
Source organism: Helianthus tuberosus (assembly GCA_030545235.1). Taxonomy (NCBI): domain Eukaryota; kingdom Viridiplantae; phylum Streptophyta; class Magnoliopsida; order Asterales; family Asteraceae; genus Helianthus; species Helianthus tuberosus. The sequence continues at coordinate 95,662,684 of CM060452.1, forward strand.
AGAGAAGCAAACTAGAAAAGAACATTGATCTTGAGTAACTACATGTGTGAGTTGGATCTGGTAATATTTGAAAGTACTATGTGTCTATGTGCTGTATAATTTGACCTATATAAGCATTACATGTGGTTCTTGGCTTATATAATGTATTTGATATACCAATCTATTTTCAAAACATGGAGTATTTTTAAAATGAATTCTTTTAAGTGATTCACAACCTAATATAAAACAAACGGAAATTGTCGAGCCCGCAGCAACGCGCGGGTTTCCCACTAGTAAGGAATAATTAACGAGATTAATGTTCGCGTCCTAAATTCTTTACCGATTCTTTGCGTCGAAATGTTGACTGTGTCAACTGAGTTGACTCGCTTTGACTGTGTTGACTGAGTTGACCGGGTTTGACCGAGTTGACTCGGTTTGACCGAGTTGACTCGGTTTGACCGAGTCAACCGAACCCGAGATCTGACCCGAACACCGAAATTCTGACCGTTGACCAGTTGTTGACCGACTTGGACCCGCACCCAAAATCTGAACCGAAACATACGAGATCAGAACCGACATCTGAACTGAACCGAGACCCATGACTTGACCGGTTAACCGTTGAGCCGAACCGATGCTCCCGAGCCGCAAATTTCCGAACCAAACTGGAATCCTTATAAATCGAGTCACCGGAGTTGACTTGTGCCCGTGAACAAACAAAATCAAATCTGCACTGAGCTTGTTGTCGTCGACCCGTAGCTCCGGTGGTCAGGCCGTCGCCGGCCACCACCTTAATCATTATCATCAGCAAAAACCTCAGTGAACATTATTAGGAAGTAAAAACAACGGAGAAGAGGGATGGGGGTTTACCGTTCGTCGGAGAACACCACCTTCGCCGCCGTACACGGAGGTTCTTAGACGTCGACACCGTCACCGGAGGCCACCCCCAGAGCGCCGCCGGCCATGGGGTTCTGCTGTGCCACTGTGTGCCGCTACCAAGGAGGTGGTCGGCTGACCTTCATAGAGAGAGAGAGGAAGGTGAACGATGGTTGTGGTGAGGAATGAGGGAGTGTGCAGGAGGTAGGTGGATTGGTGAGATGAATGGGATTCGATTTCTATAGGTGTGTGGGTCTGATGCCTGCATTTGAGAGAAGGAAGCGAGATGCTCCAATTTTCTTTTCTTGTGGGTTTGCAGTGTATAGATCGAGAGTGAGGGAGAGTAAAAGGGACCAGGCCTTCAATTGTTTCTCTGTGTTTAATTATGAGTGGAGAAGATTAGAGAGGGTAAGGTTTTATACTCATTCATGTGGGTATTGACTAATGTGATTTCCTCTTGTTCTGTGTGTAAAGATCTACAGAGATCTCATGAAGATTTAGGCAAAGAATTGTAGAGATCTTATGGTTTCAATTTCTAAGACACAAATCTCTTGTATGGATTTTGTAAGATTTTGGCAAGATTTTGTAAGATTTTGTAGATCTTGATAAGATTTTTAAGATCTAGTATATTATGTGCAGGTTTAGGCTTGTGGGTTTTGGGCTTGGGCCCAGGGCCCACAAGCCCATCTCATGTGTTAGTGGCCCGTAATTCCTACGAGACCCGATATCGTAACCCAAACTCCATAGAATAAAATTTTTAAAATTAAAAGGCGTATAATAGTGGCGTTGTCAGTATTTTGTACGATATCAGTTCGTTGTCATTTGATGTTACGCAGATTCAACGCGAATCTTCATACGCGTACTTTAAAGTCAGATAAACGTTCCTGGGCACTCCAAAGGCCTAATTAAGTTAATTTGCGTCATAAACACTATTTATTGTCGCGTTAATTGCCTGTTAATCACGTAATTAGGAGCCGTAAATCAACGGTTGTCACAGTAACGTCACCTTTAAAAGAGGGGCCTACCACTTTTCGCATTAATAACTTAATTAATTATCTTTCAATATTCCAACACTTTGAGATTGTATCCTTGCTGACTCAAACCACTGGGTTGAGGGTAACGTCACCTTCAAAAGAGGGGCCTACTACTATAACTAAGATAATCTCTTAAAAAGTGCAAAAGTGCGGAAATCATCAAAGGATACATTAAAGGCGAGTCGGATCCAAGTGATTCATCTTGTCTATCTGTTTTTATTTTTATTTCAACATTTTTTCAGTTTTTATTTTTCATTTAAAAATCTTTTCCAAAAAAATTTAGTTTGATTAGACGTTGAGGATAAACCGGTACTAAAAGCTCTTGTATCCTTGGATGACCTCGGTATCTTACCAACACTATACTACGCTCACGATGGGTGCACTTGCCCATGTGTGTGTTTAGTGTTAGTAGAATATCGTGTTTTATAAATTTAAAACTTGACTAATGTGTAAAACGGGCTTAAAATATCAATAAAAACATATTACACCTCACACACACCAGTGGTGGTAGTTGCACTTACTGCATTTCAGTTGTTTTCCCGCATAAGAGCCTTATAGTTTGACTGTTGTTCTGATTTTGGTTGACCGAAGATGACTGGCTGAAACTGCGACTGCTTTTGTTTTCAGGCTTCTTCTACGACTGGTTCGAGTTGGTCGCCTTGTCCAACTCATTCCATTTACGCTTGTTGTTAGCGGTAGGGGTAGTAGTAGTAGTAGCAGCACGTGGGGGTAGCGAGCCATGCTCCACCTCCTGGTAGGTGATCTTGTGAGCTAATCGGATGATTCGTGGTAAATTGTCAAGTTTGCTAGATCATGAGATCGTTTCGTATAAGCCTCGATCTCTGACCCTACCTTTTTCAAGTTGTAGTATTCGTTATTCAACTTTTGCACTTCATCACGAGGGCAGTACTCCTCTCTCATCAATTCCTTAAAATCATCTCACGCAGTAACGTTTGCCATCTCGATGCCCAGCATCTGCACCAGAGCATTCCACCAAGTTATGGCACCATCCTCCAAGGTGCCCGAAGCATACTTCACCCTGTCCCCAACCGGACAGTTGCACATAGCAAAGACGGATTCAGCTTTTTCAAACCAATGGAGTAGTCCCACTGGACCTTCGGCTCCGCTGAAAGTCTGTGGCTTACAATCCATGAATGTTTTGAATGTACACACAGGTGGATTGTTCTGGTTTTGGTTCGCAGGTTGACCTAAAACAAAAGGAAAATACGACACACGAATGAGAATCGGGTAAAACAACTAAGGATTGTGTTTTGCCTGGTATGTATCGTAACAGCTTGCTGAGCTGCCAGAGCTTCAGCCACCTGTGTGTTAATTAGATCCGTCAACTCCCCCTGAGTTATCACAATGTTACCACGTCCACCGTCGCGGCCACCACCGCGTCCACCATTACATTCGCCACGTCCGCTCATGATTCTATGTAAGAAGAGTGGAAAAAAGTTAGGATCGCGATTGAGTAGAAGTCAATCATCACTATGACTTCTACAGATTACAGAATTCTACCATTATGTCGGATAATGGACGGAACCCCCTTCACACTTGTTAGGCCTCACTAGGACTCACATGCACCCCACATTATTGTTATGTGTGCACCCATAATGATAATGCAGTTTGCATGTTTATCTCGGTTCCTCTTAACTCATGCTTAAAGGTTCCCCATATTCGAGTAACAAAACGAAGGATATCAAAGAACTAGGGATCACAAAGTCTAAGGGTAGTATCACACTATCAAGCATCATATCACAAACAAGCAGCACATGTAGTCATATCATAGGGTCAAGTATGTAGTTTCATGTAATATCGTGAGTGAGTGTACGCTAGGTGGGTAATGGATTAAGTAAACAAAAGACGAACCTTGCAATCTGGAGCTGAGTGTCGTGGTCGTTTTCAGTACTGTTCGGTTATAGTCTGGTTTTATAAAAACATTTTAAAACCTAGTTCACTATAACAAGTGGCTCAGATACCAAATGTCACACCCCCAAAAATACCAACAGCGGGAACCCCCGCGAGGCGTGGTATGCGTTATGTGTGATATGATTTTATTAATATTTTGAGCCCATTCTACGCATTAGTCAAGTTTTAAATTTATAAAACACGATATTCTACTAACGCTAAACACACACATGGGCAAGTGCACCCATCGTGAGCGTAGTATAGTGTTGGTAAGATACCGAGGTCGTCCAAGGACACAAGAGCTTTTAGTACAGGTTTATCCTCAACGTCTAATCAATATAATTTTTGAGAAAATGTTTAAAACATGAAAATAAAAACTAAAAATGCAGAAATAAAAATAAAATAAAAACAAATAGACAAGATGAATCACTTGGATCCGACTCGCCTTTAATGTATTCTTTGATGATTTTCGCACTTTCGGACTTTCTAAGAGATTATCTTAGTTATAGTAGTAGGCCCTTCTATTGAAGGTGACGTTATCCTCAACCAAGTGGCTTGAGTCAGCAAGGATACAATCCCAAAGGGTCGAAATATTGAAAGATAATTAATAAAGTTATTAATGCGAAAAGTGGTAGGCCCTTCTTTTGAAGGTGACCTTACCCTCGGCTAAGTGATTTGAGTCAGCAGGGATACAATCCCAAGTAGCCGGTTTAATGTATTAATAGTAGTTTACATATGAGGGGTTCAAGCCATTCGCACCCCCGCCATCCAATACTAGTGGGTATTGAAGAAGGTCCTAGTAAGCTTGAACCAGGTCCTTGCAGGATCTATACACTAAACAAGGCAAGAACCTTACTAAACCATTCCCTTAACCCCCGACCAGGTAGCCAACATGCCTCTATATAGACTGTAGAGACATGAATGATGCAATCTTTTACTTTATATAGACAGTAAAGTAATGCCAAGACACCACGGACAAATGATAAAGAAAATTCACCTTCAACATAAGAAACTAGTTATTAAAGTCATTAATACAAAACCAAATAAAAAGTGCCGAAAGATTAAAAATCAAAAGTAATACATAAAAGACTTGTCTTCACTAAGTGATGTAAGAGGCTTAACCAAACATGGCATTTGATTGGGAAGAACCCTTACGCTCAATCTTTGATCCCGAGACTACTACACACACTCTAAAGGTGGATGATGGATGATGGTGGTAGGTGTTGGTGTTGTAGTGGTGGTGGAGTGGTGGCAAAGTGGGAGAGTAGTGGTTTGCCAAGGGATGCCTTTGAAGTGAACCAAGCACCCCTATTTATAGCCTGCACAGAGTCCTGGCCAAGGCCCCGTGTCCAGAGAGCATGCCCCCGTGGCCAGCCTTTTCTCTTCTTTCATTAAATGCATGTGTCAGCAGAGGGCTCCACACGGCCCGTGTCCAGCGGGCACGGCCCCATGGGCAGAAGCGTATCTGTATTATCAAGATTTTGCAAAATTCTGTGTATCTTAGCATTGACCACGCCCCGTGCTGAGCTGGGCACGCCCCCGTGGTGGGCGTTGAAGCTTCTACAGCTTTATCTTTTCTACAGGGTCCTGGCCACGCCCCCGTGTCCAGCAGGCACAACCCCGTGTCCAATCTTCTGTTTCTTTGTTTTTTCTTTGGGGATGCTACCGAGGGGTCAGGCATGTCACGTTTATTCCTTTTCTTTGTATTTATGTTCGTTTTGGCTGTATATTTGTTCCTTTTGTTCGTTTAAGCTCATTTGGTCCTGTAAATTCAAAAGGAAGACAAAAACACACTTTTTCCAACATTAGTACTAAAAAAAGTTAGTTTTATGCATCATTTGATGTAATTTATATGTTACATTTTGCACACATCAAATAGCCTCACACTTGAATCTTTGCTTGTCCTCAAGCAAAACACTTTAATATGTAGCTTAACACACCCAAATGGAAGAGGTAGAAGAGAAGTTTTGGACTTATCTTGAGTGTCGGGAATCTAAGATCTTTTATGGGTTTTATTTTTATTTTATTTACAATCCTATTCATCATGATTTGTTTAGAACATTTTATAAGAAAAATTACTTACTTGGGCATAACATGCCTTCTTAAAATTCCATTTATATACAAGTTCACATACCTCACGGGAGATCACTCAACACTCGTCCGAAGATGTATTTTTGTGATGCACTCGAGACCGGCATGGAACTTACTTCTACCATATTCTTGCAAAGCAATCAATCCTCCTACTTTTTAACTATAACCTTTGTAAATATCAATAGGACTTGGGGAAGGGTTAGGCTTGGGCTAAGGGTAAGTGGTTTTGGTTAGTGGTTAGTAAAAATGGCGAAAAGCGTAAAAAGTGTCAGTCGTCGTAAAACTTTTTCTTTTTGTGACTTTTATTCATTCAAACAAAGTTTCTTTGAGGAACTTGTTTGTTTATTGTGTTTGTTTATTGCAAGATTTCATTTTTTATAGGAAACGTCACGTGATAACCGAGCTTTTTCCTAAAACAAGGGGTTGAAAGGAAAAAGGTTTTGGTGGGTAAAGGGTGTTTGTTTTGTGGGTTTTGAAATGAAAAGGTTTAGGCTCAAAAGGGTTAACTAGGGGGATTTTGGGTAGGTGATAAAAAAATTGAAAAATAATGGCGTTGAATGGAAAATGGGTTAGTCCTAATGCCTCTATCATTTACTTACTTGAGTTCAACTTGGTAAGGACCGGGAATGTATCGTCGTGGCAAGTTCCAGAGTCGCAAGAACCAAGCGGCTATTCACACAAGAAATGAAAAATGAGCATTTAGTTTAAAGATATATGTTTGTATGCTCAATAAAGGCTCAAAACTCACTTGTGGGAATGGGTTTATAATGTGATCAAGTATATATAATCAAATTTTAATTAGATTTGTCATGCTTTTTCATAATTTTCTTATTTGGTTCTTTTTATCACGACGCTATTGGTCGTAAACTTGTAAAATATAACCTTTTTAGAACTTGTTATTCCCAAATTAAACCAAGACAAGTAAAAAAACGAAAGTTTTTGAAAAAAATTTGGGGTGATTAGCGGTTTCAATAGAGTTTTGTGTAAGTCTTATTATTAGGACTTGCGAGATTCAAGGTTTGAGCATCCCCCCCACTTAAATTACACATTGTCCTCAATGTGTCCCAAAAATAAGTTTTTAGGTTGATTGAATGTGTAAAAAGGTGTTGAAAAACAATTTTTATGTTACTAGGCGTCTGGCCATGACCCCATGTTGGTCCGGGCACGGCCCCGTGGTCAGATTGCCAGTAACAGAATTTAACAGAAGACTGGCCATGGGGCGTGTTCATCGAGTACGGCCCCGTGGCCTATTACCTGAACTGGGCAAATTTCTGCAGAGCCTGGGCACGGGGCGTCTTGGGCTTACGACGGCCCCGTGCTGAACTTGTTGTAATGCTGAAAAATTTGTCGGGAGGCTTTGTTTTCGTGCACGGGGTGTGGTTTTAATGTTCCCTTGGTAACCTCCACCTTTTCGAGTGTGTTTAACCATTATAACATCAATCAAACACCATTCAATAATTTAAGCCATCATTTATTTAAAAGTGCGAGATATATAGTTCCTAGAAAATAAAAAGTACAAACTAAAAACTAAGATGGATAGGTATGTCCTAGAATGCAAGAAATTTTAAACCACGAAGAAGTTCTATCCTAGATGGTTTCATTATAAGAACAAAAAAAAACCCGAAAATTTATTTTTCCGGTTGAATGAGGCTTTTAGAACTTCTTCCCAGAGGGTGCTCCTCAACATTGTTAAGCCACCCCTCTATCTCTCAAGGGAGAAAGAAGACGGGCTCATTGTCCACAACCTCATGTGGAGGAGGTACGACATCTACCGAAACCTTGTGTAAGGCGTCTAGAGGAGGTTCCGGGGGAATGTCATCCCACCCGGTTGGATTGACAACTTCTTGTGCCAAGTTCCAATCTTCTTGTGGGAAGATTGGTTCCATAGGAGGCATTGCAAGAATGTTCAACCTTTGGTGTAAAAGGTTGATCTCTTGGAAGCTACTCTCCAGCTCCACCGTTAGAGAGTTCATACGATCAATGAGAACCTCCTCCACGGAAGTCATCTCATCGAGTGCTTCTCTTATCGCCATTACGTAACGCACAAGCATAGCTTCTATCGATGGCCTTCCTTCTATGCGACTATTTCTCGAGTGAGCTGAAGATGTTCCACTGTTTTGGCTCGACATTCTAAGAAAACAAGTCGAAAAGTTCAAAATAATGAAACTGTAACTCTGGACACGGCCCCGTGCCCGCTGGGCATGGCCCCGTGTTCACCATTCTGCATATTTGAATAAAGGAATCTTATTGTTTTAAATTATTTTTCTGAATTTTTAGACATTTCTGAGCATAAATAACTTAAAACAGTGTTGTAAAACTTATTTTTAATAAGGTTCCTTGTTTAAAAATACCTAGAAAATATCACAATAAAGCTTGGAACCATGGAAGTTTCAAGCTTTAATGGAGGTTGAGGAGTTTTGGAGAAGAAGGTAAGAGACAAAAGTGACAAAGACAAGATGGTGTTTGAGAAACTTCTTTGGAATATACCTTTTAAGGTATGTGTGAAGATCACAGCAAATCTTGGTCTTTGAAATGGCTCCAAATGTGCAGGAATCTTGCTGACTTTATAGAAAATGACAGCACGTTGACCACAGCCCCGTGGTCAGATAAGACTCTGACACATTTTTTCCGTATTCTGAACACGGGGCGTGTTGGCCTGGACACGACCCCGTGGTCAATTTTGAGGTGGGCACGGGGCGTGTTGACCTGGACACGGCCCCATGGCTAGAGTGTTTTATGAAGTTTCGTTTTATTTTAAGGATTTTATCCGGATCGGGCGGTTCCTTACTGGAGGGAACAACACCAAAGTGCCTAAGGTACCTTAATTGCTCTTGATTTAAACACGAACGCAAGAGGTTATCGGAAAGGGTAAAGCCTAAACTAAATACTGGTGGAGAAACCAACCTTTATTCCCCTTATACGGGCTCTCGTTAAAGAAGGTGTATGTCGAATCGCTCAGGTCTATGAGCACATCGGTAGATACCGATGGAGATTCCTTCACGGCATAATCGACACAGGGAGGACTATCGCTCAAGTCTTCACTAGAGTTTGAGGTGCTTTCGAAATCGTCGATGTTGTTAAAATCCGAATGAAAGCCCAATAATTCTCCTTGATTGTTGTCTTGTGATGAATAACTTGTTTTCATCTCAAGCTCTTTTAATTTTTGGAGAATTATTTCTTCGAGCTGACATAATTCTTCGGAAGTTATGTTATCTAAAATAAATGGTTGAGTGCATTCGGGGGAGAGATAGGGATCGCTTTTACTTTCGCCCATCTTAAGGTTGCAGAATTGGTCTAAATAGTGGGGGTGAAATTTAGAAAGTAACATTCTAAATCCTTATGGAATCCACCACATATTTGACACCACTCACCGTAAGAGGATGAAAGTAAAAATAATCAATATCACTCATATTTTTGTCAGAAATTACCAACCGTCGGGATCTTACGGTTCTGTTTTCAGAAGCTGGAGTTTGGACACGGGAGCATGTTCAGTGGGCACGGCCCCGTGGTCAGCTACTGTCTGACTTAAAACAGGATTACATGTAACAAAAGATTGGACACTGGGGCGTGTTCAGTGGGCACGACCCCGTGTCGAAGTCTGCAGAACTGAAAAATTTAAGAAAAAACCTAAAAAATAGAAAAATAAGTAAAAATAATTAGGCTGTTGATTCTAAACTTTCTCAAAATCCTTGTCTCCTCTGCAAGGGCGCCAAAGGCTTGGTGTGCGTTAGGTGTGATATGATTTTATTAATATTTTGAGCCCATTTTACGCATTAGTCAAGTTTTAAATTTATAAAACACGATATTCTACTAACACTAAACACACACATGGGCAAGTGCACCCATCGTGAGCGTAGTATAGCGTTGGTAAGATACCGAGGTCGACCAAGGACACAAGAGCTTTTAGTACCGGTTTATCCTCAACGTCTAATCAATCTAAATTTTTGAGAAAAGGTTTAAAACTTGAAAATAAAAACTAAAAATGCAGAAATAAAAATAAAATAAAAACAGGTAGACAAGATGAATCACTTGGATCTGACTCGCCTTTAATGTATCCTTTGATGATTTTCGCACTTTCGGACTTTCTAAGAGAATATCCTAGTTATAGTAGTAGGCCCCTCTTTTGAAGGTGACGTTACCCTCAAACCAGTGGTTTGAGTCAGCAAGGATACAATCCCAAAGGGTCGGAATATTCAAAGATAATTAATTAAGTTATTAATGCGAAAACTGGTAAGCCCCTCTTTTGAGGGTTATGTTACCTTCGGCTAAGTGGTTTGAGTCAGCAGGGATATCATCCCAAGTAGCCGGTTTAACTAATAGTAGTTTACATATAAGGGGTCCAAGCCATTCGCACCCCCGCCATCCAATACAAGTGGGTATTGAAGGAGGTCCTAGTAAGCTTGAACCAAGTCCTTGTAGGATCTATACACTGAATAAGGCAAGAACCTTACTAAATCATTCCCTTAACCCCCGACCAGGTAGCCAACATGCCTCTATATAGACCCTAGAGACATGAATGATGCAATCTTTTTCTTTATATAGACAGTAAAGTAACGCCAAGACACCACGGACAAATGATAAAGAAAATTCACCTTCAACATAAGAAACTAGTTATTACATTCATTAATACAAAACCAAATAAAAAGTACCGAAAGATTAAAAATTAAAAGTAATACATAAAAGACTTGGCTTCACCAAGTGATGTAAGAGGCTTAACCAAACATGGCCTCTGATTGGCAAGAACCCTTCCGATCAATCTTGGATCCCAAGACTACTACACATACTATAAAGGTGGATGGTGGATGATGGATGATGGTGGTGGGTGTTGGTGTTGTGGTGGTGGTGGAGTGGTGGCAAAGTGGGAGAGTAGTGGTTTGCTAAGGGATGCCTTTGAACTGAACCAAGCACCACTATTTATAGCCTGCACAGAGTCCTGGTCACGGCCCCGTGTCCAACGAGCACGCCCCCGTGGCCAGCCTTTTCTCTTCCTTCATTAATTGCTTGTGTCAGCAGAGGGCTCCACACGGCCCGTGTCCAGCGGGCACAGCCCCGTGGATAGAAGCGTATCTGTACTATCATGATTTTGCAAGATGCTGTGTATCTTAGCGTTGACCACGCCCCGTGCTAAGCTGGGAATGCCCCCGTAGTAGGCGTAGAAGCTTCTACAGCTTTGTCTTTTCTGCAGGGTCTTGACCACATCCCTGTGTCCAGCAGGCACGGACCCGTGGTCAGTCTTCTGTTTCTTTGTTTTTGCTTTTGCTTTGGGGATGCTACCGAGGGGTCGGGCATGTCATGTTTATTCATTTTCTTTGTATTTATGTTGGTTTTGGCTGTATATTTGTTCCTTTTGTTTGTTTAAGTTCATTTGGTCATGTAAATTCAAAAGGAAGACAAAAACACACTTTTTCCAACATTAGTACTAAAAAGGGTTAGTTTTATGCCTCATTTGATGTAATTTATATGTTACATTTTACACACATCAAGGCGTGTGACGTACCAGGATCTAGCCACTAATCACATTAAACCATCAGTGAAAATAGAAATTTCCATTAAATGAGAATTGTAATACTCAAACATCAGTTTTGAAAATCAAACGTATTCAGCGGAAGGATTAAATATTGTTCATTAAGTTTAACATATAAAGTTTAGAAAACAATCCAACTTCGAGTGTCTATCCCATATCAGTGTACCTAATGGCCTTTAAGCATGCAGAAAAAGTGTATCAACCAAAACCTGGCGAGTTCAAAGTTTTGTTACAAGTTTATTTACCAAGTGTTTAGTTTTAACACTTGTTGACAATAACTCAATACCGCAAGGCGACTGTTTCTTTGTGTCACACCCCGAAATATCAGAGCATGGCGTGACTGTACCGGTATCTTCATTGCACAGCGAAAGCAAATAATCTAAGACTTCTAGAAAACGAACGCCCACTAAGTACTCGAATTTCCAATGGTTCTCATATTCCAACCGTTCCATAATATGAGAAAATAACCTGAGAAAGAAATATGCGAAAAATCAACATAAAGTTGAGCAAGTTCATAGTTTGTAAAATATTTGAAATAAATCCTTTGAATAACCAGTTTTTTTTTTTAAGTTGTTGTGAAGATATAGTAAAATCATTTTTCTCGGCATGTTATATGTAAATTGTGAGCTCCAATAATCTAGTAAACATTTGTAAGTATTCCTTTGGTAGCCCGGTATGAAAGCGTCTATGAACAGATCAATTAATGTGTAGCTAAGACATTAATATGTGTGCAACGGCATACGAAGGCTCAAACCACGCAGATTTTGTACCAGGCTTCCGGCTGGAATACATAGTCACCACCTTCGGCCACTTCCGGCTCAGGGGTGGGGCTCGCAACACCCATATAGATCTATCACTCATGTCCCTCGGTCCTTAAACGAGGATTAATGGTCTTAAGTGTGCGCCTACCCATTCACATGATCTAACAGTTCATTCCTTAGCTAACCATACCATTTGAAATCATTGAAATATTTGTAACATGCATTTCACCCCCGAAGCTATAAAACTAAAAACAGTTAAAAGAAACGGGGGACATGAACTCACTAGGTTGTCTCGTTTTTCGTACGCAGACCAACCCAGTCCTGTTGTTGTAAATAGGACATTCCTGTCTCTAGTCATGAAAATCATTCACGTTTCCAAAATACGCATTTGTTTCGTAAAATCGGTATATTTGGTATAAATCGTTCGTAAACCATTTGGGTTTCTTGAAATCCATTCGTAACATGTTTAGAAATATGAGTTTTCGTTTATCGAAAAATTGTTTACTTTTGTAAAACTTGCATGCCTTTCACCCACGAAAACATTTATAAAAATGTAAAACTAGAAAAAGTGGGGGTTATGAACTCACCTGGATATCCTTGTGCAAAGCTAGCTAAATACGACTTCGTGATGTCGTTTCCAAGACGTGACTTGCTAGCGTGCATTCTACAATATTCCTAACACGGAATATCTTATGAGTTTCTAAATAAAAGCGGTAACTAAACTACGTGTCACCGAGCTCTACCGAATCATTAATCGAACGATTCGACGGTAAGTTGTTAACTTAGCAAAAATGATTAAGTTATACTCGTTTAGTTTGTTTGTTGTCGGTAATAACTAATAAGTCTTGGAGAGACTTAGTTTCTAGAGAGGTTTCAAATATATAATTATGTATATAAATATATATATATATATATATATATATATATATATAGGATAATGTTATATAAAAAACCCCATTTTTTTAAAAAACTTAGCAAACTCTACTTGTGGACTATATTCATCCACGTGGCCTGAGAACCTTCATAATCCATTTTGCTTTCAAGGATATATTAGTAATTTCCCAACCCAAGTTTAGTTTCTCAATTTGATCTGACATCATCATTTAATGCCCATCAACTCATTTCAAAAAACAACTCACCCCATTTTTCATTTACAATATTTCAGTTTATTTTATATGCCCTATTTTATATCTTCATTAACAGAAAGCTCCATTACCATCTTCTCCTCCAAATTATGCTTTCTCCATTAATGTCCATGGAGACAATTCCACCAACATCCGAGTTAATGTCGTCGGTCCATAGTTTCCCCAACATGTTCCTTAGCACTGACTCTCAAACTGATGAAGAATTAAATGCTCAAGGTTTGTCTCTTTAGGGCTGTCTCTTTATCTAACTTAAGTATCTCGAATCTATGTTTTTTTTTTGTTAGTTGAGATTTTTTTTAATGGAATAATCCAAATATACTGCATGGCAATGTTCAGCTGTTGCATTCGAAGATTTTGTATATACTTACATGCCTATAATCCAAAAGATTAATTATTTTTCAATACCATTGATTATTGTTTCAAAAAAAAGAATGACGTTTATAGGTAATAAATTTCAATACTATTGATTTTAGTTTGGTTTTCATTCTTCTGGTGTTTATAAATTTTGATTTTGATTCATGGATTACTTGTTTTGGTTTCAAACTCGTTTGATTTTGATCCATGGATTAGTTATTTTTTGTGTTAAAAAAATGTGTTTGTTGGTTTGGGGATTTTGATCTGAATAGTAACTGTTTTTTTGTTGGTATGGTTGCCTTGTTTGGTGCTTTTTGATCTGAATAGTAACTGTTTTTTGTTGGTTAGGTTGCTTTGTTTTGGGCTTTTGATCTGAATAGTAACTGTTTTTGCTTTGTTTTGGGCTTTTGATCTGAATAGTAACTGTTGGTTAGGTTGCTGTGTTCATGTATAACATGTGTTAAGCCCCTGATAGAATGATATATAACGTGTGTTAATAATCGGCACATCTGTTTTTAGAAACGAAAAGCCAAGTTTGTCTTACAGCACAACCAACGTAACACGTGTTATAGTCTGAACTCCTGTTTAACAGCTAAGCCAAGTTTGTCTTACAGCACAACCAACGTAACACGTGTTATAGTCTGAACTCCTGTTTCACAGCTAAACCATAGTAACATGTTATAGAGACATGTATTAGGGTATGACGACGTATTAGAGACATGTATTAGGGTATGACGAATTAATTGCAGGTTTTTAGTTCTGTGTCCTTTGTTAGTTGTTGTTTCAGTTGTGTAAGATTAATTTGCAGGTTTTTTATTTTTGTGTTAAAAAGTTGTGCTTGGTTTGGTTGCTTGTTTGGGCTTTTGATCTGAATAGTAACCATTTTTTGTTGGTTTGGTTGCTTTGTTTGGGGCTTTTGATCTGAATAGTAACTGTTTTTGTGATGTTATCTGAGAAAAAAGATTTTCTGGCTATGAATGTGTTAATATTTATGTCTGGTTAACGACTTAACGGTTATCTTATCTTTTTGTTATTAGGATGGTGATGGATACAAGGGAAACAAGATCCAATTCTCGGGACCGTTGGTTTCGTCAAACGTGGATCAGATGCTTAAGGATCATGACCATGTTTATGTTACAGCACAACACAACTAACACGTGTTAGTGCTATGTATTTTAGTTTACTTCAGGACATGCATGTGTTACATGTGACATGAAACCCATACAACGTAACACGTGTTAGTGCTATGTATTTTTGTTTACTAGTAATATGTAATGTGATACTCTTCTTGTTTTCTCTAGTACACGATGTTAAAACGGTCTAGACTTAACACATTTTCTGTTGGAGGCGCCCATATTTGTACCTCTAACGTTACAATTACTATTGAAGTTTATGCATCCATTCTGGAATTATTAAGACATGTTATAATAGAGGCTTAAAACACGTTATATCAGGTTTACTCTGTTGTTATTAACTTACTACTGGAGTTTATTCATCCATTATGGAAGTCTTAACACACGTTATAATAGATGATTAACACCCGTTATACATTTTCAGTCATTTTAACACATGTTACAAGATGTATATACACATCATGGTGTTTTGGAAACCACTAGCTTATACATGACACCATGTTAGGTTAAACCAAGATTATAACAGAGGCTTAACACATGTTATCCCAGGTATACGGTGTTACGATATTAACTTGTATGTTCCATATTAACTTGTTCATGTGTTACGATCAGTATATGCACATCATGGTGTTTTGCAAACCACTTTCATATACATGAATACAAGTCGGGTTATAATGGATGCTTACATGTTAGGGTTATAACAAGATTACAATATTAACTAAGCTCACCATTAAACTCATCGCCCCCTTCGACTGTTTTCACCCTTGTCACATGTTAAGCAATTACATGTTTCGAACAGACAAATTGTAACACATGTTAGATCAGTATATACACATCATGGTGTTTTGTAAACCACTAGCTTATACATGAATACATGCCAGGTTACAAAAAGATTATAACAGAGGCTTAACACATGTTATACATTCCAGAATGTGCAAAACAAATGACCCGTTTCATATTATATTTTCCAAAATTACCGGTACATGTGTTACCATAAATGGCTCATTTCAAATTATATATCAGGTTTTTACTCTGTTGTTATTAACTTACTATTGGAGTTTATTCATCCATTATGGAAGTCTTAACACACGTTATAATAGATGCTTAACACATGTATATACACATTTGTTATATTGCCTAAACATCAGGTTACATCATGGTGTTCTGTTACAGCATGAACCACCAACACATGTTATAAATGAATGAAGACTTCTTTCCCAAAGGATGTGACTTTCATATACATGAATACAAGTCGGGTTACGGTGTTACAATATTAACTTGTATGTTCCAAGATTATACAAGTTAATAGTTTTTTGGAAACCACTAGCTTATACATGACACCATGTTGGGTTAAACCAAGATTATAACAGAGGCTTAACACATGTTATCCCAGGTATACGGTGTTACAATATTAACTTGTATGTTTCATATTAACTTGTACACATGTTATGATCAGTATATGCACATCATGGTGTTTTTCAAACCACTTTTGATATACATGAATACAAGTCGGGTTATAATGGATGCTTACATGTTATCATATGTATACAAGTGGGGTTACAACAAGATTACGATATTAACTAAGCTCACCATTAAACTCATCGCCCCCGTCGACTGTTTTCACCCTTGTCACATGTTAATCAATTACATGTTCAGAACAGCCAAATTGTAACACATGTTAGATCAGTATATACACATCATGGTGTCAATTGAATATCTTTATGGCCGAAAACTTGTTATAAACGAACGAAAACTTGTTACAGCATGAAAACTTCTTTATGGATCTGTTACAGCATGAACAACTAACACATTTTATAAACGAACGAAAACTTGTTACAGCATGAAAACTTGTTTATGGATCTGTTACAGCATGAACCCCTAACACATGTTATAAACGAACGAAAACTTCTTTCCCAAAAGATTTGACTTATTCAATGTCCCCACATTAACGTCGCCTACATCCATCCAGCTTGTCAATTGAATATCTTTATGGATCTGTTTCTGTAAATCAACACACGTTATATATTATTCTAACAGGTGCTTAACACATGTTATGGGTCTGTTTCTGTAAATCAAACAACCCAACAAAAAAAACACTTACTGTTCAGATCAAAAGCCCAAACAGCAACCAAAGCAACAAAATCGTCAACCGTATATCATTATTTCTGTAACAATTATTCCAACAGTTTCAATAATTTTTTCAGACCTTATGTATACATAAACAAACAAATCGGTAACCGTATATCATTATTTCTGTAAAATCCCTATATAGTTAACAATCAACATTTTTCAAGCATAATCCATCCAAACAGTTCACAGCTATATATATATATACATATACCTATATCCAAGATTCACGAAATGTAAGGAAACAAGATACACATCCTAAAATCAATCAAACAAACAGCAATTCGAACAAATACTCAGCTAAAAATTACAAGGATGTAGGGAATTCAAAGACAATCATGTACCGACCGAAATAAATCTGGAGTGAATCCCGAACTAAATTAGAACCGAACCTGAACATGAATCTGACCCGAGTCGTCTGTATGTGTGTTCAAACTTCCTCTCTCTCACACACTTGTATGTGTGTTCTTGGTGTTATAGATGAACATGATGAAGTTTGTTGTCATCGTTCTCTCTCTAAAACAACATTCAGACCCTTCATTTGCTTCTAAAGATTGAGGAGAGAGAGAGAGCCGGAGAAGAAGCCCGGTGAGTTTCGTCGGAGGAGGTGGTTGCTGGTGGTGGTTGTTGTTTATTTCTCCTGAATATGAAGAGTGTTCATCTTTTGTCTTCAAGATTGGGTTGAAGAAATGGCAAAGAGGAAGAGGTAAGAGAAAGAGAAAGTGATATGATGATTTGATAGTTCTGGAAAGTCAAAAAGCTTCTTTTTCACTACCTAAAATGCCCCTTCCACTTGTAGTAATGTATTATATTATTTCTTTTAAATCTAATTCTTACCTAAAACCATGAGAACCATTGATCAACTTGGCTGGCACCTAATCAATGGATGACAAAGAGTTTGCAAAGTTTTCTAAAAAAGATAGGGTTTCTTGTATAGCCAAGCCCTATATATATATATATATATATATATATATATATATATATCATTATAGTCGGGTTAGTCGTCTCGAGAAAACTTATGTGTAAGTAACGAGTATTCATGTGAAAATAATATATAACAAACTCGTACATTGAGATATATATGACATATAATGTGTCGTTTAGGCGTTTGAAATAAATATAAAAGTTATATTTATTTTACAAAAGAATCGTCGAGTTGTGTTTGAAAGTAAATATATAACTATATTTATTTTTTTAAAAGAATTCGTGTTGTACGATATTTGAAATAAATAAATATATAAACTATATTTATTCTATGAAACGAAACCATGTTGTTTGATATTCGGAATAAATATATAAATTACATTTATTTTAGTAGAAGAATCGTCGGGTTGTTTGATATTCGAAATAAATATATAATCTATATTTATTTTTATAAAAGAAGTCGTATTATTTGACGTTTGAAATAAATAAGCAAACTAAATGTATTTGTATAAACGAAATCGGGTTGTCAGCGTTTGAAACAATATAATTAATTATATTGATTTAATAAAATATTTAGGAAAGATAAGTAACATTCCGATTTATTTTGTGTTATAATAAAACGTAATTATTTTACGGATTTTCTTGAAAAACAGGCAGAGTTTCCTCTGTTTTTTGGACAGCCCCGACAACACAAGTTGTCGTTTTATCTTCAAAATTCCACAAGATTCAATCAATATATATATATATATATATACTTTTGTCTAATATATCAAACGTAAACTATGATTTAACCGATTCGAACTCGTTTGTCACGCAAGATTAAAATATAAAGATAACGTAACGAAATCACGACTTAAACTATTACCAAAACTTTTGTCGAGTCGTCGAAACGTGGACCGAGTTGATCGGCTCAACTGAGTTGACCGGCTGAGTTGACTCGCTGAGTTGACTCGCTGAGTTGACTTGCTGAGTTGACTGAGTTGACTCAGTTTGACCGAGTTGGACCGAGTCAAGCCGAAATGCACCGAGTCGAACCGAGTTGGACTGAGTCGAGCCGAACCCATCACCGAAGCTGCTGACTTGACAATTCTTGTCCATTGTTGACCCGGATCTGAACCGGTTGAACCACATCTTCAACCAAATCCAAACGGGGAACATAAACACCACCTTCTTCAGCATATCATCGCCATCTCTTGCTGCCTAAACCAAAACGAGACCACAATAGTACCCGAAACAAAACTTGAACTTGAACAGATATTGAACCACTTACCTGAAACTGAACCAAGCCACCATTGAGTTAACCGAACCGGCGTATTAAACCGAAGCCAAACCTAACGAGACCCGAACGAAAAATAAATCTGACTTGAAACATCATGACCCTTAACCGAACTGAATCAGAAAAAAAAAATCAAAGAACCTCCACCTCTGTCTTCTTTCTCGCCGTCGCCGTGCACCGTCGGCACCTCGCTGGAGTCCGACGTCGGCTCCGTTGGTTCTCCTTCCTCTCCTGCGTTTTGTCTCTCTCTCTCTCTCTCTCTCTCTCTCTCTCGTCTGTCTCTTTCTCGCCTCGGTCTTTCTCTTATGCTCGAACCTTTCTCCGGCACCACCCACCACAGCGCCGCCGCCTGTGGTGTTGCTACTTCTGATAACGTCTACCGCCACTAAGAGAAGGGCGGTGGTCGGCAACGATTTTAGAGGGGTGGTGTTCGTCGGCTGCCGGTTAACCGGTACCAGCCGGTTGTTTCACCGAAGGGGAGAGGGGGTGGGGTTGAGAGGTGTGGTTGGAGGCGTTTAAGGGAGATGATGGTTCTGGTGTTTGATTTTTTTTAGGAAGGTTATGTGTTTTGAGAAGATAAGGGGCATCTAGATGAGAAGAAAAGTTAAACAAAGAATTTGGAAGGCAAAAATGATACAAGCGGCTGATAAGAAATGAGATAAATACATCTTATTTATTGCTATGTTTAGTTAGTGGGCTTTGGGCTTGGGCCCATGGCCCACAAGCCCAATCTTGTGTTTAGGTGGCCCGTAACTCATACGAACCCGTTTTCAAAACCCAAACGTCGTATAAATGTCGTAAATCATAATTTTATTATTAAAATACGTAAAACATGATCGGTATTTCGTCGTTGTCGCGTTTGGATCGTCGGTCGCATGAAAAGTGCGCAAAACGCATCATTTGTTCGTTTTAATCCGTTTTTCGATTCGGTTTTCGACTACGGAGATAAAAATATAATTACATATCTAAATATATCATAGACGCGTGTCCGATGTTTCCGTTTCGTTGTCGGTGCGTTTCCTCCAGTCGCGTTTCTCGTTCACGTTTGCGTTTGTGATGTACGGAAGCACAATAAATCCGGAAAACTAAATTTATATGTATGAAATATTCGCATAAAATTCGTAATTGTCGGCGTTGTCAGTATTTCGTACGGTTTCTTTTCGTTGCCGTTTAATGTTTAGCAGGTTTTTCGTAAACCACCGTTCGCGCACTGTAAAGCCGGTTAGCCATTCCTAGGCACTCCAAAGGCCTAATTAAGTTAATCTACGTCTTAAACACTATTTATTATCGTCCTAATGTTTGTTAATCGCGTAATTAGGAGCCTTAAATCACTGGTTGTCACATTCTCCCCCTGTTAATAAAATTTCATCCTCGAAATTTAGACTACGTTAACTCCTTAGAGTTACGTTATACGTAGGTAAATACAAATATTACCAAAGTGAATGAACATGAAATCGAATCAAGATTTATTCGAATTATATGAATTCAAGGACGTACTACAACCATAAGAACCCAACGGTTAAAAGGAATGTGTTTCAGAACTTGATGTTAACGGAAAATGAGACATTCGGATACAGTCACCAATGTGACATGAACTTAAAATCAATAAACTCAAATGTAATAGTTTGCAGGAAACGCTCGATCGTGATCAGCACAAGCTGCAAGTTATACCGACGCCACAAGGTGTCGTAGAGAATGAAACAATTTCAATATAACGGTAATCGAACAAGTATCACCTGTGTTTTGCATGAAACGCTCGATCATGATTGGCCCAAGCTACAAGTTTGTACTGACACCACAAGGTGTCGCAATGAATAAAACAATTCAAATATAGCGGTGATCGAACAAGTATCACCTGTGTTTTGCATGAAACGCTCGATCATGATTCGCCCAAGCTACAAGTTTGTACTGACACCACAAGGTGTCGCAGTGAATGAAACAATTCAAATATAGCGGTGATCGAACAAGTATCACCTGTGTTTGAATTCAACTAAAGGTTCAACGAAGTAAATCCGAACGTTTGTTCCAAACAAACATCAAAAGATTTTCAATTGAAGATGGAGCATCAAAGAAATACTGTTTTCGATCGAAGATGAAAAAGCAATGAATATCGTAAAACATTCGATTGATGCTGAAAGAACCGTTAGGAGGTACACCGGAATATAAAATGAAATTTGTGTACCATTGTCTTAACACACGATTGTGTTAAGACTGCTGTAATATGATAAATCAAAGCGGATTTAAAGCAAATCAATAAATAAATAATTAATGAGATACGTAAACGAGAATAGCGCAAGCTTCAAATTAGTGAAACACCACCACAAGGTGTTGAAATCAACAAACGACTTACTGGAGTCGTAGACCAAACAAGTCTACTACGACTCAGAACATGAAACGCTTGTTAAAACGAATTTGAATATGATGTTTTCAATACAACATATGGTGTCTTGAATTGAATATGCTAATGGACAAGTTCAAACAATTGAACTTGGTTTCAGCGTAATCCGACAATAAATACCTGTATTGACAAGGAATTTTTGACATGGTTATGACGAAAAACCATGTACATGTCTTGAAAAGAAAAGAAGTTTCAAGAAGGTTTTGTTGACTCGATATCAAGGAGTCAACACTTACAATAATGCAGGTCATTCAGATCACAAAACAATAATTAGATATAACGAAATAATAGTTTGAAATTTTTTTATAGAAACGATCATTCGCCGTGAAACCACATGCGTAACAAACGATGCATGTGCAACATACGATTTTTTCAAGAAATGAAGCAAATGAATGTTCGCTATAATGAAAGAAATTTTCATGATACAATATCCATTAAGAGGAGTAGAGATGTGAAAATCTACTCACTAGATGAAAAAAGTCGGAATTTCAATAAAAGAAATTTAAGGACTTTACCTGGGGTTTCGTGTAATGAACGGTTGTTAGGTGACATTACCATGGAATGTCGAACATAGCGTATTGATTGTAATGAAATAGGGGGAATGCGGAGGCATACGTCTTCTCCTTGGCGTGATTCGTGTCGTTGCAGGACCGCGTGACAAATCGTCGCATCCTGATCGGTAGTTCCCCTGTTGATGGAATCTAACGTCATCGTTGAATTACGCAATTGTGTCTTCTCAAAGACCTTGCCTTGCAAGTCGTGTGATGTACTTCGACATCCGCTGACGTATAGTTTAAGTTTCACGTGTAGTTGCGCAATAGTGTTTCATTCCACGTAGGTTACCTGCTCGAGTAACTATGATAGCATAGACAACATAATATAATGGTGTTTGCGCGAGTTAATAATCGCGGCTCCTACGTGAGGACCTTTAATGAATTTCAATATAAGTCTCCGAAGGTACTAAATGCATGTTTGCTAACTCTCAAAATTTTGTTTACTGTGTGTGCAACGGCGTAGTTTGTTTAAAACAAAGTTTTGACTTTTTTTGCTTTCGGCAACAGTTGGAGACCATATTCAAGTCTTAGGCGTTCTGTATGTATTCAAAGTCTTAATAATCTAAGTCCCCAGAGAAATATGTGGTTAGAGCCTAGGTATCTCCACAGAAAACCCTATTCACTGTAACCTATAACTCTGATACCAATCTGTCACACCCTGAAATATCAGAGCATGGCGTGACTGGACCGGTCTCTTCATTGCACAACGGAAGCAAATAAGCTAAGACTTCTAGAAAACGAACGCCCACTAAGTACTCGAATCTCCAATGGTTCTCCTATTCCAACCGTTCCATAATATGAGAAAATAACCTGAGAAAGAAACATGCGAAAAATCAACATAAAGTTGAGCGAGTTCATAGTTTGTTTATAAAAGATTTGAAATAAATCCTTGGAATAACCGGTTTTTTTAAAAGTTGTGAAAATATAGTAAAATCATTTTTCTCAGCATGTTATATGTAAACTGTGAGCTCCAATAATCTTGTAAACATTTGTAAGTATTCCTTTGGTAACCCGGTATGAAAGCGTCTATGCACAGATCAGTTAATGTGTAGCTAAGACATTAATATGTGTGCAACGGCGTAGGAAGGCTCAAACCTAGCAGATTTTGTACCGGGCTTCCGGCTGGAAGACATAGTCACCACCTTCGGCCACTCATGTCCCTCGGTCCTTATACGAGGATTGATGGTCTTAAATGTGCACCTACCCATTCACATGATCTAACAGTTCATTCCTTAGCTAACCATACCATTTGAAATCATTGAAATATTTGTGACATGCATTTCACCCCCGAAGTTATAAAACTGAAAACAGTTAAAAGAAAAGGGTGACATGAACTCACTGGGTTGTCTTGTTTTTCATATGCAGACCAACCCAGTCCTGTTGTTGTAAATAGGACATTCCCGTCTCTAGTCATGAAAATCATTCACGTTTCTAAAATATGCATTTGTTTTGTAAAACCGGTATATTGGGTATAAATCGTTCGTAAACCATTTGGGTTCCTTGAAATCCATTCGTAACATGTTTTAGAAATATGAGTTTTCGTTTATCGAAAAAATTGTTTACTTTTGTAAAACTTGCATGTCTTTCCACCCCCGAAAACATTTATAAAAATGTAAAACTGGAAAAAGTGGGGGCTATGAACTCACCGGGATATCCTTGTGCAAAGCTAGCTAAATACGACTTCGTGATGTCGTTTCCAAGACGTGACTCGCTAGCATGCATTCTACAATATTCCTAACACGGAATATCTTATGAGTTTCTAAATAAAAGCGGTAACTGAACTACGTGTCACCGAGCTCTACCGAATCGTTAATCGAACGATTCGACGGTAAGTTGTTAACTTAGCAAAAATGATCAAGTTATACTCGTTTAGTTTATTTATTGTCGGTAATAACTAATAAGTCTTGGAGAGACTTAGTTTCTCGAGAGGTTTCAAATATATAATTATTTATATAATATATATATATATATATATATAGTGGAGGGTTCAAATGAGAAGAAATTCTTTGTAAGAAGAAAAAAGAAGAAATTTCAACCAATAGGAATGCTTCATTAGACTTCATTTAATATTTGTACTTAATATAACTATAAGGGTATATTAGTAAACTTACATACATCATTAATTGGTAGTTTCATCTTTAATAACTAACTATATTAAATTTGTAACTTATTTTTAAGATATATTTTTTTCACAAAAAATAAAAATAAAAATTCATTTAAAGTGTAGGATAAATACGAGGCGTGTAGGATAAATTAAGAGTTGTGTAGGATAAATTTCAATATGTGTAGGATAAATTTCGAAATGTGTAGGATAACTTTTGATGTGTGTAGGCAAAAATATTTAGTGTGGAGCATTATAGTCTTAATGACTAATTAATTAGTCAAACATAATAATAAATGAGATGAGAAAAAAAAACTATTTAATGTTTTACAATTATACCCTTTTATTCTTTTTCTTCTCAATAAAATTTTCTTCTCAAATGAACCTTCCCGAGAAATCGTACGTGTATGTAACGAGTATTCATGTGAAAATAATATATAATTATAGTCGCGTTAGTCGTCTCGAGAAATCGTACGTGTATGTAACGAGTATTCATGTGAAAATAATATATAAAAAATTTGTATATTGAGATATATATGACATATAATGTGCCGTTTAGGCGTTTGAAATAAATATAAAAGTTATATTTATTTTACAAAAGAATCGTCGAGTTGTGTTTGAAAATAAATATATAACTATATTTATTTTTTTTAAAAGAATTCGTGTTGTACGATATTTGAAATAAATAAATATATAAACTATATTTATTTTATGAAACGAAACCATGTTGTTTGATATTCGGAATAAACATATAAATTACATTTATTTTAGTAAAAGAATCGTCGGGTTGTTTGATATTTGAAATAAATATATAATCAATATTTATTTTTATAAAAGAAGTCGTATTATTTGACGTTTGAAATAAATAAGCAAATTATATGTATTTGTATAAACGAAACCGGGTTGTCGGCGTTTGAAACAATATAATTAATCATATTGATTTTATAAAAGATTTGTCGAATTTTTGAAATTTAAAATAAATATAATAACTATATTTATTTGTTGTAACTAATTTTCGAATCGTTGTTTTCATACGTTGTAAAGTGTCGTAGAAAGTAATTATGTATTTGCGTCTTCTTTTAGGAAAGATAAGTAACATTCCGATTTGTTTTATGTTATAATAAAACATAATTATTTTATGGATTTTCTCGAAAAACGGGCAAAGTTTCCTCTGTTTTTTGACAGCCCTGACAACACAAGTTGTCGTTTTATCTTCAAAATTCCATAAGATTCAATCAATATATATATACTTTTGTCTAATATAACAAACGTGAACTATGATTTAACCGGTTCGAGCTCGTTTGTCACGCAAGATTAAAATATAAAGATAACGTAATGAAATCACGGCTTAAACTATTACCAAAACTTTTGTCGAGTCGTCGAAACGTGGACCGAGTTGATCGGGTCAACTGAGTTGACCGGCTGAGTTGACTGCTGAGTTGACTCAGTTTGACTCAGTTTGACCGAGTCGAGCCGAAATGCACCGAGTCGAACCGAGTTGGACTGAGTCAAGCCGAACCCGTAACCGAAGCTGCTGACTTGACCATTCTTGTCCATTGTTGACCTGGATCTGAACCGGGTTGAACCACATCTTTAACCAAATCCAAACGGGAAACATGAACACCACCTTCTTCAGCATATCATCGCCATCTCTTGTTGCCTGAACCAAAACGAGACCACAACAGTACGCGAAACAAAACTTGAACTAGAACACATCTTGAACCACTTACCTGAAAGTGAACCGAACCACCACTGAGTTAACCGAACCGGCATCTTGAACCGAGATCGAGCTTTGAACCGAAGCCGAACCTAACGAGACCCGAACGAAAAATAAATCTGACTTGAAACATCATGACCCTTAACCGAACTGAATCAGAAAAAAAATCAAAGAACCTCCACCTCTGTCTTCTTTCTTGCCGTCGCCGTGCACCGCCGGCACCTCGCCTGTAACACCCCGTGTTTTTGAAGTCAAAGTCAAGATTGAAGTTAAAGGAAGACAAGATTGCTAATTGCGATCTGTCTCTCCTTGCTCAATTCCTGTTTTGACTTCTTTGACTTGTAATTAGTCTATTTTATTTTCTCTTTAGTTGTATTATGTGGAGCATCTATTAATAATCGCATATTAATCGCTATTTATCGCATGTTTAATCGCTTATTGCTATCGCAATTGCACTCGCAACTCGAATTACGCATTTTGGTTACTAATATACGTGTGTGTACCTTATGTGTTACTTGTGCATGTTTATTTATGTTATGTCGTGGTAATCAATCGAAACGCAATCGAACTCAATCGAAATCAAAATGGTATGATAAATGGTGGAAAAGAGATAGTACGAGATATGAATAGTTGGGATTAAAAGTAATTTGGCTAAGAAACTCTATCGCATCGAAACGCTCGCAATCGAAATCGAAACATCAGAACTCGTCGCGCCGAACACTCGAACGAGGTGACTGATCGACCAGGCGACCAGCCGATCGATCGGACTCGGACAACTGTTATATCGGGCTGCCTAACCGTTCGACCATCCCCCTTTCCACTTTGGGTAACCCTATAAATACCCCTTGTCACTTTCATACTTTCTACTTTTGGCAACTGACGTCCAACCTGCTCGTTTTCCTCACTTTTCTTCAGATTTCTCATGATTCCGGTAAGATCTTGTCCTAAATCTTGTACTTCCTTAATCTACACGCACTCCTACACCTTTCTATCTTTTGAATCTTAAATTTTAACCGTGAAATCATCAAGATTTAAGGTGTTCTAGGATGACGTCATCATGTGTTCTTGAAGAACTTCATGTTTTGGCCTCAATCCACCAAGGACAACTTAGATCTAACCGATTTCCACATAAACAAACAAAGATCTTTCATAGATCTAGACATATTCGCAATAAAAAGGATTGAAAGTTGGTTTTCCAACTTTCTTTCAACTCTTTTACACTCAATGCACTCAAACCGATAGAATCGGAGCTTCTGCCGACTTACTACTCATACTTGTGGTTGCGTTGGTTCAAGATCCGTGTTCTATCCACGAGATTATCGATTCCGGGTTAACCAAGAACAATCGTCCTGAACCGGTGGACTGACCGAACTTGGGTGGTTCCTGTTCGATCGGGTCACTGGAGCTTAGGATGAAGTTTTGTTGGTTAGCACGATATCAACACATCTCGATAAAATGACAAACTATCAAAACAACCAAGTGTAAGACGAACAGGTCAACCAGGACGGAGTGCCGTCCGAACGGACTGCTGTCCGAACGGACAGCCAAACCGTACGACTGGCCACCCGTGCGACTTGCACCTTGGTCCCACACTTAACCATTTTTTTCCAAAACCTGAAGTCTGAATGTTGAACGAACTGTTGTCCGATCGGACTACCATCCGATCGAACTGCAAATCGAATCATGTGACATTCGAACTTCAACACTTAAACAATTTTCAACATGTTCAATGCACAAAGGATGCCACCCGATCGAACAACCGTCCGATCGAGTGACACCCTGCTGTGAACTTGTTCTCACTGAAGTGCCGAACGGGTTGCCGTCCGATCGAACGACCGTCCGATCGACCGACCTGAAAGGTAGAGGTACTTCAATGTTTTCAAAATGCTACAACGGAAACTTCAAAACTCAAGCCACCATACACAAACACATCCTTCTCAAAGGAAGAAACAATCCACTCGACCAGTCATCCGACCGGATGACCGTCCGAATGGACTACCACCCGCACGACTGGCTGTCCGATCGGACTACCATCCGAACGGACTGCTGTCCGAACCACTTGTACTTTGCATCGCTTTGCGCGTCACTTATCGTTATACTATCAATCTGTTCAGGCTAACCCTACTCTCTAGCGCTCCCTTCAATCCATCAATCGCTGTGAGTATACTCGATCCCTTTTTGCTTTATGCACTTTTGGGTGTTACATACATTACTTATACAAAATCACATCGAACACACTACGCAATACTTTAAACACTAACCGTTACCGCATGTATTACGTGACTTAATGAATGCTTGTTTGTTATGTTTACACATGGAATGCTGTCTACCTGCCTTAGCAACGGTAGTACTATTAGTTTGGACTCAGCACCCGTTCACTCGGGGGTTGTTAAGGACAATTACCTACATGGCTCACAGTGGTGAGAATGTATCGCGAGCTGCCTTGGGCAGTCAACCCGCAGTCATTGGTATCGATAGGTTCATGTCGATAACTAACATGCCTCATTTCACTCTGTGTACGTGCTGGTTATGCGTAGCGCTTTCGAAACTCTATATGCTATTATCAAACTTGTATGCTCACCTTTACACTATGTGTATTGACTGTTACTTTAACGTATGTGACAGGTGCTTAAGTTGTTTATATGCTTAGCTTGCTGTGAACTTGAGGCAAGGAAAGGTCTAGGATGCTCTATGTGCTGTGATGAAATCGAAGCTAGGAAAAGAGGTCCTAGAAACCAATAAATAAACTATGTATAAATCTGAGTTATCGGAACAGAACTACTTGACTAGATTTTTGTCTGCAATAATTATATTATCACTTATGACATGGTATGGGACGTGTTACTTTAAATATTTGGTAAATATAGTTGTTATGGAAACTTCTGGACAATCTGTTTCACTCAGTGCCATGCCTCGATGTTTCCGCCATCGGTTGGGGTGTGACAGATTGGTATCAGAGCCATAACTATAGGGAATTAGGCAAGACTCGACCTAGTCCGGGTCGATATCTTAGAGACCTAGTCTATAGTTAGGAACTAACAGACCTACTTGTGCACATCCAGTAGTGGTTATGTATGATAGGAATAGCAGTAAGCTTGCACAAAAACAGAGGAATTTCTATTTCTCGCTATTCACGCCTACGCTACACTATCACAGCACTCGAATTTTCAAATATGAATAAGCGATTATGTAACACCCATCTCATTTATATAAGAATTTTATACAAAATAAGCAGTTTTAAACCAAAAAGACTTCGATTAATATTAAATACCAAACGGAAGTTTTCATAAAGTTAGCCTTTTAGTTAACAACTACTAGTTTTAACAACCCAAAAACAAATATTTAAGTGTCTACAATATAAACATTGTGTTTAACAAAGTTAACTAATCGCGTAAGCTTCAAAAGATTGTGTTCGGTTCTTGAAAAGATGCTTGATCGCCATCCGGATTAAGTACATCATCACCTATAATCAAAACCACACAAAAGATTAGTTTTGACACCTTAAATATAAGTCTGATTAAGTTCCATGCTCAAAACATAGCAAAACAAACAAAATCCATCCATCCTGGACGGTCGCGCCGCGCGACGGATACCACCAACGGTGGTCGCGTGACGCCACACCCCGTCGCGTCGCGCGACGGGTTTAGTGCTTGGCCGTGGCGTAGCGCCACGGTGTGATTTCGACAGATTGTTGCTTGTTTGAGCTGTATATCAGCCCAGCACCTAATTTTTAACGTTTTAAACTTTAAATCAACATAACTTTTGACTCGTAAGTCCGTTTTAGGTGATTCATTTTCCTACACGACTGTAATTTAATTACCGACACGTCTATAATGTTTATCATACCGAATGACTAAAATCACTATGTATTTATTCGACCCGTTAAAGTTACACTTATATTTCTATCTTTTCAATAGGAAACATAAGGCGCTTTTTACCCAACTTTCGGGGCTTATTATCACCGGCATTTCATTATCCATCTAATGGCTTCATGCTCGTATGATTGTAACCGCCTATGCTAACTATTAAATAACTTTGATGCTACCAATACACCATTATTCAACCCGTTTGGCTCATCTACGGAATCCTCCATTATGATGACTACCAAACGAGTTCTAACCAATTTTTGACCTATTATTCCATATAGCGAACATTGTCGCTTCAATCAACACAACCTTTATTCTACAACTCAACTATACATATACTAATTATCAAAACTTACTCAATGTAACGAATCAAGTTACATACCTTCAAAGTACGCCATTCAAACGCAAGTCGCCACCGGCTTGTCCACTCGACTTTCCAGTGTCCTTCCCTATAGAGTCCAATCATAACATGTTTAGAACTCTTTTTAAATCATATGTCGCACAATTTGCCGAAACATAACAATTATGCGGTTTAACTTTAAATTTCAGTTTTAAGCCTTCTTTGAGGCAATTATACAAACACTTTAAGGGCAGCAATTTACATGATGTATTAGCAAGTTCATAACTTGTCATATAGCCCTATATTTTCATCAATCAACTACCTTACATGAATATTAGCCTCTAGGATTCTGAAATTGCTTCATACATGTCAAATTTCACTATAACCACCCCCAATATCCTAGGGTTTATCAAGTTCTACTCCACCCACTAACCACCTACAATGGTGTTCATGAGTTTTGCTAAAATTAAGTATGATTTCAACATGTATTTGTCTAGGGTTTACTCCTAGACACTTCAATGTTCCTATTTCACCAACATATCATTCATGCATCCACAGATTTCGAATTCCCTAAATTCATGAGAATTTCAAGTAGAGAATTTTTATCAAATTTTACATACCTTATGATCTCCTTGCAATGGGGATCACTAATCTATGCTCGATTTTTGTTTTGGACTTGATTTGAACCTTCAAATTGGAGGTTTTGACAAGAACTAGGGTTTTGGGGAGCTTGGGATCGCCCCCTGCTTCTGATCGATCTCAGCAACACACACAAGTGTGTTTTGAGTTAAAAAAAAATTTGTTTTATTAATATTAGTTTTCATTTAAACACTTTTGGCCCCTCAACTTTCGTTCTTTATTTGTTTTAACTCTTTAACTACTCACATCTCATCATCTAACTAGGTTAATATCATTCCTAGTTAGTTTATTTTTCTTATTTATTCACCACATTATTGTATTATAAGAATTTGTATTTTCGGGGTGTTACAAGTCCACCCACCTTAAAAAGGGTTTGTCCCCGAAACCAGAGTACATACCGAAAAGTGTAGGGTAGAGACGTCGCATCTCCTCTTCGGACTCCCATGTAGTGTCCGAACCTTTCCTATGCTCCCACTTGATCTTGACTTGATCGATTTGTTTATTTCGCAAGTGTTTAAGCTTTCGATCTAAAATCTCCAATGGCCTTACCGCATAATTCAGGCTATCATCCACCTCGATATCGTCGTAATGGATATAAGATGTTTCCTCCGCTAGACATTTTCGTAGCTGTGATACATGAAACGTGCCATATATTCCACTCAACTCTTCCGGTAGCTCGAGGCGGTAGGCTACCTTGCCAACCCGTTCAATGATTTTAAATGGTCCAATAAACCTCGGGCTTAGTTTCCCTCTCTTTCTGAACCTGATAAAGCCCTTCCATGAGGAAACCTTTAACATAACCATGTCACCTATCTGAAATTCAATCGGTCTTCGTCTTTTATCGGCATAAGACTTTTGCCTATCTTGGGCTGCTTTCAAATGGGCTCGTACCACTTCAATTTTCTCATTAGTGGCTTGGACAACATCTTTATGGGCCAGTTCACGTGGTCCCACTTCACCCCAACACACCGGGGTTCTACATTTCCTACCATATAGCATCTCGTAAGGTGCCATGCCAATGCTCGAATGGTAACTATTGTTATACAAAAATTCGGCCAACGGTAGATAGACATCCCAACTTCCGCCGAAGTCGATGATACATGCCCATAACATATCCTCTAGCGTCTGTATTGTTCTTTCACTCTGCCCATCCGTCTGAGGATGGTAGGCGGTGCTAATGAAAAGTCTCGTTCCCATTTGTTCTTGAAAATCTCGCCAAAAGTTTGAAGTAAACCGGGTATCTCTATCCGACACAATAGATACCGGTACTCCGTGACGTGCCACTATTTCGTTTGTATATACCTCGGACGTCTTTTCCGAAGTATATGTCTCGCGTATAGGAATAAAATGAGCACTCTTCGTTAGTCTATCCACAATCACCCATATAGCGTCGAATCCCCGAATCGTTTTAGGTAGTTTGGTCAATAGGTCCATAGTGATATGTTCCCATTTCCAAACCGGGATCTCCAAAGGTTGCAGTTTTCCATATGGTTTCTGGTGTTCCGCTTTGACTTGTAAACAAGTCAAGCACTTCTCCACGTACTTTACTACATCCCTCTTCATTCCAGGCCACCAATAATTTTGTTTCAGATCATTGTACATCTTGGTCGCACCCGGATGAATAGAATATCGGGATTTATGAGCTTCATCGAGTAGAAGCGTATTAACCCCACAATAATTTGAAACCCATATTCTTCCGGACCGAGTCTTCAGCCCGTCCTTTCCATCCGACAAATCTTTTAACTGTCCGATTATTCTTTCCTTCTTCTAGTTCTCCTCTTTCACTGCTTCTACTTGCGCTTCTCGAATATGTTCAAGTATGCCCGAGGTCACAACAAGCTGCATCAACCTTACTCGTATTGGGACATAATTCGCTTTTCTGCTCAGGGCATCCACCACCACATTTTCCTTTCCAGGGTGGTAATGTATTTCACAGTCAAAATCTTTCACCGTTTCTAACCATCGCCTTTGTCGCATATTTAGCTCCTTCTGATCGAAGAAATATTTTAAGCTCTTGTGATCGGTGAATATGGTGCACTTTACCCCATATAAATAGTGCCTCCATATTTTTAACGCAAACACCACTGCAGCCAATTCGAGGTCGTGCGTGGGATATTTCTTTTCATGTATTTTCAGTTGCCTCGAGGAATAAGCTATAACTTTGCCCCGTTGCATCAAAACGCATCCGAGCCCCGATAGTGAGGCATCCGAATAAACCACCAAGTCATCGACCCCGTCCAGCAATGTTAATACCGGAGCTTGAGTTAACTTCTATTTTAGCATTTGAAACGCTCTTTCTTGTTCGGCACCCCACATGAACTTTTCCTCTTTCCGGGTTAACTTAGTTAGCGGCGACGCAATCTTGGAAAAATCTTGAATGAATCTCCTATAGTATCCCACAAGCCCTAAGAAGCTTCTCATTTCCGAAGGGTTCTTTGGAGGGCTCCATTTTGACATGCCCTCTATCTTTGAAGGATCTACCAATATTCCATCGGCGCTTATGATGTGGCCAAGGAATTGCACCTCTCGCAACCAGAAGGCGTATTTTGAGAATTTCGCGTACAACCTTTCTTGCCTGAGTGTCTCTAACACCTCTTGTAAGTGGCGTGCATGTTCTGCTTCACTTTTCGAGTATAACAGAATATCGTCAATAAACACGATTACTGATTTATCCAGCATCGGCTTGCAAACCCGATTTATGAGATCCATGAAAGCCGCGGGTGCATTGGTCAGCCCGAATGACATCACGAGGAACTTGTAATGTCCGTATCTCGTGCGGAAAGCCGTCTTCGGTACATCCTCCTCCTTGACTCTTAGTTGGTGATACCCCGATCTAAGGTCAATTTTTGAAAACCAGTTCGCACCTTGTAATTGGTCGAATAGATCGTCTATTCTCGGAAGCGGGTATCGATTCTTTACCGTGAGTTTATTTAACTCCCGATAATCGATACACATGCGCATGCTTCCGTCCTTCTTTTTCACGAATAGCACGGGCGCGCCCCAAGGAGACACACTCGGCCTTATGAATCCTTTATCGAGCAAGTCTTGAATCTGCGACATTAATTCTTGTAATTCCGATGGTGCAAGATGGTATGGTGCTTTTGCTACGAGTTTCACGCCCGAAACTAATTCAATTCCGAACTCTACCTCCCGTTCGGGCGGCATTCCCGGTAAATCATCCGGAAATACTTCTTCAAAGTCAAGTACCACTGGTACGTCTCCCATCTTCGGTAATTCTTTCTCGGGCTCATTCGCGTATATCATAAATGCTTTACATCCATGCCTCATGAGCTTGTGAGCTTTCATCATCGAGCATATTATAGGATTGCCTCCCTTTTCGCCATAGATTGTGACGTGTTTTTCGCTCGGAGATGTTAGCTTTATCTCCTTACGGAAACACACGACCTTTGCGTGGTGTCGAGATAGCCAATCCATCCCTACAACCACTTGAAACTCCCCCATAGACATCGGAATTGGATCTATCAAGTATTCCTCATCATCGCTACTTAATTTGCAGCTTTGACATGCATCACACACTATGAAACTTTTATTATCTCCTATCTCAACCTCTAAAGGCATAGGTAATTTTGTCAATACAAATGAAGGATGTCGAATAAATCCATGTGAAATAAAGGATTTATTTGCACCCGTGTCAAATAATACACGTGCAGGGATCGAGTTTATTGCTAATATACATGAGACCACATCGGGTTCTGTCTTTGCTTCAACTGCTGTAAGTTGGAAGGACCTAGCCTTCGCCTTTGGAGCTTCTGTTGGAGATTCTTTAACATCTCTCTTTCCAACTAAGTCTGGGCATTCAGAATTTTTGTGGCCGGGCTGATAACATTTGTAGAAAATCGAGACTTTACATGGGCATAAAGACGCCGTGTGCCCCGTTTTACCACATATGGGGCACGGTTTGTCTTTGAAACGACACTCTCCCTTGTGCCGTTTTCCACACACTTTACAACTTGGCGACCCGCCTTTAGCATCCACTTTCTTTCCTGATTCCACAGTTCGAGCTTTCTTTGTAGGGCTTGGATTCACATCCTGTGCCCTTCGCTCACCTCTTTCAACTTGTTTCTTCAACTCGATTTCCCGCTCCCGGGCGGTGTTGATAATTTCTGTGAGGGTTTCATACTTTGAGGGAGTCATGAACTCCCGGAATTCAGCACTCAACATGTTGTAATAGTAGTATATCTTCTGCCTTCAGTGGTGACTAACTCGTCATAGAATCTCAGTTTATCCATAAAGATACCCGTGATTTTATCAATTGATTCTCCTTTTTGTCTTAACTGGATAAATTCTTCTTTGATCCTGTTAATAACCACTTTGGGACTATGGTGCTTAAGGAATGGCACCTTAAACTCGTCCCATGTCATAACTCTTGCCGCCTCGGCTCCTATCTCCTTCTTTTTATTGTCCCACCAATCCTTGGCTTGACCCCTTAATTGACTCGTTCCGTAAGCAACAAAATCACTCACGTCACAATGGGTCCTTTCAAACACCCCTTCAACGTCGCTCAGCCATCTTTGGCAAATTATCGGGTCAACCTCCCCGTTGTAGATTGGCGGTTTACACGCCATAAATTCTTTGTACGAACATCCTTTACGTTCTCCCGATTTCTCTTTCATAAGGTTGACACTATCTTCCAACCTTTTGACTCGTTCTTCAACTAATGATAACACCGTGGTTTGAATTTTGTCTATGAACCCGGATAGACTACCCTCAATTGCCTTTCCCACTTCTTCGGCAATTGTTTCTTTCATTTGTTCGGTGCTTGTCGGCACCGAATTATCGTCATTCCCTTCCGACATCTCAAAACTGAAATGTTTACGTCAATTATTAAACATCTCATTTATAACATAACTTTATTTGCTTTGGTTTAGCCAAGTTCGTAACTTGCTTTAACCGTTCACATTCGGTGCACTTTCCGGGTTTGAGTGTGTTAACACGCTCTTCCCATGCACATTAACTCACATCTCGTTTCTTACATAAGATAAAATCTACTAACATAAATAATTAATTCTTACCGGACGATCAATCAAGCTTGAACCGAACACTTTGTTGACAACCTTAAGCTCTGATTACTAACTTGTAACACCCGTCTCATTTATATAAGAATTTAATACAAAATAAGCAGTTTTAAAACAAAAAGACTTCGATTAATATTAAATACCAAACGGAAGTTTTCATAAAGTTAGCCTTCTAGTTAACAACTACTAGTTTTAACAACCCAAAAACAAATATTTAAGTGTCTACAATATAAACAATGTCTTTAACAAAGTTAACTAATCGCGGAAGCTTCAAAAGATTGTGTTCGGTTCTTGAAAAGATGCTTGATCGCCATACGGATTAAGTACATCATCACCTATAGTCAAAACCACACAAAAGATTAGTTTTGACACCTTAAATATAAATCTGATTAAGTTCCATGCTCAAAACATAGCAAAACAAACAAAATTCATCCGTCCTGGACGGTCGCGCCGCGCGACGGATACCACCAACGGTTGTCGTGTGACGCCACACCCCGTCGCGTCGCGCGACGTGTTTAGTGCGCCACAGTGTGATTTCGACAGGTTGTTGCTTGTTGGAGCTGTATATCAGCCCAGCACCTAATTTTTAACGTTTTAAACTTTAAATCAACATAACTTTTGACTCGTAAGTCCGTTTTAGGTGATTCTTTTTCCTACACGACTGTAATTTAATTACCGACGCGTCTATAATGTTTATCATACCGAAAATTTGGTTTACGGACAAAATGACTAAAATCACTATGTATTTATTCGACCCGTTAAAGTTACACTTATATTTCTATCTTTTCAATAGTAAACATAAGGCGCTTTTTACCCAACTTTCGGGGCTTATTATCACCGGCATTTCATTATCCATCTTATGGCTTCATGCTCGTATGATTGTAACCGCCTATGCTAACTATTAAATAACTTTGACGCTACTAATACACCATTATTCAACCCGTTTGGCTCATCTACGGAATCCTCCATTATGATGACTACCAAACGAGTTCTAACCAATTCTTGACCTATTATTCCATATAGCGAACATTTTCGCTTCAATCAACACAATCTTTATTCTACAACTCAACTATACATATACTAATTATCAAAACTGTTGGTTCACACATCTATCGTCTTCGTCTTACATCGAGTCTTGGGTTCGTTGTGGTTCGGAACAAGAATGATGTCATCATTCTTAATGATGACATCATCCAAGTGACTAAATGCTTGCATCATCAACAACATATGCACGTGAATATCATAAGAAGATGAAATCAGTTTGCATGTTTTCGCTAGTAGACAAAATAGTAAATTGTATGATTTCGCTCCTAATTGCATGTAATTGATTCCGCCCGAAATCACAAATATGTGATTTCGCTCCTGATGTTCATTTGTTCTTATGAGCGGAATCATCAGGTATATATATAGGGCACTTGAGAGCGAAATCAGTAGAGAAGTTTTTGTATTCCATACCGAAGTGCTGCCGGTGTGAAGATCGATTGTACACAATGTTTATTCAATACAATCAGTGTTTTAAGGTGAAGAAAAAGCTGTTTCTACCTTTGTTTCTTAGTTTCCGCCTCAGAAACAAAGCTAAACTTCTCTGAACGATTCATTCGGGTCAATACACGATCCTACAAGTGGTATCAGAGCTTACGGATCAGGAACGTGTTATGTACAAAGCCGGAAAAATGATGATTAGTCTGTTGCAACAAGCCATCAAAGAAGATATTTTCATTTTGTTACAGCATGACAAAATTGCAAAGTCAATCTGGGATGCACTTAAAGTCAAATTTGAGGGTAGCGAGAACATGATAAAGAGCAAAAAGGCATTGCTAAAGAAAGAGTTTGATCTGTTCAGAAAAAGAAGTTGTATTTGATCAAACACCGTCAGATTCTGGTTTATCAGATGCTGATTCTGAAAAATCTGTACAGTTTGATAAATCACCAGTTGATAGTAGTAGTGATGATGAGGAAGAGAAACATATAAATGTTGCAAAATCTCATCTTTCTCCTGAAAGTTTTCATTTCTATTTTGCAGATCGAATGGAGAAACTGAAGGAGAAACGAGCTGCTAAAGAACAACAACAGGAAATGAAGGCTGAAAGTGTTGTTCAGAAAGAGAACATTGAAGGTGTTGTTGAGAAGATGATTGAAACTGAGAAGGTGAAAGAAGAAGAAAAAGTGATTGAAGTGATAAAGACAATTGAGATTGAGAAGATTGTTGAAGTT
The DNA here is from genome assembly GCA_030545235.1 of Helianthus tuberosus. NCBI lineage: Eukaryota > Viridiplantae > Streptophyta > Magnoliopsida > Asterales > Asteraceae > Helianthus > Helianthus tuberosus. Next base: position 95,700,681 of record CM060452.1, read on the forward strand.
GTAAAGCCTTGCATAAAGTGTTTGGAAGCTTGCAAGGAATGTGCTGCAAAAGACGACATCATTGCTGAATATGAGAAGAAGAAAGAGCAGTTACTGTTCAACCTCAATTATGTGAAAGAATCTTATGATGTCTTGAACAAAACAGTAACTGGTCTCCAAAAGACAAATTCAGAAAGAGAACAAGCATTAACGATGATGAATGCTGTGATGATGACAAAGCAAAAAGCTATCAACTTTTACATCGAAGAGAGTGCTAAATGGAAGCAAGAGTTGGAGATAGAGAAGATTGAGAATGAGAGAATTAGACGTTTATTACAAAGTTATTCTAGTTCTGATTATCTCATTGATCATATTTACCCAACTGTTGCAGGTATGGAAGCTTTTCAAGACGAGAAGCCAAAGAAAAAGAAAGATAGTGGTAAGACATCGACTGTTAGCTATAACAAGTGTCCGCCTCCAATTTGGGAAGGGTATTCTCCTAGAAAACCAAACGAGGAGCAACTTGAAAAAGCAGTCAATATAAAGTTAAAAACCGACACAACTGATGAGTTACCAGAAAATATTAACGTCACGTTTACCTCGTCCGATACTGATCATGAGTCTGAGTTAATAAAAAAGGTGGTCGATCAGGTGTTGGATACTGAGGAGGAGTCTGAGTCAAAGTCTGAGTCTGGAGGGTCAAATTCGTCACTCAACAGTTCAAAGTCGTCGGTTAAACGGTCTTATAGTAAAGAATTTTTGTTATCGAAAGCAAATTTGGATGATGAAACATTTGAAGTTGCTTACACTTTAAATGATTCGGACAAATTATATTATGACAAAGAATTTCCAATAAGAAGTGTTCGTTTTGACATGATCAAAAAGGTTTTCAAAATGACAGAAATTAATATTTCTGAAATAAAAGATTTAAATCTTACTGAAAAACCTAAAAAGTACACTTCAAGAGTTCAACAACGGTTAAACAAGAAAAAGTGTTACAATTCTGGTTCTGGTTTTCAAAAGAAATCAAACCAAAATCGTAGCTACAAAAAGAAAGGTCTTGGATTTATTCCACCAGAAAATCATAAAAATTTGAAAAATTCTAAAACAAAAACAGAATTTGTGTCAGGTGGACTTGCAGAAGAGGAACAGAAGAAACCATTCTGGAGACAGTCAAATCAAGAATTTCTTGCTGAAAAGAAGAAGAATGGAACTGAAGTGTTTTATCAAAATGAGACTCGTACCTGTTACAAGTGCAATGAAACTGGTCACATTGCCTGGAACTGTCAGAAAATTGCCAAGTTAAAACAGGGAGTTTCTAACAAGTTGAAAGGAAAAGTTGTTGATAGTGAACCACCAACCGAAAAATTTAAAATTTTTGAAAACTCAACTTATGAGGTTGGTGAGTGTTCTAAAAAGAATTTTTATAAAAAGAAAGAGAATGACAACCAAGTGTGGGTTGTTAAGAAAGTTGATGTGAATGTCGGCGATGAATCTGGTTCCACAAAGCCAGAAGAGCCACAAGGTGAGGTGAAAATTTCAGTGAATGATGATGAGTTTCCATCACTGAAATTTGAGGAGGTTAAAAAGAAAGTTGGTAAAATTGAAATCTCGAATCAGTTTTACAAAGAGAAAAATGAATTTGATGTCGAGAAAACATTCAATAGAAGTGTTAAGAAAATTTTGGAAAAATGTTGAATGGGAAAGTTAAGGGGGTTAAAGATTTTTATGCAACTAAAAAGGAAACTTACAACCCCACTGCGCAAGAATTGAAAGTCATCAAGTCTGAGAAGACTTGGATGGAAGTTTGTTTCCCGTAAAGTCTTAGGACTACGCCGGAGATCCCAAGTTTATATCGTGGATCAGGAATCGGCATCATTCATATTTTAAAGTGTTTGTATGAAAGTCGTTAAAATTGTTAAAATTTTACAGGTTGAATGCCGGAGCTTCCAGGTTGGTAAGTGCGAAGCAGGAATCGACATTTTGATTAGTAAAATGGTTTGTGTAGATGTTTTATTCCTACATGTGGTTATATGTTTTGGATATTCTTACAAGTGGTGAGAGGTTGATTCTAACAAAGTGATTACTCAAGGTCATTAGTTTGAACTTGATGTAATCCACATATAAGAGATTGATTGGACAAAATGATGAAGCAAACCCCTAACTTTACAAGTGGTAAATCCAACAAAACTTATTTTCTGGAAAAATCATTTTGGTTAAAACAAACTTAGGTGTTTTGAAATCATAATGAGAAAATAGTTTTGTGAAAGGGAGAGTTCTGATTGTTTATGCCAAGTGGATGGCGATTTGAAGCGATTCGATATCGGTTGTCAAGTTTGCTGTACAGTTTATTTTCAAATTTACTTTAATGTGTTTGCATTTTAGGGGGAGTAAGAAATTTTCAGAAAATCCAAAAACAGAAAATCCAAAAACATTAGAAAATTTGAAAAAGCAAAAAACATGATAAAAATCAAAAATGAGTTTTTAGTGTCAAAGAAGAGGAAATGATAGTACATCAGTAGACGGTCACAGTATGCTAAAGAATTGTATTGTTTAAATAGCGTTAAACAGTCTCACTGATGATATGCCGATAGGTTTTCATACATTTAGTAAACTTTTTCGGGATATAAACTTAAATTCAAACTTGCTTATTTCGTGGGGAACACTACTTGGATATATAGGTAACCCCTGAAATCTCGTTTGAAAGGTCCCTCTTTCTGAGATACTAGGTCTTTATACTCAGTGATATCTGGGGTATTATCCCGGGACTTCTGCTGAATGGAAGTTCTGACCTAGTCCCCGGATAATGCTTTCTGCAAATGCTTGAAACATAGCATCGCCCTCAGCAAGCTGATGAAACAATAAAATTGATAGTCACTGCTGTTGTAATGCAAAAGATCCTCTAAAGGGGACACACCCAAAAAGTAGAGTCATGATCTCTCTGCTGAACGGTAGTTCTGACCTGAGTTCTCATGATTCTTCATAATTTATTAACCCCTTACAGATATCATCTGTGGTATACTCACCTGTAAGACTGAATATTGGGATCTGGATACGGGAGTATATTCAAGAGGTGGGACACATGAATGAGTTTAAGTTCTTAAAACACCTAATTCATATCCTGAATTAGTTGAAATTTGTGCGAAAATTTAAGTGGATCAGTATATTGGCAATCTAAGTGAATTGTTTAATTCTTAATGTGTAACTAAGATCAACGGTACTTGTGACTTGTCAAAATCTGATATGATCCTCTTACACAAAACTCACAAAAATATTGTCTGTAAATATTTCTTTACTACATTTCTTTATATTCAAAAATTTAAAAAAGATTTTCAGTGTGTTTTAGCATAAATTTTTGAAAAATCCAAAAAGATTTTCGACAACTGATGTTGGAGAGCTGATTGTCAAAATTCCATGTGTTAGACATGATGAACAAATGGTTTGGAAAAATGTGTTTTGAAAAGAAAAATGATCAAATTTTAAAATGATTCATCAAGTTTATTGAGTTATTTTTGAGGGAGAGTCAGTGTTAGTGCATACATTGAATTGTTAAATGTGTGAAATTTACTTTTAGGTAGAGTGAGTTTGTGCAGGTTAAAGTATAAGCTGGATTGATGATCCTGAACTGAATGAGAGCCAGATTACGATTTTGGAACAACATCAGAAAGAGTCAGACAGATTACGATCCTGAAGCAGATGATGCTGAAGAACTAACGAAATGCCAGCACATTGCAAGGGGGAGTCTGTTAATTTTGAGAGAAAGAATGAAGCTCAAAGACTGATCAAGACTGAAGATGCAAAGACTCGACATGTGAGACTCGTCAACATCTGAGGGGGAGTCTGTTGGTGCACACATCTGTCGTCTTCGTCTTACATCGAGTCTTGGGTTCGGTGCGGTTCGGAACAAGAATGATGTCATCATTCTTAATGATGACATCATCCAAGTGACTAAATGCTTGCATCATCAACAACATATGCACGTGAATATCATAAGAAGATGAAATCAGTTTGCATGTTTTCGCTAGTAGACAAAATAGTAAATTGTATGATTTCGCTCCTAATTGCATGTAATTGATTCCGCCCGAAATCACAAATATGTGATTTCACTCCTGATGTTCATTTGTTCTTATGAGCGGAATCATCAGGTATATATATAGGGCACTTGAGAGCGAAATCAGTAGAGAAGTTTTTGTATTCCATACCGAAGTGCTGCCGGTGTGAAGATCGATTGTACACAACGTTTATTCAATACAATCAGTGTTTTAAGGTGAAGAAAAAGCTGTTTCTACCTTTGTTTCTTAGTTTCCGCCTCTGAAACAAAGCTAAACTTCTCTGAACGACTCATTCGGGTCAATACACGATCCTACAAAAACTTACTCAATGTAACAAATCAAGTTACATACCTTCAAAGTACGCCCTTCAAACGCAAGTCGCCACCGGCTTGTTCACTTGACGCTCCGGTGTCCTTCCCTATAGAGTCCAATCATAACATGTTTAGAACTCTTTTTAAATCATATGTCGCACAATTTTCCGAAACATAACAATTATGCGGTTTAACATTAAATTTCAGTTTTAAGCCTTCTTTGAGACAATTATACAAACACTTTAAGGGCAGCAATTTACATGATGTATTAGCAAGTTCATAACTTGTCATATAGCCCTATATTTTCATCAATCAACTACCTTACATGAATATTAGCCTCTAGGATTCTGAAATTGCTTCATACATGTCAAATTTCACTATAACCACCCCCAATATCCTAGGGTTTATCAAGTTCTACTCCACCCACTAACCACATACAATGGTGTTCATGAGTTTTGCTAAAATTAAGTATGATTTCAACATGTATTTGTCTAGGGTTTACTCCTAGACACTTCAATATTCCTATTTCACCTACATATCATTCATGCATCCACAGATTTCGAATTCCCTAAATTCATGAGAATTTCAAGTAGAGAATTTTTATCAAATTTTACATACCTTATGATCTCCTTGCAATGGGGATCACTAATCTATGCTTGATTTTCGTTTTGGACTTGACTTGAACCTTCAAATTGGAGGTTTTGACAAGAACTAGGGTTTTGGGGAGCTTGGGATCGCCCCCTGCTCCTGATCGATCTCAGCAACACACACAAGTGTGTTTTGAGTTAAATTTTTTTTGTTTTATTAATATTAGTTTTCATTTAAACACTTTTGGCCCCTCAGCTTTCGTTCTTTATTTGTTTTAACTCTTTAACTACTCACATCTCATCATCTAACTAGGTTAATATCATTCCTAGTTAGTTTATTTTTCTTATTTATTCACAACATTATTGTATTATAAGAATTTGTATTTTTGGGGTGTTACAGATTAAGTCGAGATTAGGTGTGAAAACCGCAAACTCTCGACTGAATTGCTTGATCAACCCACATTTTTATCTATAAACACGAGAACTTGCGTTGAATCAGGAGTGAAATCCATACTTTGACGCATAATTCTCTTTTATTTTATCAAAACAGGAACGAAGTTGTTAAGCCAAGGGTGAAACCCTAACCTAGACGACTTGTTCCGACCTTTACTTGGTTTTACAAAACTCTCACCAAAGTCTCGACGGACTCCAACGACCCGAAGTCACGTTATGACTAGAGGGATGTGTGCCAAACGCCCAAGAAACGAGGCAAAAGCACAGCCCCGAAGGTCGAAATATGTACAACAAGTCCTTGAGAATTGTCGAATCGCTTTGGATAGTCAATGTCTAATAGCCGCAGACGATCTATTTCTCGATTTTTATCTGTTTCGATTCTGAGCCCGCAACTGCTGACTCTGATGATTCGTTGATTTTATGTGGTTGTATGTGTATTTACCTATTTATGTGTTTAAATTTTGGAGATTTATTCGATTTTGCTATCACTTCGATCGACACGCACGAGGCGCACGACTCGCACTGCACTTCTATCTCAAAACGCTGACAAATCGCTAAATTATGGACGACCTTATGCTATGTTATACGCTTATACTATACTCGATGTATTAATCGCGATCGCTATATTCGAACACTCGCAAACTTTGAATGATAGGTTTCTGTATTCTGAGGTAGTCGGAATGCTCTATGTGTCTCTATATGCTCCTATGTGCCTCTTGTGATTACAGTAGAAACTTGATAAATTAATACTCGATTATTTAATAAACTCTCTAAGATAATATTTTTTGCGGGTCCCGACTCGGGGATAGGGTGCTAAATTAATAATTCGCTAATATTATAAGATAATACATTTTTGATAATTTCTTTAGACCCCATATAAAATATAAATTAATAATTCCTTATATATAGCAAATATTTTTATCTTGTATTTTTTGTTAACCTATTTTGATCTTGTATTTATATAGAAAATATTTTTAATGTCCATAAAGTGATACATTGAACACAAGAAGCATAATAAGGTGGGAGATTGAAGGTTTCTTTCAAATTGGGTCGTTCATTTCATATACATGCATTGTATACAATAATTAAGTGGAAGCTTGAAAGGTGTTTGTAAACTAAGTATTCTACTATAAATTAATAAATTTTGGTGGTCCCAAGTGTATTATTTTATAGAGTTTCTACTGTACATGGTTATGTGCTTCTGTGAATTCTGTGGTCTACGTGCTTACGTGATTATGTGCTTCTGTGTTTATGTGACTATGTGCATGTGTGTTTATGTGATACATGTTTCACTGTGTTCCTGAGCTTTAGTAAGTATTAGACGTGTGAGGTGAGATTCGATTATGACGTGTCTGAGACCTATGACGATGTCTATTGCAGACAATGTCAACTGGACCATCATCTGGATCCCGTCACCCACGACTCTCTCGTCAAGAACAGAGGGACAAACGCCTTGCTGCCATCCTCGCGAAACAAGTGGCCAAGGTTGTGCCTCAGATCGTGAGTGAGATTTACGAGAATGTTAGCAAATCGTCTGAGGAGTCTAGGACCGAAGCTCCTAAAGTTGCTACTAAGACTGCTTTCAGCTTCAAGCAGTTCAAGGCTTGCGGTCCGAAGGAATTCACTGGAGAAGATGGCCCGACGGCTATGTTTCAATGGTTCGATTCCATCAAAGTCACTCTGCGCCAGAGTGGATGTCCGGAAAATATCCGCACTTTGAATGCTACTGGCGTCTTCCATTCCCGCGCATTAGACTGGTGGACGACCGAGAGAAACAAACACGGGAACGATGCAGCTTATGAGCTGACATGGGAAGAGTTGAAGGCCATCATGATGGATGAATTCTGCCCTCCTCATGAACGCCAGAAGCTGGAGGACGAATTCTGGAACATTAAACAGAAGGAAGGTGACAACGCTGCACTGACTGCTCGCTTTAAGCAGCTCAGCATCATCTGTCCCGATCAAGTAAAGACGTCCGACATGGCGATCAAGAAGTATATCCGAGCTCTACCCGACTGTGTTGCGGATTTTGTGCATGCCGCAAAGACAGCAACGATCGAAGAAACTTACTTGCTTGCCGCCGAGATCAACGACAAGCGGGTGAAATCTATTTTTTGGGATAAAGCTTCGAAGAACCTGCATCAAGTCACCACCGCACCAGCCGCTGAAACCGCCACCGCTCAATCGTCCAAGTCCTCACGCCGCAAGAAGAAGAACAACAACAGCAGCTCCAGCAACAAGAACTGTGTTGTTACTACCACTACTGCTCCACTCCAAGCCGTACCGGCCCAGCAGCAGCCCCATCACCGTCCAGCACCAGTTTCTTACGCACCGCCAGCAAAGCGTGCATACATAGGCCCCCACCCGGCTTGCCCAACATGTTCTTATCATCACCCGGTGGGTCTCGCCTGTCGTTTCTGCGCTCACTGCAACATGTACGACCACTTCACTGCCAACTGCCGTACTGGTCCCCGTCAAGCGCCAGCTCAAGCCACTGCTCATCAAGCTCTGCTCCCAGCCCCGCAAGGCCAACAAGCGGCTCAGGCACCCGCGATCAACGCCCGAGTCTGCTTCGCATGTGGTGATCCCAACCACTTTGCGAACATTTTCCCGAACAGGGTGGTGAAACAAGAGCCCCAGCAGCAGCAGCAACAAGCCACACACGCCAGAACTTTCAACATCAACGTGCGCCAAGCCCAGGTTGACAACAACGTGGTCAATGGTACGTTCCTTATGAATGGTATTTATGCTTCATGTTTGTTTGATACTAGAGCCGATAATTTCTTTGTGTCGTTCGAATTTGAGAAACTCCTTAGTCGTAAGCGCTCCCATCTCCCCTCGACGTTCGATGTTGAAGTCGCTACTGGAAGAACTGTCACCGTTAATTCTGTTCTTCGTGATTGTACTCTTGAGCTCAACAATTACATCTTCCCAGTCGACCTTATTCCGATGCAACTCGGAAGTTTTGACGTCATAGTAGGCATGGACTTTCTTCGTGAAAACCATGCTGAAGTTGTGTGTTTCGATAAGATGATTCCATTCTCGCTCACGAATGGTGATTTATAGTGTGTTTATGGCGAAACTACTTTGAAGGGTCTCAAGCTCATGTCATGTGTTCAAGCAAGCAAGTATCTCCGCAAGGAATACAGAGCTTTCTTGGCTAACATTGTAGTAGCGGAGAAGGAAAAGAAAGGGAGTCCTGGTGTGAACGATGTCCCAGTGGTTCGAGAATTTCCTAATGTATTCCATGAAGACCTTCCCGGCCTACCGCCAAGTCGTGATATCGACTTTCGTATCGACCTCATTCCTGGAGCCAACCCTATTGCCAAAGCTCCTTACCGACTCGCACCGTCCGAAATGCGTGAACTCTCGAACCAACTCCAGGAATTACTTGAGAAAGGCTTCATTCGCCCGAGCACCTCTACTTGGGGCGCGCCAGTCCTTTTCTTGAAAAAAAAGGATGGGTCGTTCAGGATATGCATCGACTATCGGGAATTGAATAAGTTAACTATCAAGAACCGCTATCCCCTGCCTCGCATTGATGATTTGTTTGATCAGCTAAAGGTGCTACGTGTTTCTCGAAGATCGATCTACGCTCAGGTTATCACCAACTATGCATTCAAGAGGAGGATATACCCAAAACCGCGTTTCGCACTCGTTACGGCCACTACGAATTCGTTGTTATGCCTTTTGGGTTAACCAACGCACCCGCGGTTTTCATGGATCTGATGAATCGTGTGTGTAAACCATATCTCGACCATTTCATCATCGTGTTCATCGACGATGTATTGATCTATTCCAAGTCGAAAGCCGAACACGCGCAACATCTACGTTTGGTTCTCGAGCTACTCCAGGGGAATCGACTCTATGCCAAGTTCTCCAAGTGTGAATTTTGGCTGGAGGAAGTTCAGTTTCTGGGTCACATTGTCAATAGTCAAGGTATTCATGTCGATCCCACGAAGATTGAAGCCGTTAAGAGTTGGATTACACCTAAGAACCCGTCCGAAGTCCGTTCTTTTCTCGGACTAGCGGGCTATTATCGATGATTTATCGAAGGATTCTCAAAGATCGCTGTGCCGCTTACCGCTCTTACGCATAAAGACAAGCCTTTTGTTTGGGGAACTGAACTGAACAAGCACATGCTCTGCAATGCTCCTGTTCTCACTTTACCCGACGGAAATGACGATTTCATTGTCTATTGTGATGCTTCCAACCTTGGTCTTGGTTGTGTTCTTATGCAGCGTGACAAGGTTATAGCTTACGCATCTCGTCAACTCAAAATCCACGAGATAAACTATACAACCCATGATCTCGAGCTAGGCGCGGTTGTTTTTGCGTTAAAGATTTGGCGACACTACCTGTATGGTACCAAGTGTACGATCTTCACCGATCATAGGAGCCTACAACATATCTTTGATCAGAAAGAACTTAATATGCTCCAACGCCGATGGGTAGAACTTCTCAACGACTATGACTGTGAGATTCGTTATCACCCAGGCAAAGCGAATGTCGTTGCCGACGCTCTCAGCAGACGGAGTTATTGCTCAGCATTCGTAACGTCCAAGCCCAATACGACCTCGAAACCCTCATCCGCGAAGCCCAGCATGCATGTTTTAATGAACGCACACTGAAGAAGGAACGAATCTATCATGACGGAGCTCAACTTGTGAATAAGCCGAATGGGATATTCAATTATCTGGACCGAATTTGGATCCCGAAACGAACCGATTTGCGACATATTTTGATTGACGAAGCCCACAAATCCCGGTATTCCATTCATCCTAGTGCCGACAAAATGTACCAGGATCTTCGCTACAAGTACTGGTGGCCGGGCATGAAAAGGGATATTGCTCTCTACGTTGGGAAGTGCCTGACTTGTGAAAAGGTCAAGGCTGAACACCAAAGACCCTCTGGCTTACTCGATCAACCGCCGATCCCTATATGGAAGTAGGAGAGTACAACATTTGGGTTGTTGTTGACCGTTTGACCAAATCAGCTCACTTTTTGCCAATACGGGAAGACTACAAGGTGGAACGATTAGCCCGAATCTACACCAATGAGATCATTTGTCGACATGGGATGAATCGCGACATCATCTCTGACCGTGATGCTCGGTTTATCTCACGACTGTGGGAAACGTTTCAAACGGCTCTCGGTACATCGCTTAATCTAGTACCGCTTTCCACCCTCAAACCGATGGTCAGACTGAAAGAACGATTCGTACTCTTGAAGACATGCTTCGTTCGTTTGTCATAGATTTCGGTGGTAATTGGGATACATACCTGCCGTTAGTCGAATTCTCGTACAACAACAGTTATCATTCCAGCATTCAAATGGCACCATTTGAGGCTTTATACGGAAGAAGATGTCGATCGCCTATTGTGTGGCACGAGATCGGTCACTCGCAACTAACCGGTCCCGAGCTATTGCAAGAAACGACTGACAAAGTCCTCCAAATTCGAGACAACTTGTTGAAAGCTCGAAGTCGACAGAAAAGTTACGCCGATAGACGACGCAAGCCCCTTGAATTTGACGTTGGCGACTACGTACTCCTAAAGGTATCACCATGGAAGGGTGTGGTCAGATTCGGCAAGAAAGGGAAACTAGCGCCTCGATATGTAGGACCTTTTAAGATTCTGGAAAGGATCAAAAAAGTCGCCTACAGACTCGAACAACCAGAGGAACTTAGGAACGTCCACCCGACTTTCCATGTGTCAAACCTCGAAAGTGCCTGGCTGAGCATGATTTAATTGTACCCCTCGATGATCTCTAAGTAAACGAAACACTACACTTCGTGGAGAAGCCTGTCGAAATCATGGATCGCCAAACCAAGCAACTCAGATACTCACGCATTCCTATTGTGAAAGTCCGATGGGAAGGAAAACGAGGCGCAGAGTTCACTTGGGAACTCGAAAGCGATATGAAGGCGAAGTACCCGCAGTTGTTTGTTACGGCTTCGGCCTAATTTCAGGACGAAATTCCCTCAACTAGGGGAGGCTGTAACACCCCGGGTTTTTGAAGTCAAAGTCAAAGTCAAGATTGAAGTTAAAGGAAGACAAGATTGCTAATTGCGATCTGTCTCTCCTTGCTCAATTCCTGTTTTGACTTCTTTGACTTTTAATTAGTCTATTATATTTTCGCTTTAGTTGTATTATGTGGAGCATCTATTAATAATTGCATATTAATCGCTATTTATCGCATGTTTAATCGCTTATCGTTATCGCAATTGCACTCGCAACTCGAATTACGCATTTTGGTTACTGATATACGTGGGTGTGCCTTATGTGTTACTTGTACATGTTTATTTATGTTATGTCATGCTAATCAATCGAAACGCAATCGAACTCAATCGCAATCGAAATGGTATGATAAATGGTGGAAAAGAGATAGTGCGAGATATGAATAGTTGGGATTAAAAGTAATTTGGCTAAGAAACTCTATCGCATCGAAACGCTCGCAATCGAAATCGAAACATCAGAACTCGTCGCGTCGAACACTCGAACGAGGTGACTGATCGACCAGGCGACCAGCCATTCGACCAGCCGATCGATCGGACTACCGTCCGATCGGACAGCTGTTCGATCGGGCTGCCTAACTGTTCAACCAGCCCCCTTTCCACTTTGGGTAACCCTATAAATACCCCTTGTCACTTTCATACTTTCTACTTTTGGCAACTGACGTCCGACCAGCTCGTTTTCCTCACTTTTCTTCAGATTTCTCACGATTCCGGTAAGATCTCGTCCTAAATCTTGTACTTCCTTAATCTACATGCACTCTTACACCTTTCTATCTTTTGAATCTTAACTTTTAACCGTGAAATCATCAAGATTTAAGGTGTTCTAGGATGACTTCATCATGTGTTATTGAAGAACTTCATGTTTTGGCCTCAATCCACCAAGGACAACTTAGATCTAACCGATTTCCACATAAACTAACAAAGATCTTTCATAGATCTAGACATATTCGCAATAGAAAGGATTGAAAGATGGTTTTCCAACTTTCTTTCAACTCTTTTACACTCAATGCACTCAAACCGATAGAATCGGAGCTTCTGCCGACTTACTACTCATACTTGTGGTTGCGTTGGTTCAAGATTCGTATTCTATCCACGAGATTATCGATTCCGGGTTAACCAAGAACAATCGTCCTGAACCGGTGGACTTACCGAACTTGGGTGGTTCCTGTTCGATCGGGTCACTGGAGCTTAGGACGAAGTTCTGTTGGTTAGCAAGATATCAACACATCTCGATAAAATGACAAACTATCAAACAAACAAGTGTAAGACGAACAGGTCAACCAGGACGGAGTGCCGTCCGAACGGACTGCTGTCCGAACGAACAGCCAAACCGTACGACTGGCCACCCGTGCGACTTGCACCTTAGTCCCACACTTAACCATTTTTTCCAAAACCTGAAGTCTGAATGTTGAACGAACTGTTATCCGATCGGACTACCATCCGATCGAACTGCCAATCGAATCATGAGACATTCGAACTTCAACACTTAAACAATTTTCAACATGTTCAATGCACAAAGGATGCCACCCAATCGAACAACCATCCGATCGAGTGACACCCTGCTGCGAACTTGTTCTCACTGAAGTGCCAACCGAACGGGTTGCCATCCGATCGAACGACCGTCCGATCGACCGACCTGAAAGGTAGAGGTACTTCAATGTTTTCAAAATGCTACAACGAAAACTTCAAAATTCAAGCCACCATACACAAACACATCCTTCTCAAAGGAAGAAACAATCCACTCGAACAGTCATCCGACCGGATGACCGTCCGAACGGACTACCACCCGCACGACTAGCTGTCCGATCGGACTACCATCCGAACGGACTGCTGTCCGAACCACTTGTACTTTGCATCGCTTTGCGCGTCACTTATCGTTATACTATCAATCTGTTCAGGCTAACCCTACTCTCTAGCGCTCCCTTCAATCCATCAATCGCTGTGAGTATACTCCATCCCTTTTTGCTTTATGAACTTTTGGGTGTTACATACGTTACTTATACAAAATCACATCGAACACACTACACAACACTTTAAACGCTAATCGTTACCGCATGTATTACGTGACTTAATGAATGCTTGTTTGTTATGTTTACACATGGAATGTTGTCTACCTGCCTTAGCAACGGTAGTACTATTAGTTTGGACTCAGCACCCGTTCACTCGGGGGTTGTTAAGGACAATTACCTACATGGCTCACAGTGGTGAGAATGTATCGCGAACTGCCTTGGGCAGTCAACCTGCAGTCATTGGTATCGATAGGTTCATGTCGATAACTAACATGCCTCATTTCACTCTGTGTACGTGCTGGTTATGCGTAACGCTTTCGAAACTCTATATGCTATTATCAAACTTGTATGCTCACCTTTACACTATGTGTATTGACTGTTACTTTAACGTATGTGACAGGTGCTTAAGTTGTTTATATGCTTAGCTTGCTGTGAACTTGAGGCAAGGAAAGGTCTAGGATGCTCTCTGTGCTGCGATGAAATCGAAGCTAGGAAAAGAGGTCCTAGAAACCAATAAATAAACTATCTATGTATAAATCTGAGTTGTCGAAACAGAACTACTTGACTAGATTTTTGTCTGCAATAATTATATTATCACTTATGACATGGTATGGGACGTGTTACTTTAAATATTTGGTAAATATAGTTGTTATGGAAACTTCTGGACAATCTATTTCGCTCAGTGCCATGCCCCGATGTTTCCACCATTGGTTGGGGTGTGACATCGCCGGAGTCCGACGTCGGCTCCATCGATTCTCCTTCCTCTCCTGTGTTTCTCTCTCTCTCTCTATCTCTCGCCTGTCTCTTTCTCGTCTTGGTCTTTCTCTCGTGCTCGAACCTCTCTCCGGCACCACCCACCATAGCGCCGCCGCCTGTGGTGGTGTTGCTACTTCTGATAACGTCTACTGCCACTAAGAGAAGGGCGGTGCTCGGCAACGATTTAAGAGGGGCGTGTTCGTCGGCTGCCGGTTAACCGGTACTGGCCGGTTGTTTAATCGAAGGGGAGAGGGGGTGGGGTTGAGAGGTGTGGTTGGAGGTGTTTGAGGGAGATGATGGTTCTGGTGTTTGAGTTTTTTTTTTTTGTAGGAAGGTTATGTGTTTCGAGAAGATAAGGGGCATCTAGATGAGATGAAAAGTTCAACAGAGAATTTGGAAGGCAAAAATGATACAAGCGGCTGATAAGAAATGAGATAAATTAGGATTTACATCTTATTTATTGTTATGTTTAGTTAGTGGGCTTTGGGCTTGGGCCCAAGGCCCACAAGCCCAATCTTGTGTTTAGGTGGCCCGTAACTCCTACGAACCCGTTTTCAAAACCCAAACGTCGTATAAATGTTGTAAATTATAATTTTATTATTAAAATACGTAAAACATGATCGGTATTTCGTCGTTGTCGCGTTTTGATCGTCGGTCGCATGAAAAGTGCGCAAAACGCGTCGTTTGTTCATTTTAATCTGTTTTTCGATTCGGTTTTCGACTACGGATATAAAAATATAATTATGAATCTAAATATATCATAAAATTTATGTATTAAAGGTAATAAGCGTGTCTGATGTTTCCGTTTCATTGTCAGTGCGTTTCCTTCAGTCGCGTTTCTCGTTCACGTTTGCGTTTGTGATGTACGGAAGCACAATAAATCCGCAAAACTAAATTTATACATATGAAATATTCGCATAAAATTCGTAAATGTCGGTGTTGTCAGTATTTTGTACGGTTTCTTTTCGTTGTCGTTTAACGTTTAGCAGGTTTTTCGTAAATCACCGTTCGCGCACTGTAAAGCCGGTTAGCCATTCCTAGGCACTCCAAAGGCCTAATTAAGTTAATCTACATCTTAAACACTATTTATTATCGTCCTAATGTTTGTTAATCATGTAATTAGGAGCCGTAAATCACCGGTTGTCACAGTTTGCCCTTCCCCAATGCTCTATCAAACATTGGTCATGTGGTTTAGGTCATTAGTTCACTCCCGTCCTATCCAGGTACGTCGTGAGGGTGCCAATCCTAATAGCGCTATCAACTAATAACCCCGTTGCCCTATAAGCAACTAGTTCGGTAGTAAGATGGGACTTAAGTGATAGATGTGAGTGTATTATCCAACATAGACATTAACTGATATCTGTCTCATATCCCCTACAAGGATATGGCTTTGTAAAGTATCCCCTACAGGGATGCAAGTTTGTTTGTTTGTTCCTACTGGATGCATGCTGGTAAAGAGGGTAGTGAACTCACCTTTGATTGCTCGGTTAGACTTTTAAAGTGATTAGGAGTTGAGGTAGGTCAATCACGTCCTAATACGATTACCATTTAGTTTATTAGTGTATTCATGTAAGGCACGAAACTCATACACGTATCTAACACGTATCATGCAATCACGTTGACAACTTACATACATATACATATTCCACATATAATCACTTGTGATCATAGCACACAACAACTCACATAACATTTTCGTTGTCATAAAACAGGTTTGATCATTCTCAGATAGCACAAACAACCATTTAGATACACACATAACAACTTATTATGTTTCAGCTTTGATGTCCAAAACTTGGTTGTTTTCAGGTATTTTTATAAAATAGTTTCCCTATTTCAAAAATTCCAAATAATTTACAAGACGTTCCAAATGGTCCGTTTCACTTTGTGTAAAAATCTCAAGACCTAAATCATTACCAATTATTTATTAAAAATCATATACTAGGCTGCAGTCAGATTCATCACTTTCTGACTACAGTCCACTGAAAATTTTATTTAAAAATCATCGTCTGTCTGATTGGCGAAATTCCAGTGGGAAATTTTTGGCAACATCCGTGCCCAGCTACTGTATGAATTTCACGACCTAACTCTATCCAGTTTACAGGATACAACGTAAATCATAACGTGAAATTTCTACAGAAAAAACACAGCTTTAGCTACTGCACGTAACAGTTCTTTAAGAATAGTAAACGACATCAGAAAAATGTGATTCCAGCGTAATTTGAAGCGTTTTTCAAAATGATATGTTTTAGACTTCAGAAAATCTGTTTTTCGATATGTTACGACCTGTTTACAGCCAACTAAAGTTGGCTGTTTATGCAATCAGCTTTCAGTTTTTACTTATATGATACTAGAACGAGTTTAAACAATCATGCAATCTAGTAACATCGACTAATAACAAGTTAACCCATCAAGTATCATCTAGCATATTAAAAACCACAACAAACCCTAGTTATATAACATCATAAACATCGCAAGAACGCAACTTTAACACATAAGATCATAACTAACCTTGAGTAGAGATAAAAGAACGAGAGGAAGGAATTAAAGGATGATCGATGAAGGGGGGTGCCTGCGTCTCTGCCGCCGCACACACACAAGGAGTCTAGGGTTTTCCTTTTTTTGTTTCTCCATACATACACACGTACGTATATAATAAAAACAAAGGTGGTGGGGCGATTTGGTGTAGTTGGGCCGCAAGGGCATGGGTGGCAAGTTGGGTTGTGGGTTCGTGCGAGAGGAGAAACAGTTCGGGCTCGGTTTCGGGTTCTGAACGTGAACGTTTGTTATAAACCGTTAAATAAACGCGACATATGATTATATATATATATATATATATATATATATATAACTATATGTATATATTTTTTAAAGGATAAACAAAATGTATGATATGAGGGAATCGAATCGAAATGATACCTGATTTTTCCGGGATGTCACAGTTGTAGCCAATGAAATGTCGCTGCATCCCTTGAAGTAGAGCCCTTTGTGTTGAGCAATGTTGTATGATCTTCTATGGAGACTTTGGGTGCCTCCTCTAAAAAAACAAATATCATATGATCTTGATTGTGTTGTGTCACATTCCCTGAATCTACAAGATTAACCAAAGTTGTTTTCATGGGTTAGTAAACTACATTCAAATATCATTCATACCAGAAATATTTGTTTTAACTCATTCCATTGTCTTCTTAATTGACAAAGGCTATATCATGACAATAAGCAATCATCCATAGTTAGCAAAACATATTAATGCACATATGCATTTAACTATGGTACTTCTAGAATGAGAATCTCTACTTTGATAGGAGATGATAATAGTCATTTTTTATGACATGCGACTGAACAACCTTTAAAGTACATTAAGGTTGAGCTTTGTACATACTAAAATGTCCCAGAATGTAGTTTGATTGATGGATTAAAATATGATTACAAATATACTTGAAGTGCAGGTCGAGTAATAACTAGACTATGTCAAGGTCATTCAAAAATTCTCCCACTAAAAGCTCGACAGTTTCTCTCGATGATGCCTAGACATCATCACTATAAACTATGATTATAGTGAACTTTTAGAAGAAAAGTTTATTAAAGATGGATAATATTATCAAAACTTATATTGCTCTTTATCGGGTTATCTCATGAGTTGTACAACACTCGACCCGACCATTTTAGTTCAAACTATCTTTTTAACATTATAAAGATACATTCCTGAGGTTTCGAAATCAATGCTTCAGGCATTTACAATCATTCGCGTACTTCTTTCCACTTTGAAAAACAATGTATGTGCATACACTCTTAAGGAGTTTTGTTACACAAACCTCTTATTGATTTCTATATCATATGCAAGGATGTCTTGAACATTTGCTTTATTTGTAAAATCCATATTGTATCATGATTGTACACTGTACATTTAGATGTCTAATAACCAGTCACAAGATTTCTATGTATGTTTATTGGTGCACAAGAATTACATCCATAGGATGTTTCAATACCTTTTAAGCACTATAATGCTTTCGGATACTCATCAAGAGTTCCAATTGCATTCAACGTATGCAAATATGAATCTGTATACAATGATCATATTGTTCCCAAGAACTTATTTTACATGATTTTGATTATTTAAATCCTTGAGTAACTTTCAGGTATACTTTTAGTATCAAGTGATACATAAACAATCATAAGACGCATATCAATTCTCTCTTTATATTACCAGACTAATTAAGTATTGGAAAGCCAATACATCCACCATTGGAGAATACGTTTTATCATATTCAGTCATTGGTCTTTGCGAAAATACTTGTGTCACCAATTTAGCCTTATATCACTTAATTTAATTTTCACATGATTCGCATAAAAGACCCATTTGTATCCAACATATTTTACAATTTCAGTTGTATGGACTGTTGGTACAGAAACTTTCCATGTCATAGGGGGAATGCCCGCGCGTTGCGACGGGTGCGTAGTTTTGTCAGCTCGTAATTTTTGTCACCAACCTCATACGTCACAACCTTTATTCGTAAACGCGTCCACGTCGGTAGTGTGACGTCTTGTCGTTCACATACTTTGTGTACAAATCTCAGATGTTTTATACCAGCATACCTTCCAGAGAGGTTATAGTGTAAAAAGGTGCTAACAATTCCTTGAGATTTTCATCAGAAACCGTAATACTAAATGAACAGTTGGGTGATCTAAAAATAACATGGAGACGTTATCACACTGTTATTATCAATATGTTGTCTTAAGTCTATTTTTTATAATGTGAGTAATCTAAATCGTCAGTATCAAAAAATGAAAAGTAACCAATTCAAAGAACATTAGCTTAAAAGAAAAGACAAACAACGATATGTAAACATATTATGCAATATAGCTTACAGTACCATCAGTTTGTGAAACAAATTGAATTAGAAAAAATTCTTGTCGTAGACAAAAGTTGTTCTTATATTCTTGTACGTCTATATACAAGCCCAGGCCTAGATCGCGTGGATAGTAAAGCAAACCGTTCCTTGCATACGGTCCCAGATGGCCCCACATCCTTCGTGGGATCCTTGTTAGTATCTTAAAGACAATTACTTCAGCACATAGCTTGGTCATGGAGGGAG
Organism: Helianthus tuberosus; assembly: GCA_030545235.1. Taxonomy (NCBI): domain Eukaryota; kingdom Viridiplantae; phylum Streptophyta; class Magnoliopsida; order Asterales; family Asteraceae; genus Helianthus; species Helianthus tuberosus. Next base: position 95,719,940 of record CM060452.1, read on the forward strand.
AGTCGGCTGCGCAGCGATGTGGTGTCATATCTTACAAGGAAAGTAAAAGAATTCAGCATTAGGTGTAATAGGGTCAGGGTCATTCTAAGGAGAAGGGAAAACAAAAAGATGGAAGCGGGTCATTCTACAAAAGAAATTTCAGTTGTAAATTTATCCACTATCATTTGGAGTTTGAATAAATATGTTGGCAATCACATTAATCTTAAAAAAACAGAAGGATAGTTGGTGTTAAAAAGTTATAACGGAACTTGATGCTAAATTGCTAATAAAATATGATTTGAATGCTATAAAGTTGACCTCGGTAGTAAAATCTTTTTTACTGTCATCAAACTTATTACATTGTATGAGATGTAATAAAAAAATCATAAGAGCAATAAATGAGAATGTGCCACAAAGAAAGTAAAAAGTCTTTATGCCTGCACAAATAGAGACAACCCTACTACATATATAACTGTAGAGACGGTGAGATTCGCTAGTGGTGTTGAAGGTCCAGTCACCAGTTTTGGCGAAAAGTTTAGGCCAAAACAGATGGTTTCGTCGTATGAACCAGTTTATTTTTAAGTTCAAATCATAATTTGCTTTGAAGATTTTAAGACGATAACGATGGTTCATAGACGTCATACATATGTATAAGGCCGATTCCAATTTCCACACCCTGAACAGGGCTGTTGAAACCAGGTTTTTTCCAAACGCGAATAATGAACCAAACCGTATAACTATTAAACTTAATTATTATAATTATTAGGACTATGGGCTCACACTAACAATAACAATAACAATAATAATAATAATTATAGTCTAATATTAACAATCATTCTACATAGGTAGCTGAGCTCCAAGTCCAATAAATTTTCATTATGTAGAAAGAAAGAGTGAGCTGGCAAATAACTCAATATGAAACTAATCATTTATGAATGTACAATTTTGATTCTTATGATCTCGTTTACTAACAGTACCTAAGACACAAGAAAACCATGTATCCTTTGACCGCCGTCATACGAATGAATACAGAAGTTAAATATTAATTATTATAGATTAGAACGTACACATCTTCAGCTATGAACAACAACCAAGATATCGGTAAGGAGGTTGAACTAAAACGTGAAACATTGTCAACAATACGTAAAAACATCCAGTTGGAATTCGATGAGGGTGTGTGGTGGGAAAAAAAGAATTATTTTTTGTTTTAGTATTTGTTTGTTTTACCTCATTTCCCCATCTGGTTTTATCTTCATAACACAACTTATGACATAAATAGCTTCCTTTAGCAGTGATGCAAAGGTTTCTCCCAAGGAAACACCACCTTCTTCAACAAGTGTGGATGCAATAAATACAGGGAGGTTGTTCGAATTTCTTCTCAAACTTTTATATGAGGCATTAAGGATGTTTTCCACTATCATTTCCTGTCACAAATATAATAAAACTCGCGTTTGAACAATAATAATAATAAAGTTGCAAAAAGTTGTAATTACCTTCAATTCCTTCTTCAATATTCTCGAGTGCATGTATTTGGTTGAAGCTTCCTTCATCTTCTTACTCTTTTTGGTTTTCTCCTTTGTTTTTCCTTTGCTCTTCTATCCAAAACAACAGCAACACCACTTTGACAAGCAGTTACAGGTTTTGCGAGGCGGTTTAGGTGCATCATATCCATACAACGCTTGTCTCCTGAAGACACACCATGTTCCCACACAAACAGGTCCTTGGATTCCCATCCAGACGTTTCATGTTGATCTAAACAAACACAAAAGAAAACAATACGTTACAATATTTCACAAAAAGATGGACATTTAAAATCAGATCTTTCTGTTATATGTACATACCTCAAAAAAACACGACATTGCGGTTGGAATATCGATCGTGACGATCGATTGCGCATAGCAGATTTTCTTCCCGAGTGTGGGGTCCATCATTAAACACATGGCTTCATGCAGGGCTTTACTGTTGTTTATGTAGTGATCACAATCAACAACCAACAAAGGGATAGTCTATGCCAGCAATGAAGACTTGCTAATCTCATGACTTTCTTGCTTGTTGTATGATCTTCCAAGCTCTGTAACAAAGAAAGAAACCGAGAAAGGAGGCAATTATAATTGAGAAAATTACCAAAATAGCCAAGAAAACCTTTGACTTAAGAAAATGGCCATTTGATGCCTCCTTGGAGCAGGGCATCCCACATTTGATGCGTCCGCCAATGGTGAGTTGACACGTGGCAAAAGTGACCTGATACCTCAGCCGCCAGTGCATCCGGGCCAAAAAGTAGGCGGATGCGTCCGGCTAAGCTGCATCCGGAGCAGCTGGCTTGGCTGTGGCTCGTTGAGTGGCTCCTTTGGAGGAGCTTTAAGACGCATCAGGGGCATCGGTTTCCGTGCTTTTCTGATTTTTTTTATACTTCACATATTCATTTAGTTTTTTTTTGTTAATTCAAACCCTTCTACTGTATATAATGACGAAAATCAGTTATTTTGAACATGTTCTCTCCAAAGCAATTTTTATAGAATGCTAATGTCAATGTATCCGCCTTTTGATACTCTCCAAATAGAAATGAAGTTGTTTAACTGTGTTGAAGATGACGTTTTCCTAAGCTTTAGAAGTCCTGGTGTTTATGGGTGACGGGACCTGCCCCGAGTGACGGAAGTGATCTGACTTGCCATTTATGGTAGGTGGTTTAACGAAGAAATTCGAAGAACTCACCTACAAAGGGAACGTTCGATCACTTCGTGTTATCGGATTTCCCCGTCCACGTCCTCTACCGCTCCTCCTAAGCCGCCAAATTGTTCAAAAACAAGGAGGAATTGGAGACCGAGCTTTGTGGAGGAATTGGATCACTTCGTGTTATCGCTTAAAAATATCTTTTTTAGTCTGTAATTTTTTTTGGTTTATTTTGGTTTGTTTTTTTATTAGGTTTAATTGTTGTATTTAAAGTAAATAAAAAGTTGTATGTTATTTCTTTTTTTTTTTGTATTAGTGATAAATTTGACATTTCTATCCATATCTCCATCTATATATTTAAAATTTGGTCACTAGTATACTACTAAACAAATAATTAGAATAGATGGGTGGTGGTGAATTTGAACCATTGGGTGATAGAGCAGAGGCTGATTGCAACCCTCCACCAGGCTGCCGTGCACCGCCACCAGCCTACTGTGCACCGCCTCCAGGTTGTCGTGCACCGCCACCAGCCTACTGTACACCGCCTCCAGGCTGCCATACACCGCTACCAGCCTACTGTACACCGCCACCAGGCTGCCGTGCAACGCCACCAGGCTGCCGTACACCGCCACCACCCCGTTTAAATCCTAGTTTATTCAACCCACCGCCTCTGAATACTGCTGATGAGTGGGACGGTATCACCGATGAAGAAGCAAGCTTTGCTTACAATTGTGCCATGGCAGAACTTCAGTTTTCCTGTTTGCGAGTTGGTGGTAGTCAGTCAAACTACATGGATTGTGGGGAGCCCAAGAAAAATGAACAACGTTAGGCTTGGTTAATAATTAGAGAAATAGTTATCAATATTGTGTCTAAATTAAATTTTGTAATGGGTGGTACTACATATTTAATGGTAAAATGTATGTTAATATGTTATCAAAAATAGTTATCAATATAATTCAGTAATTTGTTATCAATACACATAAATATATGAATCTGAATATTAAAAAAAAAAAGATGCCTCTATTTTCTAAATTTTTAATAGTAAAATGTTAATATGTTATTAAAGAAATTCATATTTTAGGTGATTTGTTATAAAAGAGAAATGAAAAACAAATTTTATATAAAATTTAGTAATTATAAAGGAATTATTACATAAAGAACACAAAGTAAAAATATCATGAAAGTAAATTAAAAATTCCATATTAAACTATGTTAGGACGTGGTAAACAACGCCAGAAATACAAATTATCTGCCATGAACCTTCTATATGACTTCATTTTTTGATTGATGTCACCGGTGAGATTTATGGGTTTATCTGTAACGAGATGCTCCATCAGCATACATAGATACACAGCTTCGTTTCCAGTCAAGGAGCAGTTTGACACGACATAGTCATCATTCATTTCGAATGAAATGATTTTTTCTGGCTTTCTAGTCTTTTTCCAATAGCGCAAATTAACTAATACTGCTCCTAAGTATACGCATATTTTTGTTAGCCTAGGGATGACAACCTGTCTGTATTTTCTCCTGCACAGATGTCTTGACCCGGGAACATTACCAGCTGTTGGGTTGCCAGCTCAAGACGTAGCATTAGCCACTCCTTATTTTCTAGCGGGATCACGAAAAAAAACATAATCAATGTCAAAAAAGGAAGGAAACGGGGTCTTTTTGAAGCTTTCTTCTTCTCCAATTCATCAGTCTTCCAACCCACGCTTAGATATGTTGTAAAAATTGTAGTGTTAGTAACATATTTTAACAAATTATAGTTTACGCAAAATTGTTGATATAATTTACTGTGTCGTTGAGATAGCCGTTGAAACGAAATCCCAATAAAGTTCCCCAAAAGTTTTTGTCAAGCTGTACTGATCTATTAAAAACAGCTGAATAACAGAACGGTGCGTCGCCTCTGTTGTAGAATTCCAGCACATCTTTCGACCAATTTTCTGTTTCATCGTCTGGTATCGCCCATCTACCGTGGTTGTGCTGATGTAGGTTATGTCTATTATGTAGACAGTCTTCTTCTCCCATTTTTGGGGGGTTGGATGATGTTCCGCTTTCTGTTGCATTCACCGGCTTCCTCCATCGATTAAGGATCCAACTTGAGGATTTTTTAGCAGGTTGAAAGCAGTATTCTTCACCAGCTAAGTCTTTTCCCCGCCGTTCAGACATGCTTTTTTATTAAATTTAGGGAACCACCGATTTTTTATGTGTTTTTGCACTTGTAAAAAAAGTTACTTATATAAAAAAAATTACATTAAAAATAAAAAAAAACCAAGATAAATGAGATGGGACGTTCCCGACGCATCCCATGCGTCTACGAATCCTAGAAAAATGTGATGTGATTTAAAAATAAATGAAAAATAAATTTGTTTATGTTGAAGAAGATGCAAAACCACATGATCTATATACTATTGAAACGCAATTTTCAATTTTATATCATGAAATATGATTTAACATACACAAAAATTAAAAGTTACTTATATAAAAAAAAGATTACATTAAAAATAAAAAAAAAACGAATTTAAAGAGATGGGACGTTTCCGACGCATCCCATGCGTCTATGACGCCTAGGAAAACGGGCCTTGACTCTTAAATTATTAATGGACATTAAAGTTATTAGAGAGGCATCCGATGCAGCTACACATTAAACGAGGGGTCCATAGACGCTTCCGGGGTTAGACGTCTCCCATTGCACGGACCACCACATGTGGTGGTTGCACTGTTCCTTTCGATGCTTCCGAAGCGGGTAACAGGGACCACCTTTGCCGGAGCTCCGACCCATCTTTCCTGACTAAACCACACGATCCGACCCGATTCGATTTTGTTAAGGATTCAGTTACTCTCCGACCCGATCCGACCCGTTTTTGTAACGGAAACACGCACAATGAATCAGAATTATTGGGAGGATGACTCAATCCCAAACTTTAACATTGAATTCACGGTAGAAGATACGGTTGCAATGCTGGACAACACTCTTCCGGCTACCACTAAACTGGTATTTCTTTAATCTTAATTCTTTATGGTAGTGTTATTGGTTTTTTAGTTTTTGTTGTAGTGTTTACCATTCATTATCCCACTGATGTAGGCTAAGGATCCTAGAATTAGAGTTAGAGCAGCTTGGACGGTTCTAGATAAAATCAAGAAGAAAATGACAGGTAATTTAGAACATAGGCTAAGGCAGACGGTCTTTGGTCACTATTTGGATCTTGAGTCTGTCATTTGTGAAAGCCCACTTTTGCTTTGTGTTGCACGACATCAGGTTCCCACTGATAATCCTAGCAATGGAATAAGTTATGTGTTTGGGAATGATTTTATTCATTTTACTCCCATCCAGTTTTGTCTTATCACCGGGTTTAGATTTGGACCGTTTACAAATACGATATCTAATGGATCACCTAGTTCGTTCAGATCAAGAATTTTCCCGGGGACACGCGATGTAAAGTTACGTCATGTAGAAGATGCATTTGATTCGGACTGGTCACAACTCAGTGAAGACGATTGTCTTCGTATCTATCTGTTGATGTTACTAGAGTTAGGTTTTAAAGGTACCCAACGGTTCGAATCCATTGACAAAATGGTTGTGAATTTGGTTGATGATTTAGAAGCATGGAACAACTTTCCGTGGGGTAGCTATCTTTGGCAGAGCACGTATGTGCATCTATATGATTTGAGTCGTCGACACCAAGAGGGTAACGTCGGGTTCTCGTTGCCTGGTTGCGTTTGGCCGTTCAAGGTACAAATTTTGATTTAATCTGATGCAATACATTGCAACCCCTTACTTAAAATAAATTTATGTATATGTGTAGATGTAGATGTGGATTTATGAAGTCTTTCCAGAATTTAAGGAGATGGTTTCATTTTTTAAAAGCGAAGCAATTCCAAGATTTTTGGGTTGGGGGCCTGGAAAAAGGGTTACAACTGCTACCGTTGAACGCATTTTTGAATCGGCACAAAAGGTAATTGCTGCACTTTGTTATTTTATTCTCAGTTATATAGTAAGATTAGAATAAATTGATTGATAAAACTTTTCATTATTCAATTCTTAGAATGAACTTTACCGTCCGATTCAAACCATATTGCCCACTAGTCAGGAGATGCAGACTGAGTGGTACATATCTAGTTTGCAATTTTTAGAAAGTATCCGTATAGCAAGCGAGGTACCCCGTAACATGCAGCCCAATGATGATACGATGCACACCAGTGGTTTTAAACCAAATGATGGGGTTGCTGACGGGTTTGAAGGTTATGCAGCGTTGTCCCCCATGGGCACCCAACAAGCAAGAAAAAGAAGGTCTGTATTTCATGATGGAGGAAATGTTTCAAATACGGATGAATTAGAATCATCTCTTGTGGAAAAATTTAAATCAATATTGGACGAGAACAATGAGAAGCTAACTTTGCTAATTGAGGCAAAGGTGAGGGTGAAATTAAATAAATGTGTTTTATGTAATAGTGATACTATAGTTTAATATGTCCATTTGTTATGCAGCTAATGAGTCTAAGTCTTGATCATGGTAGCGTTCATTCAGTCGGAAAGGTAATGTTGTATTGCGACGATTTAGGCAATTCAATTACATCAAAAATAATATCTACTAATGTTCGTTATCACTTAAACTTATGTATGTAGCCGGAAGTAGACTCGTTTGTCAACTTCAATGATGTTGGTGATTATCATGTGGCAACAGACAACTTGCAACCGTGTGACGATCTTGTATGTAATAATACAAAACAATTAGTCGATGATGCCCCGATAGCAGCATTGCGGCGATCAGAGAGATTAGTAAAGCCGGGTCCATCTATGCTATCACCTTTTGTTTTGTTCAAGAATGTGTCAAAGAGAAACAAGAACAAAGAAGATAGTACGTGTACGGATAAACAGATACAAAAGATCCAAGATTGGTATATCATCGAACGTTCACTGGTAAGCAAGATGGATTCAAGGACGCGGAAGCTTGGAAAAACGATGGCTGGTGAAGTTGGTCCACAATTTTGGTCGTCGTTGCTAGGTGACAACGGGTCCGGTTGGTTAAGTGATGATGTAAGAAAATTATCAATATTCATGCTTCCAAATTATTTATATTTTCAAAACTGTTATTTTAAAAATATTTCAAAACAGCATTTATACGGTTGGATGATTAAGATGTACGAGCAAAGGAACCAAAGCGATCGTTGGAGCATTCTACCACCCTATTTTCAATTGACCATAATTGAGTGTGATGCACACCGGAGGTTTGAGGGCTATTTCAATGGGTCCTTGATTCCTATTCCACCAATTTCCGAAGTTGACGAGGTAAGTTATGTTTGATTGCCGAAATGTTTATATATCTTTCATTTAAAAATTACTAGCAACTTTTTTATGCATGGATAGGTTTATGTTCCGTTGAATATTAAAAATGTGCATTGGCTTTTGGCGGTGTTCCACCTTCGCAATCGGACTCTTACAATTTACGACAGGTTCGTCATATCGTATATATGCCACTGTAGTCTATTGAATCACTTTCTTACAATTTACATATGCCTACGTGTGTAGTTTATTGGAAAGTGAAACCATGGTGAAAGACAGAACGGAAGTCATTTACCACATCAATTTTGCCTTCGACACATGGCTACGCATCAACGGATACTATTCAGCCGATGAGCCATTAAAGATGTCATTGTCGTTCAAAGTCATTTACCCCAGGCAAGTACCTCAACAATCAGGGTGTTTAGGAGATTGTGGTGTATGGGTTTGCATTTTCATGGAAAGGTTGATCAACAAGCAACCCATATATTGAGAAGAAAACACTGCTAAGGTAGCTTACCAAATGAGACAAAGGTTGGCTATTATGTTCTACGATAGTCTGTTACCGGAAAACTTTGATCTCGTCCGTAGTTGCCAGTCATTTGAAAATGATGTGGATGAATAAGTGATGTGTGCAAAATGCAACTTATAAATTACATCAAATGTGGCATAAAACTAACCCTTTTTTAGTACTAATGTTGGAAAAAGTGTGTTTTTGTCTTCCTTTTGTATTTCCAGGATTAAATGAGCTCAAATGAACAAAAGAAGCAAAAAGGCAGCTAAATCTAACATAAATACAAGAAAAGGAATAAACGTGGCATGCCCGACCCCCCGACAGCATCTTCCCAGGCAAAAACAAGAGAACAGAAGGCTTAGCACGCCCCGTGCTCAATGAGCACGGGGGCGTGCCCAAGTGTCTGCAGAAAAGACAGTTATAGAAGCTTCTATCACCCACCACGGGGGCATGCCCAGCGAACACGGGGCCGTGGTCAACTCTAAGATTCGTAGAATCTTGGGAAATCTTGATAGTACAGATACGCTTCTGCACATTATTCATTAATAACTTAATTAATTATCTTTCAATAATCCGACCCTTTAGGATTGTATCCTTGCTGACTCAAACTACTGGGTTGAGGGTAACGTCACCTTCAAAAGAGGGGCCTACTACAATAACTAAGATAATCTCTTAAAAAGTGCAAAAGTGCGGAAATAATCAAAGGTTACACTAAACACGAGTCGGATCCAAGTGATTCATCTTGTCTATCTGTTTTTATTTTATTTTATTTTTCAGCATTTTAGTTAGTTTTATTTTTCTTGTTTAAAAACCTTTTTCTAAACTTTTGATTTGATTAGACGTTGAGGATAAACCGGTACTAAAAGCTCTTGTGTCCTTGGACGACCTCGGTATCTTACCAACACTATACTACGCTCACGATGGGTGCACTTGCCCATATGTGTGTTTAGTGTTAGTAAATATCGTGTTTTATAAATTTAAAACTTGACTAAAGAGTGTAAAAGGGCTTAAAATATACATTAAAAACCTATAACACACCGCACACATCAATAAGTTGATAAAAAAGTTGTAGATCCGTAAACAAGGTATTATGACATTGAACATTTGCATTGGGCCGGCCCAATTCTGATTCGGCCCAATTCTGATTCAGATTTGAGGCCCAATTTAATGGTCCAATTCCGGTACACGTTTTCATAGTATTTCCACTGAATTAAAGTTGTTCCATCTTAAAAAATGACATTGGGCCGGCCCAATCTGGTTATGCTTTAACTATTGAGACACTATGTTTTTAATGGTTTGTTTATGGTTTGTTTAAAACTAGTAGAATTTCTCCGCGCGATGCGGCGGGAATTCAGATTCAGGTAATATGAGTTACTGGTATGATACTGATACTCGGTATAGGAACAAAAATAGAAAACATGGATATCAAGAAGTTGTTGGGCGTCTGGCCCATTAGTAGGCACACGTACCCAGTTCCAAGCCCAATTGTCCATTTTATTACTTAAAGAAACTCAATTGTCCATTTTATTACTTAAAGAAACTTCAAGCCCAATTGTGTTTGAAGAATCTGGCCCTGAATCATTCCAAGTCCAATTGTCTGTTAGGATCGGAGGCTCTCATGATTGTGTTTGTTTGTAATAAATGAACAATTAATAAACATGATTCGATGAGTTATGCAGCGGAAATGAGCACAAACTTTGTAAACACAATTAAGGAAGAAAAATAGTTTTGATAAACATATGCTTTTCATCAATCGAAAGGTTACAAAGCAAATCAAAAGATTACAAAGAAAGCTTACAAACTAAACTTCCCCTCAGTGTAAGACCCTAAATCGTACATGACAAAAGTCGCAGCGGAAACACGAACCATAAAATTTCTTTCATTAAAAATACCTCAACTTATTAAAAATTTAACTTTAACATAGCTCTTTCTCATAAATCCGTCATCCTCTTATTTACTAATTAAAAACATAGCTTATGTTTACTACATTATATATATCAACGTTCCCGTATAATCTCTCTAGTGACTCGATCCTCGATCTTCAATCCTTGGATATCCTCATGACTGGTACTACCTGCGCTCACCACATAAAATTCACAACATTAGTACGCATTATAAACATACAAGGTTTGTTCACGTTTACTTCTCGTTTCGTTAACTCTTTACATCCCAGCTTTCCCATCCTGATCATACGATCCGTAGTGAGACTTCTTTGGTATTCCTGCGTTACACTTCATTCACCAAGCACGCTATTATTATCATTAGTACTCAATTTCATTGAATGCATGCATACATACTTTCATACAGACTGATACATACGCTTACGATCACAAATAACAACTTTCCTACATACGTACCTACATACATACGTACGTACCTACGTACGTGCATACCTAAATACATCCATTCATACCTACATACATACATACATACATACGTACATACATACATACATACTTATTACATGCCTTCACACAAACCTACATACGTGCATACCTTCGTACTTACTCACTTGCGTACATATACGTACTACCTACATACACACCTACATACATACACTTAGACTTATAAGACATACATACGCATATACCTACATACATACCTACATTTATATTTACAATCACCTATTGCAATATACCCGACTCACACTCTCCTACTCACATACAAACCTTCATATATCCGCGTATTCTTGCTCACATACTCATCCACATACCCACGTAGGTGCATACATGCTTTCATACACTTCTACAAACGTGTATAGAGATACACGAACATACATATGTACCTATCTACATGTGCGCTTACCCTAATGGTCATAAAACATAAGTTAAATTAGTCATACGCAACTTAAAACGCGTTTAAACGAGTTCCCAAGCCAAAACGGAGCAAACGAACAATTTTCGCTGAACAAGGGGGGCCTCGCGTGACGCCAAGGGCCTTGGCGTCACGCCTAGCCCCTGTTTTCACAGAAACTTTGCAGCTGGTTGCTGCATATTCCCAGCACGTCCGCGTTTCACGGAAACGGTCATAACTTCTTCGTTATTGGTCCGTTTTACCCGATTCTTTTTCCTACGCGTCCGTAATTTAATTCTCCATCTTATGGAGTTAAGATCCGACATCCGGATTAACAAAATTATAGACTTTAAAGTCTTCGGCTTACTACCCTTTTTACCAAGAATTGACCCGTTCATAATTCTATCAACATAACTTGTTTGTTTTATCATAACCTCTTATAAACATAATAATATCAGTGACGTCTATCATAAATTACTAAATCCTTGGATGTCTTGCATCCTCTTAACACATTATCGTTCATTTGCTTATTTTGATCCGTTAAGGGTATTCACGCATTAATTGGTCTATGACTAACAAAACCATACTCCCCACTTCCATACTTGTCCAAAACATTACACTAATCAAATAACTTGTTTCTAAACTACTTTGTAAGTTCGTTTGCCCAAAATACCCATCAAGGGCATTTTGGTCAACTTTAATCCCATCCTTTACGACGAAAGACTACGACACATATTTGACCTCAACCATCATGTTTAGTTAATTAAAACACCATATTACTTAATCGAACATCAGAAGTGATTACAGAAATCACTTACCTTATGCGTCCGCGCTCGTATCCGATCCTTGCCCCTTCTTGACCCGTTGACACCTCTTGCTTGAGCCCGTCTCGACATGGTCCCTACACTTCCATGTCATCGAAACCACATTCTTGTTAGCATACACATTTGTATATGTTAACAATCATACCAATCGCATAATCCACACTTAACTTCCCTTAGTCATTTCTAACAAGCATACTACATAAAAATCAACTTCATCTCCTTTCCAACTCATGTAATTCATCATGTAATCACAAATAACGCATATTAACATAACATGTACCAAACGACTTCCTATAATCCTACCTTTACGACAACGAGTCAAATCATGTTTCTTATACTTGTTGACTTTCAAAAGTCAACTATTAACCATATGTAACCATCGACTTATCAACATATACCCGTAACATCATAATCGACTATACGGACGACACTATATACATTTCATCATACACTACACTTGATGAGAGTACTACCTTTTAAGCATAACGTACAACTATTTCATGCACAAATCTTCTAAACTCATACATAACCCATCAAAACCTACTACTAATCATCATGTATCATTCCCAAATAAACATCAAACATATCATCATCACATTTCTCCTAATTATTCTAACAAGTATTCATCATACCCACATAATACATCAATCTTTCAACAAGACTCGAACATGGGAGGTGATTCTAGTCATCATCTTCACCCTAACTAACGGGTTTCACCTCTAATCATCAAATTAACGCAAACCATACATAACCCATGTTCTATACGAGGATTCTAACCCTTGTACATGATCAATTTCATATTAACTCACGGATTAGAACATAACCCACTTCACCCATGATCACCAATCTTAGATTTAAGACATACCTTATGATCCCCTCGTGTTGGTGATCATTAATCCATGCTCGGTTATGGATTTAAGCTTCATTTTGCCTTCCGATTTGAGCATAAAGATGAAGTTAGGGTTTGAGGCTCCATGGGAGCCTCCTGATCCTTCTTGAACACACGTATGTGTGTGTTTGTGTGTGATTAAGTTATTTAATAACTTAACTTTCATTTGTTCCAATTTAGCCCCTCGGGTTTACCTTTAAAACATAACTGACACTACCCTCCTCATTTAATACTTTTGACCATACCCTTAACTAGGTTAAATAGCCTAGTTATTTATTTCATGACGTGTTACATAAGAACATACGACAAATATTAACATTCAAATTTTTGGGGCGTTACAAGTCTACCACCCTTAAACGAGGTTTCGTCCCCGAAACCTTTCTCACTTTCATCGAACACACATTATCTTTTCTTCCAGTCCATCCATACGACCACTAGCCCATCCTAATGAGAATCTTCTAGCTCCAAGAACCCGTTCCGGAGTTCTTATTAGTATCGCTTTCACTAGTAGCGCTAATTTCTAACAACCTTCATAGCTAGTGGTTTATTCCTCGTTCAAATATTCCTTCATCATGTGCAATATATCCTTTTGTTTACTTCAATACCTCCAACATTTCATTATTAACATTCTTTCCGTTTATTTGCACATTCATAACGTTTTCGTCGACTAAACGGCCTTACTTTGAATTTAAAATCTATACATACTCATATATGCTTAACTTTAACGTTAACCTTATTCTACATTTTCTACAGTTACGTATACCTTGCATACCTTTATTTTATCTTTAAATCATTTCGTTCATTTCACATTACTATAGCTTTCACTTCATGCATTACTTAATTCACGTGTATAAATAGTTCATATCTCTCCAATCATGAATTAAACATTTTACTAACCTCTTTTTCATTTCCAAAACCACGATCCGCAACCCAGATCGATCATCTTTTCCTCGAGTACTAGCCGTACAGGCCAGGTTTCATTCATTCGTGTAATGAGCTTCCGCTCGTGCACGTCCTTTTACTAATACGATTAGTTTCATCACATCAATAGTTCTAACATTATCATTAACAACATCGGCGGTTAGCATATGTCATTCAAACATTCATTACACTAGGTGATTACCCACCTATAACTCTTCTACAATTTCCTACGTACCTGCTATAACGTACCACACATTCTAACCCTTACATGCAATCCTTTCATTCTATTAATCATTTCGCCAACTGAAGTACACGCTCGTACTTCCTTCCATTCATGATTACTTGCAAAGACCTTATTACATCGTTTCAATATTTCTTACTAAGCTTACCCTTCCCGCCCATACTCAAGTTATTGTCCGGGTCACAGCCCGTCATCATTCTGATTTCTAAGAGTCAATTACTAACACATCTAACACGTAACTTATACAAAACTTCGTCTATTATACTATCACCTTTTACTTTATACTTATTTCTATGACCCGTTCGACTCAATCATGGTCAAACTGTCGACATCTTCTTAGGCGGATTAATTTCATCTTTTTATATTTTTGAATCCGTCTCACGGATTCAGACGCATCATTCATGCTTTTTCATTCATTGAATCCGCCTTACGGATTCAAACATTACATTCATGCCTTTCTTCCTTGAATCCGTCTCACGGATTCAAACATATCATTCATACCTTTTCTTCCTTCTATGATTTGAATCCATCTAATGGATTTCAATCATATCATTCACATCTTTCATTCCTTACATGTGTTGAATCCGTTTCGCAGATTCAGACATATCATTTCTACATTTCCTTTCCTTGAATCCGTTTTACGGGTTCAAACATTCCATTCATGCCTTTCATCACTTGAATCCATCTCGCGGATTCAAACATTGCATTCATACCTTTCATCCTTGAATCCGTCTCACGGATTCAAACATATTATTCATATCTTGTTGATCCGTACTTAATTACGGATTCCACATTCTTCATTCTTATCAGGCATGTTTTTCATACTTTCATAGTACTCTCAATTTCCCGAGAGTCTTACTTCCCATTTCACCCACACGCCCGCCTGCTACCTAACTCTACCGGACATACCTGTAACAATTATCATGATCTCACGAACGTCATACGTTTCTCGTGTACTGGCCAGGTACACAATCCACATAGTAGTTTCGTGCCTTCATGTAATTGTCACCCTATGTCCGTAGACTTAGGTATCGGCGCATGTATCACTTCCAGTACTTCATTACTATACAGTCATTCTCTTTCATTTTAAAATTTTCCTTCCCTTAATGAACTTTACCATTACTTACACCCACATATTAAATTTACGTACCTGGGCTCATTTGCCTATTTGTCTTATTACCTCTTTGCCTGCCTTAGTATTCATCCTAGACTGCATTCACGGATCATCCTCTTCCAACACTTATGCTTCCCTTGCACATACAAAACCGTCAGTTTCTTTGTACGTACACATAAGTACATACTTACATTAGCCTTTACCTTTGGATCTTGATCGAGTCTTAGATTGTACGGATTTCTTATCTCAAGAGCACACAAGTTTGAGTTCAAGTACTTACCTTCTCGTACTTGATTCCCTCAAACCAGGGCTCTGATACCAACTTGTAAGACCCTAAATCGTACATGACAAAAGTCGCAGCGGAAACACGAACCATAAAATTTCTTTCATTAAAAATACCTCAACTTATTAAAAATTTAACTTTAACATAGCTCTTTCTCATAAATCCGTCATCCTCTTATTTACTAATTAAAAACATAGCTTATGTTTACTACATTATATATATCAACGTTCCCGTACAATCTCTCTAGTGACTCGATCCTCGATCTCCAATCCTTGGATATCCTCATGACTGGTACTACCTGCGCTCACCACATAAAATTCACAACATTAGTACGCATTATAAACATACAAGGTTTGTTCATGTTTACTTCTCGTTTCGTTAACTCTTTACATCCCAGCTTTCCCATCCTGATCATACGATCCGTAGTGAGACTTCTTTGGTATTCCTTCGTTACACTTCATTCACCAAGCACGCTATTATTATCATTAGTACTCAATTTCATTGAATGCAAGCGTACATACTTTCATACAGACTGATACATACGCTTACGATCACAAATAACAACTTTCCTACATACGTACCTACATACATACGTACGTACCTACGTACGTGCATACCTAAATACATCCATTCATACCTACATACATACATACATACTTATTACATGCCTTCACACAAACCTACTCACTTGCGTACATATACGTACTACCTAGATACACACCTACATACATACACTTAGACTTATAAGACATACATACGCATATACCTACATACATACCTACATTTATATTTACAATCACCTATTGCAATATACCCCGACTCATACTCTCCTACTCACATACAAACCTTCATATATCCGCGTATTCTTGCTCACATACTCATCCACATACCCACGTAGGTGCACACATGCTTTCATACACTTCTACAAACGTGTATAGAGATACACGAACATACATATGTACCTATCTACATGTGCGCTTACCCTAATGGTCATAAAACATAAGTTAAATTAGTCATACGCAACTTAAAACACGTTTAAACAAGTTCCCAAGCCAAAACGGAGCAAACGAACAATTTTCGCTGAACAAGGGGGGCCTCCCGTGACGCCAAGGGCCTTGGCGTCACGCCTAGCCCCTGTTTTCACAGAAACTTTGCAGCTGGTTGCTGCATATTCCCAGCACGTCCGCGTTTCACGGAAACGGTCATAACTTCTTCGTTATTGGTCCGTTTTACCCGATTCTTTTTCCTACGCGTCCGTAATTTAATTCTCCATCTTATGGAGTTAAGATCCGACATTCGGATTAACAAAATTACAGACTTTAAAGTCTTCGGCTTACTACCCTTTTTACCAAGAATTGACCCGTTCATAATTCTATCAACATAACTTGTTTGTTTTATCATAACCTCTTATAAACATAATAATATCAGTGACGTATATCATAAATTACAAAATCCTTGGATGTCTTGCATCCTCTTTGTTGGTGCACACATCTGTCGACTTCGTCTTATATCGAGTCTTGGATTTGTTGCGGTTATGTTCGTGCATGAAGTCATCGTCAAGAATGATGACATCACATATGTGACATCAATGATGACATCATATGTGTGACATCATCACATAAGTTAGAATTCACAAAAATAGAATATGACAGATTGTAGGTTTCGCTTCAAAGTCAAATATGTAGGTTTCTCTTGAAAGTGGAACTTGTAGGTTTCTCTTGAAGGGTTTCTCTTGAAGCTGACATGTGTGTCTTCAAGAGAAACCAGGAACACTATAAATAGGCATCATGTCTATTCATTTGTAAGGTTTTCCAGATTTGATACCGAAGTGCTGCCGGTATTTCTCTTGAATGTAATAGCTGTAAAATCAATATACAAGAGGTTTAAAGTGTAACTCAAGCTGTTTTCACGTCCGTTTCTTTGTTTCCGCCTCTGAAACGGATTTGAGCTCTTCCGAACGACTCATTCGGGTCAAAATTCGATCCTACAAGTGGTATCAGAGGTCAGGACGAGGAGTTCTTGCCATATTCAGCTTGAAAATCTGTTTTCTACACCTTCTTTCACAAAATTGATAATTTTTTACGGTTAAAATCGGATCAAATTCACACATATTATGCGTAATTATGTATTAACAAATCCTGGAAAGTTTCATCATGAAAATCGATCTAAAACTTGATTTTTTCGGTGGTTTCTCTTGAAATTCGTTCGACATTTGCTGACATCATCAGGCTTTCTCTTGAAAAACATGTCGGCTTTCTCTTGAATCTGGCTTTCTCTTGAAAATTCCATCAGGTTTCTCTTGAACATCAAGTTTCTATTGAACATCAGGTTTCTCTTGAACATCAGGTTTCTCTTGAACATCAGGTTTCTCTTGAAAATTCCATCAGGTTTCTCTTGAACATCAGGTTTCTCTTGAACATTCCATCAGGTTTCGCTTGAAAGTGTTGTGTTTGAAAAACGTGTTGCCAAAACATGGATTCTGATTTTTACAATGCATTTGCTACTTCGTCTACTCCAGCTTCCATTGCTCAGAACATGAATTTGGAGAACGAAACGGGAACCACCCAAAAGCCCCCGAAATTGATGAGTATCGAAGAATACTACGGGTGGAAAGACAGATTCGAAAATTGGGTACAGGCAAACCATCTTAGGTCATGGGAATGTATTTTGAAGAAATATGTTTTGCCACAGACTGATTTGAAAGTTGACAAAAAGATATCTGAATTTAGTAATGAAGAACGTGATATGTATAGAGCTGAAAAGATGATGATTAGTCTACTTCAGCAAGCTATCAAAGAAGACATTTTCATTCTGCTACAGCATGACAAAACTGCAAAGTCAATTTGGGATGCACTTAAAGTCAAATTTGAGGGTAGCGAGAATATGATTAAAAGCAAGAAGGCACTGTTAAAGAAAGAGTTTGATCTGTTCAGCAGTCTACCGGGTGAAGACACAAAGAAGCTGATTGAAAGATACTGTCACCTTGTGCGATCTATGTCAATGTTTAGTATAAAAAAGGATTCTAAAGAGTGGGTAGACAAATTAGCTGATGCGTTACCGCAAAAAGAGTGGGGAACTTATTTGATGATCCTGAAAAACACAGGGGTTTATGATGGGTTAACAATTGGTCAGTTTATCGAAAAGATTGAGGGTCAAGATTTGGAACAGCAGAAGATCGCGAGGATGAACAGTCCAAGTGGTCAACAGGATGTAAAAATGTATTACAAAGGTAGTGTTCCAGTTCCAGAAGCTGAGAGAAGTCCGAAAATCCAGACTGCGTTTAGTGCTGGGGATTCTACAGAAAAGATTGATCAAAGCTCAAACAAAAGCAGCAGTGGTTTCTCATTATATCCGAGTGTCAATCCAAATAGTTCATCAGAATGTTTTCAGCATCAAAGCTCAAAAATGGGAAATGGTTGTGTGATACAATGCAATATTGCCTTGAATCTTCCAGATGGACAAAGTTTTTCTGAGGAGGTTGCGAAAGATCACATGGCATTACTTGGTTCCGTGCTTATCTCGTATGAAGGTCTAGTTGCAGGTCGGATCGGAAATCCTATGCTTACAAAGGAGGATTACGATCAGATAGACGCTGAAGAGATGGAACTGATAGATATCAAATGGTGTCTTGCTAGTGTTCTTAGACGTGCTGAAAAATTCAAAACGATTACCGGGAGAAATGACTTTCTTGATGCTCATGTATCTACTTTAGGTTTTGATAAATATAAAGTTACTTGTTTTCGTTGCAGGGAGAAAGGCCATTTCAAGCGGGAATGTAAGAACAGGGAAGCTAGTGGTGCTCAGAATCCGTTCGGAAAAGACGATTACTACCGGAAAGCCATTTATCAGCAAGTTGGTCAATCACAAGACTCACAAACGGCTCATGGTAGAAAGATTGAGGATTCAAAAAGAGCATGCGTGGTAGATTTTAACTGGAACAATTATATATCTCCTGATAGCAAAGCATGCATAGTTGATCAAGATGATGAGAGGCTACCTGAAGGCTTCAGTTGGAATATGTTTGCAGATGAAAATGGGAATTTTAAAGCTTTCATTGCTAAGATTGTCAGAGAACCAGACATGTTTACCACATGGATGAAGTCTATTGGAGTGACTGTAAAGAGTGTGGATGAAGAGTCTGTTGTTTCTGTTGAAAGTTCAGAAAGTGCTGATGAAAGTCTACAAAGTTCTGATGAGAGTGTATAAAATATTGTTATTTCAGAAAAGGAAGTTGTATTTGATCAAACACCATTAGATTCTGGTTTATCAGATGCTGATTCTGAAAAATCTGTACAGTTTGATCAGTCACCTCCAGATGATAGTAGCAGTGATGATGAGGAGGAAAAACACATAAATGTTGCTAAAACTTATCTTTCTCCTGAAAGTTTTCATTTCTATTTTGCAGATCGCATGGAGAAACTGAAGGAGAAACGAGCTGCTAAAGAACAACAACTAAAGAAATCTGAAGATGTTGTTCAGATAAAGAATATTGAAAATGTTGCTGAGGAGATGGTTGAAACTGAGCGAGTGAAGGTAGAAGAGAAGGTGATTGAAGAAGAAAAAGTGATTGAAGTGGTAAAGACAATCGAGATTGAGAAAATTGTTGAAGTTGTAAAGCCTTGCGAGAAGTGTTTGAAAGCTTGCAAGGAATGTGCAACAAAAGACGAGATAATTGCTGAGTATGAGAAGAAGAAAGAGCAGTTACTGTTCAACCTCAACTATGTGAAAGAATCTTATGATGTTTTGAACAAAACAGTAACTGGTCTCCAAAAGACAAATTCAGAAAGAGAACAAGCACTTACGATGATGAATGCTGTGATGATGACAAAACAGAAAGCCATTAACTTTTACATCGAAGAGAGTGCTAAATGGAAGCAAGAGTTGGAGATAGAAAAGATCGAGAATGAGAGAATTAGACGTTTATTACAAAGTTATTCTAGTTCTGATTATCTCATTGATCGTATTTACCCAATTGTTGCAGGTATGGAAGCTTTTCAAGACGAGAAGCCGAAGAAAAAGAAAGATAGTGGTAAGAAACCGACTGTTAGCTATAACAAGTGTCCGCCTCCAATTTGGGAAGGGTACTCTCCTAGAAAACCAAACGAGGAGCAACTTGAAAAAGCAGTCAATATAAAGCTAAAAACCGACACAACTGACGTTTTACCAGATAACATTGATGTTACGTTTACCTCGTCTGATACTGATCATGAGTCTGAGTTAATAAAAAAGGTGGTCGATCAGGTGTTGGATACTGAGGAGGAGTCTGAGTCAAAGTCTGAGTCTGGAGGGTCAAATTCGTCAGTCAACAGTCCAAAGTCGTCGGTTAAACGGTCTTATAGTAAATAATTTTTGTTATCGAAAGCAAATTTGGATGATGAAACATTTGAAGTTGCATACACTTTAAATGATTCGGACAAATTATATTATGACAAAGAGTTTCCAATAAGAAGTGTTAGATTTGACATGATCAAAAAGGTTTTCAAAATGACAGAAATTAATATTTCTGAAATAAAAGATTTAAATCTTACTGAAAAACCTAAAAAGTACACTTCAAGAGTTCAACAACGGTTAAACAAGAAAAAAGGTTACAATTCTGGTTCTAGTTTTCAAAAGAAATAAAACCAAAATCGTAGCTACAAAAAGAAAGGTCTTGGATTTATTCCACCAGAAAATCATAAAAAATTGAAAAATTCTAAAAAAAAAACAGAATTTGTGTCAGGTGGACTTGCAGAAGAGGAACAGAAGAAACCATTCTGGAGACAGTCAAATCAAGAGTTTCTTGCTGAAAAGAAGAAGAATGGAACTGAATTGTTTTATCAAAGAGAGACTCGTACCTGTTACAAGTGCAATGAAACTGGTCACATTGCATGGAACTGCCAGAAAAATGCCAAAACAAAACAGGGAGTTTCTCAGAAATTGAAAGAAAAGGTTGTTGATGTTGAACCACCAACCGACAGACTTAAAATTTTTGAAAATTCAACTTATGAGGTTGGTGAGTGTTCTAAAAGGAATTTTTATAAAAAGAAAGAGAATGACAACCAAGTGTGGGTTGTTAAGAAAGTTGATGTGAATGTCGGCGATGAATCTGGTTCCACAAAGCCAGAAGAGCCACAGGTTGAGGTGAAAATTTCAGTGAGTGATGATGAGTTTCCATCACTGAAATTTGAAGAGGTTAAAAAGCAAGTTGGTAATCGTGGATCATGAATCGGCATCATTCTTTATCATGTTGGTATAATGTGTTTTTGAGAAGTTTTGCAGGACTTGCCGAAACTCCCAGGTTTGTAAGCGTGGAGTAGGAATCGGCACCTTGAGAATTCAACCAACAGATGGTAAATTGGTTGAAAAGCAGGTTTGAGTTGTATGGTTGTGATTTTTACAAGTGGTTTAGAATTTGAATCAGATTGATCTTACAAGTGGTAAATCAGGGACATTAAGTTGTATCTGATTTTCTACAAGTGGTTGAAAAACAAAATGATGAGTTTATCCCCTAACCTACAAATGGTTAATATCAATCAACAAAACTAATTTTCCGGAAAAACCATTTTGATTAAACAAACTTAAGTGTTTTGAGATCACAATGGGAAAATAGTTTGTTGTGAGGGGGAGTTCTGATTGTTTATGCCAAGTGGATGGAGAATTGAGGCAATTCGATATCAGTTGTCAAGTTCTTGTATAGTTTGTTTTCAAATTTCCTAAAATGTGTTTGCATTTTAGGGGGAGTAAGAAATTTTAGAAAATCCAAAAACATTAGAAAATTTGAAAAAGCCAAAAACATGATAAACTGAAAAATGAGTTTTTGTTGCATAAAAGAGGAAATGATAGTACATCAGTGGACTATCACAACATGCTAAAGAATTGGAAAGTTAAAAAGTGATAAACGGTCTCACTGATGAGGTGTCAGTAGGTTTTTGCACATTTAGTAGATTGTGACGAGATATAAACCTAAATTTCAAACTTGCTTATATCGTGGGGAAACATCTCTCGGATATATGGGTAACCCCCGAAATCTCGTTTGAAAGGTCTCATAATCTGATATACTAGGTCTTTATACTCAATGATGTCTGGGGTATTATTCCGGGACTTCTGCTGAACGATGGTTCTGACCTAGTCCTTGGATAATACTTTCCGCAAATGCTTGAAACATAGCATAAACCCTCAGCATGCAGATGAAACAATAAAATTGATAGTCGCTGCTGTTGTAGCTAAAAGATCCTCTAAAGGGGACATACCGAAAAGTCGAAGCTGATATCTCTCTGCGTATACGGAAGTATCGACCTGAGATCCCTCGGCCCTCGCATTACCTAATTTATATACAGATATCATTTGTGTCATAATTACCTGTAAGACTGATTATTGGGATCTGGATACGGGAGTATATTCTGAGGTGGGACACGCGATTAAGTTTAAGTACTTGAAACATTAATTTCGTATCTCGGATCAGTTGAACTTTGTGTGAAAATTTAAGTGGTCCAGTATACTGACAATCTAAGTGAATCATTTAGAACTTAAAATGAAATCAAGCTTAACGGTGTTGGTGATATGTCTTACTAACTGATATGATCCTCTTGCACAAACTCACAAAAATATTGTCTGTAAATATTTCTTTACTGCATTTCATTCTATTCAAAAATCCAAAAATATTTTTAGTGTGTTTTAGCATAAATTTTGAGAAATCCAAAAAGATTTTCGACAACTGATGTTGGAGAGCTGATTTTCAAAATTCCAAGTGCTAGACATGATGAACACATGGTTTGGGAGAATGTGTTTTTGAAAAGAAAAATGATTAATTTTTGCAAATGGTTCATCAGAATTTATCATTGATAAATCATTCTGGTTTAATTTGAGAGAGAATCTAGGTTTATAAATTTGTTAAATGTTAAATTTGTGAAATTTATTTCTGGGTTAAGAATGTGCAGGTGTAGTCAGGTTTTGATCTTGAACCTGAAGACAGAGTGCCAGGTTCCGATACCTAAGGTCTATGTGATTTCAACAAGCCAGACTGCGATCCCAGCATATCGAAAGGGGGAGTCTGAAGACATCCTAGTAGAGATTGTTCGTGGGGAGTCTGTTGATGCTGAAGAAGAGAAGAAGATAAAGTTTGAGGATGCTTACACTGTGAGATATTTCAGAGAGCGTTCAGACTGATAAAGACTGAAGATTGTGAAGACTCGACACTTAAGACTCGTCAACATCTGAGGGGGAGTCTGTTGGTGCACACATCTGTCGTCTTCGTCTTATATCGAGTCTTGGATTTGTTGCGGTTCTGTTCGTGCATGAAGTCATCGTCAAGAATGATGACATCACATATGTGACATCAATGATGACATCATATGTGTGACATCATCACATAAGTTAGAATTCACAAAAATAGAATATGACAGATTGTAGGTTTCGCTTCAAAGTCAAATATGTAGGTTTCTCTTGAAAGTGGAACTTGTAGGTTTCTCTTGAAGGGTTTCTCTTGAAGCTGACATGTGTGTCTTCAAGAGAAACCAGGAACACTATAAATAGGCATCATGTCTATTCATTTGTAAGGTTTTCCAGATTTGATACCGAAGTGCTGCCGGTATTTCTCTTGAATGTAATAGCTGTAAAATCAATATACAAGAGGTTTAAAGTGTAACTCAAGCTGTTTTCACGTCCGTTTCTTTGTTTCCGCCTCTGAAACGGATTTGAGCTCTTCCGAACGACTCATTCGGGTCAAAATTCGATCCTACACTCTTAACACATTATCGTTCATTTGCTTATTTTGACCCGTTAAGGGTATTCACGCATTAATTGGTCTATGACTAACAAAACCATACTCCCCACTTCCATACTTGTCCAAAACATTACACTAATCAAATAACTTGTTTCTAAACTACTTTGTAAGTTCGTTTGCCCAAAATACCCATCAAGGGCATTTTGGTCAACTTTAATCCCATCCTTTACGACGAAAGACTACGACACATATTTGACCTCAACCATCATGTTTAGTTAATTAAAACACCATATTACTTAATCGAACATCAGAAGTGATTACAGAAATCACTTACCTTATGCGTCCGTGCTCGTATCCGATCCTTGCCCCTTCTTGACCCGTTGACACCTCTTGCTTGAGCCCGTCTCGACATGGTCCCTACACTTCCATGTCATCGAAACCACATTCTTGTTAGCATACACATTTGTATATGTTAACAATCATACCAATCGCATAATCCACACTTAACTTCCCTTAGTCATTTCTAACAAGCATACTACATAAAAATCAACTTCATCTCCTTTCCAACTCATGTAATTCATCATGTAATCACAAATAACGCATATTAACATAACATGTACCAAACGACTTCCTATAATCCTACCTTTACGACAACGAGTCAAATCATGTTTCTTATACTTGTTGACTTTCAAAAGTCAACTATTAACCATATGTAACCATCGACTTATCAACATATACCCGTAACATCATAATCGACTATACGGACGACACTATATACATTTCATCATACACTACACTTGATGAGAGTACTACCTTTTAAGCATAACGTACAACTATTTCATGCACAAATCTTCTAAACTCATACATAACCCATCAAAACCTACTACTAATCATCATGTATCATTCCCAAATAAACATCAAACATATCATCATCACATTTCTCCTAATTCTTCTAACAAGTATTCATCATACCCACATAATACATCAATCTTTCAACAAGACTCGAACATGGGAGGTGATTCTAGTCATCATCTTCACCCTAACTAACGGGTTTCACCTCTAATCATCAAATTAACGCAAACCATACATAACCCATGTTCTATACGAGGATTCTAACCTTTGTACATGATCAATTTCATATTAACTCACGGATTAGAACATAACCCACTTCACCCATGATCACCAATCTTAGATTTAAGACATACCTTATGATCCCCTCGTGTTGGTGATCATTAATCCATGCTCGGTTATGGATTTAAGCTTCATTTTGCCTTCCGATTTGAGCATAAAGATGAAGTTAGGGTTTGAGGCTCCATGGGAGCCTCCTGATCCTTCTCGAACACACGTATGTGTGTGTTTGTGTGTGATTAAGTTATTTAATAACTTAACTTTCATTTGTTCCAATTTAGCCCCTCGGGTTTACCTTTAAAACATAACTAACACTACCCTCCTCATTTAATACTTTTGACCATACCCTTAATTAGGTTAAATAGCCTAGTTATTTATTTCATGACGTGTTACATAAGAACATACGACAAATATTAACATTCAGATTTTTGGGCCGTTACACTTAGCCTGATGCTCCAAGGTTGATTGCACACAAGATGAAAGGATTGGACTAGAGGAGAAGAACTCGCTCAGTCAATCAAATGTAACAGTACAGAGTACTGCTCCATTTATAGGCAAACCAAACCACTGAGGCATCTCAGCTGACGTCACCATGAAAGCGACGTCTAACAGCCTAACAACCTGTAACCACTGTTCCTATACAAACACTGCTAATCTAAACCACTAACTTATACAATACAAGTGACTCATTAAACTACTGCTATCTTCTTCCATCAGTGCTTTCCTCAAAGTTGATCAGTCCTTGAGTGGGCAGTGCTTTGTCATCAGTAGATTGAACCAGCAGTGTTTACTTCTTAACAGTCTTTAGGGCTTCATCAACAGTTTGAAGGACAGCAGCTGTTGTATACGGACAGTGGATAGAGGACCATCAGTTGTTATAATCACCTTCAAGGGGAAAGTTTAATGTAAACAGCTGCTTATTGCGAATCCACTGTTGTGATCCGGTTTTGGCTTTAATTATCTGTTCCTCTGGTAGGGTTCAATCCCAACATTGTCCATTTTATTACTTAAAGAAACTCCACAGAGCTCATTTTGAATATCAACAAGTTGTTGGGCGTCTGGCCCATTAGTAGGCACACGTACACATTTTAAAAACGCCATTGGGCCGGCCCATTTTAATGAGAAGGGGGTGCAGCAACAGGTTTTTCGGGCCATTTTAATGCACTATTCTCATGCTTAAAAATTAACAGAATTATGTAAATAACGTAGTAGATATTAATATAACCAAAAGGGTGCGTTTCATACATATCTTAAATATTAAAAAAAAACTTGTTAACCAAACTAATACATAAAACCAAAATCGGTTAACATACGGCTGAACTTAGACATAATTGACGAACTATATGAAGATTTACAAGTAAATCTTCATAATCTCCCAAACAGAGACCCGATCAAAGTCTTCCTCATACTTCAAGAGGTAGTCTAGCAGTGCTTCCTCGATCACTTCTTGTTCAGTTAGCTTCTTCTCAGCCTTGGACGTTGCCTTTACCCTTCCATTGAACATGGAACACTTGCACCTTAGGTAGGCCGAACGGGTCTCCACCTCGTTCACATCTCGGTTCGTTTCACCAACATGTCTACAAAACATGTGGAACACGCTGGTCCAAAAGGCGGCATCCATAGTCGCATACCGGCATAGGTGTCTTGTTTCAACGTAGGACATTGCAACGGCAATGTCTTCAACCTCGGTCCATGAATCATCGGCCATTTTGAAGTGTTCTCAAAGGTTTTGTGTAGAGATAATAAAGTGGAATGATAATAAAATGGGCGATATAGTTGGCTATATATATAGGCATGGAATAGAAGTAATTAAATGCAAATTTAGTATGAAACAATTAAATAATCTTAATTGTAACTTAAAGTTTAATAAAAGAACTCATTTCCCATTCCATCTTTTGAAATTCACATTAATTAAATGCTAATTTTGTATAAGTTAAAAAAATACCGTTAAATAAAAAAAACAGATTCTAAGACTTTATAAAAAGCTATTAAATTATTTTATTAATATTTCCTTTACCTATTTTTAAGAAACGTGTTAAAAAAATTATAATAATAATATTTGTTATAAAAAAGAGGAGGCAGGTGGATCTTATTATTGGTCTATAAATATGGACCATTGGTGGGAATTTCTTCATACCACAACAAATTTGCACAATAATGTCGTCAAAAGGAAGGCGTCAATCAAGCATTCCAGATTGTGTAGAGAACACTGTTTGGCTTAATCGGAATGACCAATCTGTTTATTGGTCACAAAATGTTCTTGACTTCTACTACGACGGTGATAGCCAATTTTTCTATTCAACTTATATGGGGCAAACGCCGTTAGACAGAGAGTGGTGGGGTGGAGTACTAGGGTATTGTAGAGATGGATTTATGCAAGAAACGGTAATTTGATTATTTTACATGGTTTTATTATTTATATTATTTATAATTTCTAAATACGATCATTTTAAAAAAATTATAGCATGTCCGTGCATGGTGTAACAAGCTAATACAAGATAGAGAAACAGAAAATCGTCGAGGGACATCTTCATTAGATACTGTTCGTTGGACCATTCTACCCCCAAATTTTATAAACCTTCTGGCGGAACAGGATCAAGATGCTTACGAATACTCTACTGGCGATGTAGAACTATACCCTGCCTTTTGGGAAGTGGATACGGTAAAAAAAAATTTACATTGTAAGAATGAACAACATAGATATGCACTCACTAAATATTTACCGTATCTCCTTTTCAGGTTTACATACCAGTATCGCAAGACAAAGAAGGCTGGATAATCTTAAAGATAGATATGCACTCACTAAATATTACCGTTTATTTTACCAATAAATGTGATGCACTTAATTGCGGGGAACGATTCTGCGTTCACAGAAGGATACACCAAACTCTAGTAGAATTCGAGAGTCTCTTCTGATGCGTTGGAGTACACCGGGGATGTTGTCTGGCCTACATCCGAACATCGGGTTGGTCGGAATTCGGGTGTGATATTGTCTATGTTATTGCAAAATCTTGTGCAAAACAGTGTACTTCTGTAACACCTCGTAATTTCATGTCCAATGTAATATCGACACGTATCATGAACTTTAAACGTGTAAAGGATTACATTAGAAGGACTAAAGTTGACAAACAGAGGAAGTACATGAATAAAAGGGTTCAAAGTGTCAACAATGAATAAATATATCTTTCAATAACCCTACATGATGTTTATACCCTTAAACGAATGAATCATGGATCATACGAAGCTAATTGTGAAAGAAAGTGAGGAATTACAAACTACAGGGGCTAAATGTGGCAACATGTTTAAAGTATACCTCTGAGTGACCTTTTAGAAAACCCAAAGCTTTGTAATGACTAATTATACTCACGAGAATAAGTGATAAAAATTTCACAAGGTTTCGATTAAGTATGAGAAAGTTATGACAACATTCGTATCCGAGGGGTTAAAAGCGTCGACGTTGATAATTAAGGCTTTTCGGGTGACCATAAAGTTGACAAGGACTTCACAAAGATTGGTTAAGTCTTAAAGTCCTTAGAAATCAATTTAGAAGGCTCAAAGTGCAAAACAAGAAGTTAAAACAACTTTTAAAAGGACCGGGGGCCAAAATGCAAATCATTGAAACTTGTTTAACCTGAGCTGGAGCTCCATACGGGGCGCGTAAGGTTGCCCAGAACCTTACGCGGGGTGCCTAAAGTGCCCAGATGCAGAAACTCTTGACAGGTGTCTGTCCAGCCCGTTTAACCGACTTATATCACTTGTTTTCATTACCATGGGCTGCACTAACATGTTTTTAGGCTCTAGGGACACTTGTATACATCAGGGAACATGCCTAGACTTGTTTGGCACCATCTTGATCAATCAAAATCACTATATAAGGACCCTCATTTTGAAACTTTTGATCATTCATTCCAAACTCAACTCCTGAAGATTTCTGGAGCTCAAGACCACTTCCTAAGCATCATTAGTCGTGCATAGGACCTTGATTAGGAGCCCAGTAAAAGCTACGTGCACTTGCTGTTGTGATTTATACTTTGCTCAGGTAAATACTTTAACTTATTTTCCCTATACGGGCTTGGGGTACGGTATTATAATAATACCGCTTGGTCGGGTATGAAGTCGTACAATCAAATATTGATTAAAAAGATGCATAACCCGTTTTATTCTGTCTTGTTTGATGCAATGCCTTTGGGGGGTTAATGACCGTGTCATGGATATCCTCGGCTCATTCATTAGAAATGGCCACGACTTAAGCACGGGGTGTAGGCATACGCCTGACAGCTGCGTATGTAAAAAGGTAGTCCACAAGAAGGGTATCTTCTTGTGGGTATTATACCGAGTGGTGTGTCTATTAATCTTGTTAAACCGGCTCTTCTAACCGGGTCCTAAATGGACGAAAAACATGTAAAACTGTATACAAGTTTATTTCAAATAATTATCCCAAGTTATAAAAGATATTTTGTGCCATGTGCATTCAAACTAATTTTCTTAAACTCTTTTCAAAATGAGTCAGTTAATTGTATTTACCAGTGTAAACTGACGTATTTTTTCCAAAAAGATTAAGTGCAGGTACTATACGAAATAGGCTGGCTACTCTAGGCATCAATAATCAAGTCTTGCAAGCTCTAGATGTTAAAGTCTGTTGAACAATGATCTTATTTATATTTTGATCCGCCTGTGAATCTTTTACAGTCCGTTGTAATACTTTGATATTACTATTTATTCGGTTTGTAATATGATTCATACCTTTTGCTTCCGCTATGCATTTATAATTTGTGTTGTTTGACTATGATGATATCAACTACGTCACGATACTCCCCACCAGGCCCACCGGTAATACGTGGAAATATCGGGGTGTGACAGGTTGGTATCAGAGCCAACACTGAGTGAATTAAACACTAGCCTTTTGTGTTTAATCTCAGTTACACAGTTGCACATTCCTAAATTTTCGAGTCTAGACAAAGAACTTAGGACTAATCCAGATTGTTTTTAATTCTAACTTTGTCCTTTATATTTCTTTGTTGTATCTTTTAATTGTTTGACAGGAAATATGCCATCGAGGTTCCGAAGAGGAGGACAAGGCAAGGGGCCAATCCACGCCCCCAACGATCACGAGGCCGGGCCTTCACACCGGCGAACTCCTTCTGCTACCGTGTGTACCGGTCCTCAAAGAGACTGGAGGATCTATTCGGAGCCCGCTAGGCGATCTGCCTTGTTTAGCTCAACGCCTCCTTACCACCATTCCTTTGGGCCGCAACCAGAGAACGAGCCCGAAGGCTCACGCCACTCCTTCTTGCCGTTGCAGCGATCCTTTTCGCACCATTCCTTTGGCGACCCCACTCCGGTCTTCCAGGGCCGGTTCAACCCGGCAAACTATATTGAAGAACCAGTGGGCTTTAACCCAGTGGGCCCTGAAGACCATTTCCCCGAAGCTCAGGGAATGGATATAGATGAAGACACGGATCCTGTTGAACCACCTTCTGGGCACCTACTCACCCCATCGAGATTTCGGATGGGTCATCTTTCCATGGATCACCTTACCGTGGCCCAGACAGCTACCAGGCGAGATTTAACCAGTATGAATGGTACTTTACACCCTCTCACCATTCATCGCCTCACCAGCAGCAGCAGGATCCCTCCGAGGATTCGCGTTTCGTGGCAGTCACGCCACCGCCACCACCGCCGCCAGTACAGCAAGCACCTCCAGAACCACCGAGGCATAGAAGAACAGGCGCACGAATGTCCGTACGAGGAGGGGGTTTTCACTTTAGCACCCCCCACACTCAAGTGGCAGTCACTATCCACCACTGCATGAAGACCCACAAATGGGTGGGCCTTCAAATCCAGATTCAGAGGTAGATTCTGCACCTATTGCGCTGCCACCATTGGGTTTTGGTAACTCGATCCCTACATACACCAGTTCAACGGCGTACAATCCATTTGAGCAGCCGGCTCACACTAACTACAACTATGTTGAAGCCGACCCATACCTTGTAGCAAGAAACTACAACGCCCTTCATCCTGAAGGACCATATGGAGCCCCCTGGGGAGTGGGATACCCAGATCATGGGTATCAAATACCTGCTCAACCTCCGTTTCAGCACCAGCCGCAGCCACCTCGTTTTTCCCCACTAGAACAGGAGGAAATCCTCCACAAGCTAAGCAGAGTGGAACGAGAATTTCAAGAAGAACGTAGGAACAACCAAGGATTTCTCAAGGGCCTAGCAAGCTTGTTAAAAGGAAAGAAGAAGAGGGATCATTGAATCCCTATATGTATTGTTGTATTTCCTTATTTCAATCAAGTCCCTGCGTGGACATTTATCTATGTACTTAGTCCCTGCGTGGACTTGTCTTTCCTTAGTCCCTGCGTGGACTTTCTTTAGTCCTTCCGTGGACTTGTCTTTTAGTCCCTGCGTGGACATCTATCTTAGTAATCAGTCCCTGCGAGGACTTGTATTATCAGTTTAGCCCCTGCGTGGGCAAGATATTTCTGTTAAAAGTCCCGTTTAGGGCAATATGTACTCCTTTTAATGTTTAATGGAATGTTAAATTTAAAATTTCATTTTTGTCATTATATGCATAAATATATTACACATGAAATAAATAAATAAATAAATAATCGTTCCTCTTAAAATAATCTGCCTATTAAGTATTAATTAAGAATCTTAAGGGTATAATCTAGCCTGCATGTCATTATAAGACTTGGCCAAGATGGTAAGACCTGTTTAAAAAGATTCAAATCCTTATTAACATCTGAAAACATGTTAACACTCCTGGCAGACGTGATTCGTTACAATCACACACGTCATTCTTATAATAGGATTCTTCAAAAGATTCCTATCCTAACCTGATGGTCTATAAATCATGGGTTTAAATCATCAATTAAGATGATCACATATTAAACATCCATTGGTGACTTAGTGCCTACGGGCCATAATAAATGTCAAATAAGACAAAAGACAATTGTAGTCTACGACTCCCTGTCTGAGAAAGGTAATGAACTATGTTCAAACCTTAAATGCCTTGGTTCTCTAAAAACATGGCTTATGATTTAGAATGTCCCTGTGACTAGGCCTTTTGTGCCACTAATAATACTGTTATTGTTTTATAATTAGGATAAATTATAATAAAAATCCTAAATAAATATGATTAACAAATTAACCAAATATGGTCTATGTTTACCATGGTTAATGAATTGCCATAAAAGACAATTCCATAATAAACTCCCAAATAAAGTATTGTCAATATCTTATGTAACAGTTCAAACTACATGGCTGACTCAGATGAGATCAACAGTCACCCAAGGGAGGAGCATGATAATACCCGAATTAACATAGCGGGTGCAGAACTGCAGGCAATGATAGACAATGCCATTACTCGAGCTCTGGATAGAAGGGACAATGAATCAAGTGGTACACATAGCAAGGCCTCATATGTACCTCACTCTAAAGCACCCTCCAAAGTTCATTCAGCTCGAAAGAGTGAATCTCATCACTCTTCAAATCAGAAAAGTGTCCCGTCTAAACAGTTTGAGCTCAACCAGGAGCCTCGGGTCAAGACTTGTTCATATAAGTACTTTGTCTCCTGCAAGCCGAGAGACTTCACGGGAGAAAAAGGAGCCGTCGATTGTATGACCTGGCTCGACGAGATGGACACTGTAGTGGATATTAGTGGTTGCGCCGAGCAAGACATTGTAAAGTATGTGTCACTGTCATTTAAGGGAGAAGCTCTAGCATGGTGGAGATCGTTAATTCAAGCTACTGGAAAAATCCCGCTTTATAACATGACATGGGGTCAGTTTGTTACGTTGATCAAGGATACTTTCTATCCTCAACATGAGGTCGAGAAGATTGAGACTGACTTCCTCACACTGGTTATGAGGAACCTGGACTGTCAGGCGTATCTCACGAGTTTTAATACCATGTCTAGGTTCGTTCCATACCTACTTACACCAGAACCTAAGCGTATAGCTCGTTTCATAGGAGGTTTGGCTCCAGAGATTAAGGCGAGTGTGAAAGCGTCAAGACCTACTACCTTTAGGTCTGTAACTGATTTATCGTTATCCATAACTCTCGACGCGGTCAGGCAGAGATCGCTTAGAAACTCAGATGAGGGAAAAAGGAAACGTGAGGATGATAACTCACGTCGTTCAGACAAGAAACACAAAGGGAACCATGAGAACAAGAAGTGTTCAGGGTTCAACAAGGGTAACCAACAGTCGAGGGAGAAACCCAGATGCAAAGTTTGTCGGAAACATCACTTTGGAAAGTGTAGATTGGAATCGAACTCGCAGACACAATCAAGGACTTTTGGATGTGGGATCTGCAAATCCAAGGAACACAAGACCTTAGATTGCAAAAAGTTGAAGGATGCGACCTGCTACAAGTGCAACGAGAAAGGGCACATTAAGTCGAATTGCCCAAAATATGCCAAGAAACCAGAAGAAGGTAAAAAGACCAATGCTAGGGTCTTCAGAATGGATGCTAAGGAGGCAGTGCAGGATGATAACGTGATAACAGGTACCTTTCTTATAAATGATGTTTATGCGAGGGTATTGTTTGACTCAGGGGCGGATAAGTCATTTGTAGATAATAAGTTTTGTAAGTTGCTGAATTTACCTGTTAAAACCCTAAGTGTGAAATATGAGGTGGAATTAGCTGATGGTACCTTAGAAACCTCCTCAACCGTGTTAGATGGATGTTTCATATCCATTAGGAACCACTCTTTTCCGTTATCCTTACTTCCTTTGAAGTTAGCTGGTTTCGATATAGTAATAGGCATGGATTGGTTGTCTCGCAACCAAGCCCAGATCGATTGTGCTAAGAAGGAAGTAGTTGTCAGAACTCCTCGTGGCGAGCCTTTGACAATCCAAGGAGATACTAAGTACGGAATGCCTGAGCAAGTGTCCATGCTCAAGGCATCAAGGTGTTTGACGAAGGGTTGTGTTATCTACATGGCGCAAGTAACTATTGATGAACCAAAGCCTAAGATCGAAGACATACCTATCATCTCTGAATATCCAGGAGTATTTCCTGAAGAACTACCTGGTTTACCCCCAGATAGACAAGTGGAGTTCAGGATTGACATTATTCCTGGAGCAGCACCTGTTGCAAGAGCGCCTTACAGATTGGCACCAATGGAGATGAAAGAGTTGAGAACTCAACTGGATGATTTGCTAGCCAAAGGATTGATTAGACCTAGCTCATCCCCTTGGAGAGCACCAATCCTGTTTGTGAAGAAAAAGGATGGGTCGATGCGTCTGTGCATCGATTATCAAGAACTTAACAAAGTTACTATTAAGAATCGGTATCCATTGCCCAGGATCGACGACTTGTTCGATCAGCTTCAAGGAGTGAGTTACTTTTCCAAGATCGACTTAAGGTCAGTATATCATCAACTGAAGGTCAAGGATGAAGATGTACATAAGACTGCATTTAGGACTCGTTATGGTCACTACGAGTTCTTAGTGATGCCTTTTGGACTCACTAATGCACCAGCCGCATTCATGGATCTCATGAACCGCGTCTGCAAGCCCTACATGGATAAATTTGTCATCGTCTTCAACGATGATATTCTTATTTACTCGAAGAGTCAAGCTGACCATGAGAAGCACCTCCATTGCGTTCTGAAACTACTTCACCGAGAAAAGCTCTACGCCAAATTCTCTAAGTGTGAATTTTGCCTTCGTGAAGTCCAATTTCTTGGACATGTGGTTAGTGAACGCGGAATCCAGGTAGATCCCGCTAAGGTTGAAGCTGTCATGAATTGGCAAGAGCCGAAGACGCCCACAGAGATTCGCAGCTTCTTGGGATTGGCAGGATATTACAAGCGTTTTATTGAAAAATTTTCAAGGATTACTGCACCCCTAACTTCTTTGACTAGGAAGAATATTAAGTTCGACTGGGGACCAAAGCAACAAGAATCCTTTGACATCCTTAAGCAGAGGCTAAGCAATGCACCAGTGTTGACATTGCCTGAAGGGATAGAAGAATTTGTAGTATATTGTGATGCATCGCACACAGGTATGGGATGTGTGCTTACGCAGAAAGGCAAGGTTATTGCCTATGCTTCTCGACAGTTAAAGGTGCACGAGAAGAACTACACCACCCATGACTTGGAATTGGGTGCCGTTGTATTTGCACTAAACTTTGGAGGCACTACTTGTATGGAACTAAGTGTGTGATCTATTTGGATCACAAGAGCCTTCAACATCTGTTCAATCAGAAGGACTTGAACATGAGGCAGCGACGTTGGATGGAAACTTTGAATGATTATGATTGTGAGATAAGATACCATCCTGGCAAGGCGAATGTAGTCGCCGATGCCTTAAGTCGAAAGGAAAGAGTGAAGCCTATAAGAATCAATGCCAAGAGCATTGAGATAAAGAATGGTTTGAATGAAAGGATGTTAGCTGCGCAGAAGGAAGCCATGCTAGAAGCTAACTATCCTGAAGAAAAGCTAGGAGTAACTGAAGAACAGTTATCCTATGGCAAGGACAGAATTCTGAGGTTAAATGGACGAATATGGGTTCTAGTTTATGGAGGACTTCGAGATGTTGTCCTCCAGGAAGCCCACAGTTCTAAATACTCCGTTCATCCTGGAGCTGACAAGATGTACCAGAATCTGAAAGCAAATTTTTGGTGGATAGGCTTGAAGAAGTCTATAGCTGCCTATGTAGCTAAATGTTTGACATGTGCGCAAGTCAAAGCTGAACATCAGCAGCCGTCAGGTTTGCTACAACAGCCTGAACTTCCCACGTGGAAGTGGGAAATGGTGATGATGGATTTCATCACCAAGTTGCCAAAAACAAAGAAAGGAAATGATACTATATGGGTGATAGTAGATAGACTGACTAAGTCAGCACATTTTCTACCCATTAAGGAGACCTATAGCTCCGACATGTTAGCCCAATTGTACGTAGATAAGATTGTATCTCTGCATGGCATACCAGTGTCTATTATCTCTGACAGAGATACCGAGTGGTGTGTCTATTAATCATGTTAAACCGGCTCTTCTAACCGGGTCCTAAATGGATGACAAACATGTAAAACTGTATACAAGTTTATTTCAAATAATTATCCCAAGTTATAAAAGATATTTTGTGCCATGTGCATTCAAACTAATTTTCTTAAACTCTTTTCAAAATGAGTCAGTTAATTGTATTTACCAGTGTAAACTGACGTATTTTTTCCAAAAAGATTAACTGCAGGTACTATACTAAATAGGCTGGCTACTCCAGGCATCAATAATCAAGTCTTGCAAGCTCTAGATGTTAAAGTCTGTTGAACAATGATCTTATTTATATTTTGATCCGCCTGTGAATCTTTTACAGTCCGTTGTAATACTTTGATATTACTATTTATTCGGTTTTTAATATGATTCATACATTTTGCTTCCGCTGTGCATTTATAATTTGTGTTGTTTGACTATGATGATATCAACTACGTCACGATACTCCCCACCGGGCCCACCGGTAATACGTGGAAATATCGGGGTGTGACAACTTCCAAACTGGCTGGAACGAAACATGCAAGATGCATGTATGAGATATAGAAGATTTATGGCAGATCAACTCTATTCTGAACGTTTCACACCCCATTAATAATCTAATTAATAAATAATGCCTAGTGAAATTATTGTTCATTTAGTTAATTGAATCGAATTTTTTGTTAATTTAATAATTTAATTAATAAATTATGACTAATAAATAATTTAATTTAATTTAATTATTGTGAAATTAATTAATTGAATCGAAATTTTTGTTAATTGTTTATTTAGTGAAATTATGTTCTATTTTTTAAATTAAAAAAGACTTTTTTTGTGAACATAATAGTTAAAACAGAAAATAAATATAAATAAAATAAGGATTGTTAATATATCTTAAATAGGATATACATTTGGCATAATTTTATACAAAAACTTCTTTAATCATCACCCAAATTGTACGAGGGGTATGTATTTTGAAGTACATAATCCTGAAATTCTCCGGCTTCAACTTGGACGGGTGTGGGTTGTGGCTTAGAGACGCGGCGAGAATAAGTATTTGTTTTGGGCGGTGCTAAACAGCTCGCACGAGAATGCCCATACGTTTTGCACTTACCGCAGTATATGGGAGTGGGGTCCTCTCCTAGCGATTGGATTCGTTTGTTTTCTTTAGGACGTACGGCTTGTCGTTTCGTAATAAGCGGTGGTTGCAGATTCACCAGTCCATCGGGTACTTCCCACTCTGATTTATCAGGGACTGGATTTATATGCTCCTCATACGTGGATTTATAAACTTCATTAGTGTAACATGACATCGCATAATGAGCACAATCTGGTTCACCTAAAAATCTAGATAATGCAATAACGTGCCCGCAAGGTAACCCAGATACTTGCCAAACCCGACAACTGCATGTTCCATTAGAGAAGTCAACTAAACCTCTCTTTCCACCGTCATCAACGTCAAAACTGTTCTGAGCAATTCCAGCAACCATCCACGAACGAGAACCATCAACTTTGCCTTGAATTTTTTTTGAGCCCACGTTGTAAGCAAGTGTTCGCCTTGAATTCCCTCATTCCGGCGATCATAGAACCATTTTTGGACAGACTGTCGAAAAAATTCTATGAGTTGGGTTATTGGAATTTTTCGGGCATGTTTTGATAAAGCATTCATAGATTCAGCACTGTTAGATCTCATGTAATGATATCTTCTGGCTGGACAATGTGCTCTTGACCATTTGTCAAACCCAATTTCTATAAGAATGTTCCGTAATCTTGGAACAACGGCACATAGCGCGTCGAATGATTCTTGAAAATTGGATATCCTGTAAGATTTTCAAGCCTTCCACCAAAGACTCTCATATTCCTTTTTTTTACGGTAAACGAAGGTTGACCATCAAATGACGACAACATAACCCGTGAAAGCTTCTTGGAAACACAACCCGTACGGCTAATTGTATAGAAGCTGCCCGGTCAGAAATGATTGCCAAATCTGGATTCTCGCCGATGCATTCTTTCAATTTTGAAAGGAACCACGTCCACGAATCACCGTCTTCAGATTTACCAATGCCATAACCAATAGGCAAAATCTGATTGTTTTCGTCCATGCCAACAGCCAAAAACATTTTTCCTTTAAATTCACCATTCAAGTGGGTCGCATCTATGATAATAAGCTGTCTTAAATTTCTGAGAAAGCTCCGAATCTGAAAACAATACAATATTGTTAGATTTTTGTGGAAAAATATATTTATTTATTTATATTTTAGTGTAACATTTAATATAGTCTTTGACTTACCATCGCACCTATGGCGACAAATAACATTTCAAAACGACTTTCAGAATCAGTGCGTATGTGTGTCACTGTTCCTGGATTAGCCTTCTCCAAGTTATAACAATAGACGGGAAGTTCGGCAAAAGAACTTGACGAACTACCTTGCAAAAGTTCTAATGCGTTACATTTCCCACACCATGCTTGCATGTATGATAAATTGACTTTTTCTTTAATCCTAAAATCCTTTACAATATGTGTATAACGGTATATCCATACACAATCTTAAAATTGTTCTTTTAATAAGCTACCCACCACCATTGGGTTTGCTTGTCGCATATGTGGATATGTTTGCGTCTTAGAACATGTATGTTTGTTGTTAAAATGTTTAACGTAAAAAACATCACAAGATTCCCGACTCGCTGCCTTGAAATTCCACCGGGAATTCTCATCAATACAAGATACTTCGTAACGAGTTTTGGATGATCTATCTACTTTATACGAAAAACTTTTGGAAAGACACATTTTTCCTAATTCTATTTTCATTTCCAGCTTGTTACGGAAAATATAACCTATGTAAAACTGGCTTTTATTTTCAAGAGGACAATTAACATTATCAGTAACTCCAGATTTATATGTTGCGTTACATTCATCTTCAGGAAAAACATTTACGTTAAGATCGGGACATTTAAAATAATTGGAAGAACCCGCAGATGAACCAACACCAAGTTCTTGCACCACATATAATTTAAATAACTCATGAGGGTTTCTTAATATTGAAAAAAAAGTAAGATGGGAATCATCAATTATATCAATGGGATCGCTAAAACTATGGGAATCATCAATTATATCAATGGGATCGCTAAAACTTGACATTTTGTAAGATAAACATGTGATGTTTTGAAGACCTGTTGACTCACTAAGATTTTTTTAAAATGTGTTATAAGAAATTGTAGTAGAAGTTTCAAAACCACGTCTAACAGAATCTGGTTGGACCACGTACTCAAGCCTCCCATCAACGACTTCCCACTTGCCACCACAGTAAACGACAAATCTGACTGCCATATCAATAGAGAAAAAAAATATGAAGATAGATATTTTTTTGTAAAAAATTGGAGATCAAATTTTGTAAAATGTTTGGAGTAATGGTACTGGTACCTAGAATCTAAAAATAGAAACGTGTAATACATCAAATAAATAAAAACGAAAACTATTTTTTTTGTCTAAAGCGTCTCGAGACTCCTCCAATGCGTCTGTCAGTACTAAAGAGTCAAATGTGTACTTTTCTAATTACCGACGCATTACATGCGTCTGAACAGGTCTTCCGTTTGACACGTGTTGCGTCTCAGCCGCATAAGTAGAGGCGTCTGTAGACGCATAAGAAAACGTGTTATGACGCATCCGAAAGCTGACAAGGGAAGCGTCTGTAGACGCATACGAAGCAGCT
This sequence comes from Helianthus tuberosus, assembly GCA_030545235.1. Classification (NCBI taxonomy): domain Eukaryota; kingdom Viridiplantae; phylum Streptophyta; class Magnoliopsida; order Asterales; family Asteraceae; genus Helianthus; species Helianthus tuberosus. The sequence continues at coordinate 95,759,971 of CM060452.1, forward strand.
ATGCAGAGGCATCCAAAAGCTGACAAAGGAAGCGTCTGTAGACGCATACGAAGCAGCTGTGCAGAGGGGCATCCAAAAGCTGACAAGGCAAGCGTCTTGTAGACGCCTTGGAAGCGTCTCTGATCGACGCATAAAAACTTGTACCCAGCCAGACGCATCACACTAAGCCAGACGCAAGCTAAAGTGGATGCGTCTCGTAGACGCCTTGGAAGCAGCCGGACTTTTCAAACCCAATCATTGAGACACGTGTCGCTTGATTATTCCCTGACGCATCTTTAAGACCTGCAGACGCATAACATCTCTCGAAATATGTGATGCCCTGCTCCAAGGACGCATCAAATGGCCATTTCGTAAGTCAACGATTTTCTTGGCTAATTTGGTAATTTTCTCATTATAATTTGTACGAGTGCAATCATCTGATATGACATTGATGTACACTATGACATATTTATACCAAAAGGGTACAACCTTAAAAGTAAATTTACTTACAAAGTTTGAAAAACTAAGTGATCATTTAAACTTGAATCTAAAAAATAACTACTAATCATATACACTAAAATGACAAATAAGATGCCATGCTAACATCTTTGGAAAACAGCAAAAAGAATAACTCGCTAATAACCGTAAAAAAAATTCAATTGTTTTGCGTCTAATTAAAGTTGGTTGCTCGGAATAGGAAAACAAGTATGAAGTTCATTTCTATCGAGTGCAGTTTGCCCAATCTAGATATATAGAAAATTACAACTAATGTGTATAAGAGACTTCCTTTTCACCATAACCATTTACATTACCTATTCAGTGATGTTATGAAATGTATAATATTTCCTTTTTTTATGGCATTACCTACTGCATATATCACAAAATCCATAAAAAAAACTTTGATTATGCTTCCCAGGTTGGAAAGATCATCTAGTGTTTTTTAACACCAACTCTATAACTCAATTATAAGAACCTAAGAGCAGTGACACCCACTTCGTATATCGCACAAACCCAGCAAAAAAAATACTCAATTTCTTTGATTAATTTGCTTCCCAAACTCCAAAAATCACGTTGTACCCTCTTCAATCACCAAAACCCCCACAAAAACCCAATATTTTTTAAATTCAGTTGTAGGATTGTTTTGTTATAAAAATAGATTATCTGAAATACATAACAAAATTGTAAATATCAGTCTGGTGCAATTTAACATATACTCTATTCCATGAATCATGTTATACCAACTCAAAATCTCAGATTTGTAAGGTGATTAAAAGATAAATGAAAAACATACCATTGTTAGATACAATTGACAATACGATGGACGCTTCAATCTTTAAACCCATACCTTACCCTAAACCTGTACAAAGGAAAGCAAACAACAACATACCTTGATGTTGCTTTTGATTCCAATTTCCGATCTGCGGGCATGGTTTTAATCAATGATTTGTGCCTGATTTCAATGATGACTTCTTAATACAGAGGATTGCTAGAAACGGAAGGGCCATTGAAGCAAAAACGATTGGATTGCATAAATTGATGATCACATTTAATAGAGAAGGGCTGAATTGATCCATGAAATGGAAGGAAACACCGAAGAATCATTGAAACCTCATTGAATGGGGGGTAAATATTGACGCAGAGGATGAAAATTGGGGAAACTAGCCATGACTTTTCATATGGCGTCTTAAAAATTGTGGGGGAAATTACAATTCTATCCATGGGAAATTCTTTATATAGCATTATAGATTATAGATTAAAATGCACCATTAATCCTATAATATATTTATAAAGTATTTTTGAAGTAACCATGTTTTGGTAAAGTCTTTTTCTACCAATGTTTTTTAATAAAAAACACATTTAATATTGGATAATAACTCAATAATACCTACTAATAGGGTGATGGTCTATTGGCAAAGGCAATCCCTTTAAACTAGGGGTGTTCATCGAATATCGAATTTTTGAATTATTCGAATAATTTTTATTTTCTCTTGAATTCGAATCCGTTAAAACCTACCCAATTCAATTCAAATTCGTATTCGAATAAAGAAACCCAATTCCTATTCGATTAAAATTTAGAATTCGAATCGAATTCAAATAAATTCGATTTGATTCGGATTCTTTTAAAACATGTAAAAAAACCATCAAAATGAAACATAAATTTTAAAGCAGCTATAAAGCACGATATCACATTAAAAAGTTTCAAGTAAAGTATCATAATTCTAACATTCAAAACGAGGAGTCGGAAATAACCACTTCACATTACAAGTTAATATTTTTAGGATTAGAAATCCATTGATAGATTTGTTACTTAGGTTTTAATTATCAGCTATGTAGTGAGTTTGGTAATGGGTAATCTTAATACTTTGAATAAATTTTGAAAATAATTTATAGTATAGCCAATAAAAGTTATATGTGTATTATATAAAAAATAATAAATAAAAATGTATAATTTTATTCGAATTTTGAATCGAATACAATTTGAAATTATAAATTCGTATACGATTTACTTGACTCGAATTGAAACGAATTCGAATTCTTACAATCGAAACGAATTATTGATAACCGAATCGAATTTATCGAATTTCAAATTCGAAAAGAATTCTAAACACCCCTACTTTAAACACCTTGGGAGGAAGAGGTCTTAGATTCAAGTCCCACAAACGACATGAGTAAACAAATTTGACGTTCAAAAAAAATTAACTCAATAATAGCTGCATTAATTGAGTATCTTATGATAATGGTTAATAACTAAACAATTATAGCATTAATTGAGATGTTTTATACGTTTGGCCTTCAAAAAAAATTACGAATAGTTAAAAAAATTATCACATTTATTAAGACTATTTAGTTACTTTATAGAGTAAGAGTAACGTGTTGTAGAGTATCACTACAACAATAGGAGCCTATATTGACGACATTTGTCGTCGCTATGTCGTCGCTATAGGCTATTGCGACAACACTTCGTTGTAACCAGTTTCGCCGCCACTAAGTTGTGGCTAGAAGGTGAACTGGTCGTCGCTATAGTCTTCGTCGCTATAGGAGAGAATTTAGTGTTATGGTTTCACACTATCAATGTTATTTCACTGTATCCTTTCCACATTTTCCTCACATGATCACTCCCATATTATTACCACTGGTCGATCTCATTATCAACATGTTTATCATTACAATTATGTCCATTATCATTATCTTTATACCGCTTAATATATAATCACATTCACTTTAAAGATTGGAGTAAAATCAAAACAAGTTTCATAACTTTCCATTATTTACTCCGTCGTCAAACATATATAAAATTATTTCAAACTTTTCATACTCACTAAATGATATCCACACTTTAGGAGCATATCTCTTGTGTGACAAATAAAAATTATTTTATCCGATTCTTCTGTATAAATAAATCTTCTTTTCAAATAAGATTTGTTGAGAAGTAACTAAATGTTCGAGTCATATAAGATTTTTCGGTTTAACATGTTACAATCTTTTATACTAGAAAATGAGATTCAGTGAGTATGACAATTTGGGTGTCATATCTAAGCATATTTGAACTCTTTAAATAAGTAACAATAAACAATAACTTTAGTTTAGTTGTTCTATTTAAAACTATCTTTATGATAAATAATAACATATAGAATGTATACGATATAAATAAAGCTGAATCTTACAATATATGATATTATAACATTTTATGATATAAAAACGGTTATAATAAAACTTTATAAAATAATAATTTTTAAGCATCACTTGCAACCAAATACATGATGTTATAACACGTCATGAGTGTGTATAATTTTTGTTTATTTAAAGAGATGGGTAAATAAGTAATTTTATATGGATTTAACGGTGAAAATTAAAGGACATCCACATCAGGGATCATCCGAGTAACAAAAAGCAAACCACAGGGAGCACCGGTGTAATTTTCAAACGTTGAGAACTATAAGTGTTACTTTACAAAACCACATAGACTATCTGGGCATTTTACTCTTCTCAATAAAAATATTTTATATATAATTGAATTGTTTTTTCAAGTTTTCTTCTTGACCTTATTTTATCAAGTCAGCTTCGTTTGAAACTATTTTCTAAATTAATTTTTTTATTTGTTTAAAAAGGCCTTTTTTACATGCTTTCCAAACCAGAAACATTTTTATTTTTCACTGTTAATCTTTTCTATTATTTTCTATTTAGTTTCAACCCAATAGATTTTAACTTTCTTTTCACAGAGCATTTTGTAAGAGATTGCAACTTGTAAGAGATGGTAACTATAACCCTGGAGGTTTATTATATGTAATTAAAATGCACCATTAATCCTATAATATATATTTATAAGAGTTAAATGCCATTTTAGTCCATGTGGTTTGGGCCATTTGCCAGTTTAGTCCAAAGGTTTCATTTTTAACCTGTGGGTCCAAAAAGGTTTCACAGTTGCCATTTTAGTCCACTTGGTTAACTTCATCCATTTTTTCTGTTAACGAGAAGGCCAATTTGGTCATTTTGTATGTAATTCTGTTAACTAAAAGGGCAATTCAACCATATAAAATGACCGAATTGGCCTTCTCGTTAACATAAAAAATGGAAGAAGTTAACCCAGTGGACTAAAATGGCAACTGTGAAACCTTTTTGGACTCACAGGTTAAAAATGAAACCTTTGGACTAAACTGGCAAAATGGCTCAAACCACAGGGACTAAAATGGCATTTAACTCTATTTATAAAGTATTTTTAAGTAACAATGTTTTGGTAAAGTCTTTTTCTTCCAATGTTTTTTTAATAAAAAAACTCATTTAATATTGGATAATAACTCAATAATAGCTACTAATGGGTGATGGTCCATTGGCAAAGACAATGCCTTTACACTAAGGGTGTTCATCGAATCGAATATCGAATTTTTGAATTACTCGAATAATTTTTATTTTCTCTAGAATTCAAATTTGATTCGAATTCGTTAAAGCCTACCTGATTCGAATTCGTATTCGAATAAAAAAACCCAATTCCTATTCGATTAAAAATTAGAATTCGAATTCGGATAAATTCGATTTGATTCAGATTCTTTTAAAACATGTAAAAAAACCATCAAAATGAAACATAAATTTTAAAGCAGCTATAAAGCACGATATCATATTAAAAAATTTCAAATAAAGTACCATAAACATTCAAAACAAGAAGTCGGAAATAATCACTTCACATTACAAGTTAATATTTTTAGGATTAGAAATCTATAAATAGATTTGTTACTTAGGTTTTAACTATCAACCATGTAATGGGTTTGGTAATGGCTAATTTTAATACTTTGAATAAATTTTGGAAATAATTTATAGTATAGCCAATAAAAGTTACATGTGTATTATATAAAAAATAAAAAATAAAAATGTATAATTTTTATTCGAATTTCGAATTGAATACAATTTGAAATTATAAATTCGTATTCGATTTACTTGACTCGAATTCGAATTCTTACAATCGAAACGAATTCTTGATAATCGAATCGAATTTAATCGAATTTAGAATTCGAAACGAATTCTGAACACCTCTACTTTAAACACCTTGGGAGGGGGAGGTCTTAGGTTCAAGTCCCACAGACGACATCAGAAAAGGAATATAAACATTAACTCGGTCATGTGTCCGTGTTGCGACGAATTCGAGGAATCGATGGAGCATTTGTTCACTGCTTACTCGGTGGCTTTCCAGGTGTGGTCGGGTTTCAGCATATGGTGCAACATAATACCGCTTTCCTTTTTGAGTTCAAAGATATCTTAGATATCCACAAGTACATTAAAAATGGCAAGAAGGCAGAAAAGATCATTTATGGGTTGGCTATTATCTCATGCTGGTGCATATGGAAAGAAAGGAATGAGGTGGTCTTTAACCAGAAAAAGTGTAGTCCGCATGATATCATAGTGGAGATAAAATCTAGAGGGTATGCTTGGGTTAAAAATAGATATCCTTGTAATTATCTCAAATGGGCGGAGTGGTATAAATACCCATTGTATATGTTGTAATTTTTTGCCTTTTGCCCGTTTAGGTCGGGGGTTTGTATGCTTGTTTAGCCTTTTGTCCGTTTGGGTCGGAGGTGTGTTTTAATGAAGTTTATTTTTCAAAAAAAAAGTAAAAAAATTATCACATTTATTGAGACTATTTAGTTACTTTATAGAGTAACGTGAGGTGTAAATAACAACACCCTTATAGCCGATTTTCACTTGAATCAAAACATTACACAATATACTTATGGGTAAAATGATTTGTATACCTTTGTTTGCCTTCGATATATCAAAGTTAATCGATAATCGCTTCTTAAAACAACAATATCGAGGAGATAATGATACCCACGCATCTCTGTAACCTTTAGGACGGGCCATCCAATTCTCAAAAAGCTTCTTAATCATCTTCTTAAGTCGATCCTCAACATGTAATCCTACTTGATCAGCTAACCAATCTACGTATTCAAACTGTCATCAAAAGAATCAATGTTGAAGTTAGAAGACATAGTTTGCTTGACCATTAAAGTCAAGTGGAACGAAACACTCATTTGTCACGCCCAAATTTTCACATCTGAAAATAACAAAAAATGACATACAAATTTTAACAAAAATTGGGCATAACCCGTTCGTACAATAAACAATTTCCCTGCTTTTAACAAACATTAATCAAATGAACTTCTACAACATTTTTTTCAAAAGAAATAAAAGTTGTAACCATACAAGACTTAACACAAGGGTTATGTCCGAACTACCCAAAAGGTTTTAAAAATCCAAACTACTTACGAACATCCTAAAACATAAGTTTTACATTTACATTACAAAAATTATTTTGACTCAGAACAAAAGATAACTTGAACCGGAAGCGCAAAGGGCGATTTAGTGTGTGTTCGATCCGAGCTCGCCGTCGTCAAATATGGGATTTACCTAACATGCATAACACCAAACATTCATTAGTTCGATTCGCTAAAACCAAATTTAGGCTTTTATTTTCTTATCAAGGTTTAACCCTTTAATCAATTCCATCACTTGTTAACATTAACGTTGTATTCATCATTTCCTTGCAAGCGCATATTCTCTTTACATCCATTCATCCTTATGTATCGAAATCATTCAATGCATAGACCATTCAACCCATCCGAAATGGGTTAATTCTTACCATACATTACTAACTTACATTTCTCATTTTGACACGTTATTGACGAGTCCTTACTTTAACTAATTTGATATCATACAATTCAACATTTCCGACCCGTTTAAAACGGATCATTACACATCCGTCACTACATCATTACTTAAACATTTCTCACGATTTTACATGTCGAATTCATTCGTGATCAATAATGCGAATTTACACTAAAACTTAAATACCAAAATTTACCATTTATACATCTACATATAAGGTAAATAAGTTCATATGAACTTACCTTTACTTTGCGACACTTGCGATCCGGATTGGCTCGTACCTTCTGTAGGAACCGTTCGCGTAATTTAAATAAAATAAACAAATTTTATTAATGATTACAATACAAAGAAAGCTGGAAAAACAATACTATTACAACTAAAATAAAACAAATACAAGAATGGAGTAAAAGAAGAAAAATCTATGACTGAGGCACGTGTTCAACACGCTTCCCTTAAAACAAATTCCGAGTCTCCCAAGAGTACTCGTTTTGTTTCCCAGGGTACAACAGCCGGAGCAGTAGTACTGCCGGAATTCGCCTACAACCCGAAGGTTACCTTGAAGCTGCAAGAGAAAGATCAGAGAATTGTAGAGAGAAAGTAGCGTATGCTGTTGTGTAGCTGGTGTTTTTTACAGCAAGGTATGGAGCTGTATATATACAGCTCCCGGTTTGAAACAACCAAAAACGAATTAAATGAGAGGTTTAAATTGCATTAAACGTCTTCAATGCAAGTTAATACGTCATTTAATTCTCAGTCAAAGCCTGTTAACTCGTCAGTTACGAAGCTGGACTGAAACTGCTCAGTCATTCAATGCTGGAAGCTTCTGCGCGCGCGCGCAAGTCACACTGGTGTGCGCGCGTCCAGGTCTGCACACCCATACGCGGTGCGTCCTCTTGGCTCACTGCCATGCGCGTGTGCGCCAGGTCCATGCGCACCTGCGCGTGTGACACGTCACCTGTGAGCCTCTACGAGCACGCCACACAGTCACGCCGTATTGGCTCACTCTGGTGCGCCGCGCACGACACAGCAGGACCCATGCACCATGCGCAACCGCGCGCCTTCGTGCCACATGTACTCGCGCGCGGACTGCCACGTCACGCGCTTCGAACCTGCACTCCACTTGGTCCCTGCAGCCTATGAGATCCACCACGCGCACGTGGTCAAAAATACAAAGGCGGCTCTCAAGCGGCTCGCGGTGATGCGAGTGTGCAAAATGCGCCATCAAAGCGCCACATTGCGCCTCATCGCCCACGACACGCGCGCGCGCGAGCGAGCGTGTGCGAGTGCGAGTGCGAGTTAGGGTGCTCCGCACCCTTCGCGGGTACGCTAGTGAGTGCTCCCATGAAACAATAAGGATGGAGAGTTCCCACTTAAATACCCCTTTAAGTTCCATCTCTCATCCGATGTGGGACAAGGTGCTACTTTCCCTTTTGTTTCAGCATTGAATGTTCCAAACACCCAACTTTGAGCATCGATATCTCATTCATCTTAGCTCCGTTTTGGACGTGGTTTAGTTCGTTGCGAAGCTCTTCCAACATAGAACACAAACCCACATTTAAATATATAAAACCCGCTCATTTTATTATATTTATTTCTAGTCCAAAATAGGAAAAAACATTTTCCTATATTTGTGAAAAATGCTATTTTCACCTATTTTTCCAACAACCCCCCACATGAAAAATGTTATTTTCATCAAATTTCCAACAATCCCCCACATGTATGGAAATGAATCTTTTCCTTACACTTTTCAACGATAAACTTCGACAGTTGAGTATTGCAAGATAGGTAGGTTTTAACCTTTGAACCTTCTTTTGTGAAACATACTTAGCTTACTAGCGGTTTGTAGACGCGATGTCCTTGAACATACCCCCATTTGTGTAAACGACAATACACTTCACACAATACTCTCCCTGGTTTGGCCAACTCCTCATTGTCGTGTCCTATTATGGTCCTGGAACACTAGCCTGGTTCTGCGAGAGCTCTAGGATTTGCGCACCCCACAAATCCATTCGAAGCGACCCTACTTCTCTCTAACATAGGTGATTCCTCTGAATCATTAAAAGCATCATGGTTATTTGATTTCCCGAAATCGTTAACCTTAATATGCTTAGCCTCACTTCAATGTCACTGATTGGAATGGACTAGGAAGTATATATAACTCCCTTTTATTTATTTTGAGGTACTCCCCCACAGTGACTCCGTTTTGGTAATATGATTAAGTTGTCCTATTGAACTTAGATCTTGGGATCTCCAGTCAGCTAAGTTAGGTTTCCCTCATATTCCCATTTACCACGGGCTTTAGTCCCATTCCTCTTGATGACGTTTCTACTAACTCTCTGCTTAAGCCTTTTGTTAACGGGTCCGCAATGTTATCCGTTGATCTCCCATAATCAATTGTGATAACCGCCGTTGAGAGTAGTTGTCGTATCGTGTTATGTCTACGTCGCATATGCCTTGATCTGCCATTGTACATCAAGCTTTGAGCTCTACCAATCGCTGATTGGCTATCACAATGTACACATATGGCTGGCAAAGGCTTTGGCCATCTTGGAATATCTTCCACGAATTGACGTAGCCATTCCGCCTCCTCGCCTGACTTATCCAAGGCGATAAATTCGGATTCCATTGTGGATCTTGCTATCACCGTTTGCTTAGAAGACTTCCAAGCAATAGCAGCTCCTCCAAGTGTAAACACGTAACCACTTGTTGATTTGGAATCTTTATTATCCGATATCCAGTTTGCATCAGTGTATCCTTCGATCACTGCTGGTTGTCGGGTATAATGCAGTCCATAATCTCTTGTGTATCTTATGTATTTAAGCACCCTCGTGATAGCTTTCCAATGATCCGCGCACGGATTGCTGGTGTATCTACTTAGCCTACTCACCGCGTAAGCCAAGTCGGGTCTAGTACATGTCATTACATACATTAGACTGCCAATAATTCTTGAATACTCTAACTGAGCAACTCCATCTCCTTTATTCTTTTTGAGATGTTGGGAGGTATCAACTGGAGTTCGAGCTACACTCGTATCTCCCGAGTTGAATTTTTCAAGAATTTTATCCACATAGTGAGATTGACTTAACACAAGACCTTCTTGGGTTCTTATGATCTTTACTCCAAGAATCACATCCGCTAAACCCATGTCTTTCATGTCAAATCTCGCTTTTAACATGCTTTTAGTAGCTTTGATAATTTTATCATTACTCCCAATGATAAGCATATCGTCTACATAAAGGCATAAAATCACATAACCTTCATTTGTGTCTTTGAAATAAACACATTTGTCGCACTCATTTATTTTGAAACCATTGTCAATCATGACATGATCAAACTTTTGGTGCCATTGTTTTGCTGCTTGCTTCAAGCCATACAAAGACTTGACGAGTTTACATACTTTACCCTCCTGACCTGGGGCAGAGAAACCTTCAGGTTGCTCCATGTAAATCTCTTCTTCTAAATCGCCATTTAGAAATGCGGTTTTAACATCCATTTGGTGAACTTCCAAATTTCTTAAAGCCGCTATAGCAAGAACCAATCTAATCGAGGTTATGCGCGTCACAGGCGAGTAGGTATCAAAGTAATCTAGACCTTCCTTTTGTCTAAATCCTTTAATCACCAACCTAGCCTTGTATTTATCAATACTTCCATCAGTTTTCATCTTCCTTTTGAATATCCAACGATATCCAAGTGGTTTGCAACCAGGTGGAAGATCTACTAACTCCCAAGTATGATTTTGCAATATAGAATCAATTTCATTCCTTATTGCTTCTTTCCATTGAGGTCCTTCTGAAGAAGAAACCGCTTCGCGATATGTATTGGGCTCGCCCTCAACCATATAGCTAACGAAGTCTGGACCGAAAGATTTTTCAACCCTTGGCCTTTTGCTTCGCCTACGGTCACTTTCTTCAACCTCAGGTTGTTCATGTGTCTTATCATGAACTACCTCATCAACTCGTCTAGATGAGCTTTCACCTACTTCAAAATTAGGTGTTGATGACGTTGCATGTGTTTGTCTTCTCAAAGGAAACACATTTTCAAAGTAAGACACAACGTTAGGATTCACCTCCATGATAGTGTTTACGTGTACATCAGGATTCTTGGACTCATGTACAAGAAAGCGATGTGCACTACTTTGATGCGCATACCCAATAAATATGCAATCAACAGTTTTGGGTCCTATCCTAAGAGCCTTAGGAGGTGGTACAATCACCTTTGCTAGGCACCCCCACACTTTCAAGTATTTGTATGAAGGCTTCTTCCTTTTTCCATAACTCATATGGAGTTTCGTCTCTCTTTTTGAGTGGTATCTTGTTCAAAAGATAATTAGCCGAGAGAATGGCTTCCCCCCACATTTCCTGGCTCACCCCAGAACTTATCAACATGGCGTTCATCATTTCTTTCAATGTGCGGTTCTTTCGTTCCGCCACGCCATTTGATTGTGGAGAATAAGGAGGTGTACACTCATGTACAATGCCACTGTTTGAGCATAAATCGGCAAAAGGTGCAACATATTCGCCTCCTCGGTCGCTTCGCAAAGCTTTTATCTTCTTTTGAAGTTGATTCTCAACTTCATTCTTATACAAGATAAATTTACTTATTGCTTCATCTTTACTTTTTAGTAAATATACATAGCAATATTTAGTACTATCGTCAATAAACGTGATGAAGTACTTATTTCCACCTCTTGTGGGTACCGCTTTTAAATCACAAATATCGGTGTGAATTAAGTCAAGGGGTTCGGTTATTCGTTCAACCGATTTCGATGATGATCTTGTAAGTTTGGATTCAAAGCAAGTTTCACACTTATAGTGTGAATCAATATGGAATGTTGGTATACAATTTAAATTGATTAAACGGCGTATAGAATTAAAATTTGCGTGACCTAATCTACCATGCCATTTATTCGATTCAGAAAACTCAAGCATATAAGTAGAAGTAGTAGCAATTTTATTCATGTTCTTCTTGACTGCCATTACATTCAATTTAAACATACCATTTTGGGCATAGCCCTTGCCTACATACATTCCTCGTTTAGTAAGTACAAATTGATCGCTCTCAAAAACTAAACGAAATCCAAACTTATTAAGCAACCATCCCGAGACTAGGCTCTTGCGCAAGTCTGGAACATATAAGACGTTGCTTAAAGTGAGCTCCTTCCCTGAAGTCCACTTCAAAATCACCGTTCCTTCACCCTTGATGTCCGCGGTGGCTGCATTTCCCATGTACAGCTTCTCATCTCCCGCAAGCTCCTTGAAGGTGGTAAAGAGGCTCCTGTCTGGGCACACATGACGGGTCGCTCCCGTATCAATCCACCACCCTTTTGGAGTGTTGGTCACAGCATTGACCTCATCCAACATTGCGGTTTTGTCGGAAATCATTGCCACCAAAGGCATTCCGTCTTCATCCACCATGTGCGCACGCTCACGCTTTGGTTTCTTGCATTGGTTAGCCCGATGCCCCGGCTCGTCACAGTTGTAACAAGTCCCTTGGAACGTTTGAGGTTTCTTTTTCACAACCCCTTTCTTCGGTCCAAATTTGCTAGCCTTTGCTTTCTCCTTGTCCTTTTTCCCCTTACCCTTCGCGCCCTTAGAGGATTGCCCATGCTCAACCACGTTTGCGCTAGCAGAAGTTTGCGCCTGGTTGCCTTTTAGAGCAATTCTATTGCCCTCTTCAATCCGAAGACGAACAATAAGGTCCTCTAAAGTCATCTCCTTTCATTTGTGTTTAAGATAATTCTTAAAATCCACCCAACCAGGAGGTAACTTTCCAATCATCGCTGCCACTTGGAATGTCTCGCTAAGTACCATTCCCTCAGCATGGATGTCATGTAGTATAATTTGCAACTCTTGGACTTGGTTCATAACAGTCTTGTTATCAACCATTTTGAAGTCCAAGAAGCGAGCGACAACAAATTTCTTTGTTCCCGCATCCTCCGTTTTGTACTTTTTCTCCAAAGACTCCCATAATTCTTTGGAAGTCTTGATATTATAGTACACATTATACAAAGCATCCGAGAGACCGTTGAGTACATAGCCTCGACATATGAAATCCGAGTGCTTCCACGCCTCTACCGTGCTCAGAGCCTGAGCGTTGGTCTCCCCTTCCGCAGGTTGGGGAGCGGTTTCAGTTAAGAACCTCGCAAGGTTCATGGTGGTCAGGTAGAAGAACATCTTCTGCTGCCACCTTTTGAAGTGTAGACCCGAGAACTTCTCGGGTCGTTCAGCGTGATTAGCCACTGTGGACGCTCCCACAGTGGTGGCGTTAAAGGGGGTTCCCGTCACAACATTGGTGGTGTTGTTAACGTTGACATTTTCGTTCGACATGCTGAAAAAATTAAAATTTAAGGTTTTAGTCAAAAAATCTGTTTTACGCAAAAAACAGAAGTAAACTAATAAATTTTAATTTTACCACAATTTACTGTTTCGGCTTCTAAGTCCAACTTTGAAGACCAAAAACAGAAAATTTATAATTTTTAGAACTTACTGATTGGCTTCTAAGTCCAACTTTGAAAACCAAGTCAGAAAGTTTTAGCAAATTTTAGGACAATCTGAAAGTAACCACAAAAGTTTTCAACCAAAGTCGCTCCTTTGAAGATGAAAACTAAAAAAAATCTGTTTTTAAAACACAAACTGAGTGAAAACAAAACTGGTTTGAATCACAAACAGAATGGTTTTGATTACACGAACGGTTTTAAAAATTTGTTTTAAGATTGTAGGAACCGTTCGCGTAATTTAAATAAAATAAACATACTTTATTAATGATTACAATACAAAGAAAGATGGAAAAACAATACTATTACAACTGAAATAAAACAAATACAAGAATGGAGTAGAAGAAGAAAAATCTATGACTGAGGCACGTGTTCAACACGCTTCCCTTAAAACAAATTCCGAGTCTCCCAAGAGTACTCGTTTTGTTTCCCAGGGTACAACAGCCGGAGCAGTAGTACTGCCGGAATTCGCCTACAACCCGAAGGTTACCTTGAAGCTGCAAGAGAAAGATCAGAGAATTGTAGAGAGAAAGTAGCGTATGCTGTTGTGTAGCTGGTGTTTTTTACAGCAAGGTATGGAGCTGTATATATACAGCTCCCGGTTTGAAACAGCCAAAAACGAATTAAATGAGAGGTTTAAATTGCATTAAATGTCTTCAATGCAAGTTAATACGTCATTTAATTCTCAGTCAAAGCCTGTTAACTCGTCAGTTACGAAGCTGGACTGAAACTGCTCAGTCATTCAATGCTGGAAGCTTCTGCGCGCGCGCGTAAGTCACACTGGTGCGCGCGCGTCCAGGTCTGCACGCCCATGTGCGGTGTGTCCTCTTGGCTCACTGCCATGCGCGTGTGCCACGTCACCTGTGAGCCTCTACGAGCACGCCACACAGTCGCGCCGTATTAGTTCGATTCGCTAAAACCAAATTTAGGCTTTTATTTTCTTATCAAGGTTTAACCCTTTAATCAATTCCATCACTTGTTAACATTAACGTTGTATTCATCATTTCCTTGCAAGCGCATATTCTCTTTACATCCATTCATCCTTATGTATCGAAATCATTCAATGCATAGACCATTCAACCCATCCGAAATGGGTTAATTCTTACCATACATTACTAACTTACATTTCTCATTTTGACACGTTATTGACGAGTCCTTACTTTAACTAATTTGATATCATACAATTCAACATTTCCGACCCGTTTAAAACAGATCATTACACATCCATCACTACATCATTACTTAAACATTTCTCACGATTTTACATGTCGAATTCATTCGTGATCAATAATGCGAATTTACACTAAAACTTAAATACCAAAATTTACCATTTATACATCTACATATAAGGTAAATAAGTTCATATGAACTTACCTTTACTTTGCGACACTTGCGATCCGGATTGGCTCGTACCTTCTGTAGGAACCGTTCGCGTAATTTAAATAAAATAAACAAATTTTATTAATGATTACAATACAAAGAAAGCTGGAAAAACAATACTATTACAACTGAAATAAAACAAATACAAGAATGGAGTAAAAGAAGAAAAATCTATGACTGAGGCACGTGTTCAACACGCTTCCCTTAAAATAAATTTCGAGTCTCCCAAGAGTACTCGTTTTGTTTCCCAGGGTACAACAGCCGGAGCAGTAGTACTGCCGGAATTCGCCTACAACCCGAAGGTTACCTTGAAGCTGCAAGAGAAAGATCAGAGAATTGTAGAGAGAAAGTAGCGTATGCTGTTGTGTAGCTGGTGTTTTTTACTGCAAGCTATGGAGCTGTATATATACAGCTCCCGGTTTGAAACAGCCAAAAACGAATTAAATGAGAGGTTTAAATTGCATTAAACGTCTTCAATGCAAGTTAATACGTCATTTAATTCTCAGTCAAAGCCTGTTAACTCGTCAGTTACGAAGCTGGACTGAAACTGCTCAGTCATTCAATGCTGGAAGCTTCTGCGCGCGCGCGCAAGTCACACTGGTGTGCGCGCGTCCAGGTCTGCACACCCATACGCGGTGCGTCCTCTTGGCTCACTGCCATGCGCGTGTGCGCCAGGTCCATGCGCACCTGCGCGTGTGCCACGTCACCTGTGAGCCTCTACGAGCACGCCACACAGTCACGCCGTATTGGCTCACTCTGGTGCGCCGCGCACGACACAGCAGGACCCATGCACCATGCGCAACCGCGCGCCTTCGTGCCACATGTACTCGCGCGCGGACTGCCACGTCACGCGCTTCGAACCTGCACTCCACTTGGTCCCTGCAACCTATGAGATCCACCACGCGCACGTGGTCAAAAATACAAAGGCGGCTCTCAAGCGGCTCGCGGTGATGCGAGTGTGCAAAATGCGCCATCAAAGCGCCACATTGCGCCTCATCGCCCACGACACGCGCGCGCGCGAGCGAGCGTGTGCGAGTGCGAGTGCGAGTTAGGGTGCTCCGCACCCTTCGCGGGTACGCTAGTGAGTGCTCCCATGAAACAATAAGGATGGAGAGTTCCCACTTAAATACCCCTTTAAGTTCCATCTCTCATCCGATGTGGGACAAGGTGCTACTTTCCCTTTTGTTTCAGCATTGAATGTTCCAAACACCCAACTTTGAGCATCGATATCTCATTCATCTTAGCTCCGTTTTGGACGTGGTTTAGTTCGTTGCGAAGCTCTTCCAACATAGAACACAAACCCACATTTAAATATATAAAACCCGCTCATTTTATTATATTTATTTCTAGTCCAAAATAGGAAAAAACATTTTCCTATATTTGTGAAAAATGCTATTTTCACCTATTTTTCCAACAACCCCCCACATGAAAAATGTTATTTTCATCAAATTTCCAACAATCCCCCACATGTATGGAAATGAATCTTTTCCTTACACTTTTCAACGATAAACTTCGACAGTTGAGTATTGCAAGATAGGTAGGTTTTAACCTTTGAACCTTCTTTTGTGAAACATACTTAGCTTACTAGCGGTTTGTAGACGCGATGTCCTTGAACATACCCCCATTTGTGTAAACGACAATACACTTCACACAATACTCTCCCTGGTTTGGCCCATACGCGGTGCGTCCTCTTGGCTCACTGCACTCCACTTGGTCCTTGCAGCCTATGAGATCCACCACGCGCACGTGGTCAAAAATACAAAGGCGGCTCGCGGTGATGCGAGTGTGCGAAGTGCAAAGTGCGCCATCAAAGCGCCACATTGCGCCTCATCGCCAACGCCACGCGCGCGCGCGCGAGCGATCGAGCGTGTGCGAGTGCGAGTGCGAGTTAGGGTGATCCGCACCCTTCGCGAGTACACTAGTGAGTGTTCCCATGAAACAATAAGGATGGAGAGTTCCCACTTAAATACCCCTTTAAGTTCCATCTCTCATCCGATGTGGGACAAGGTGCTACTTTCCCTTTTGTTTCAGCATTGAATGTTCCAAACACCCAACTTTGAGCATCGATATCTCATTCATCTTAGCTCCGTTTTGGACGTGGTTTAGTTCGTTGCGAAGCTCTTCTAACATAGAACACAAACCCATAAATAAATATATAAAACCCTCTCATTTTATTATATTAATTTCTAGTCCAAAATAGGAAAAAACATTTTCCTATATTTGTGAAAAATGTTATTTTCACCTATTTTTCCAACACCTTCTTCCTTCACTCCTACAAGTTACATATTCAACATTCTTTTAATCTCACGCTTTTTATTTCATATTTACATTTACCTCGTGAGTTACCAACTCATCATTTCACCAATCCCATTCATTTTTCATCATATGCATTTGAAATTACATAATAGACAATACTCAAGCATTTCATCAAACACATGGCGTGCATAACATTAATAAAGCATAATGTACAAGTATCATATGCACATCTTCACTAGTTCATATCAAGATCATCTAATTCATCAAATTTTCTTACAACATTCATTCATAATCAAATTTCATCCAACAAATATTCATAGTAAGTAACTTCCTACATGATTATGACACCAATTTGCACATAATTCATCTCTACACTACACAATGGCTCTAGCTTAAGTGGGTTTCCACTTTTAATCATCATTTCATCCAAATTTCAAGCATAAATCACGTTCTATGGTAAGATCCTAACTCAAAATTACCACAATCTTCATATAAACTCATGATTGGGTCAAACCCACTTCCTACAAATCACCAAATCAGAAATTTCGACTTACCACTTGAAAGGAAAGCTTAGATTATCTCAATTCAGGCTCATACACAAGTAAATTCTTGATTATCTTCTTCAATTTTATGGATTACAGGAATTAGGGTAAAAGGGTTTTTCTTCCCCTCTGTCTCTCGATCGCACACACCCCCCACCTCCTGATCCCTTTTTTTTTTTTAAGTGTTTATTTCATAATTTTTCACATTCATCCCCTTTCTTTTAAAACATGCTATATTCTTTCTTTTCTTATTAACTAGGTTACCTTTCCTTTGGTTAACATAGTTACATACATATATTTTAACTTACTATCACTTTCTTACGGTACCGTTTAATAGTTACTGTTTTCTGTTATTTAGCATCACAAATATAATATTATTTTATAACATACGAAATTTGGGGTGTTACACATTATTGTGGTACGAAAAACAACTAAGGCGAAAACCTGAAAACTTAGTGAATGAGTGCAGCGCTTCGGGATTCCAGTTTCATCCATTTCTTGATAAAATTTGTAAACATCGGCCAAAATCTCGTCTTTTGAGGGCAACAATATCTTCTTGGACAAGGCCTGTGCTACCCACTTTGCTTGCAACTCAACCAATCGAAAGATAACGCCATTATCTTCACAACATTAATAGTTAGAACAACAAATAACATAATATGACAGTAAAATAAATGGGGAAAAAAGAGTCTAGTGAATGACATACTAAAGGTTAATCCAACAAACGCGAGTCCAGGAGCGAGTTGCGGAAGGAAAACATGTTTGTGTAGTGGTCCAACACAATTATCATCAACATGTAACATGTAATTTGTTCATAGAAAGGGCAAATGGAACTTGTAACTAACAAACACCAAATAGAAATAATAGTTTAAACTTATACCTAACGACTACCAAATCAAAACCAGAGTTTACATATATTCCTTTTTTTCGAAAAAAATAGAAACTAAAACATGGGTTTTTTTGGAAGGGAAGGGATAAAAGGGTTAATTATATTTTGCTTTTTATTTTTTTCTCGAAGAGTAGTTTGTTACAAAAACTCTTGATGACTAATGAAATCGCTATTTGAGTTACCTTGATAACGACTTCAACTGCTATAAGATAATATGTCCCATCCTTGTCTGGTGTCTTTTGCAGTGGTTGCGATTTCTCGAGATATGTCAACTGCGCTAGCCCCACTCCCGATCACTACCACTATCTGGTCCCAAAACGGGCTGTGAAGGGGTCGACTTGTTTTTAGTGTGGTTCACTTAAACAAAAAACATTGTTATATCTAACGCTTTTAATAAAAATGAATTAACGCCGAGTACTATATAAGTACAAACGGTATGCCGATCAAAATTATGAATATTGTTCAAAATAAACTTGTATACATTGAAAATAAACTTTGTTCGACATTATAACTATTCTAATCTATTTGATATGTTTCCTTTATATATTATGTGATAAATAAAATAAAGAGTTAAATGTCATTTTAGTCCCTGTGGGTTGGGTCATTTTGCCAGTTTAGTCCAAAGGTTTCATTTTTCGCCTGTGGGTCCAAAAAGGTTTCACTGTTGCCATTTTAGTCCACTGGGTTAGCTTTATCCATTTTTTTTGTTAACGATAAGGGCAATTCGGTCATTTTATATGTAATTTTGTTAACTAAAAAGGAAATTAGGCCATATAAAATGACCGAATTGTCATTCTCGTTAACAGAAAAAAATGGATGAAGTTAACCTAGTGGACTAAAATGGCAACGGTGAAACCTTTTTGGACCCATAAGCGAAAAATGAAACATTTGGACTAAACTGACAAAATGACCCAAACCATAGGGACTAAAATGGCATCTAACTCAAATAAAAACAAAAGCACGGTAAAGATACGAACTTGATCGCGGTATGGTTCAGGAATACGATAATTGTGACTATGTAGTTGTTTGCGTGACCATTTCTCGATACCTGCCTTGATTTAGGAATAATAAATAAAATATACATAAGTGAAAAATAGACGTGTTAGTTTACTTGAAAAGAAAACTTACTAAGAGCTTCAATCGAGCCACAATTATATGAGCTCAATAAAAACATAGTTAACTTAAACTCTTCAATAAACAAGCTAACAAATTCAATAATATAACATATTAAAATCATGAATTGATAACCAAGTCTAGTCACTAATACCTTTTTTAAACTACAAAAGTCACTAAAAGTTTCATTATTGTTTCTGTGCAATTTTTTTATGTACTAAAACTATTTAAAAGTAAGTGACTAAGATGAAATATATATATATATATATATATATATATATATATATATATATATATATATATATAGGATAATTACAATGATTCTTAAATTAAACAGAACTATAAAACCAGCTGAATAGTGAATTTTTCACTGTTACCTATCACTAAGGTCCCCTATAGTGGGGCGCCCTGTAGTGTGGCGCCCTGTAGTCGGGTGTTTTGTGGCTGGAATTTTGGCCTATAGCGCCCAGTGGTGCCTTGCACACCACGACAGTGGGCTTTATGAGGCAAAAAAAATTGTGCAGCGCTATACATTTCGCGGCGTTATGTGGATTTGATTTTCAAAAGATGACCGTTACAAACAATCAAATCTAAAAAAAAAATTAAAATTCAATTAATATTCAGTATTACCTATAAATATAAACCCCTTCTCCCATATTTTTATAAACTCACACACCCTCAAACCCTCTTTCTCTCTAGCTTTTTTTTTTTAAATCCACAAATTTTATACAATGCATCCCTTAAACGTGGTTTTATTCCTCCCCGTTCGAGTGCGGACCCGAACCAAAGTGATAATCCTACCCACCCCATGTCTCCGGTTCCCACTCGACCCACCCCTTTCGGATCCGGTTTTGTCAATTACGATCAACAAAATACCGGGTTCATGAACCTTTTAAACCAACCGCTCTCATGGGACCCGAATCTCCACGGGTGGAACCCAAATCAAAACACCGACGGAATGGGGTCATCTCAAGCGTTCGGGTCAACTCAGGCTTTTGGCTCCCCACTACACGAACCTGAGGTTGTTCCGGAAACACAACCCAAAGTAGCAGAGACGCAAAAGGAAAAAGGAAAACGGACACATAAAGAAAGCGGAAACTGTCACACCCCAACCGATGGCGGAATCATCGGGGCGCGGCGCTAGGTGAATCAGATTGCTCAAGAGAATCCATAACAACTGAATTGCGACAGTATTGAATACGTTCCTTATCCCATACTAATAAACAATACATTCACATAAGTTATCACAGATTTCTTGTCCTCTCGAACAATACAAATCCGACAACATAGATTTTTGGTGAGTTTCTAGACTTCCTAGCTTGATTTGATGTAGACTTCGACTAAATCTGTAACATACGTTAAAACAACGTCAATACAAAAGTATTGGCGAGTATACAAGTTTTGATAGTGTAGCGTAAAATAGTTAAAAAGTGTTGCGAATTACCAAATACATAACGAGATACCTCAACATATATGCATACCAGACAGATACTACCAGCTAAGTCACTCGAGCTGCGATTGTGATTGCTATTCATCCAAACTAGACCCCGTCGGGTGCTATAGTACTATACTAGTTAAGGCAGGACCTCGCGAGTATAAGTCCTAACACATATGTAACTAGCACCACGTGTAAATATGCATAACAGTTATTCGCAAGTGAAAACAGTTTGATTGATTAATTCGTTTTGATAAGTTCGATTTAATAGAAACGTATGTTACACCCAAAATGCGATAAAAATGGGTTCGAGTATACTCACCGCGATGATGGATTGAAGGGAGCGCGTCTGAGATTAGCCTGATTACACTGCGATAGCGTAAGCGATGAACAGTGCGATAAGCGGTGAGAGGTGACCAAGTGTCGAGTGGCAACCCGATCGGATGGCAATCCGATCTGTTGGCCAGTTGATCGGATGACAATCCGATCGGATGGTCATCCGATCGGGTGACCATTCGATTGGGTTGTCATCTCATTTGGTAAGGATGTGTTTGCGTATGATGGTTTGTCCTTTGAAGTTTTCGTTGTAGCATTTTGGAAACAGAGAAGTATCTCTACCTTTCAGGTCGGTCGATCGAACGGTCGGTCGATCGGGTGGCTGTTCGATTGGACGTTGATCCGATCAGCGAGACACTTTGGTTGATAACTTCATAGCAGACTGGTCACTCGATCGGGCGGCAATCCGATCGGGTGACAATCCGTTGGAACTGCTGTGCGAAGAAGATTTGTAAAATTGTTTAAGTGCAATCCGATCGGATTGCGGGTCGATCGGGTGGCAGTCCGATCGGACGGCAATCCGTCCCGCAACTGGATCGTTTCACAACTTTGTTTATTTAGTTAAGCTTCTGCGATTTGATCGAGACGGTATGACTACGAGCTAAACAATGGAACTCCACCAAGTCCAAGTCATCGGATCGGATGGGAATCACCCCGTCCGATCAGTTAACTGTTCTCGATGGTCGTTCGTGTTCAACACGCTAAGTCGGCCATCTCATTGATAGGAACCAGTTCTCGAACCGACACCTCACTAGAGAAAGAGCAGAAGGTCTGTACGAGCTCTGTTTCTACCAGTTTTTGAGTAAAAAGTTAAGAAAGTTTGAAGAAAAGCTTAGAAAACTTAAATTTCGGCTTAGATCTAGGTGAGATTAGTGTTTATTCTCCGTGGAATCCATCAGATCTGGACTGTTCTTGGCGAGATGAGGTCACACTTCAATGTTCCTAAGAACTCCATGATGTCATCACCTTAGAACGGCTCAAATCCGAAGATTTACCAGTGAAAAAGTGAGATTTAATGATGAAAAAGATGAAGGAGTGCGTGTAGATCATAGAAGTACAAGATTTAGGGTGGAAACTTACAAGAATTGCGAGAAATCGAGTGAAAATGGCGAGAAGGCGTCTGGTCGAGCGAGAGCAGTCACATCAACTGTTGTTGATGTGACAAGTGGGGTATTTATAGGCAAGAGGAGGAGAAAGGCGGTGCAGTGAATCGGATCGGACGGCTGTCTGATCAAGTGGCGCCTCGATATGGTTGCACCTCGATAGGGTGGCACCTCGATCGGGTGGCCATTCGATCGAGCGGTCAGTCGATCGGTGGCATCCGACGAGTTGTATTTCGGCGTTTCGTTTCGATCGTTAAGCGCTGCGATAGTTTGGTTACACATCTTTATCCACATTTTCATATATTTATTATAATTAGTCACATTGGGTCGTATATACATATCCATATTTCAAATCCAGCGCTAATCGAGTTACGCGTGCCTGCGAGTGCGTTTTTGAGTATTGAGTTGCACTGCGGCACATCACGGCTATCAAGGAGGGTAGAATTGGCCCTCACTTGATATCTTCGTGGTTGTCAGCAAGTACAATGTGATGTGATAGCGATAAAGTATGCGTAATATGCGAAAATACTGCGAAATAGCAATGTATGCGATATAGCTACATTATGTTCCGAATCTCTGGTGCTAGGCGTAACGAGTATAACGAGCAGTAACAACGCACGAACGTGCGGGTTGTTACAGTCTCCCCTGCTTTAGGAAATTTCGTCCCGAAATTAATCCACAAGAAGGGCCGCGAGAGTTTATGCGAGCAAGTAAGCGATAAAGCGACAAGATAGCGAGCGATCGATTGAGTATACACGTGCGAGGGCATTGCGAAGACCAAGCGAGAGCGACGAGAAATGCGATTCGTATAATCAAGGTGATAACACACACAAGAATGCGATTCTACAGCGTTTTAAATTTTTGAAAAGTCGATTAATTAGGAAAAACTTGTTTATGAAAATTTTCTCACGGTGCGGCGTTAACTGTTTCGATGTTCACGCCAGCACTATGAGTGGGGTTAGGTTATTAAAAGATTTTAAGGTGTTTTAAACTCGTTTTACGGAATCTTCCCGTCACGCGGCAGTAACTTGAGTCGATTGTCACACCATCGTTACAAGATAATCTCGTTTTGTACAAAGGTTTTGATCAACGTTTAGAAAAAAGTTTTGTAAGAAAAGGTTGGTTTAAACTTTGGGTAAACAAAGCTTTTTAATAATACCAAAAATTTAATTTTTAAGGTCGGCCCTGCATGGCACTTTCCCACGAAAGTTCTACAATATGGCTAAAACACTTATATATAGGAAGTACCAGCGGCGTATCCACCGTGTTTTATTCATATGGCCTCCGTCTCATGAGGCAGTGTCATCCGTTTCGACATAGTACAGACAGAATTACGATGGCTCGATCCAAACGGAAAAGGGTTGGATCGAGTCTTGAAAGGCAAACTGAGCGATGAAGTCGTTTTCGAACTCAGTTTAGTGACACGAGCGAGTGCGAGAAGCGATAAGCGGTACGCGATAGTTGATAACGCAAATACCGAACACCAAGCATAGTAAACGAAGACGGCGACGATAAGCGAAAAGCGATAAGCGACAAGCGAAAAGCGATGAGCGACAAGCGAAAAACGATGAGCGACAAGCGAAAAGCGATGAGCGACAGCGACAAGCGACAGCAACAACCGTCGAGCGATACGCAACAGTCGATGCGTTGCAAGTCATGCGATTTGATTTGATTATATTAAACAACACCACAGATTTAACTAACATTAGACCCCACATGGCCCTTTTTCACAAAAGTCTGCTGATATGGCTAAAGCACTTATATATAGGAAGTACCAGCGGCGTATCCACCATGCTTTAACCATATGAGTTTCGTCCCGTGAAGCGAGGTCATGTGTGCTAACATAACACAGATAACATAGATAACGGTAAGCGATAGCAATGACGATAAGCGTTAGGCGATACACCATGAGCGATGGAGCAATACACAAGCGTTAGAGCGATACACACAATAAGCGATAGAGCGATACACAAGTGATAAAGAGATACACACGGTAAGTGATAGCGCGATACACATAATAAACGATTACGGTTTACAAGATAGATTCCAGCGATTAATGCGATTGCGAGCGTGTTGACTTACAAAAAGTCTTTGCGATTCCACGCTTGAGTTGTGATTGAGATTGTTACGCCTTGCGATGTAGTGTAGTGTGTCGAAAATAACCACAACAGTATAATAGGTCTACGTTCCAACTCCACATGGCACTTTCTTCACAAAACTTCGGTTAGCATGGTGAAACACCATCATGTTTCAATCCATACGCCTTCGTTCCGTGAATAGGTGTCACACTTCGTCAGACATAGCCAAGACGCTTATATATAGGAAGTACCAGCGGCGTATCCACCACGCTTAACCATGCCCTGAATGTTGAGGCATCATTGAAACTCACTACGATCTCCGTGCACTAATCCAAAATAATCCCGTGTGCACCCGTGGTTAGTTTGATTCTTACACGTTTATCGTACCTTATCTCAAGAACGCATAGTAGGGGTAAAATACACTATATAGTACATAGTGCTAGCATTAGATTGTGCGCGAGTACAAGAGAGAAATAGAATCCACATGCGTCGAGAGTTAGGATAAGTTTCCACACTAAAAAGAAATTGACGGCGATAAGTCGTATTATTACAACAACATTAGAAGCAAAATAACGTTGCTGTGGAGTACTTCTGCGGAGACTGCGGTTGTTGCTGAAATTCCTCAAGGTTGCGGTCCTGTGCGGCAGTTCTGGGTAAAATGACCATACCAGTTGCAATTGTCGCAATAGCGACAGTTAGCTCCTGGTGGGTGATGATACGTACACATGAGACACATGGGATGGCTTCCGGTGTAGGTGCGCTTTACCAGAACGGGAGCAAATCGTAGTGGTGTGGGGTTTGGAATTTCATCCACGCTTGGTTTCTTTCGCTTGTGGATGAGCTCGTTGCGATCCTGAGATGAGGTGTCGTTGTCGTTAGAGGGTTCGTCTGATGATTCGCTGGAGACATCGTCGGAGGAATCTTTAGAAGAATCGTCGGATGAATCGATGACGATTGCTTGATGAGCTTTTTTGACAGGATTTTTGGAGAAAAATCCGTTTAAGACTCGTTTGCTATTGATTTCTGCGGCCAAGCGGTAGGTTTCTTCGATGGTAGCAGGTCTTGCAGCTTCGACAAAGTCACCCACACACTCAAGCAAGCCGCGAATGTACTTCGTGATGGCCTTCTCTGAAGTGTTGACTTGACTTGGGCAGATTATGCTAAGCTGTTTGAACCTTGCGGTGTAGCCAGCATTGTCACCTTCGGCTTGCTTGATTTCTCAAAATTCATTTTCTAGCTTCTGGACTTCATGGGGAGGGCAATACTCTTTCTTCATGAGCTCCTTCAGCTCATCCCAAGAGAGAGCATAAGCTGCGGAGATCCCACGTTTGTTACGTTCGGCAGTCCACCAGTCGAGTGCTCGCGATTGAAATACTCCGGTTGCGCAAGTAGTACGGATACTATCGGGACACCCACTTTGACGAAGGGTAACATCGATAGAATCGAACCACTGGAGTAGTTGGGACACACCTCCTTCACCCATGAACTCCATCGGGTCACAGCCTTTGAAGTGTTTGTAGAGGAAAGCAGATTGCAGCACTTTCGTCTTAGAGTCTTCCGGGGTTCGAGAGTTGCTGAGAGAGTGCACTTGAGAGACAATTTGAGGAATGACCTTGGCCACTTCCTTGGCCACAAGCGAGGCAATCATCTTCTCGGCGCTTCGTTTGGCTCTTCTCCTAGCTGTTTGTCTCGAGGTAAAGTCGTTTGAAGACATCTAGACAGAGAGAGAATTGGAGTGAGATTCGATCATAATGATTTGAGTTTTGCGATGCGATTGGGCACGATCAAAACTTGTTGCGAGTAATATAATAGATTTCACATAGGAGCCACATAGGAGACACGGAATTCCTAGATTCCCACACAATTGATTCGCTTGTATTTACATATATAGTTGTAGTTTATGCTTACACACATACATGTCGGGATAGAATGCGCGAGGACGCGATGAAGAGGGAGAGAGAGAGAGCGAAAGAGAGTAATTAGACATTAGTTTTGTTGCGAACATTCGGTTTTGTTTTAGATTGCGATGGTTGTGCGAGTCGTGCGGTTGCAAAAATAGGGAGCGAAAATCGATAAATCGAGAAATCGATAAAGCGTAAAGTTTTAAATCGTAAACACATAAGCGTAAATAGGTTCCATAAAGCGTAAATTCGATGAGTCGTATGCTAGAAAAAAACGGATAGAGTGCCTCGGGTGTTTAGGCGTCGACTTCCCAAGGTAACCCAACTACACCCGACAAGTTTGTGCACACGCGTTGCCCTAGAAGGCTTATGCTTCCACTGGGATGCAGCTCATGGCACTCGTCTTCCTGGTCACCGCGTGGCTCGAGTTATCGTTATAGTCGAGTCCTTGGTGAGAGCTTTTGAAAACCATTTTTATAGAGAGCGGAGCGGTTTATTAAGATACGGGTTTCACCCCTGACTTAATAACTTCGCTCCTAGTTGTGGTTGTGCTCTTCGAATAAATTCGGGAGTTCCACTAGATTTTGAAATGGAGACTTTCGTTGAGATATGGATGTCACTCCTAGCTCAACGGAAAGTTCTCGTGCTAGAAAATGCGTTGGGTGAGCGATCTTGTCGAGAGTTCTTGGTTTTCACGCCTGATCTCGACTGGACCACTCGGATGTGTTACGCGAATATTTTCGAAAATGTGTGTATTGTGTTGGCCTTAGGAAAGGCTAAGTAATATTCCAGCCTTTGGAAAGGTTCTTCGCGTGAAATTGTAGTATGCGGTGTTCACGCGAAGTGGTAGTTTTTAGCGGATTCAAACGAGAGCATCAAGTAGGCCCGTGCAAATCCCACTAGGTTCGCACGAGTCGGCCCGTTGGTACTTAGACTATAGACTAGGTCATTTCTAAGACATCGACCCGGACTAGGTCATGTCTGGCCTAATTCGCTATAGTTATGGCTCTGATACCAATCTGTCACACCCCAACCGATGGCGGAATCATCGGGGCGTGGCGCTAGGCGAATCAGATTGCTCAAGAGAATCTATAACAACTGAATTGCGACAGTATTTAATACGTTCATTATCCCATACTAATAAACAATACATTCACATAAGTTATCACAGATTTCTTGTCCTCTCGAACAAATACAAATCCGACAACATAGATTTTAGGTGAGTTTCTAGACTTCCTAGCTTGATTTGATGTAGACTGCGACTAAACCTGCAACATACGTTAAAACAACGTCAATACAAAATATTGGCGAGTATACAAGTTTTGATAGTGTAGCGTAAAATAGTTAAAAAGTGCTGCGAATTACCAAATACATAACGAGATACCTCAACATATATGCATACAAGACAGATACTACCAGCTAAGTCACTCGAGCTGCAATTGTGATTACTATTCATCCTAACTAGACCCCGTCGGGTGCTATAGTACTATACTAGTTAAGGCGGGACCTCGCGAGTATAAGTCCTAACACATATGTAACTAGCACCACGTGTAAATATGCATAACAGTTATTCGCAAGTGAAAACAGTTTGATTGATTAATTCATTTTGATAAGTTCGATTTAATAGAAACGTATGTTACACCCAAAATGCGATAAAAAGGGGTTCGAGTATACTCACCGCGATGATGGATTGAAGGGAGCGCGTCTGAGATTAGCCTAATTACACCGCGATAGCGTAAGCAATGAACAGTGCGATAAGCGGTGAGAGGTGACCAAGTGTCAAGTGGCAACCCGATCGGATGGCAATCCGATCGGTTGGCCAGTTGATTGGATGACAATCCGATCGGATGGTCCTCCGATCAGGTGACCATTCGATTGGGTTGTCATCTCATTTGGTAAGGATGCGTTTGCGTATGATGGTTTGTCCTTTGAAGTTTTCGTTGTAGCATTTTGGAAACAGAGAAGTATCTCTACCTTTCAGGTCGGTCGATCGAATGGTCGGTCGATCGGGTGGCAACCCGATCGGGTGGCTGTTCGATTGGACGGTGATCCGATCAGCGAGACACTTTGGTTGATAAGTTCATAGCAGACTGGTCACTCGATCGGGCGGCAATCCGATCGGGTGACAATCCGTTGGAACTGTTGTGCGAAGAAGATTTGTAAAATTGTTTAAGTGTAATCCGTTGGAACTGGATCGTTTCACAACTTTGTTTATTTAGTTAAGCTTCTGCGATTTGATCGAGACGGTATATGTTGACATTTACCGGTGAAAAATTAAAATGGTGAAAAAGTGAGATTTAATGATGAAAAAGATGAAGGAGTGTGTGTAGATCATAGAAGTACAATATTTAGGGTGAAAACTTACAAGAATTGCGAGAAATCGAGTGAAAATGGCGAGAAGGCGCCTGGTCGAGTGAGAGCAATCACATCAACTGTTGTTGATGTGACAAGTGGGGTATTTATAGGCAAGAGGAGGAGAAAGGTGGTGCAGTGAATCGGATCGGACGGGTGTCCGATCGAGTGGCGCCTCGATCGGGTGGCCATTCGATCGAGCGGTCAGTCGATCGGTGGCATCCGGCGAGTTGTATTTCGGCGTTTCGTTTCGATCGTTAAGCGCTGCGATAGTTTGGTTACACATCTTCATCCACATTTTCATATATTTATTATAATTAGTCACGTTGGGTCGTATATACATATCCATATTTCAAATCCTGCGATAATCGAGTTACGCGTGCCTGCGAGTGCTTTTTTGAGTATTGAGTTGCACTGCGGCACATCACGGCTATCAAGGAGGGTAGAATTGGTCCTCACTTCACATCTTCGTGGTTGTCAGCAAGTACAATGTGATGTGATAGCGATAAAGTATGCTTAATATGCGAAAATACTGCGAAATAGCGATGTATGCGATATAGCTACATTATGATCCGAATCTCTGGTGCTAGGCGTAACGAGTATAACGAGAAGTAACAACGCACGAACGTGCGGGTTGTTATAGAAACCACCACCTGAGCGGAAAAAAATGTGATATCGTGGGAATCCGATGAGGAGTATGCGCTAACCCGCGCTTGGATGGATGTGTCGGAGGACCCCGTAATAGGTATATTTATTTGTTTATTTTAAGTTTTTTATTTTCTGTTTTTTTTATTTTGTTTATTTTGTTTTTTATTTATTTTCATTTTTTATTTTCTGTTTTTTAAATTTCGGTTATTTTTTTTATTTTTGATTATTTACAGTTTTATTTTTCTGTTGTTTTATTTTCTGTTCATTTACAGTTTTATTTTTTTGTTTTTTATATTTTTTTCTGTTTATTAACTGTTTTTTTTTCTGTTTTTTTTTAATTTCGGATGAATTATTAATATTTTTTTTGTAGCAAACAATCAAAGTAAATCCGTCTTTTGGAGCCGAATACGAGATATTTTTTTCAATCTCATGGGTAAAGGAGACGAATACCGGCCGCCGGACACGATATCGGGCAAGTGGACCGATATCAACAAAAAGTGCACGAATTTTCAAACCGTATACCAACACAATTTTTCCGGATGGAAAAGTGGAAGCAAGGACAAGGACATTACGCAAGCGGCGTTGGTCGAGTATACAAATGCTAATGGCCATTTCCCGTACCTAAGGTGTTGGCAAATCCATCGCCATAGCCCAAAATGGGCCAACATCTCTACTCCTAGCGGTCGATCGGAAAATAAAAGTCCGTCAAAGAGGTCCAAAACAAACGAGTCGGGTGAACCCGAAACGCCAACCTCCGACGCTCGAAACACCGACTTGAACGACGATATTCCGGAGGAAGAGCCGGTGGAAGAGCTATCACGACCCGCCGGAAGAAGAAGCCCGTCGAAAAGGCCCGAGTCGTCGTCGATGTCGAAGGGAACCGAAATGAGTAACGCATTTTCGGAGATAAACAAACGACTACAAGACATACACGAACTCAGGACTAAACGTATGGAAGGGAACCGCGAAGTGACCGAGATTATGCGGGATAGACAATGGGCTCACGACTTTGAGTTCTACTCGAAACCGCACGACCACCTAACGGGAAAAGCGTTGAAGATAACGTTGGCACAAAAGGAACGAATAGAAAAAAATATAACCTTTGATTGTGTAATGTTTTTTTAATTTTATTCTAGTTGATTGTTTTTTTTTATTTTACTGTTTTTTTAATTTTATTGTAATCTTTTTTTTATTTAATGAAATGATTTTTAATTTTAAAAAACATAGAAATTAATTAAAAAATGAAAATTAAATAATAGAGTAATGATGACGTAGGGGCTTTATGATTACGGCCTCAAGTGGCATAACGCCCCATAAAGCCCATGTGTGACATGGCACGACACGTGTCGCATAACACCCACAAAGGGGCTTTATGACTACGGATGGCCTAAGGGTGAAGGGGGTGTACCCCTCATGAGATGGGGGAAATTATCACCCACCCAATCATGATGTGTCATGTCAATTCCCCTCTCATACACCACTCTTGCCCAAAAAACATAAGTGGTGGTTTCACCCAAACCTTTTAAAAAATGCATGATTGGTTGAAAGGGAGTGAGGCCCACCATTACCCCCTCTCACTCCTCTTCACCGCGCGGCAAAAACATGTTGGCGGCACATCCCCTTGTGGCAAAAACAGTCCTCGCAAACCCTTGCCACACCCACCCCTCTTACCCTAATAGTAACCAATATTTATTATGTTCCAGTTAGATTTAGATCTCTTATTTTTAAAACTATTTACTCTGTGAAGACGTATGATTAAGGTTAAGAACTTTCATGAGGTTGTCCTAGTTTTGTTTTAGGTTCTTGTCTTAGGAGATTAACATTCAGTTTCTTTGAGGAGTTATATGGCGATTTTATAGGTTTTCACCATTTCCCAATGTCGTAATTTTACTAAGAAATACTTCTTTATTTATGTGTGCATTTCTATCTTTTTTATTTCTACTTTTTCTTTGGTAGTTGTGTGTTTTCTGGAATCCTATGTCTTGGTTATGGTTTTTGGAGCCGCGGATCTCACTAGAAGCAATATCTCTATCCTCTAGGATAGAGGTAAGCCTTGACTACATCATACTCTTCTTAGACCCTATCAATAGCTTGACTATAGATGGAATTATACTAGATAAAGTTATTGTAGTATTTTTAAAACTATGTACATTTATGTATAACTTGCATAACAATAAACCCTTCCAGTTACTACACGTTCCCTAGTCGATTGGAAAATCGAAACTTTGGCAAGATTGAAAATCGAAGAGTGGGACTAGTTATCAAGATGTGAGTTTCATCTCTAACTTGGTAACATCGTACCCTAGTGTGGTTGGTACTTATCAAACAATAAGGGTCCACTAGAATATGAAATGGAAATTTCCTTCAAGATTTGGATATCACTCCTAACTTGAGGGTAAATTTCGTGTAAGATAACAAGTATAGCTGAATGAAAGTCATCACCAAATGTGGGAATCACCCCTATTTTGGTGAGCCGTTTCGGTTGTGATATAAGAGTGCCTTCACCAAGCCTCCAAGTGTGTATTGTGTTAGCCTTAGGAAAGACATGTATATTTAAAGTCCAAAGAGAATAGATAAGAAGCAAGCAAGATAGAAGGCAAGTAATTTTAAAGAACACATAAGGATAATGTTCCTAAACTATAGACTAGGTAAAAGCATTCCTACTTTTCCTAATTCCCTATAGTTATGGCGCTGATACCAATCTGTCACACCCCAACCGATGGCAGAAACATCGAAGTGAGACGAAAACAAATCGTTCAAAGCATCATAACACTAATTGTGACAATATAATTAGATCAAATTTCATATAATGCCAAAAGGTCATACATGATTCAAACATAACCAAATTATGTCAAACATAATTCGAAACATTGTTTATTTCTAAGATGAGTTTCTAGGTTCACCCTAGCTTGTTTATTGATCTCTCCGTCTATTAACCTACAACATGTATTAAAATAATGATCAATAACAATGTTGGCGAGTATACAAGTTTAATACATAGCATAAAAATAAAATGTTTTAACGTGCTCATATCCAACATGAATAACATATACAAGTTACTAATATGCAGAAATAGTGTTACTATATGTTAAACCAAAGTTTCCAACGCAATCTTACCTTCCCAACATCATCCAAACAAAGAGGGGGTTAACATGTTTTACTTAACAATACCCCAAGACTCAAGGGTGGTGCGTTAATCCTATAGTGCTATAATTGTTAAGGTAGGCTAGCAAAGTTAATGAGCATATAGACACAATGTATACATAGCATATGAGATTAACAAGTATCACATGTTTTCATGTTTAATTGTGGATAGGGTGTGATTTCAATAAACAAGTATCAAGTGTTACGTGTTTATGTATAATGTATATGTTGCACCCAAAGTGATTAAAATGGAAAAAAGGATCGAGTATACTCACAGTTTTTGTCAGACCCCCAAAATACCACTTGCGGAAACACCGCAGGACGTGTGACGTACCAGGATCTAGCCACCAATTACATTGAACTCATAACTATATTTAAATAAAAACTTTCATTCATTAACATAAAGTGTTACAAAACGTTAAATGTAATTCATTGTATACAGCGGAAGCATAAATCATCTGTTAAGTGTTTCATAAACCACATGTACGAAAACCATTAGACTTGTCTTGTGATTTCATGTATCTCGACCTATGACCACTCCAGCCTCCCAGACAGCAAGTTCCACATCCACACGTATCAATAACCTGCAAGCATGCACACACGTGTATCAGACAACGCTGGTGTCGCAACCCCCGATCCCTAATCCCTGGGAACGGGCGGCCGCGAGCCACTTTCGGTGGTATCGCATATTGTCTAATTTGGCAGCGGAAATTTTCATCAGGACTGTAGTTAGGAAACATTGATCAGAGTAAAATACCACATTTTCATAATATTAAACAAATGGGTTAAAACCCAAGTTCGTAGTACACACGTTTTCATAGGAATAAATCCTATTTTATTAATAAAAACATCTATTTTATTTTAGGTAACTTTATTGCCACTTTTCCAAGCCTTCAGTGCTGTCCAGCTGGCTTCTATTTGGCTTTCACAGTTTGTTACCTGAAACGCGTTTTAAAAACATTTGTCAGTGGGAAATACTGGTGAGTGAATCCCAGTTTAATCAAGTTTAAAAAAAACCCAGTGTACAGTATTGAGGGCGATCTCGCAATTATATTTGTTTCCAAGATATAACAATTAACATCCATGGTACTGTCAGACCCGACTTGTAGAAATGTTACTCCTTGACTAGGTGGTAACAAATTTTGTATACAAAACCCCAACATACTCATGATAATTGTATTCTTACAAATAGTCAATAACTGCTTCATATACATTTAATTGTATGAGGTTTTGTAAAAACAGTTCACAAAAAGGTTAACAAAAAGTGGATCAACTCACATTGCTGTCTTAGATTTTCCGTAAGGGTTTCCTGGTGACAATCTAAAAATTACACAAATGCACACGTTTTAGTATAATAACCCATTTTAACATTAGCAATACCCTCCCCGAGACGGCATTCCAATGACTACGTCGGGCAGAACCACGACAGCCATTACGGAACCCTAGATCAATCGGGCAGCGTATCTAATACGTATCCAGGGGTTATAATACTTACAACGGAGCAGAACTTCGCTATTTAGGGGGTATAATACCCGCTTATATTGCCTAATATTCAGACTAGAGAGAGAGATTTCGATTTTGAACGATTTCTGAATGAAACCCGATGGCTCCTTTATATAGTGCTTATTTCTCACTTTGTCGCGGCCCGCGTAGATGTAAGCTAAGGCTTACGCGGCCCGCGTCAAACATGGTCAACACGTAGCTGGGCTGGGTTATCGAGTAGGTTCGCCGGGTGTTGGGCCACGTGGCCACACCGGGCTTTGCCAGGTTTTTAAGTTCACGCGGCCCGCGTAAGGGTTAAGGGTCCTTTACGCGGCCCGCCTCAACTTAAAAATTCAGATTTTTTATTATTTTTAATACTATTTAGGGTATACGGGGCCCGTTTTCGCGTATGGGGTGTATTTTGGGACATATTGGGATATTTTAAAATATATTAGGGTGTCGAAAATAATTTGAGGGTGTCGGTTTTAAGGTTGTTATAGCTGGTGAGTTCATAGTTTTACGAAAATGTTAGTTACCAAGTGTTTAGTTCCGTTCATTGATTACAATGTTGATAATACCCCGAATACAAGATGGCTCCAGCTTTATTTTGCCCGTTCCCCAGTGCTCCTATCAAAGCATTGGGCATGACTGAGTCATTAGTTCACACCGTCCTCTCAGGTACGGGGTGAGGGTGCCAAACCTAGATAGCGCTACCAACTAATACCCTGTTACCTCTCATGTAACAAACAAGATGAGACTTAAGGGTGATAGGATGAGTATATTATCCAACATTCCCGATTTTACCCACAAGACGTATTCCTCTCAGGAATACCCAATTGATTTACCCCAAAACCTATCCCTCTCAGGGATACCCAATGACTGTCCCACCCACCGGGACACATGCTCAAGAGGAATGAACTCACCTTAGCTTGCTCGGTATGTTACGTTACACTACCCGTTCCAAATTGATCAACCAAATCCTAGTGTGGTTACCAATAATAGAAAGTTTCATATGCACATAGAACACATATTTTCTACACATACTACACTTGTAGCGTACACAGATTACGCAAATCATTATACAAGTCACAATAGTAATTCATGCAACATACTCGTTCATTATCATCATAGTGGGTAGTTGGTTCATTTACACGTTCACATTACAAGTCCATACTTTACAAGACACGTAACAGTTAACCTTTCATTTTATTTCGTCTTGGTCACACACCCAACGGTGTACCCCAAGTCCACATAATTCATTTATAAAAACTCGGCCCAACTACACAGGCCCATTAATGAGTGTGCGGTCCAACTCAAGTGGGCGGCCAGCTTAAGCAGTGCGGTTCACTTCCCTTTTTGTGACCCACTACATTATGTGCGGCCCACTTGGGGTGCCCGTTACAAAAAAACCCATTCGGCCCAATATTAAAATAATTCCAATTTCAAGTGTTTGCTCCATACAAGACTTGTGTGACTATGATGTTACTGTGTAGCCATGAAAATCAATTACCTTCATCCTTACACACTCAATCAACAATACAATTAATTTCTACCCCTGACATCATGCCAATT
Organism: Helianthus tuberosus; assembly: GCA_030545235.1. Lineage (NCBI taxonomy): Eukaryota > Viridiplantae > Streptophyta > Magnoliopsida > Asterales > Asteraceae > Helianthus > Helianthus tuberosus. Next base: position 95,795,829 of record CM060452.1, read on the forward strand.
CAATTCTTCATGTGCACAGATTTCGATTTCAACAAACAAAACATCATCTCATCATTTAATACACATAATATCCTTACTGACAACATTATTAAAATATCTATATTGTTTGATTAGATCAAACACATGGGCTGCCACTTTTTAGTCAAGGTTATCAACTTTATTAGGTCATGTACCTTCAATACTATTGGACCTTTAAAGACTACTGATATATCAACTTGGTTATTTGGAATTTGCGAATTCAATGGACCACTTTAATTTGACCAAGCACAATCAGTGGGTTCGAGATATCAACCAACACATATATTATATTCTTAACTTAACCCCTAAAGAATGGAAGCAAACAAAGATGGATATACTAACCGAGTGTTGGTGCGGGGACAACTGTTAGAACGAGGAAGAGAGGGAGGAAGAATAATGTCGCCAAACTTGAGAGGATTAGGGTTTGAAGCCGTGTGTGTGTGTTTTCGGAATGATGGGAATACCCATGTGCATGCGATATTAGTTAGGGGTGTTTGGGCTTCGATTGGGCTTATGGAGGCTAGGCCGAGAACAAGTAAACATAGAAGGGGTGTTCGGCCCTTAACCCAAGTGTGCGACTTGGGTGTGTTGTGCGACTAGGCTTATATGAGCAATGACCGCATGTAAAGGTAGCTCGTATATCTATAAACACCAAAGATCAGATCCAATAGTTTAACATAACAAACATTCACTATACGCTCACACAAACATTCCTTCACGACATGAATAGCCAAGCATATTTAATCACCTTAGCATTTGATGCATCCAACTATAACATAGACTGAAACGTGAAAAAGATAATACCAACCCGATGGACACTAGATTAGGCGACCTTGACTTTGAAAGTTCGGGTTGTCACATCATCCCCAACTTGAAAGAAATTTCGTCCCGAAATTTGATAAGCAGTCTCAGAATGAGTAAGTGGTAGCTCAGGGTAACCGTGGATTTTCCTCGGGTGTCACAGTTTTGCGTAGGGTTCCACAAAAACCGAGAATGAAGTGATGAAGTCTCGAGGTCACGCTGAAATGGTTATACGAGAGTATAAGTATACAAATGTAACTGTTGGTGCATTAAATGTCTGTTGATTACGTCATAATCAAGTCTTGTGTCTAGATTGTTTGAATGTACACACAACAGGGTATTAATTAGGGTTTGGACTTGTTTAACTTGAAGATTTCGCTTGAAACAGTTCAAGCGAAATCAACATCAAGAGATTTAGCTTGAAACAGTTCAAGCGAAATCAACAAGAGATGATTTCGCTTCAAACCAATTCAAGCGAAATCTACATAGCTATATATAGGGTTGGATCATTGCTTGTGGAACGAAACTCTGTCAAATTGTAATCAGAAAGCAATAAAAGAGAAGAAATTAAAGAGAATAGCTGTTGTAACTTTGCATGCATTGTTTCCGCCTTTACATGTAAAGATGAACTGCCTTAACTGACTTTTCAAGGTCGTAGAACGGTCCAACAAGTGGTATCAGAGCTCAGGACGAGGAGTTCATACCATAGCAGCGGATTCTCTTCTTTCTACTCAATTCTTTTTATATTTTTCTGATCTGAACAAGTTCCAACGGTCGAAAAGATCTGATTTTCGAGTATATCGTGTAAAACTTAGCATTAACAAAGCCTACAAAGATTCGGACTAAAATTCTGATTAAAACTTGTTAAAAATGACCTAAAACAGAATTTCGCTTGAAAGTATTCGAAATTAATAGTTGATTTCGCTTCAAAACAGAAAATTGTGGCTGGATTTCGCTTGAAGTTGTTGAAGCGAAATTGATTATCTGTGGTTTTCGCTTGAATCAGATCTGGTCTCGGATTTCGCTTGAAATCAGTTGAAGCGAAACTGATCTTGTGGTTTTCGCTTGAATCAGAATTGTTAGTAGATTTCGCTTGAATCAAAGCTGGTTGTAGTTTTCGCTTGAAATAGATTGAAGCGAAATTGTTTAGTTTGTTTTCGCTTGAAACATAGCTTGGATCAAATTTCGCTTGAACAGTAATATAGTGCTGATTTCGCTTGAAGCTGTTTACAGCATAAGATTTCGCTTGAACTTCTTGTTTTTTTAAAAATCTAAAAATTTGTCTAAGTGTCCTTGGTAATTCACTGTTACATATTCAGTCCGTTTGTTCTGATTGTGTTTGTTTTGTTCGTCTCTAGGTAATTGAAGATGTCAAGCAACGGTGAAGAGTTCTACAATACTTTCTACAACGTGTTCACTTCCGAATCGTCAGATAGAAGATCTGAGATGAAAGAATATTCAAGAGAGATTTCGGAGAATTTGAAGTTTGAGAACATGTACGGAAGCCAACAGAAGCCACCAAAGCTAATGAAAGTGGAAGATTATCACTGGTGGAAAAACAGATTTGAGGGTTGGGTAAAAGCTTTCGCTACTGAAAGCTGGTTAAAACTGACAGATGGATACAATAAACCTGTAAAAGAGGGAGGAGAGTTAATCGATCCAAAAGATTTTACAGAGAAAGATATAAAAAATGTTGTGGCTGAATATAGAATGATAACATTGATCAAGCAGTCAGTAAGAGAGGATATTATTTCATTGCTCGAACAAGAAAAGACTTCAAAGAGTTTGTGGGAAGCGTTAGAGAGAAAATGTGTAGGAAGTAATGAAATTGTTAAAAACAAAAAGAAATTGTTGCGTAAAGAGTTTGATTTATTCAATTGTATGAAAAATGAGTCTGTTTGTAAAATGATTGAGAGATTCGGACATCTGAAAATGGAGCTGATCAGACACAAAATCTTACCTTCTGAAGAGGAGCTGGTGGATAAATTGTTTGATTCATTGCCAAATGATCAAGAGTGGCAATACTTCGCTCTAATGTTGAAAAATACAATCAAGCCTGAAGATTTAAAATTGGATTTGCTGATTGAAAGGCTTGAAAGTCATGAGTTGGAGATAAAGAGATCTAAAGTCAACAATCCAGCTTATCAGCAGAATGTAGAGCTTTACTACAGAGGAAATGTACCGCAGGCTGGGTCTCCAAGAACAGCATTTTCCGCAGAAAGCTCAAGTTCAGTAAACAATGAAAGTCTTCACAGTGGTTTTCACAGTGGATCTTCTTCAACATCTTCTGATCAATCTGCTTCCAAGAATTTGTTTCAGTGTAATATCGCAGTGGATCTGAAGAATGGACAGAATTTCAGCGAAGAGTCAGCAAAACAACAGATGGTTTTCTTGGCATCTGTACTTGAATCGTATGAAAGCCTCGTTGCAGGGAAGATTGGAAATACCAATTTGACGAAAGAAGATTATGATCAATTAGACCCCGAGGAGATGGAACTAATGGATATCAGATGGTGCATGGCCAGTGCGGTTCGTCGGGCACAGCGGTTCATGGAAATCACGGGGAGAAAGTCAATTGGTGGACCATCTACCAAACTGGGATTTGATAAATCTAAGGTGACATGCTTCAAATGCAAATAAAGAGGTCACTTAAAGCGCGAGTGTAGAAATGCGTATGCTGCTGATGATTCTGAAAATCCATTCAATGAAGATTACTACAGAAAGGCGATTTACCATCAGAACAAGTCTGAGCCACCAAGATTGAAACAACCTGAAGAAAAATCAAGGGCTCTTGCAGTTATATATGATGATGAAGGTTATGATTGGAGTCAAGTTTGTCCTGAAGAAGATGCAGTTGGATATGCATTTGTTGCAAATGATGATCATGATAATTGGTGGAGAAGAGACAGTGCGAGATGGGAGATTGGAAAATTGTATGAACCATTTAAGGAAGCACAAAGAGCCAAGAGATGGAATGAAGAACTAGAGTGTTACATGGATCCACAGGGTAATCCAGTAGTTGATCCATCAAAAGTGGATTTTGATGCTGTAACCAATGTGTTTCCAAGTGAGGGCACTTTCAACACAAGAAGGCTTTCTGATAAAAGCTATTTGCCAAATTTGATGAACAAGTTAAAAGAAGTTTTTGAAGCAAGTTTACCGAAGGTGGTAGAACTGAAGAAAAGAAAAGAAGAAGAATTGAAGAAGATGATTGAAGAAGTGAAGACTGTCGCAAAGCTTGCTGGAGAGGAACAGAGAGCTGAAGAAACGCATAAGAATGAAGAAGCTCAGAAAGAAGAAAAAGAGGAAGATCAGAAAGTTGAGACAGAAGAACCGGTGCTGAATGAGACTGAGGTTAGAAAATCTTCTGATCTATCGAATGTTGAATTGGTTGATGAAAAAGAAAACAAGTGCAGGAATTGCATAGAAATGTGCAAAGCCTGTACTGAAAAAGATGACATCATAAAAACAAAAGACAATGATATAGTTAAACTTAAAAATGTTTTCACAATAAAATGTAAAGAAATGATTGAAAAAGAAGAAATTTTGAAACTAAAAGTTGAAAAATTGACACAGAAATGTCAAGGTCTTGAAAAGGATAATGATGTTTATAGACAACTGTGTTCTACAAAATGTGTCGATTGTGTTGAAAAAGAATCTAAATTTCAAGATTTACAAAAACAGTATGATTCTTTAAAATGGTCGAGTCAGAGAGTACAAGAAGCTTATGATACTTTGAAAAGCCAAGTCAAAAGTTTTGATCAAAGATTGTCAGAAACTTTAGTCACTAAAGAAATGTATGAAAGAAAGTTTAAAGAAAAGCAAATTGAATTGAACAAATGTGTTGATGAAATTGCTAATCTTAAACAAGTCTTGGCTGAAAAAGAAAAGGTTGTAACCAAACTTCAAAGTTATCATAATTCTTCGTACATTCTCGAACGCATTTTCAACATCACACCAGATGACAAAGATACTGAAAATTGCAAAAAGGGTATTGGTTCAGAATTTCATCAGGTACCACCACCATTGAGAAACAATTATACTTTTTATGATGAGGAAAAGGTGGCAAAGGGTTTGAACATAGCTGACCAGTTACCTGAAAGTATCGATGTGACTTACTCCAAATCTGATGATGCTAATGATTCAGAGGTGGTAAGTAAGGTTGTTGAAAGTGTTTTGAAAGATGAGTCTACAAAAGGTAAGTCTGAATCACAGGATGAAGATGAAGGAAATCTTTATGATGGTTATCTGAAAAACACAAAATCCGAGAAAAGTTTGAATGATGATTCAAAAGGATTGGTTTATACCATGATTGAATCGGACAAATTATTCTTAGATGTTGTATTCCCGATTCAGAATGTGATTTCAGAAAAGGTCGATAAAGTTTTCAAAATGGTTGAGATTGAGAAGTCTGAGATTCCAAAATTTGCTGGTAAAGGTCATAAATCTTTTTATAACAAACCTGGTTTTAAGAAGAAAAACATGAAGGCTGGTTTGGGTTATAAAAAGAAACGGAATTGGAATCAAAGTGAAAAACAGGATTTGCAACAAAAAATGAATTTTGTTCAAGGGAAAAGCTTGAAAGAAGAGGAAAAACTCAAATTTGGACAACAGTCTAATGAGGAGTTTGATGCTATGAAAAAGAAACAACAACAGGCCAAGAATGTTTCAAAGAAAGTGTGTTTTAAATGTGATCAGATTGGACATGTTGCACGAAGGTGTCCAAATCCAAAGCCTGTTGATGTTGAAAAACATAAATCTGAGGATGTGAAATCAAGGTCAACCAGATTTGATTCGAAACAAACTTGGAGGTACAATACAAACAAGTTTGCTTCAAATCAAAATTGGAAATCAAACCCGAACAGGTTCGATTCAAGACAGACCTGGAATTCTCACACACCCAGATTGAGAACAACACAGAGTTGGAGATCATCTGTTGATATGACAAAACCTCAAGAGTTTTGGAAACCTAAAAATGTTGTTCAAAATCAAAAGGTTCAAAAAGAGACAAATTTTTACAAAAGAGGTACTCCGAAAGGTCAAATGTGGAGTGCTAAGAAACAAGTAACGATGGTAAAAGATGAAAAAGTTGAAGTCAAAATTGAAAACGTTTTAAATGACAAAGAGTTTCCGAAATTAAATGAACATTATTGTGTTGAAATGCCTAAGGTCCAACAGACCTGGGCTAAATTGTTCAAATGATTAATAAAGTTTGAATGTGCAGGTGCTCAATGAAGCTGAAGATTTTGAGAATGGTAGTTGGAGCAACCTGGCACAGGAAGAGGTTGCAGGACCCTGGTTTGGTTGAACAGGGAGTTTAGTTTGAGTGTTGTTTGTACATAAATAAACAATATTTTCAAAATCCTAAAAAAAGATTGAAAAATTTAAAACCAAAAATATGTTTTTTAGTTTGTTAAAATTTGAAAAACCAAAAATATGTTTGTTTTTAATTTTGTTTGAATGTATGTTGATTGAATACGCCGAAACCCTCACGGCTAAACAAACATGATTACTTTCATCAGATTGAAAAACGGTTTTCAAACTGTTAAGATCAATGGGTTGTAAATCATGGGGGTACGTTATATTTTCTGCAAATCAGAGCACTTGAAGCAGAAAATGGATGGCGAGACAAAGCTATCAGTATTGGTTGTCAAATTTTCTTTAAATGGTTTTTCATTTTAGGGGGAGTAATATTGTTAGAAAATCCAAAAACATTTGAAAATTTGAAAATGACAAAAACATGATAAAATTTAAAATTGAGTTTTGCGTAAAAAGAGGAAATGATAGTACATCAGTAGACAGTTACAGTACGCTAAAGAAATGAAAAGTTTAAATGTGTTAAACGATCTCACCGTGGATATGTCGGTAGATTTTTATACACTTAGTAAACTTTTTCGGGATATAAACCTAAATTCAAACACTTGCTTATTTCGTGGGGAACACTACTTGGATATATAGGTAACCCCTGAAATCTCGTTTGAAAGGTCTTGTATTCTGATATACTAGGTTTTTATACTCAGTGATATCTGGGGTATTATTCCGGGACTTCTGCTGAACAGTAGTTCTGACCTAGTCCTCGAATAATACTTTCCGCAAATGCTTGAAACACAGCATCACCCTCAGCATAAATGATAAGACAATAAAATTGCTTAGCAATGCTGTTGTAAAAAAAAATCCTCTAAAGGGGACACACCTACAAGTTGAGTCATGATCTCTCTGCTGAACGGTAGTTCTGACCTGAGCTCTCATGATTCTTCATAATTTATTAACCCCTTACAGATATCATTTGTGTTATAATTTCCTGTAAGACTGAATATTGGGATCTGGATACGGGAGTATATTCAAGAGGTGGGACACATGAATGGGTTTAAGTTCTTAAAATACATAATTCGTATCCTGAATCAGTTGAAATTTGTATGAAAATTTAAGTGGACAAGTATATCGACAATCTAAGTGAATTGTTTAATTCTTAAAGTGAAATTAAGCTCAATGGTACTTGTGATTTGTCAAAAACTGATATGATCCTCTGACGCATACTCAAAACAAAAATATTATCTGTAAATATGTTTGTACATATTTCTTTACTGCTTTATATTTTCAGAAAATACAAAAAGATTTTGATTTCTGTTTTATTTTCGACAACTGATGTCTGAGTGCTGAGTTTCAAAATCTAAGTAAGCTGATGGTGTTTCTGAAAAATAAAACAAGTTCATTAATTTGAAACTTGAAGTTTTATAATCAAAAATTCAAAAACAGTTTGTGTTATCTCCAAGGTCATTAAGTTGGACTTGGATGATTAACTGTGGGGGAGTTGGATGCTTATATTGTTATAGAGTTAGTCTCCGATACGTTTCGATGAAACTGTCAAATTCATGAGAAGTGGTTTAAAAGGTTTGAATTGTCAGAGTACAATATTTGGAAGTTTTAAATGTTGTTACTTATAGTTGGATGAGTGATTGCAGGTATCAGGAATTTCCACGGAAGCTAAATGTCAAAGCTTGAACCAGATTTCTCAGATTCTAGCATATCGAGAGGGGGAGTCTGTGAAAGGGGGAGTCTGGGTCAATGGTCAAAGGGTAGATTGAAGTTTGAAGTTTAAAGTTTGAAGATAAAGATTGAAGAGAGTTTGTGCAATGTTTGAAGAATGATAAAGACAAAGACTTGAAGCCAAAGACTTCATCAACATCCAAGGGGGAGTCTGTTGGTGCATTAAATGTCTGTTGATTACGTCATAATCAAGTCTTGTGTCTAGATTGTTTGAATGTACACACAACAGGGTATTAATTAGGGTTTGGACTTGTTTAACTTGAAGATTTCGCTTGAAACAGTTCAAGCGAAATCAACATCAAGAGATTTAGCTTGAAACAGTTCAAGCGAAATCAACAAGAGATGATTTCGCTTCAAACCAATTCAAGCGAAATCTACATAGCTATATATAGGGTTGTGTAGCTCATTAGTGAGAGGACTTGGATCATTGCTTGTGGAACGAAACTCTGTCAAATTGTAATCAGAAAGCAATAAAAGAGAATAGCTGTTGTAACTTTGCATGCATTGTTTCCGCCGTTACATGTAAAGATGAACTGCCTTAACTGACTTTTCAAGGTCGTAGAACGGTCCAACAGTAACAACCCTTGCCAAAATTATTATTTCTTATTTTAATAATGCACATTAGGAAACCCTAATTGAGACCCCCAAATAGTATGGCACGACCCATAATTTTTAAAACGATCAAAACTAGGATCAGGTCCCCCTAAAACTCGAGGGGGGTATCCCCTAATTGATAATTATCATCATAAAACGAAGATAACTCTCAAATTTTCATTCAAACTGACTCAGCAAGGCTAAGCAGGACACCAGGCACCCCTAGCCTAAACTGGTCGCCGTCGCGACACGCGCCAGAGGCTAGGGAGCCTGGCGCGACACGCGGGGGAGGCCAATTTTCAGTATATATAGTAGGGGTTTGGCACTTGCATGGAGAAATTGTTACGATGATAAATTAGTTACGTACGTTCAAATATTCGTTGTTTCGTTCAAAATACCCATAGTCTCGACCCATTGCTACGATTACAGGGTAATAACTCGATCACTGCTATGATACAATGTCCGATCGATTGAAACCGATCCGATGAATGTTTAAGTGCTGCCTGAATTCGGGCTATACTTTGTCATTCGTCGTGAGGGTTTTGATTTCGTGAAGTTATCGTAAATGTTGTATTAAGTTACTAACCTAGTTTCGTTTGCATTATTTAACTAGGTTACCAGGCTTAATCAGTAGGCAAAACTCTGTCAAACTAAACTCGCAATGTGAGTCATTCTCTTTTTATCAAAAGTGTTTTACAATACCTAAATGTTTTCCAGTTATATGTTACAGGGATTAAGTCTTTGTTATCTTAAATTACTTGCAGTAAGTGGGGTATTGTGCACATTACTACGGTTTTATCACTTTTAGGTGAACTGACCTAAATAGTGACACGTCACTTTTGGGTGAAAGGACCCAATAGTGATATGACCACAGTCATAGATCCGGTCAAGTGAAAACTGAACCAGCTAATTATAAGATAGGGGCAATTGTAATCACTCTTAATACTGTAATCTATAACAATGTGTTGTTTTATACAAATTGAATGACTCGCCAGTATTTCCCCGCTGATAAAATCTTTTTAAACATGTTTCAGGTGATTTACTGTGAACAAGGAAAAGTGCCGTGTAGCACTACCAGCTTGGATAAAGTGGCTCAGTAAATAAATAAACATGTTTTTGTAACCAAGGGGTTTCCCATTGGAATTCCTTTAGTGTAAATTACGGGGTTTGTCCCGAAATTTGAAATAAAATAAAGGGGTGTTTTCAGTTTAAATGATCCTATTAAAATTTGCGCTGCCTAATTAAACACCAATACCACGGGTTTTCTGTCCCGCGGCATCCGAACCGGGAAACTGGGTCGGGGGCCGTGACAGAAAAAGGTGGTATCAGAGCCACTGATTTAAGCCAATTAAGTGTTTAGAAATACTTAATTTTTCAGATTGCCATTTTGTGATTCTGTGAAAATTTAAGTTACAATAAATAAAATTTTAACTTGAATTTTGTATGTTTCTTCATGTGTGCTAACAGCATGAATGAACTGTCGGAGGCACTCCGAAACTTTACAATCCATACCACCGATATGGATACAACAGGAACCCAATCCGGCTATCAAGCGGATGCTGAGGAGCCACTAGTGTTCCAGGCCCAGCCCCAGGAGAAACCCAAGCCTAAAAAGAGGAGAAGAATCCTGGACTGGAAACGCGGACGAAGGAAGAAGCCAGCTGCCCAATAGGTGAAAAAGACAGAGGATCCAAAAGGCAAAGGAAAGGGAAAGGAGATAGGGGAAAGCTCTGGTCAGGCCCAGGAGATGCCCCCTTGGGAAGAACTTGATCGAAAACTTGCAAATTGTGACCTCATCGGACCTGCTGACGAAACCCTTTTCAATTTCCCAGCCCAATCAGAACTTCCAATCAATTTGGAACCCGCTATTCCGGACCCTATTGTCAACCCACAACCTTTTACTGGGCAGTTAGAAGAGTGGTGGACGAGCGACTGGCATTTTCAGAACTTCATGAATAACCCCAATGTTTACTTTCCCCAGTTTGATCTTGAACATGCACCATTCCCACCTATGAGCGCCGAGAAAGTTGCCGAATTACGCCGCTACGGCGAGGAACTGGTGGATGCGGGAAACCGGATTCGAGAAGTGGGGGAAAAATCACATGGAAATACGACGAGAGGGAGCGTCGTTTCTGAAAGGCCAGCTAATATATATATATATATATATATATATATATATATATATATATATATATATATAATAGTATAATATTGTATAATAATAACTAAAAAAAATAAAAACGTCTGTAAATATCGGGTGTGTACGGATGCATAATATTATAAAAATATATGCATGTCGCAAAGTCGATGATTTTGGCTATATCTGTGTTGACTTATTTGTGTTGTCATTACCCGACTGTGTTTGGTTGCTATATATTTTGTGGCAATAATTTGCATATATTGTTAATGATTCATATGGAAAACGCGGAAAACCACCCGGCAAACGAAGTTAACCAATCCGAACAAAATAATGAAGACCATTTTCTTAATCGGCAAGATATAGAAAACATCGTTGCTCAGGGAATAGCCAATGCTATCCCGACAATTGTTGCTGCTGTTAAGAATCCTGCTGAACCTTCCCAAGCCAACCATAGTAAACGCACTCGCGACGATAATTTTAGTAACATTGTAAATGGAGGCGGCAATAATGACAATAATGTGATTCAAGCCCCAATACTTAATAAAATGAAAGTTGCAACCCCTGGTTGCACATATAAAGAATTCCTTTCCTATAAGCCAGTCGAATTTGCAGGCAATGAAGGGGCGACTGCCGCACTGCGTTGGTTGGAAAAGACCGAAGCAGTAATTAAAATCAGTAAGTGCGCAGAGGAAGACAAGGTTATGTATGCATCCCACCTTTTCAAAGAAGAAGCGTTAGAATGGTGGAATACGGTGTTGCAGGCTAAGGGAAGTGACGTGGCTTATGCCATGAGATGGGAGGAATTTAAGGAACTGATAGAAAGGAAATTTTGTCCCGCCTACAAAAAAGAACAAATGAAAAATAAGTTCTTGAATCACCGGATGGTGGATGTTGATTGTCGAGGGTATACTTTGAAATTCTTCGAGTATGCCAGGATTGTACCAACTCTGGCTTCGCCAGAACTGGTGCTTATATCCCGCTATATCTAGGGACTAATTAGCGAGATTCGGGACATAGTCAAGGCTGCGAGACCCCGCACGATTGAAGATGCGATCGAACTGGCCAACACCTTGACTGACGGTCTGGTACGCACTAGAGAAGAGAACAGGAAAAAGGAATTGGCCCAAAAGATCACCCAAGGTTTTCGTGGGGGTAATAATGCCAGTAACTTCAAGAAAAAGAGAACCGGGCAATCCTCCACTGCTCCATTTTGCAGTACCTGTAAAAAGAAAGCATTTTGGAAAATGTAAGGGGTACATGTAATTTATGCAAAATTCCAGGGCACCAAGAGGAGAATTGCAGGAAAAAATCCATGATCTGCTACAATTACGGAGAAAAAGGACACTTTAGGCACGACTGCCCAAAATTGGTTAAGCCAGCTGACAACAAGGCCAAACCTGCAGAAGGAACTACTAAGAAGAATGCAAGAGCCTTCCAGCTGACTACACAGGAAGCAGATCTGATTCCAGATGTGATAGCTGGTACATTTCTTGTACATGACGTTTACGCAAAAGTATTATTTGACTCTGGTGCAAACCAAAGTTTTATAAATACTTCATTCTGCCAAGCTCTTAAGCAACCTTTAACCAAACTTAGGCAGATTTATACGGTAGAAACGACAGATGGAAATTCTGTTAACATAGATAAGGTTTGGCAAGAAGGAAAGATAGAACTTTCAGGCCATAAATTCTCTGCAAACCTGCTGCCTATTAATTTAACTGGATTCGATGTTGTGTTAGGAATGAATTGGTTAGTGGCCAACCATGCTCGAATCCTCTGTGATAAGAATTCCATAGAAATTCATACACCCGCAGGAGAAGTAATTTTGATAACAGGAGATAAGCCGCGTAAACCAATGAAGTTCATTTCAGTAATGAAAGTTGCTAGTTATGAACGAAAACAAGGAATACGGTATATGATTTCGGTAATCATTAACGCTAAAAGTACGGAACTTAAGGAAATTCCAGTAGTATCAGAATACCCGGATGTATTCCCAGAAGAGCTACCTGGATTACCACCCGATAGGGAAGTAGAGTTTAGAATTCATCTAATTCCTGGAACTGTACCAATAGCTAAGGCACCTTATCGGCTAGCACCCACCGAAATGTTAGAACTGAAAAAGCAGTTAGATGAATTACTAAGCAAAGGATTTATACAACCTAGTTCATCTCCTTGGGGAGCACCAGTGTTTTTAGTGAAAAAGAAAGATGGTTCAATGCGAATGTGTATCGATTATAGGGAATTGAATAAGGTTACAATTAAGAATCGATACCCATTACCTAGAATTGATGATCTTTCACTACAAAAAAGATCGCAATCTGAGACTGAAAAATCAGTCTCTAAAACTCCTAAATCAGTCCCTAATGGTTATTAGGGACTGATTTTGCCAGTCACGAGCCAGTCCTAATTGTCTAGTCCTAGATACTTTCATTAGTAACTAAATTTCAGTCCCGATTGTATGACACCAATAGAGACTGATATTCAGTCTCCTATACATATAAAATCAGTCCTCAATATACGTTGTGGTACAACATCATTTCAGTCTCGAATACATTTCGTCGGTGATTGAAAATCAGTCCTTGATACTAGGCCTTTCAGGACTGAAAATCAGTACTTGAACCTTGTCTATTTTGTCCCAAATACATTTACTTAGATTTGGGTTCCATGACAATTCAGTCTCTAATAGACGTTGTAGAGACTGAGAATTAGTCCCTGATAACATGCCATTTCATTCCTTAATATATTTTTTAGGGACTGAAAAATAATCTTAGATGTCATCTTATTTAGTTTCGAATATGTTTTTTAGAGACTGAAATTTTGTATCTTTTAAGAACTTTTTCAATCCCGAATATGTTTTTTTAGAGACTGATAATCAATCCCTAATATGTTAATTTCGTAACTAAATAATAGTCGCCGATGCTATGACTGTTTCTAGTTATGATTTTTTTGAAGACTAAAAAATAGTCTTTGATACTACATTTGATAGTCGATAGTATGCATGCTAGGGCTGTTCACGAGCCGAACCGAACCGATTAGACCTTTGCTCGTGCTCGGTTCGAACGAGCGTCTTTCGATCCGAGTATTTTTCGAACGAGCGACGAGCAAATATCGAGCGTCGCGGAACAAAAAAGAAAAGTGACGTTGAGGGTGTTTACCATATTATTCAAGACATCCAACTCAAGCTCAAGAATTTAACAATAAAACATACAAATAACTTCAACAAAATACAAATTTAAACCACAAAGTTAGTTCCAACTCAAACTAATATATTAAGAACTGTCATTTCAAAGAACATGGTTAAATACACATCAGTTGTGAGCTTGCGACCATTACCACATCCACCAAACTCCAAGGTTGAAGCGAACATTTGTGATCGCTCTTGTGACCCCTTGAGAACAGTTGTGAGCTTGCGACCATTACCATATTTCCAGCTGCAACTTAATATCATTGGAATAAACTCCAACAACCATAGAAGAGAGACTATAGCTGCAATTCAGTTAACCCAATTATAGTTCAAATGATAAATAAAATGTAATCCAATATTTATCCCTTCAATAATCGGGTAAAAAAGAAGCAAAAATTGCTTAGTCAAATATGATTACGACGTTGCTTAGTCAAATATGATTACGACGGCTAGAAATTTGTAAAAATCAGATTATAAGTTCGAAAACCCAAATAAAAACACGGACTTAACTTATGTATATACGGTGCTATAGAATGTCAAATTTGATAAACAACGAATTCCTATATTTTAAAAGCTCTTTTTATACTTACTGGATGTAGATGAACAACTTTATTATTATGCATTGCAGTTCCGAATATCATGATAATTAGAGCATCAGCCGGACTGTAAGTCTCATCGGTTAATTCTTTTTCTGCAATGTGGCTTTTATAACCGTTGGTTAATCCACCTACAGAAGAAAAAAACATAACATCACTTTAAACTTTATAACATAAGTAAAGACTGTGAATTAAAATTACAATTACAAAAATTACCTTAAAAAATCATAGATTAAAAAATAGCAATAAATTGTAAAATGGCCTCGTTAGCTACAAAGATCAGTTTATTAAACATTATAATAGCAATTCATGTCGATAAAAACCAACTAATTCAATACCATTCTTGTTTATTCGGTTCATCATAAGCTCATACAATCACTCAAAATCATGAGCATCGATGATAGTAAAAAAATCTGAATGTGATGACAGTTAACAGTAATGAAATAAAATATAAAGGCTCGCACTTTGCACCTTGAGTGCGCTTAGCTCCTATGACTACCAAGCATACAATTAGCCTTCATCATTCCATTTGTTGCCGCTTGTATCCAGTAACTTAGTTTTGAAATAAGAAAGTTGAGAGTAGCACAGGAGAAGCAGCTACATCTGTCCATCTGAAATAAGAAAACAAGCGTAAAATTCATTGTTCGGTGGAAAAGAGGCACTTCAAGAGTTCAAGTAGTTTTTTTTCCTGTGCGATAAGCGGTCTGCATTTTGTTGCCGCTTGTATCCAGTAACTTAACTCCATCCATTTTTCTGTTAACTTAAAGGGTATTTCAGTCAACATGCCTTAAGTACAATGTGTTAATCTAGAGATATAAGTTATTATGCATACAGTAAAAAAATACAAATATAACATAATTTTTTTATTTACTATATGCATAATAACTTGAGGCAAAGTGCCTGAAATGTCCTTTAAGTTAACAGAAAAAAATGAATAGTCTTAGTGAGAGTTGAGTTCAAGTGACAACAAATTGCAAACCACAATGTTGCGCATGCAAAAAAACGCTGCTTAAAGTGACAATTTTCACCAAACAACACGATGAAGAACGAATTTAACTCATATAAACAAATGAGATATATGGTCTTTGAGGCTTGTACTATCCAAATAGTTATCAGAAGAAAAGAAACTGCATAATGGATCTAGTGGTTGAGATAGAGTGTTATGGAAGTCAGTTAAGTTACCTTAGAGAGTCAACACACTTTCTAATTGCAAGAGGGCTTGGTGGCAAGAGTTCTGCACGGTGATAATAACCGGCTTCCTTAATGACTGCTACCAGATCAATATCTTCATCCTGTTACATGTGCAAGCATGGTATTATAAGTAGTATTTAAAGTTGAGTGACTAAAATATTGAAATCTGTAAAGGATGTCATGTATATCTTAAGAAAATGAAATAAACATTGGAATCATCCTACCAGGAACATGGCATGACCGCAATCATTAAATATACACATTTGACATTTTGGAAGAATTTGACAAAGCCTTTGTCCTTCTACTAGATTAGGAAATAGCTGATCCTTCCCACTGTATAAATTATTAAGTACATTAGAACAACAAGTTTACATGTCATGTTATCCCATAGTATCAAGTCATAATGAAAACCCCGTAAGATTTACCGGATTAAACTAGAAAGGTTAAAAGAGGTGGGACCTTAAGAGTACGAGTGTCTGAGCTGAAACGTTGCGAATGTGTGAGTTGGAGGACTCGCATGCAGATTCTACCATCTTCAGCTTCCAAAGAATTGTCTCAACGTCAGCCAATCCCTGAGAATATTAAGTTATTAACAATCAAACTACTGCCTACAGTTAATAGTGATGATTTCAATGTCCAAGTTTTATAACTAGATCATCACAATAAGATGATGAAACATATTATATATGGAAATCCGGATTTAAGGGCCAAATCATAAAATCCATTGGAGATACATTTAATGAGTTGTGCTTTAACATCCATCATGTGACTACTATCCCCTAACTTGATCTTTTATAGTCTTTTTTTAACGATCGACAAAAGCACAATCACCCGGGTGGAAAAAGACCACCCACGTCCTTGAACGCGTAGACAACGCTGGAGAGTGGTGACCCGGCCCGCCACCATTCCAGAGGAAACTCACTACCCGAAGGCCCACTGTGGTAAAACCCCTGGCTCAACCCAAAGCATTTTTTGCTTCAGGTGAGACTCGGAGCCATGACCTCCACATTGAAAGGTCATGAGGCTGCCAATGCACCAGAAGGTCATTGGCATTTGGCAATCTATTTATACTCTAGACAGAAGAAGCCACCATAATGGGATATGCTACAAAATTTTATACCGAAAACAAAATAACTTGTTATTTAATTAAATTCGTACCGACATGTAGGAGAGCCATGCAGCAACATCCTCAGAGAGATCTATGGCGGTTTGTTGAAAAGGAAGTCCTTTCTCTACGGTAGCCGTCATCATTCTTGAAGGCACACCTGCAGTTCATATAGTACAAACTGCTAATGTCAATTTAATATGTATAATGTGCATTATACTTATTAATTCCAATATGAACTGTCTGTTAAAGCTAGCTACTCCATGCATAGCTCGCTCCAATAGAACGATGACTACCAAAGAATTCAACAATATTATTTTGTTATTTAAAAAAAAGAATTACAGAATGATATAACCTGTCATTATGCTCAGCAGATAAGGAAAGCTAACACAAAGCTGATCAGGTATCGCTTTCAGAACGGGAACCAAAGCCTGCAACTGAGACTTGCCGAAACTTGTAGCTTCATAAAACAAGTTGAGAATATGATATGATATTTAACAAATTGCTGCATGTACATTACATACCACAATACTATTAACAAAGAGGAAGGTGATAAACAAGCTTCTTAATTACCTGGATTAGCCAAAACTAAAACAAGATTGATATCCGGGGTACGGGCTGCAACAGCTAGTGCAAGGCATGCACCCATGGACTCACCCATTATATATATGGGCCTGTTAGGAAAATGATCACTTTCGGATCTAATTGTTGTTTCAACAAGCTTCACAAGATATTGGCAGTGGTGATTATTAAAGGGGGTTGGGGTTTGTGAAGTCTATGGAAGAACAAATGAAGCATAACAAACGGGTAGGGTTACTTCCAATCCAAAGTATCTTCCATTGTCAGCCCGATTCAACCGAATCAAACCCAGGCTCGATCCCGAGCCACCCGATTCAACCGAACCGAGACCTGAATCCGTTGCCATTGTCAGCCGGGCCGGAGCTCCGATGACTTGAACCAAAAACAAAACTGAACGAAAACTGAATCGGAATTCAAACAAACAAGACCTGAACCGGATTCTAACCTGAACCGATTAAACTCGAAACCCGAATCGCGACCCGAAACAGGAACGTGTCTGAACTCGAACCTGAACCATCGAGCCGCCGCCCGTCGTTCCGATCTACCGCCGCCACCGCCGCTCAAACCTTCGTCGACCTTCTGTGTTCGTCGTTGCCGCCGAGAAGCTGGCGCCGCCGCCACCCGGAGTGGTGTCGGCCACCTGCTGGAGAGAGAGGGGGAGATGAGCGAGAGAGAGGTGAGGAGATAGGGGGTGTTGTCTGTTTAAGTGTTGTAGGGTTTTGTGGCCGTTGGATTGGTTTTGATCAACGGATGATGGTGATAGCATGGCGATCCGTGTGAGTTTGAATAGACCAATCAGTTAGTGCTAGAATATTGCTTTTTTTAATTCACCCATTTTGTTTTATTTTAACAAAAAACAAATCCTTTTTTTTTTTTTAGAGAGATTTATGATTTTTGCTAAGAAAGGGTTTGGGTAACAAATTTGATTAAGTATACATATTCCATATGTAAAGAAAATAGACTTGAGGAGTAACAAATTTGTGTTATTGACCATTAATTGAAACCGATTACATAATTGATATATAAGTTAGTTGGTATTTTAACTTGAACTGTTATTTGTACTCGTACGTTGTTACGGAATACGGAATACCCCACCTTTTAGCGGATTCCGACGATGAATAGTTAAATTAGGTTTTCTTATTTATTTTTTTATTTTAATGTCATGTTAGTTATTTTAATTTTATGCAAATGCAGTTTAGATGGGTTATGCAAGATGGCTGCTTACTAATCATTGCTTCCAGTTTGAGACATCGTCATAAAGAAAGAATATGATTGGTCAACAAGAATATCCATGTTTGTGTAGTTCTTTTGTAGTGTGTACGAACCTCGTCTCGGCCCGAAACTCAATTTGAAGGTCGTGATTCCGGTGGAGTGGGCGGCGATGGTCGTGAACGGTGGTGGAGTAACTGGTTGCATATAAGAAAACCCTATTTTGGGGTTTAAGTTTTATTTACATCCAACTTTCTACAAATTTTGCTACCAGGTTTATTTAACTTCTTTATTTAATTTTCAAACATTTCTTTTTGCTACCGATTTTGCTACGTTATTTTTTTATATTTTTTTCCTCAGATTTGCTACGGATGTTGCTACAACTTTTTTCTACGCTTGGTTTAATTTTTTTTTTATAAAACGCCTCAATTTGGACATTACATCAACAGAAATTAGTGGTAGATTCCACTTTTAATTTTATAAAAACTACTTCGGTTTCATCGAAGTCAGGCACGTTCGAATCAATTAAATGCGCGTGGGAAGTTGCTTTTGAGGTGCAGAGAATAGGCGTGCAACGACATTGATCAGATAACCCATTAACATCGGGGTTTGTTGAAGTCCAGTCAACAGCGCGGATATGCAGGTTTAAATATATATATTTTATATTTCTAAAGTGTATAAATATATATATATATATATATATATATATATATAGGGCCAGGATCATTTCAGAACCATAAATATTTACAGAACTCGCAGAACTCCTAATAAACAATCTTTTTATTTATGTATTTTTTTGTTTAGGATAATTTTATCATTTATTATGTGTATTTTTACGATTACATACATGTTAAGAGTAATTTTATCATTTTTTATATGTAATTTTATAATTACACATATGTAAACTAGTTTTTTTACATATATGTAATTAGTTATGACACATATATATAATTTTGGCAATTAAACATATGTAAACTACTTTTAACATGTATGTAATCAAAGAAATACATATAATAGATGATAAAAAGATCCTAAATACAAAAACTTATATATAAAATGATTGTTTATTAGGAGTTCTGAAAGTTCTGTAGTTATTTAGAGTTCGGAGACTGATAGATTAGTCCCTCATAGTTTAGTCCCTCGGTGTCAATATATTAGTGACGGAATATTAGTGACCAATAAAATGGCGCCATTTTTATTAATGGGTCAGTTATTTAGGACTGAATTTCAGTAACCAATAAGCTTCCCCCCCCCCCCCAAATTTATTTTTAGACAAACATATTTGTGACTAAAATTCAGTCACGGACATCAGTCACAAAAAAATCAACCTCTAATACAATTAGTAACTAATAAATTAGTCCCAGATACTACGTATCCGAGACTGATAGATTAGTCCCTCATAGTTTAGTCCCTCGGTGTCAATATATTAGTGACTGAATATTAGTGACCAATAAAATGGCGCCATTTTTATTAATGGGGTCTGTTATTTAGGACTGAATTTCAGTAACCAATAAGTTTCCCCCCAAAATTTATTTTTAGACAAACATATTTGTGACTAAAATTCAGTCTCAGATAAGTTGTCCAAGTATTAAGGACTGATTATTAGTCACGGACATCAGTTACAAAAAAATCAGTCTCTAATACAATTAGTAACTAATAAATTAGTCCCCGATACTATGTATCCGAGACTGATAGATCAGTCCCTCATAATTTAGTCCCAAATGGTCATTTTTCTTGTAGTGTTTTTTATCAACTTCAAGGAGCTAGGTATTTTTCTAAGATAGATTTACGCTCTGGATGTCACCAGCTGAAGGTACAGGAAGAAGACATACCTAAAACTGCTTTAAGGACTAGGTATGGTCACTACGAGTTTACAGTCATGCCGTTTGGATTAACGAATGCTCCTGCAACATTCATGGACATGATAAATAGGATCTGTAATCCGTATTTGGATAAATTCGTAATTGTTTTCATCGACGATATACTTATTTATTCCAAAAGCCAGAACGAACATTGTGAGCACCTGCATGCCCTTTTAACCTTATTAAGGAAGGAAAAGCTTTACGCCAAATTTTCGAAGTGTGAAATTTGGCTACAAGAGGTGCAATTTTTAGGACACATGGTGAATCACAAAGGTATTCACGTAGATCCCTCTAAGATAGAAGCGATCATAAATTGGAAGATCCCGCAATCAGCTACCGAAGTTAGAAGTTTTCTAGGATTAGCGGGATATTATAGACGCTTCATAAGAGACTTCTCTAAGATAGTTGTTCCATTAACTAAGTTAACCTGTAAAACTGTTAAGTTTGAATGGGGACCCAAGCAAGAAGAGGCCTTTAGGATTTTGAAGCAACGATTAATAAATGCCCCAATTCTAGCCTTACCAGACGGAAATGAAGATTTTGAAGTCTTATGCGACGCTTCTAAGTTGGGATTAGGATGTGTGCTAATGCAACGCAAAAAGGTAATTGCATATGCATCAAGGCAGTTGAAGAAGCACGAGGAAAATTATACGACTCATGATTTAGAATTAGGAGCCATAATTTTTGCCCTTAAGATATGGGACATTATCTGTACGGAAGTAAGTTTACAGTATATACAGATCATAAAAGTTTAAGATACATATTTGGGCAAAAAGAATTAAACATGAGGCAAAGAAGATGGATGGAAATTCTAAGTGACTACGACTGTGATATTCAATATCATGAAGGAAAGGCGAATGTAGTAGCAGATGCCTTAAGTCGTAAGTATCATGAAAAGCAAAGGCGAGTTCGTGCTCTTAGATTAAATCTCCAATTAGATTTAATGGAACAACTGAAGAACGTTCAGGAAACAGCAATCAAAGATGATGTAGAAGGAATGAAAGGACGAATAAAGGAATTAGAGCAAAGGACTGATGGAATTTAGAAATTCCATAAGAAAAGGATTTGGGTACCTAAGCAAGGAGATTTAAGAAATAAGATTTTGGAGGAAGCCCATAAGTCTAGGTATACGATGCACCCTGGTAATAATAAGATGTAACAAGATTTAAGAAATAACTTCTGGTGGATAGGAATGAAAAAGGATATAGCCAGATACGTTTCTAAGTGTCTAACTTGTTCGCAAGTTAAGGCAGAACACCATAAACCTTCAGGTTTACTTCAACAGTTAGAAATGCCTGTATGGAAATGGGAACTAATAACAATGGACTTTGTTACTAAGTTGCCCAAGACCAGGAAAGGTAGTGATGCGATCTGGGTAATTGTGGATCGATTAACCAAATTAGCTCATTTCCTGCCAATGAAGGAAACCTTCAGCATGGAGAGATTGGCTAAGTTATACATAGACGAGGTAGTATCCTTACATGGATTTCCACTCTCCATCGTGTCCGATAGAGATAGTCGTTTCACTTCACACTTCTGGACAAGTTTCCAAGAAGCAATGGGGACACGACTAAACTTGAGTACTGCATACCATCCCCAAACAGATGGACAAAGTGAACGGAAGATTCAAACCCTAGAAGACATACTCAAGGCATGTGTAATCGACTTCGGGGGAAACTGGGACGATCACCTACCATTAATAGAATTCTCCTATAACAATAGTTATCATATAAGTATCAATGCTGCCCCGTTCGAAGCACTATATGGACGAAAGTGCCGAACTCCAGTATGCTGGGCAGAAATAAGAGAAAGTCAATTATCAGGTCCCGAGATTGTACAGCAAACCACCGACAAGATAACTCAAATCAAGGAAAGACTAAAAACGGCTCGAGATCGCCAAAAGAGTTATGCAGACAATCGACGCAAGCCATTAGAATTGCAAGTGGGAGACAAGGTACTCTTGAAAGTTTCTCCTTGGAAAAGAGTAGTTCGGTTCGGTAAGAAAGGAAAGCTAAGTCCAAGGTACATAGGACCATTCACCATTACTTGACGAATAGGACTAGTTGCCTATCAATTACAACTACCAGAAGAATTAGCCGGAGTACATGATGTATTTCATGTATCCAATCTTAAGAAGTGTTTATCTGATGAAACACTGGTAGTACCTCTTCAAGACATAGAGGTAAATGAAAAGTTGAAATTCATCTAGAAACCTCTCCAAATAGAAGATAGAAAGGTCAAACACCTCAAACATAAACGATTGATATTGGTCAAAGTAAAATGGGATTCGAAAAGAGGACCAGAGTATACCTGGGAACTGGAATCAGAGATGAAGCGGAAGTACCCTTATTTATTCCAGTAAATCTCGAGGACGGATTTTAAACAAGGTGGGGAGGGTGTAACAACCCTTGCCAAAATTATTATTTCTTATTTTAATAATGCACATTAGGAAACCCTAATTGAGACCCCCAAATAGTATGGCACGACCCATAATTTTTAAAACGATCAAAACTAGGATCAGGGCCCCCTAAAACTCGAGGGAGGGTATCCCCTAATTGATAATTATCATCATAAAACAAATATAACTCTCAAATTTTCGTTCAAACTGACTCAGCAAGGCTAAGCAAGACACCAGGCACCCCTAGCCTAAACTGGTCACCGTCGCGACACGCGCCAGAGGCTAGGGAGCCTGGCGCGACACGTGGGGGAGGCCAATTTTCAGTATATATAGTAGGGGTTTGGCACTTGCATGGAGAAATTGTTACGACGAAAAAATTAGTTACGTACGTTCAAATATTCGTGATGTGCGATAAAGTGTTATATATATTAGGTGTATATTTTAAGCCCTTTTTAACACTTATTTTAGCCAAGTTTTAAATTTATAAAACACGATATTTCACTAACACTAAACACACATATGGGCAAGTGCACCCATCGTTGAGTGTAGTATAGTGTTGGTAAGATACCGAGGTCGTCCAAGGACACAAGAGCTTTTAGTATCGGTTTATCCTCAACGTCTAACCAAAATAAAAGTTTAGAAAAATGTTTTTTAAACTAAGAAAAATAAAAACTAACTAAAATGCTGAAAATAAAAATAAAAGAAAAACAGATAGACAAGATGAATCACTTGGTTCCGACTCGTATCTAGTATAACCTTTGATTATTTCCGCACTTTTGCACATAATTAAGAGATTATCTTAGTTATTGTAGTAGGCCCCTCTTTTGAAGGTGACGTTACCCTCACCCCAGTAGTTTGAGTCAGCAGGGATACAATCCTAAAAGGGTGGATTATTGGAAGATAATGAATTAAGTTATTAATGCAGTATTGTGGTAGGCCCCGCTTTTGGCGGTGACGTTACCCTCGGCTAAGTAGTCTGAGTCAGCAGGGATACAGTCCTAAATAGCCGGGTTATAGTATTAATAGTAGTTAACTTATGAGGGGATCAAAGAGTTTGGACCCCCGCCATCCAATACCGTGAAGTATTGAAGGAGGTCCTACTAAATTTGACCCAGGTCCATTGCAGGACCTCTAAACGCTGAACAATGGCAAGACCTTTACCAAACCGTTCCCTTAACCCCCTACCAGGTAGCCAACATATCTCCATATAGACCGTGGAGATATGAATGGTGAAAATCCTTTATTTTATATAGACAGTAAAATAATGCCAAGACACCACGGACAAACGATAAGGAAAGATCACCTTCAACATAAGTAACTAGTTATTAAAGTCATTAATACAAAACCAAATAAAAAGTGCAAAAGATTAGAAATAAAAAGTATTATACTAGACACTTTGTCTTCACCAAGTGATGTAAGAGACTTAGGCAAACATGGCCTTGATTGTCAAGAACTCTTACGATCAATCTTGGATCCCGAGATGACTCACACACTCTACGATGGACAATGGATGATGGTGGTGGATGATGGTGTTGTGATGGTGGTGGGTGGTGGATGAAGTGTGAGAGAGGTGGTGTGCCAAGGGATGAGATGAAATGAATCCAAGCCCTCCTATTTATAGGCTGAACAGAGAGCTGGACACGGCCCCGTGTCCGCTGGGCACGGCCCCGTGTCCGCTGGGCACGGCCCCGTGTCTGTCTGACAATCTCTCTCCTCATTAATTGTAATTCGCAATTACAATAAATGCGCCTGCTGTACTTTCGACACGCCCCCGTGTCCGCTGAGCACGGCCCGTGGTGGGCAATAGAAGCTTCTATAGGTTTGTCTTTTCTGCTGCTTCTTGGGCACGGCCCCGTGATGGCTGAGCACGGGGCGTGTTCAGTCTTCTGATTTCTCTATTTTGCTTTGGAAGGTGCCGTTGAGGGGTCGGGCAGTCCACTAATATCCCTTTTCTTGTATTTATGTTGGATTTAGCTGTCTTTTTGCTTCTTTTGTGTTTTTGAGCTCATTTAATCCTGAAAATACAAAAGGAAGACAAAAACACTCTTTTTCCAATATTAGTACTTAAAAAGGGTTAGTTTTATGCCTCATTTGATGTAATTTATATGTTGCATTTTACACACATCAAATACCCCCACACTTGAACTTTTGCTTGTCCTCAAGCAAAACTCTTTAATATGTGGCTTACACTCCCAAATGGAATAGGTAGAAGAGAAGGTTTTGGGCTTGTCGTAGATTGTCGGGATTTCCAAGATCTTTTTGGGTTTTATTTTTATTTATTTACACTCCTATTCGTAATGATTTATTTAGAACTTTTCATAAAAGAAATTACTTACTTGGGCATAACATGCCTTTTTAAAATTCTATTTATATACAAGTTCACATACCTTACGGGGAAATCACTCACACTCGGCCGAAGGTGTATTTTTAGTGAATCACTCGAGAGCGGCATGGAACTTATTCCTACCATAAGCTTGCCAAGAAATCAATCCTCCTCCTTTTTAACTTTTATACCTTTGTAGATATCAAGAGGACTTTGCGGGTTAAGGGTTAGGCTAGGGTTAAAGGTAGGTGGTTGGGTAAGTGGTTAGTAGAAAAAGGGCTAAAAGCGTAACAAGTGTCGGTTTTCGTATTTTTGCAACTTTTTATTTTGATGAAGCTTTTATTCAAACTAAGTTATTTTTGATTAACTTGTTTGTTTATTTTCTTTTTGCTTCATCATTATCACACTTTTTTTTTTTACGAAGAACCTAACTTGTTACTAAAATAAAGGGTTAAAAATGAAAAAGGTTTTGGTGGGTAAAAGGTTTTTTGTTTGGGTGATGAAATGAAAAGGTTTAGGCTCAAAGGGGCTAACTAGGGGGATTTTTTGGGTAGGTGGTAAAAGAAAAAGAAAAATAATGGTGTAGAAATAAAAAGTGCTAGTCCTAATGCCTCCATCATTTACTTACTCGGGTTTAAGTTGATAAGGACCGGGAATGTATTGTCATGGCAAGTTCTAGAGTCGTAAGAACCAAGCGGCTATTCACACAAGAAACGAAAAATGAGCATTTAGTCAAATGATGTGTAATTGTGTGCTCAATAAAGGCTCAAAACTCACTTTTGTGGGAATGGGTTTTTATGTGATCAAGTATATATAATCAAATTTTAAATAAGTTTGTCATGCCTTTTCATAATTTTCTTATGTTGGTCCTTTTTATCACTACGCTATCGGTTGTAAATTTGTAAAAATATAACCTTTTTGAGAACTTGAATTTTCCGAGTTAAACCTAGACAAGTAAAAAAAATGAAATTTTTGAAAAAAATTTGGGGTGATTAGCGGTTCCAATAGAGTTTTGTGTAAGGCTTGTGTTTAGGACTTGCAAAATTCAAGGTTCTAGCATCCCCCCCCCCCCCCCCATACTTAAATTACACATTGTCCTCAATGTGTCCCAAAAATAAATTTTTAGGTTGATTAGATGTGTAAAATAGTGTTTAAAAAGCAAAAATTTGTGTTACTGGGCACTGAACACGGCCCCGTGTTGTCCGGGCACGGCCCCGTGTTCAAGTGCCAGTAACAAAATTAAAACAAGAGAAACAGAAGCCTGGACACGGGGGCGTGTTGGGTGAACACGGCCCGTGTCCAGTTACCTGAACTGGGCGTTTTTCTGCAGGTGGTTCAGCACGGGGCCGTGTTGGTTGGGCACGACCCGTGTTGAACCTTCTGAAATGGAGAGAATTGTCGGGTTGTCTTGTTCTTGTGCATGGGTTCATTTTTCTCGTTCCCCTTTTCATCCTTTACCACCATGAGTGTGTTTTATTCCTGAAAATTAAAACTAACTAGAAAACATAAAAATTAATCTAAATTAAACTAAGGATAGTTCTGTGGAATGCCTCCATGGTGCGCCACGTTTATAAGGGTCCTTGGCTAGACCCAAAGCCTGGTCATATGTTACCCAAGTGGGATGTGTTGCATCCCATGTTACACCGTCGGAGAGCGTCATCCAAGCTTGAGTCTATGACCTTCATGTAGTTGACCGGATCTTCTTCCTCTACTCGCTTTCCACATTCAAATTTCACTTCCTCATCCCCAAACTTCAATGTTAGAGTTCCGTCATTCATATCCACCAATGCTTGGGCGGTGGCTAGGAATGGCCTCCCGAGGATGAGAGGGACCTCGGTGTCTTCTTCCATGTCTAGGATGACAAAGTCGGTTGGAAAGACGAATTTGTCAACCTTGACTAGCAGATTTTCGGCGACACCTTGTGGGAATTTGACGGACCTGTCGGCGAGTTGTATGCTCATCTTTGTAGGGCTTGTTGTTCCTAGGCCGAGTCGCTTGAACATTGATGTGGGCATGAGGTTGATGCTAGCCCCAAGATCGGCTAAAGCATTTCGGACGGGGGACTTCCCAATCGAACAAGGGATTGTGAAGCTCCCGGGGTCGATTTTCTTTTGTGGAAGTTTGTTGAGTACTAAAGCTGAGCATTCTTCGCCTAAGTTAACTAATTGCAATGATTCAATTTTCCTTTTGTGAGTGAGGAAATCCCTCATGAATTTTGCATATTTAGGCATTTGGGTTAGGACCTCAATAAAAGGAATATTAACATGCAATTGTTTTAGTAAACTTTCGAACTTTGCGAATTGCTCATCGGTCTTTTGACGATTCAACCTACCGGGGTACGGAATTGGAGGAGTCTTGGTGGCCTCTTGATTTGGTGTAGAAGCCTATTCTGGCGCAGGAGGAGTCACAGGCTGGCTAGAATGGCTTCTTTCATTTGGCGGCAATGGAGCATCCTCGGGACCCACGGTTCGATTTCTTAATGTGATGAGATGTACTTGTGCCTTCGGGTTCGTTTCGGTATTGCTAGGTAACGCGCCTTGTGGTCTCTCGGAGAAATTTTGAGCTAGTTGATTTAATTGTTTTTCAACGTTTTGAATGCTAGCTTGTTGATTTCTGAAATTCGATTCCAATTGTTGAAATCGATCCGAGTTTTTCTTTTCAGTGTCAGAGATGAGGCGAGATACAGTATCTTCAAGCCTTTCTCTTCCACCTTGTTGTTGAGGAAAATTTTGCGGTTGTTGAAAATTAGTTCGTTGGTTTTGTTGGTTACTACTATTGCCGGGATCTCTCCAACCAAGATTTGGGTGGTTACGCCATCCTTGGTTGTAGGTACCCGTTGGAGGACCCGACGGCCTAGGTCTATTATCCATGTAGTTTACCGTTTCAGTTTGTTCATCTAATTCTTTCATACAACTCCAATTTTCATGTGACCCACCACACCCTTCACAAGCCATAACCGAGGCCGTTTTTGTCATTTCTAGCTTTTTTATTTTTGAAGAGAGGGCCTCGATTTGGGCTTGTAAAGAGGTGCTTTCATCAACCTTATGGGCGCCCGGGGCAATGGATTTATTACCTCGGGGAGTGTGCCATTGAAAATTGGTTTGAGCAATTTCCTCAATTTGGTTATAAATTTCATTTGGACGACGATTACCTAAAAGTCCCCCGGAGCTTGAATCAAGTGTTTGTCTTGTGTGTGGCAACAATCCATTGTAGAAAGTGGATACTTGTTGCCATACTGCTAGACCGTGGTGAGGACACTTTCTTAGAAGCTCCTTGAACCTTTCCCAAGTTTCATATAAGGATTCCCCATCCTCTTGTGAGTATGTATTAATTTCAGTCATTAATTTAGCCGTTTTAGCAGGAGGGAAATACTTATACAAAAACTTTTGGGCGAGTTCATCCCAGGTGTTTACCGATCCAACTGGGAGGGTGTTAAGCCAAGCCTTAGCTCGGTCTTTTAGTGAAAAATGAAACATTCGAAGGCGGATGGCGTCATTTGATGCTCCATTGATCCGAAAGGTATCACATATTTCTAAGAAGTTAGTAATATGTAGATGGGGATCCTCGTCCGCAAGCCCGTGGAAGGTTGCGGAGTTTTGGAGCATTTGTATCAAATGCGGCCGAAGTTCGAAGTTGTTGGCCTCGACATTCGGTGCATTGATAGCGGCGCCAAGATTGCCTACGGTAGGCCGTAGGAAATCCATGAGGGTACGTTGGTCCGCCATTGGAAGTGGGTCCCCCGAAGCTTTCTCTTGATTTTTAGCTTTTAGTCTTTTTCTGAGAAAGCGCACGGGTTCTTCTAGGGGTTCTTTTATGTCTCTACTAGAACTGGAGCTCATGCACTACGTAGGAGGTTCAAATGTGGCGCCTGGGTTCCAAATCCTGCAACAAAAACAGAAAAGAACGCTGGTCAGACTGTTCACCACGGCCCCGTGCTCAGTGAACACGGCCCGTGGTCAGAAGTACAGTAATCGTTTTCTGTATCCCAGTTACTGGGAGTTGGACACGGCCCCGTGTTGCACCGACACGGCCCCGTGTTCAGCTCTCTGTAACTCAGAAAATAAAAACTGCCAGTAATTATGCTGGGCACGGCCCGTGTCTGACCGGGCACGGCCCGTGCTGAGCTCTGCAGAAGCTGAAAAACTAAGAAAATAAAAAGAAAAATAAAAAAAAATGATTAGGCCGTTGATTCCTAACTTTCTTAAAATCCTTGTGTCCCCGGCAACGGCGCCAAAAACTTGATGTGCGATAAAGTGTTATATATATTAGGTGTATATTTTAAGCCCTTTTTAACACTTATTTTAGCCAAGTTTTAAATTTATAAAACACGATATTTCACTAACACTAAACACACATATGGGCAAGTGCACCTATCGTTGAGTATAGTATAGTGTTGGTAAGATACCGAGGTCGTCCAAGGACACAAGAGCTTTTAGTATCGGTTTATCCTCAACGTCTAACCAAAATAAAAGTTTAGAAAAATGTTTTTTAAACTAAGAAAAATAAAAACTAACTAAAATGCTGAAAATAAAAATAAAAGAAAAACAGATAGACAAGATGAATCACTTGGTTCCGACTCGTATCTAGTATAACCTTTGATTATTTCCGCACTTTTGCACATAATTAAGAGATTATCTTAGTTATTGTAGTAGGCCCCTCTTTTGAAGGTGACGTTACCCTCACCCCAGTAGTTTGAGTCAGCAGGGATACAATCCTAAAAGGGTGGATTATTGGAAGATAATGAATTAAGTTATTAATGCAGTATTGTGGTAGGCCCCGCTTTTGGCGGTGACGTTACCCTCGGCTAAGTAGTCTGAGTCAGCAGGGATACAGTCCTAAATAGCCGGGTTATAGTATTAATAATAGTTAACTTATGAGGGGATCAAAGAGTTTGGACCCCCGCCATCCAATACCGTGAAGTATTGAAGGAGGTCCTACTAAATTTGACCCAGGTCCATTGCAGGACCTCTAAACGCTGAACAATGGCAAGACCTTTACCAAACCGTTCCCTTAACCCCCTACCAGGTAGCCAACATATCTCCATATAGACCGTGGAGATATGAATGGTGAAAATCCTTTATTTTATATAGACAGTAAAATAATGCCAAGACACCACGGACAAACGATAAGGAAAGATCACCTTCAACATAAGTAACTAGTTATTAAAGTCATTAATACAAAACCAAATAAAAAGTGCAAAAGATTAGAAATAAAAAGTATTATACTAGACACTTTGTCTTCACCAAGTGATGTAAGAGACTTAGGCAAACATGGCCTTGATTGTCAAGAACTCTTACGATCAATCTTGGATCCCGAGACGACTCACACACTCTACGATGGACAATGGATTATGGTGGTGGATGATGGTGTTGTGATGGTGGTGGGTGGTGGATGAAGTGTGAGAGAGGTGGTGTGCCAAGGGATGAGATGAAATGAATCCAAGCCCTCCTATTTATAGGCTGAACAGAGAGCTGGACACGGCCCCGTGTCCGCTGGGCACGGCCCCGTGTCCGCTGGGCACGGCCCCGTGTCTGTCTGACAATCTCTCTCCTCATTAATTGTAATTCGCAATTACAATAAATGCGCCTGCTGTACTTTCGACACGCCCCCGTGTCCGCTGAGCACGGCCCGTGGTGGGTAATAGAAGCTTCTATAGGTTTGTCTTTTCTGCTGCTTCTTGGGCACGGCCCCGTGCTGGCTGAGCACGGGGCGTG
Organism: Helianthus tuberosus; assembly: GCA_030545235.1. Lineage (NCBI taxonomy): Eukaryota > Viridiplantae > Streptophyta > Magnoliopsida > Asterales > Asteraceae > Helianthus > Helianthus tuberosus. The sequence goes on from CM060452.1 coordinate 95,826,590, forward strand.
TTCAGTCTTCTGATTTCTCTATTTTGCTTTGGAAGGTGCCGTTGAGGGGTCGGGCAGTCCACTAATATCCCTTTTCTTGTATTTATGTTGGATTTAGCTGTCTTTTTGCTTCTTTTGTGTTTTTGAGCTCATTTAATCCTGAAAATACAAAAGGAAGACAAAAACACTCTTTTTCCAATATTAGTACTTAAAAAGGGTTAGTTTTATGCCTCATTTGATGTAATTTATATGTTGCATTTTACACACATCAATTCGCTGTTTCGTTCAGAATACCCATAGTCCCGACCCATTGCTACGATTACAGGGTAATAACTCGATCACTGCTACGATACAATGTCTGATCGATTGAAACCAATCCTATGGATGTTTAAGTGCTGCCTGAATTCGGGCTATACTTTGTCATTCGTCGTGAGGGTTTTGATTTCGTGAAGTTATCATAAATGTTGTATTAAGTTACTAACCTAGTTTCGTTTGCATTATTTAACTAGGTTACCAGGCTTAATCAGTAGGAAAACTCTGTCCAACTAAACTCGTAATGTGAGTCATTCTCTTTTTATCAAAAGTGTTTTACAATGCCTAAATGTTTTCCAGTTATATGTTACAGGGATTAAGTCTTTGTTATCTTAAATTATTGGCAGTAAGTGGGGTATTGTGCACATTACTGCTGTTTTATCACTTTTAGGTGAACGGACCTAAATAGTGATACACGTCACTTTTGGGTGAAAGGACCCAATAGTGATATGACCACAGTCATAGATCCGGTCGAGTGACAACTGAACCAGCTAATTATAAGATAAGGGCAATTGTAATCGCTCTTAATACTGTAATCTATAACAATGTGTTGTTTTATACAAATTGAATGACTCGCCAGTATTTCCCCGCTGATAAAATCTTTTTAAACATGTTTCAGGTGATTTACCGTGAACAAGGAAAAGTGCCGTGTAGCACTACCAGCTTGGATAAAGTGGCTCAGTAAATAAATATACATGTTTTTGTAACCAAGGGGTTTCCCAGTGGAATTCCTTTATTGTAAATTACACGGTTTTTCCCGAAATTTGAAATAAAATAAAGGGGTGTTTTCAGTTTAAACGATCCTGTTAAAATTTCCGCTGCCTAATTAAACACCAATACCACAGGTTTTCTATCCCGCGGCATCCGAACCGGGAAACTGGATTGGGGGCCGTGACAACTGATGTGAAAGAGTGTCGGATCTGATTGTTAAATGATGAGAAATAAATGGGTTATGGTGTTTAGCAGTCCATTCGTACGGATGGGCTTTCTGTTAAGAACAAACCAACGTTTTGACATGTGATACGAACTTATTTCAATGTTAAACAGTAAGGTAAATATTTTAAACAGTAAGCAAAATGACCGGGTGTGAAAACTATGGTAAAAACAGAAGATAAAATAGTCGTGATTGGGTAACAGTGTGGGTTTGTACGGATGGACTTTGTCCATTAGTACGGATCTACTGTGTTTGTTTTGAAAAGTTTTAATTTTATCTGATTTGGTTGAAAACGTTGAAGTATTTGTTTCATTTACTTAAATCAGCAGGTAAAACGTTTAATTAATGACAAACAAGTTGTGAGAACAGAACTGAAAATCAAACAGAAAGTATGAACCGATGTCCATTCGTACGGATGGACTTTGTCCATTCGTATGGATGCAATGTTCTTGATGAAAACAAATGTTTGATCTGATAAACGGATCATTTCTTGATGGAAACTAACCCTAATGCAGGCTCTTAACTATGGGACGAGTTGAGAGTCTGATGGATTTCCGATCCCACCAAGATTGTGTGATAATCGAAAAGTAAACCACGATTAAGTTGTGAAATTATGAATTCTTATGAACTTTGATCCAATCTCGCATGAGTGATGCTCCACAACGGTTTGCCAAGCAAGACGAGTGGAAACCATCTTCGAGATAGTTAGAATCAAAGGTTTTGAGAAAAAGTTGGAAGTTTATCAAAATGAAAATGTAATTGAAATGAGAGAGGGGAATTCTTACAAGCTTCTAATCGCAACAACGAATTCTGAGATAGTTTGCAAGAAAGTGGCGAGTTGAAATGGAGAAATGAGGGGTCTATTTATAGATTCGGGATGGAAATTAGGGTTTCCAAGGATTTCGCCCCTCCATTCGTACGAACCTACTCCATCCGTACGGATGGATTTGATTTCCATATTTTATTGTCCAATTTGATTATTTTACGTGTTTTAATCGATTTTTCGAGTATCAAGCATCAATGTGTAATGAAGAATCAAGAATCAAGCATAACATAGCGTTCAAAATGTGAATCATGAGTATAAGTTTGCACATAAGTCTAACATGAATGTGATTAAAATAATTTCGTTTTCATTATGATCAATCGTCTTGGATTACAAGTTGGAAGGAAATAGAATATAACAAGGGTACAAGTGTCTAAAAATGGAAAGTACAACATGACTTGCTAAAACTGGAAAGTACAAATATGCGAAGCATTACATCGATGTATCGAAGTTAATCGATAATCGCTTCTTAAATCAACAATATCGAGGAGATTATGATACCCACGCATCTCTATAACCATTAGGACATGCCATCCAATTCTCAAAATTCTTCTTAATGATCTTCTTAAGTCGATCTTCAACATGTAATCCTACTTGATCAGCTAACCAATCTACGTATTCAGGCTGTCATCAAAGGCATCAATGTTGATGTTACAAGATATAGTTTGTTTGACCATTAAATTCAAAGGGAATGAAAGACTGCCAATATTGCCGTACAAAAATTATATAAGGCGAAAACCTGAAAACTTAGTGAATGAGTGTTGCGCTTCGGGATTCCATTTTCATCCCTTTCTTGATAAAATTTGTAAACATCGGCCAACATCTCGTCTTTCGAGGGCAACAATATCTTCTTGGACAAGGCCTGTGCTACCCACTTTGCTTGTAACTCAACCAATCGAAAGATAAGGCCATTATCTTCACAATGTTAATAGTTAGAACAACAAATAACATAATATGACAGTAAAATAAATGGGGAAAAATAGTGAATGACATACTAAAGGGTAATCCAACAAACGCGAGTCCAGGAGCGAGTTGCGGAAGGAAAACATGTTTGTATAGTGGTCCAACACAATTATCATCCACATGTAACATGTTATTTGTTCTTAGAAAGGGGAAATGGAACTTATACCTAACAAACACCAAATAGAAATAATAGTTTAAACTTATACTTAACAACTACCAAATCAAAACCAGAGTTTACATATTGCTTTTTTCGAAAAATTTAGAAACTAAAACATGGGTTTTTTTTTTTTTGGAAGGGAAGGGATAAAAGTGTTAATTATATTTTGCTTTTTGTTTTTTTCTCGAAGAGTAGTTTGTTATAAAAACTTTTGATGACTAATGAAGTCGCTATTTGAGTTACCTTGATAACGACTTCAACTGTTGTAAGATAATATGTTCCATCCTTGTCTGGTGTCTTTAGTTTTGGGTACTCAAAGACTCATAAATTGTTATCTTAGATAGCAACTAACCCAAAACTAAAATTTGTTTTCAAGAGTTTTGAAAGGAACCCCTGTTAAAAAATAATCTATATAGTTCATACCCTGTGCAATGTAAGATAGCATCCGCAACGATAGAGTCTCCATCTTGGAACTCTATTGTTCCGTCATTAAAAACACGTCTAATCTGTTACAGATGTCAAATATCATACCGTTACATTATGAAGAATTAACTAAACCAAGTCTCTGTTTAAATACCATCATATGTTGCCAAACGTTTTCATATCCATCCACTCTTGTGACCTTGACGTCTGAAGATCTTGAAGAAAGATGGACCTCTTTTGCAGTGGTTGCGATATCTCGAGATATGTCAAATGCGCTAGCCCCATTCCCGATCACTACCACTATCTGGTCCCAAAATGAGTTGTGAACGGGTAGACTTGTTTTTAGTGTGGTTCACTTAACCAAAAAACACTTTCATATCTAAAACTTTTAATAAAAATGAATTCACGCAGAGTACTATATAAGTACAAACACTATGCCGATCAAAATTATTAATATTGTTCAAAATAAACTTGTACACATTCAAAATAAACTTTGTTTGACATTATAACTATTTTAATCTATTTGATATGTTTCCTTTATATATTATGTGATAAATAAAATAAAAAACAAAAGCACGGTAAAGATACGAACTTGATCTTGGTATGGTTCAGGAATACGATAATTGTGACTGTGGAGTTGTTTGCGTGACCATTCCTCGATACCTGCCTTGATTTAGGAATAATAATAAATTAAATATACATACGTGAAAAATAGACGTGTCAGTTTGTGAAATACTTGAAAAAAAAAACTTACTAAGGGGAGGGGGTGGTTCACTAGTGATAGATTCTATCACTTCCACTATCCAATCAAGTCATGCCATGTGTACAACCAATATTCTATCACTAGTGATAGAAATGTAGGGGGTGGTATCACTAGTGATAGAATTCTATCACTCCTATTTTTTATAATTTTTATTTTTATAGAATTTGCCACATTTTCTTCCATGTACAAGTGTTGTAGTAGGGGTGCTCCCATTTTCTTCCATGTACACGTGTTAGTAGTGAGAGCATGCAACATGCAAACATGCAGAGGTTTATAGAACTTGCCACATTTTCTTCAACGCGTTATACAATTAACGCGTTCTAAATATAACGCGTTGTGGCTATACCGGCGGCGGTGTTACGTTATGCTTTAACGCATGATAGGGGTGGTATAACGGACCACCCCGTGTGCCCTAAGAGCATTCACATTCAATCCATCATATTTTCACCCTAAATTACACTAAAAAACACTACTTTTTCTCTCTCATTTTCAATTAAATAATATTTTTTTATACCTTTATCATTATCTTTTCTCTCTCCTCCACTCACAACCACTTTTAAAATATATTAAAAAATTATAGGGGGTGAACAGTGTCCCCCCAAATATACAGATGAACAGTAACATTTTCTATCTCCTCACTCACAACCATTTTTTATACTCTTTATATTTTAAAAACACCACACACATATAATGGAGCCACAATTATACGAGTTCAATAAAAACATAGTTAACTTAAACTCTTCAATAAACAAGCTAAGAGCATTCTCATCCAAACCATCAAAATATGTGAGGGGTAGTTTTTATATTATAAAGGGTATAAAAAATGGTTGTGAGTGGAGGAAAGAGAAAATGTTACTGTTCATCTGTATATTTGGGGGACACTCACTGTTCACCCAGTATAATTTTTTTAATATATATTGAAAGTGGTTGTGAGTGAAGGAGAGAGAAAAATGTAATGATAATATTATTTAATTGAAAAGGAGAGAGAAAAAATATTTGTTTTTAGTGAAAATATATTGATATAGGTGTTGTTTTTTAGTGGAATGTATGTATAATTTGATGGATTGGATGAGAATGCTCTAACAAATTCAATAATATAACATATTAAACTCATGAACTAATAACCAAGTCTAGTCACTTATACCTTTTTTAAACAACAAAAGTCACTAAAAGTTTCATTATTGTTTCTGTGCAATTTTTTATGTGTTAAAACTATTTAAAAGTAAGTGACTAAAATGATATATATATATATATAGGGAGCCGCTAGAATAAGAACCACCTCCAGTTATGAGAACCATAAGAACCACTCTCCACCAATCATAATCAGCCAACGAAAAGGGTAGTTTGGTCATTTACCCTAAATGTCTAATCTCACCCCTCTCTCTTCATTTAATTCACATCTTCTCACCTCTCTCCTCTCTCCTCTATTTAAAGTTGCAGACTTATAATCCTCTCTCATTTATTTTCATCTTCAAAACTCCACCAAATAACCACCGACCACCACCACCACCACCACCACCGTCTGGTGGTGGTGCTACGAATGAATAAATCAGAGAGACGAGGAGAAAGAGGAGGCCAGACACCCCCTTTTGGTGTCTCTGGTTGATGTGTCGATGGGATGAAGGGGGGTGGGTGAATCTGGTGCTTTCTGAATCTGTTCTTTCCGTTGAATCTGGGGTTTGCATCTTGTGATTTTGACTTTCTTGATGGGTTGTTGGTAAGTGTTTTTGTTGACACAGGTCCGGCTTCTGTTTCCGGCAAGATACCTCCCCCCCTGCTCGATGAAGACCGGCGACCCAGGTCCGGCTCCTCTCGATCTCCTGTCCGACCGACACAGGTCCGACGACGGGGGTATCTTTGGCTGTGTTGGGGTTGGTGGCGGAACCCTAGGCGGTGGTGGTGGTAGAGGTGGGGGTAGAAGTGGTAAGAATTTCAAGCCTTTGAATTTGGTTGAATCTGTTGAATCTGGGTTTTTGTTTGCTGTTGAATCTGTTGATTGATGTTCTTGTTCCTTTTGAATGTTTAAATCGGTTGAATATGGTGCCTTATTGAATCGGCTGTGATGATGCAAAAAAAAAAAAAACTGACCATGGCGCGGCAAAGATGGCGGAGGGTAGGTTATTGAACCCGCAACCCCATTTTGCAGCCTCTGATTATCGGGAAATCTGAGCCAAAACTTCTTTTTTTTTAACCCGTTTTTTTTTCGAGATACACTTTGTTTTGATGTTGTTGTTTTTTTATTTTCCCCCCTAGTCAATGATGATGACGATATATCTGAGACACCTCCCGAGTTTGCGATTTCTGAGTGCGTTCATTTTTGCGTAAAAAAGTTTTTGTAAAAAAAAAGTTAAACTTTTTATGTAAAACGTAAACTTTTTAGGTAAAACGTAAAACTTTTTACGTAAAACGTAAAACATTTTACGTAAAACGTAAAATGTAAAAATTTTAACGTAAAATGTAAAAAGTAAAATGTTAACGTAAGAAACCGGCGCGTAAGTTTGCGTAAAAAAAGTTTTTGTAAAAAAGAAAATTAAACCGTAAACTTTTTGACGTAAACCGTAAACTTTTTAACGTAAATCGTAAAAAGTTTAGGTAAAACGTAAAAAAACGTAAATTTTTTTTACCAAAACGTAAAAAACGTTAACGTAAAAAACCTGAATTTAAAAATGTGAACCTAAAAAACGTTAACGTAAAAAACCGGCGCGTAAAACGTAAAAAACGGCGCGTAAAACGTAAATAACATTAACGTAAAAATGGCGCGTAAGACGTAAAAAAACCGACGCGTAAAACGTAAAATAACGTTAACGTAAACGACCGGCGCGTAAAACGTAAAAAAACGCTAACGTAAAAAAACGGGGCGTAAAACGTAAAAACGGCGCGATGAAAAAACGACGCGTGAAAACCCGGTCGCAAAAAATGGCGTGAAAAAACGGGGCGTAGAAAAACGGCGCGTAAAAAACGGGACGCTAAAACGGCGCGTAAAAAAAACAGGGCGTAAAACGTTCCGTAAAAAAACGCTCGTAAAAAAACGGGGCGTAAAAAACGTAATATAAAAATCTGTTTTTTAATAATTAAAAAAAATTTACCATTAAAATCTGAATTTAAAAAATTGTTTTAATATAAAAATCAGTTTTTTTAATAAAAAGTAATTAAAGATTAGGACAAAAAAGGCATTTAAAAATAATATATATAAAAAGACAAAAAAAAGCAATTTTACCTAAATACCCTTTAACAATAAAATATTAAAAACATAATAAGACAAAAAGCTTTTAATATTAATATTATCTACTTTTAATCTCATCCATCCATCTAGTTGATCAAAGGGCTAGAAAGTGGTTCCCATGGTTCTCATAACTAGAGGTGGTTTTCATTTTGGCGGTCCCATATATATATATATATATATATATATATATATATGTGTATGTATATAGGGGGCCGCTAAAATGAGAACCATCTCCAGTTGTAAGAACCGCGAGAACCACTCTCAACCAATCACATTGTGCCAACATAAAGGGTATATTAGTCAATTAACACATATGTCAAGTCACCACACTCTCTCTCCATTTAATGCTTGTCAGTCTTCTTATTTTTATTTCATTAGCCCTCTCTCCCTCTCTCTTCAAAATAGTAATCCCCTCACCTCTTGAAAGTTGCAGAGTCCTCATATGTTGAAATTCAAACCACCATTCACCACCACCGGCCGCCGTACCACACTGCTTGACAACAATCACACCTCACCAAACATCTTCCACCCAGACCCACCGTTCACCACCACCGGCCGCCGTACCACTCACAACCAAACACCATCACCGCTGCCGACGTACCATCACCATCACACCGTTCAACCTCCGTCACTGGCCGACGCGTCCACCGTCTCCATCACCGTTTCCTAACCCATACCTCCGCCGCGAACTACTTTCATCCACCATCTTCGACCCACCTTCATCCCTTCACCATAAACTACCCTTGACGGTGGTGGTGGGTTTTGACGGTGGGGGTGGGTTAAATCATGTGCTTTGTGGTGGTGTTTCACGGTGAAGGTAGGGGGTTTTGGTGGTGTGAAGTCCAGTGAAGATGGAGTTGTGGTGGGTGTGAAGTCCGATGAAGGTGGGGGTTTGTGCTGGTGTTTAACGTTGAAGGTGAAGGTGGGGTTGTGGTGGTGTGAAGTCCGGCGAAGATGGGTTTTGTGGTGGGTGTGAAGTCCGGTGAAATCGAATTTGTTTCGGTTGATTTTCGATCAGTTTTGGTATGTCGATTATATATTTGAAATTGTTTTCAATTGAAATTTTGTTGAATCTCAGAATGATTTGATGATGTTCGGTTAAACTTCTGAGGATTTTGAACATTATAAATCAATTTCAACTTGTTTAACAGAAAGATTTGAAATTGAAAATCTGAAAACATTGTTCAAATTTCACATAGTTGATATTTCGGTTAAACTTCTGAGGTTTTTTGAAACATGTTCCTGTTCCTTCTGGTTTGAATGATCTGGTTTGAAACATGTTCATGTTCCTTCTGGTTTGAATGATCTGGTTGAAATTTTTAAGTTTTACGAATCTAATGGTTTTTTGATATGTTTGGGGGGGGGGGGGGTTTGATTTGTGTTCTATGAATCTGTGGGTTTTGATTCGATGGATGGGCGGTGATGATGCAAAAAAAAACGTAGATTTTGCTGACGATGGCGCGGCAAGGACGGCGGAGGGTAGGTTTTTTGAACCTGCAACCTCACTTTTTGCAGCTTCTTGTTTTATCGGATAATCTGAGCCAAACCCCGTTTATTTTTTTCGAGATACACTTTGTTTTGATGTTGTTGGTTTTTTTATTTCCCCTCTTAGTCGATGATGATAACAATATATCTGAGACACCTCCCGAGTTTGCGATTTCTGGGTGCGTTCGTTTTTGCGTAAAAATGTTTTTGTAAAAAAAAAAAGTTAAACCGTCAACTTTTTTAACGTAAAACGTAAATTTTTTTACGTAAAACGTAAATTTTTTTATGTAAAACGTAAATTTTTTAACGTAAAACGTAAAAACTTTTTTACGTAAACCGTAAACTTTTTAACGTAAAACGTAAAAAGTTTTAGGTAAAACGTAAAAACGTAATTTTTTTTTACTAAAACGAAAAAAACGTTAACGTAAAAAACCGTTAACGTAAAAACCGTTGACGTAAAAAAACCGTTAACGTAAAAAACCTGAATTTAAAAATGTTAACGTAAAAAACGTTAACGTAAAAACCCGGCGCGTAAAATGTAAAAACGTAAAAAACGTTAACGTAAAAAACCGGCGCGTAAAACGTAAAGGGTTTTACGTAAAACGTAAAGGGTTTTAAGTAAAACGTAAAGGGTTTTTCGTAAAACGTAAAGGGTTTTTCGTAAAACGTAAAAAGTTTTAGGTAAAACGTAAATCGTTAAATTTTTTTTAGTAAAACATAAAAAGTTTTAGGTAAAACGTAAAAAACCGGCCCGTAAAACGTAAAAACGTAAAAAATGTTAACGTAAAAAACCGGCACGTAAAACGTAAAAAAAAACATTAACGTAAAAAACCGGCGCGTAAAACGTAAAAAACCGGCGCGTAAAACGTAAAAAAACGGCGTTAAAAAATAGGCGCGTAAAAAACGGCGCGTTAAAAAACGGCGTGTTAAAAAAACGTCGCTTGAAAAAACCCGACGTAAAAACGGCGCGTCAAAAATACGTAAAAAATAAAAAGTTTAATGTAAAACTGAAATTGTAACAAGTATAAAAAAATATTTAAAAAAATCTGAATTTAAAAATTTTTTTAATAAAAAAAATTATGTTAAAAAAATAAAAAGCAATATAATAATACAATAAAGAAATAAAAAAACAATAAAGTGAAAAAGACAAAATAGAGTGGTTTTACCTAAATACCCTTTTGGATTATAATATTAGAGACATAATAAGACAAAAAATACTTAATATTATTTTTAAATACTTTCAATCTCATCCATCCATCTCCTTGATCTAAAGGCCAGAAAGTGGTTCTCGCGGTTCTTACAACTAGAGGTGGTTCTCATTCTAGCGGTCCCCTATATATAGAGGACAATGCTAGACAGAAAACCCTATTTAGGTAGAAAACTCTGGAAATCCAAATCTCCCCCCATTTTTACCCAACCTCTCGACATTTTTTTATGAAAAAAATAACACATGTAATATACATGTTTTAGAGTGTTTTGGGCCAAAAAAAGCAAAAAAGTGCCGAAGGGATTTTTTAAAAAAAATAAACAAATTTCAGTGCCTAACATGTGTTAGGCACAAAAGACATAAATTGCTGAAATTTTTTTTTTTAAATTATCCCTTCGGCGCTTTTTTGATTTTTTTAGCCCAAAACTCTTAAAAACATGTATATTACATGTGTTATTTTTTTCAAAAAAAAAATGTCGGGAGGTTGGGTTTTCTAGGGTTTTTTATATAGATAGGGTTTTCTATATAGCCCTACCCTATATATATATATAGGCTAAAGATAAAAAGAAAACCACTTTTATTGAGAAAATCCGGAAAACTCAAAGCTCCCGACTTTTTTTTTTAAATTACCACACGTAATATACATGTTTTTAAGAGTTTTGGGCAAAAAAATCGAAAAAGCGCCGACTAGATATTTAAAAAAAACAATAAACAAGTTTTGGTGTAACATATGTTACATTCGCTGAACATATTTTACACCAAAACTTGTTTATTTTTTTTTAAAATATCTACTCGGCGCTTTTTCGATTTTTTTTTTGCCCAAAACTCTTAAAAACATGTATATTACGTGTGGTAATTTTTTCAAAAAAAAAAGTCGGGAGCTTTTAGTTTCCCGGGTTTTCTCAATAAAAGTGGTTTTCTATATATCCTTACCCTATATATATATATATATATATATATATATATATATATATATATACAATGATTCTTAAATTAAACAGAACAATTATAAAACCTGCTGAATAGTGAATTTTTCACGGTTACCTATCACTAATAGTAACCAATATTTATTATGTTCCATTTAGATTTAGATCTCTTATTTTTAAAATATTTACACCGTAGAGACGTAGGATTAAGGTTAATGACTTTCATGAGGTTGACCTAGTTTTGTTTTAGGTTCTTGTCTTAGGAGGTTAAATTTTAATTTCTTTGAGGAGTTATATGGCATTTTTATAGGTTTTAAGCATTTTCCAAATACTTCTTTATTTATGTGTGCATTTCTATTATTTTTTTATTTCTACTTTTTCTTTGGTAGTTGTGTGTTTTCTAGAATCCTATGTCTTGGTTATGGTTTTTAGAGCCACGGATCTCATTGGAAGCGATATCGATCTGTTCTTTAGAATAGAGGTAAGACTTGCCTACATCATACTTTCTCCAGACTCTATCAATAGCTTGATTATAGATGGAATTACAGTAGATAACGTTACTGTAGTATTTTTAAACGAATTACATTTATGTATAACTTGCATAACCAAAAAACTTAATTAATATAACAGCAAATTTTTTCTTTCATGAAAATAATACTATTTTTCATAAGAAGAAATATTTCTTTTATATTAAAAAACAAAGCTAATGAATAGTAGTTGTCACATCATAATGAATAGTAAACTTTCCTTATTGGTTGTCATGAATAATAAATATACATAACTTCAAGTCATCTTTTGTTGATTATATAAATATATATAACTTTGATTGGAATTATTTTTTCAATGTATAATACATAAAATTAATTATCTGATTAGATTTTCGTTAGTTTCTATTAAAAACTAATACTTTTTCTCTCTCATTTTCAATTAAATAATATTTTCAAGAGTAAATTACAAGTTTTGTCCTTTATGTTTACACCAAATTGCAGGTGCTGTCCTTTAGCGCAAAAGTTTGCAAGTTTTGTGCTTTATGTTTCAAAATCTTGCACGTTTTAACCTTTAGGCCATTTCTTTTAAAAGCAAACATATCACACCCGGCCTTAAAATATAGTTCAAAAATTCACTTTGGAGTGACGCATCAACATTTGTGTCTTTGTGAGATAAACACCAAATACCGTTATAATACAATATAAAATACCGTTATAATATAATATAAAATAATATGATATGAATCAGGGAAAAAATACCGTTATAATACAATATATAATAGTATGATATGAATCAGGGAAAAAATACCGTTATAAAATAGTATAAAATAATATAATATGAATCAGGGAAAAAATAATACACCACAAGTTACAGAACATATTGTTCAAAAAAAAAAAAAACAAGTTACAGAACATACCCGGAACATCATCGGCAACTCGTGGTTCGGTATGATGACCGCTACAAACCACCACAGCATCAAAATGCTCCTCCACCAAACCACCCTCCGTCGTCTTCCACTCCACCACAAACTCACCACCCCTTGACTCAACTCGCACCACCTCCGAGTTAAACCGAATCACCTCACCAACTCCAAACTCGTTAGCAAAATCCTTCAAAAACTTTAAAACTTCTTCATGACTGGGAAACAACCTCGGATCACCGTACATTTTCTCTTCAAATGAGAAGTCCGAGAAGCCCATTAGTGGCCGAGGAAGATTTGTTCGCAGAGATTTGTAAATACTGCTGTGAACAACAGTTCTCTTGGGGTTGAGGTGGAGACAGTCGTCAACTTCGACTCGGTTGTCGTAGACCCATGTTCCGCCTATTTGGCCTGATTTTTCGAAGACGGTGACTCGATGGTTCTCTCGGAGAAGCTCGCGTGCGGTGGTTAGGCCGGCGACGCCGGCTCCGATCACGGCTACGTTGCGAGAATTCGTCATGGTGGATGGTGGTGGGTAGGTGGTTTGCAAATGCTGTGAGATGGGTTTAACCTTATCCCACTGTTTGGTTTTTAGCTTTTATATATGTCAAAATTTGGAAAAGTTGTAATTATTGGTTGGGGAGATCCTGAAAATGGTAATAATCTTTTTTATTTTTATTTTTTATGGTAAATTTGAATCACTAACGAACCATTATAGTATTATCGTGTCAATAACTGGAAAATGATATTAATTAATCACAAATAATTACAGATAATTTAGTTAATTACTTTACCAAAATATAAAGATAGACATTACTAAGCTAACATTTTTGTTTAAATTCTTCATTAACAACAAACCTTGGGTAGCAACCTTTCCTTTTGTTTCAACCCTAGTATAACTACACGATAGATACATTCTTTAGGAATAACTAGTAATGCTGGAGGGTGTGGTATAAAGCCTCTAGGGGCTTTATCACATAATTTCAGCGCCACATCATGTCCACGTCACACAGGGGCTTTAAAGAGTCTTCCTTTAACTTGGAGGGTGTGGTTTAGCTACCCACTTTACACTATGGCGCCCCCATTTTGACCAAACATCATCGTTCACTCAATTTCACCTCGTTAACGTGCTGGCGAGAGGAGGATGGCGCCCCCCGATAACTCCGGCGGTATGGACGATGGCGCCCCCGGGGTGTTATGGTGGATGAGGTGGCGGGTGGCGTTAAACCACATCCACCGGCCTAAATGTCTTTGCTTGTATTATTATTCGTTTAGGGTATTCACCATCCAAAAATACCATTCCGCATGGGGCAATACCGAAATATAACTATAAATAGTCAAACATTGCTATATTTGGTCAAACACAATTTAAATTGGCCCATCAAGTAAAAGATATTCAGAAATAGTCAAACATAGCTATACTCAGTCAAACAAGAGTAAAAATTGGTCAATCATGTCAAAAATAATCATACTCGGTAAAAAGTGACGATAATATTATATTAGGGTGTAAGGGGCACTTCTCTAAGTGGGGAGTGACCTCTTTTACCCACAGTCAATCAGCACGTGCCACGTTAACTCCCCACTTAACTCTCCCCACACCCTCAATTTGATGGCGGCACTCCTCTCTTGGGGGACTTGTTTTTTTATTTTTTTAATTAAGAAAAACATAATTTACAAACGTTCAAAAAATCAAAAAGTTTGAAAAGTTGTGCGGTGAATCAATGCCGCAGACCTGTCCCCGCTTAGCCTCCCCGAGGGGTCGGCGGCGGTGTTCCCGAGCGAGGAACTCACTCACCACACGCCACCCCGAGGCGCCCCGTTCACCCTTATAGCATTAGTGGGTATGCTCTAGACATGATTGTGAAGCTGAGTGAACCCCTTTTTATATTAGTATGCTTTATGGTACGTGTAATCATACGAACGTGAATAGCTTTATGACAATTCGTGTATCCATATACTACACTTTATTCGATTTTGTTCCCAATACAACGTCAATGATCTCTAGATCAAGTGGTAGAGGGCATGTATTTCTTTTGTGAGATGCAGGTTCGACTCCCACTTGGTGCAGAGTGAGGCACTGGTGGGCAATGATAGGAGACCCAGGGAAACCTGGGTTGGATCCTTGAGCCAAACGGGTTTTACCGGTAATTTTACTGTCGTGCCTACGGACGGGTGGGTTACCGGGTTTTCCCCGGAATTGGTGGTGGACTCGGGTTACTCTCGGAGTACTCCGTTTGTCCAGTGGGTGCCTCGAGAATGCTTGGGACAGAGTTTGTTGGCCATTCAAAAAAATAAAGTTCCCAATACAAATATATTCGATTTAGTTCTCAATACAAATATGCATTTACATCCATATAAATAAAACGAATACTTTCTCAATACAAAATGTATTTACATCCATATAAATAAAACGAATACTTTTTGACAAAACTTTATAAACATTATATTGTGCAATATAAATTTATAACGTACACAAAAATAAACACGTCTCAACTTGATATTCAAAATTATATTTACTTGTTGGTGGTAAGGTACATCCCCTTAATCAAAAAGGTGGATTGTTCAAATCACGCAATGTATAGGTTAGGTGGTTAATTAAGGGTACAAGGGGTAAAACCCGCTCATCACCTAGTTACTGTTGACACCTCATCTTCTCTTTTTAAACCAACTAGAACCGGCATCCACTCGCGTCAGTGTTCCCAAGCTACCCCCTCCCCCACGCCGCCTTCCAAGCTCCAATGGTCAAAATATCACACACCCAAATTCATTACCCGGCTTGGGGACTACTCTCCTCCAGCCCTACCAGCCCACCACTACCTGATATGCATGCGGTGGTGTAGTTGCTATACTAGTATAATCCGTAAGAGGGACCCTAATGGTGCCCTTTGTACCCTACTAATAGAGTAGACTAGGATTATAAATTGTTCTGAAAAGGTAAATAAGTAAATAATGTTATAAAAGAATTAGAGTTTATAGGATTATTGGATTTTAATAATCTTAAGTTTCATTTGTTGTCCAACAATAATCCCAACTTTAAAAATTACTTCCAACAATCCTAACTTGTAAGAATTTGGCCCTCATTGATCCTTTTCTAGCTAGGTTATAAACCTAGTAGTTTTTGCTAATGTGGACGATGACGTGGACGTTGATGTGGATATGTCTCTCTCACCATTTTCTCCCTCTACCTCCACCACCACCAGCCAGCCACCTCCAACCACCAACAACCCACACACACTCTATACTTTCTCTCTCTACAACCCCCACCACAACCACAGCCACCCACCTCCCACCGCATAACCACCTCACTTCCATCTATACTGCCCACTACCACCACCGTCGCTATCTACACCCGCCCACCACCACTGCCATCTCCACTAAACAACACGAAGCAGGTTACAAGTTGTGGTTAATGGGGATGGTCTAAGGTTATAGGTGGTGTTGAAGCGTAGGAGGTTTTGTTGTCGTTGAACCTGGTGTGGGTGGTTAGGTTGGTTATGATGGAGAGGATTAAGAGTGTTGATAATGCCGGAGATTACTGGTTTCTGATGGTTGTTTCGAGTTTTCCGGTGGACGAACAAGGTGGACGGAGATGGTGTTATGAGTGGTGTGGTGATGGGGCTGAAGGTGGTTGATGACGGTGTGGTGATGTATGGTCGGAGGTTATAGTGTTTTTTTCCAGCGGCGAATTGGTGGTGGCAGACGGTGGATGGTGATGGTGGCTAATGGTGGTGGTGGTGGGGATGGTGGTGATGATTGGCGGTGGCCAATGGTGATAGTGGTGAATTGATGGTGGCAGGCGGTGGATGGTGGGGGTTGGTGGTGGCTAGGAATGGCAATGGGCCGGGTTTGGGCCGGGTATTGGTAATCCCAAGCCCGTACCTTATTGTAATTCTTTGTTCCATACCTGACCCATTACCCATCGGGTATTTATCGGGTATACCCGTGGGTATCGAGTATACCCGTTAATTTGTTAAAAGTACTCGTTGAGATTCCCATATGCATTTCTTATTCTAATGTTTATATAAAATACTATTTTAATTACCAAAACAAAGGAAAATATAACCAATAACATACATACATATTATATCATATTCAAATACACATTTGAAACATAAATCTACATAATTAACTAATTAAGGTACTGATACTTTGGGAGACATAACGTCAGTTTATGGATTATGCATTTAATCAAACACTACACATGAAAAATAGTAGCATTGATTAGTTCAAACCTTTTCATGGAAATATAAATGTAGAGATGACTTGTGAGTGATGAGAGGAGTAGCCTAGTAGTACCAGAGAAGTAGAGGTAACAAAGGTATGCACTAAGTTTTTATAAATGGAAAATTAAAATAAAATACTTTTAGGGTATTATTCGGGTAAATGGGTCAGGGAATTAGGGAATTGAGTGGGTATCACTCAATTCCATACCCCTACCCGAAATTTTCACATACCCACCGGGCTTCGGGTATACCCTACACGTATGTTTCAGGTTTCGGGTATACCAGTCGGGCTCAGGCTTTTTTTGCCATCCTTAGTTGTGCGGATGGTGGTGGTGGCTGGTGGGGGATTGGTGGTAGTGGCTGGTGAGGGATTGGTGGTGGTGATGGTGGCTAATGGTGGTGGTGCCACATAAATAGCCAAGTCATCTGCCACGTCACATAATCATTCACGTCATCTGTTACGTCAACAAGAAACTAACTGATTTATAACCAAATTAGAAAAGGACAGATGGGGGCCAAATTCTTACCAGTTGAAATTGTTGAATGGAATTTCTTAAGTTGTGATTATTATCGGTAAATAGATAAAATTTAGGATTATTAAAATCTTATAAACTTAGAATTATTAAAATCCAATAATCGAGTTTATATGGATTATTAAAATCCTATAAACTTAGAATTATTAAAAGTCAATAATCGAGTTTACATGTAATTTTTTTTTAACGGCGAAACTTCTATATATATATATATATATATAGAACCCAGCAAGAAACTGGGACGAAACAACCAAACAAACAACACAAGAGAAACAACAAGGAAAAAAGGAAGAAAAACGATTACAACAATTCGATAATATAAAATTCGGACCATTTGTCCCAAGCTAAGGATGGGGCCTTCCTCCTATGGCACATCCAAAGATACGTGTCTTCCTTGATTATCTCCACGGTTCTTTTAACTGGGACGAAAAAATCGTCGAAAGTCTTCTTGTGGGCTAACCAACTTCTCCATGTGGTAGCTAAAGCGACAAGATGAACAATTTTTCTCCATTTTGTAGAACCCGGGCTAGAGGCGATAGTGTCGAAAATCTCCGAAAGCGAGGTCGCTGTCGACGGATATGGAATTCTCATCCAAACGAAGAGTTTACATGTAATGAGAAACTAAATTAAAAGATAAGATTTTCACATCTTCTAGCAGAATTTTTGAGGGTGGATTACTGGACTACCTTTTATTATTTTATTGCATTTATGAAAAGCAATGTTTTAAAAAACCAGTTTTTAAATCATATCGGGATGGGCTAAAAAATGGTTCAACCGGTAGAACCGGATTATACCGGATGGTTCAACCGAGTGAACTAGTTAACCCTAAAATTTCATAGAGATACATACATACATACATACATACACACATCATACATACATACATTATATTGGCAAACTCACAAGTTTTAATTTTTTTCAAACTGACATAAATTATAATATAACTTTTATTGTATCCACTTTCTTTTTCAAGTTTCAAAATACAATCTCTCATGAATATTGCTTTACCCATATAGACATGCATATGGAGGGAGAGAGATACATACATCAAGTTGCTTCAAGTCTGTCACTTTTTGACCAACTTGTGGATCTATTTACACCAAAATTATTTTATTGAAATAAGTAAAACTACCGACGAAGATGGAACTGGAAGCATGATGAAGATGGAGCGATGAACCGATGAAGATGGAGCTGAATCTTGTGGATGAAGTGATGAAACGTAAGTGATGATGGTTTTGAATGTTGATTGATGGTATATGTATGTGATGGAACTCCGGAATACTAAAAACCCAAACTAAAATAACCATGGGCCTGTACCGGTATTACGGTTTAAACCGGTATACCGGATTTTACCGCTGGTACAAACCTTATGTCATTTCACTTATTTAACAGAGGGTTTCGTACCGGATTTGCATCCTTCACCGGTAATACCGGTATAACCAGCAGGTATTTACCGGTTTTTAAAACATTGATGAAAAGTTGTAACTTTAATAAAGTTTGACGGTGACTGACCAAAGAGGAACATGTGGATATTAGACTATATATCGAAGGGCATCCATGTGGATATTAGACTATATATTGAAGGGCATCCATGTGAGCTAATTAAATGTGTCCCCCTCCAACGTGTGGTCTCCACAAAATTCTACACGTTTTATTATTATTATTATTATTATTATTATTATTATTATTATTATTATTATTATTATTATTACTATTATTACTATTATTACTATTATTACTATTATTACTATTATTATTATTATTGTTTTTTTTTTATTCTACATTATCACGTTTTATTATTATTAATTTTTTTTATGATGTGGATTATTATTACTATTATTATTATTGTTTTTTTTATTCTACATTATCACGTTTTATTATTATTAATTTTTTTTATGATGTGGATACGCAGAAGCTCACACTCAGTGAAGTTGGGAGCTTAAGGGGATGAGCCGCCACGTAGAACGTCACATCCTTATCCCATATGAGATGACCCTCTAAGCAATTTTAAAGGGGTGGAGGATGGGGTCCCACATTATTTAATTTTTATTGTTTAACCTTTTTATTTGCTTAACTTTATAAAAACAATTAAAAAATTAAATAAAAATAAGATATAAAAGAAGATAATTAAATCCATTACGTAATATAAATAAAAATTACATAACCTAAAAAAAATTACACTATCTAAAATTTATAAAAAAGACTAGATTAAAAAAAACACACAAACATAAATACTACTCGCTATCGTCTTCGTCACCGTCCCCGCCGTTTCCGTTGTTCCATATATGTTCTACCAAATCGGCTTGAAGGTTTGCATGCGTGAAATCGTTGGTTAGCGAGAACGAGTTTAAATCCTGTTGCGCCGGATCTACCGGGACAGTATTCCCAATAGATGCATTCTCATTATACTCACAAATCGCCCGACATTCGTCTTCAATAATCATGTTATGGAGCAAAATGCAAGCGTACATACAAAGGCGCAACCTCTTCGGTGTGAACGCACGTGCTGGTTGTTCAATGATTTGCCATTTTCTTTGTAGAACACCAAAATAACGTTCGATGTCTTTTCTTGCCGCTTGGCGAATTTTTTTCTTTTTTCATCCTCTGGGTATGGAATAGTCTTGACAATTGTACAGTAAGACTAGTGTCCAGACCGGTTCCATTTACGATGTCGCTGAAGATCGCTGATTGGTATAGCACGTTAAGATCGTTAAGTGAACCGGGGAGACCAAAGAAAGCATGCCAGATCCACAAATCTTGTGATGCCACAGCCTCTAGTATTAATGTTTGATGGCCGTGATCGCCTCGCGTATATTGGCCTCGCCACGTATTGTGACAACTGGCACTTTTCTATGTATTTCCGTACAATGTGAACAGTAACTTGTGACATATGATGATTTAATGATATGAATGGTTTCCCGTTTACTTTCAAAGACATACAAGTACATTACATGTTGCATGTCATTTATGATTGTTAAATGCAACTTGAAACAATTAAATTAGCACACAGAACAAAGCTAGCACAGTTATCAGACTAACTAGAAGTACTGACGGGAGTTCAGTATACAGACAGACAACAAGTTAGGACACATAATGAGGCCCGGAACCAAGATTTACACTAGAATACTATGTAGGGAAGTAAAGGTTATAAAACTGCATTCCGAGTGACGATTTAAGTGCCGGAAAGTGCCTGAAACACACTCTAACTGCAGAATTCTGCAGAAAACAACAAAACTCAGCATTTAAACATCAAATTATAATGCAGAAATGTGGTTTAATTGTCCAAAATAACTTGATAAGTGTCGGGAATGAAAACTGTCATAAAAGACACATCATAGCACACTAAACTGCGCAATTTAGCACCTTACAATTGAAACCTAACTAGAAACCCCCCCCCCCCCCACATCTAAGGGATGGTTACATAAGGGGGTCCCACCCTTGATTTTCTTGATTAAATTATGTGATTTGTTAAGATGATACTAGACACATTATCCATTGTATAACTTAGTGTTGGAAATCATTTTATAAAAACCAAAAGTTCTAAACACTTATCATTCTCATACTTACCAACTCACAAAACTAACTCCTTCTCCCTCAAGAACTCACGACCCAAGCATCACTCACAAACCCCCTATTCTCTAACTCACTTCCATACTTTCTAAGCACATATAAAGGTGATTCAAGCACACTTAAGGAGGTTGCAAGCATAGGAAGTTGAAGGACCTTCTTGGAGAGCTATTAACCACTTCATTTCTTCATCATCTTCCGTCTTGTTCTTCCCTAGCCATAGTGCTAGTAGTAAGCTTCTTTGATCTTGTTTTTACACTTGATTTTAGTAGTTAAAGTATGAAGTGACTTGATAATCTAAAGAATATCATCAAAACAAGAATATGAACATGAACATAAAGCTTGAAATCATGAAAATCTAAGTTGTTTAAGTGAAAGTAGTGAACTAGTTTGTTGATTACTTGTATATATGGTGTAGATCACCACATGAAGCTTGCTAGATGATGATTTAAAACATGATCTAGCAAGTATGAGGATGGATCTTGAAATTTTTATGATAATCATCCTTTATGTAAAGAATGAACTTGAAGATGGACTTGATTTTGTGTAGGATGATTAATACTACAAGATGTAAGTCTTGAAAATATAAGATTTCAAAAATAAAAATTTCAAGAAACTAAAGTTTACATCAAGATTTAACATGATTTGGTTTTAAAGGAAAGTAACCATGTTTTAGGTGGTTAAATGGAACTAGTAAAGTGTATGAAACATGAAAAATGCAAGAAGATTAATTTTTGTAAAAGTGTATTACAAGTTGTAAAGGTTGAAAATTTGCAAGAATGGGTTTTATGAAACAAAAATCATGTTTTTGATGTTAGTTAAACTTGTTAAACAACATGTTAAAATACTACAAGGTTTTGTAAAACTTCAAGTTCATACCATATTGTAAAAATGCATATTTATGGCTATGGTAAGTTGTATGACAATTGTTGATGATTGATGATGAAATTTTAAAAAGAAAATGATATGCTATTGAGCATGGAAGCCTCCATTTTCAAAGGAAACTATGGCAAAATTTTTGTAAAAATTAAACACTTAGAAAAATATTTTTAAACAAGTGTTTACAAGTAATTTTGATCATGGTTTTAATATAAAAATTTACCATAATTTTTGTTATAAAAATTACAAGTATTGGAGGTTGATTTTTAACAATAAAAATGACTAAGTATATATTTAGGAAAATATATATTTAGAAGACACAAAATTATGTGCTACTTGTATATTGCTTGTATTAGTTATATTAAAATTAGGAACCTTGAAAATAATATAACACACCAAAATACAAAAAAATGTAATATGAAATATTACCAAAATCACAAGAAAATAAATATATATCTTATACCCAAATATCTGACAAATCGGACAAATGACACTTGGACAATATATATATATATATATATAGGGTGGAGTTATTGTAAAAAAGACTAAAAGTGTGAGAAAGGTAAGAAAGAATCTCAACCATTAGATCTAAATTAATTGAAAAGGGTATGATTGTAAATGCATTAAAAATTCAAATATGGTAATCCTTGATTTAAGGATTTGGAGAGAGAGAAAATCCTTGATTTAAGGACTTATAACCGTCAGTACATAAAATAACACGATTTAGTAAACAAAAATATAACACCATTCAGAAACAAAATAACACAATTCAGAAACAAAATAACACCATTCAGAAACAAATAACACCATCCAGTAAACAAAAAATAACACCATTCAGTAACAAAATAACACCATTCAGTAAACAATATAACACCATTCAGAAACAAAATAACACCATTAAGAAAAAGAACACCATTCAGAAACAAAATAACACCATTAAGAAAAATAACACCATTCAGTAAACAAAATAACACCATTCAGTAAACAATATAACACCATTCAGAAAAAAAAACACCATTAAGAAAAAGAAAAAAACACCATTCAGTACAAGAATATAACACCCTATAACACCATTCAGAACTAAATATAAAGCTTTTGAGTTTTTAATCTACGATTGAATATAATAACAATAAATATTAGAGATGAAAGTGAGTTAGTTACATTAAATAGTTGATAAAGCAGCGTGTAAGAGCATCAGAACGGCGATTACGTCGACGGCGAAGCTCACGCTCACCGTCATCGTTGAATCGATCGCCGGCGATTATGGAGATTGGATTTGGGGTTTTGGTTTTACCACCGCCGCTGCCCACTCGCACCAGCACCATCGCCGCTGCCGCTCGTACCACCACCGCCGCCGCTGCCGCTGTCGTTTTGATCTTCCGATTGGCCGCTGTCGTTTTGATCTTCCGATTGGCCGCTGTCGTTTTGATCTTCCGATTGGTCTTGGAGAGAGAAATTCTGAACGTATGATAGAGAGAGATCTGGAGAGAGAGAGAAATTTTAGGGATTTTGATTTACAAAATGGGGATAAAAAGACACAATTACCCCTAGATATTTCAATTTAGTCCAAATTAATAAAAATATTTTACAATTTGGTCCCTAATGATCTTAACCATTAGATCAAAAGATCTAATGGTTGAGATTCTTTCTTACCTTTCTCACACTTTGGGCCTTTTTTACAGGATCCTCTACCTATATATATATATATCAGAAATAAATTCGTAACTTGACAAATGTGATAAAGGGTATTTTTGAAACCGAAGAAACGACAAAATATGAATTTTTACAATTATTATAAAATATATCATACTTTGTCAAAGTAGAAAATATATTATTTCAGAAGTGGAGAAAATATATATTTTCAAGAACAATTTAAAAATATATTATTTTGGTGAAAACTAAAAATACATATTTTTCTAGGTTTAATCTAAAAAATATATTATTTTTAAGATACATATGGAAGTATACATATTTTTGCCAAATAAATCTATAGATATTTTCTATAAAAAAATTCTCTTAAAATATGTATATTTTAAGAATATAAAGTTGGTGGTTTTTAATTATACAAAAATAATATTCCGGAAATTTATACATAAATTAAGTATGAAATACTTAATAAATACAAGAAATACGTATTCCTATACGTATAAATACATACCGGAATACACTACCAACACTTGGTAAATACCCGTATACAAGTGACATACACAAGTATGAGAATACAAAAATAAAAGTGCAAGTATACCTATATTTGAAAATATATATGTGAGTAACACATAACAAATCAAGTTAAAAATATATTATTTTTAACAATATTCCAAATATTTGGATGGAAATAGTTTAAGTTAAAATATCCTTATTTTAACTAATAATTATATAATTTGGAATTATACAATGTACATCAAGCGTATAACTCAAAGTATACCAAAATTCCAAAATAAGTCTTAATAAGCAAATAAGACTAAGAGTCGTTACACGACCTAAACGTCTAATAGAACATAGCACGTGTGTAGGTAGTGGTACGACCCGGGAAGCGAAACTTTGAGTATACGAGACAGCTACGCAAACTTGTGAGTTCATGTCCCCCTTTTTCTTTTAACTGTTTTCGGATTTATAACTTTCGGGGGTGGAATACATGTTACAAATGTTTCAAATGGTATGGTTTAGCTAAGGAATGAACTGTTAGATCATGTGAATGGGTAGGCGCATACTTAAGATCATTAATCTTTGTTTAAAGACCAAGGGGCATGAGTGGTAGATCTATCTGGGTGTTGCGAGCCCCACCCATGGGTCCGGGAGTGGCCGAATGTGGTAACTATGTCGTTCCAGCCGGGTGGCCCGGTACAAAATCCGCTAGGTTTGAGCCTTCCTACACCATTGCACACATATTAATGTCCTTGCAAAACATTAATTAAGCTGTTCATAGACGCTTACATACCGGTTATTAAAAGAATACTTTCAAATGTTTACAAGTTATTGGAACTCATACAAAAACACATGAACTCGCTCAACTTTTGTTGGTGTTTTTAAAATTACATGTATTTCAGGAAACAAGATGGATCTTTGGCACGGGTGTTGTTTTCAAGATGTAAATTTCAAGTTTAGATGTCATCCACTTTTGTTGGGTTGTAACTTAACCTGAGGATACGTTGGTTGAAACTTAAATGACTTGTGTTTGTAATGTTTTAAACTTATAAATGGATGAACATCATTTTAATCATATAGTTGTTTGTTATAATCGAATGCAATGAAAACTGATCCAGTCACACGTATACGCTTTCGCAAAAGTCAGGGTGTGACAGGTTGGTATCAGAGCTTCAATTGTAGTGAACTAGGATTCCTTCTCGAGTCTAGACTACAATCATTAGGATTCTCTCACGAAAACATTTTTACAAAAAGGGTTTTTCATTGCATTTATAAAAACACCAAGATCCATGGAACAAACATTTTTCAAAGGAAGGACAAAGAAAGGACATTAGTAGGGAGGAGAATACCCCAACTAATGTGCCAATGGAGGTATAGTCTACATGAGATAGACTTGCCAAAGACAAAATGACCCACGAAAGAACAAATGACAGTTATATGTGACATGTTGCATTTATTTGCCTGTATATACTTAGTAACATTATTATTCAATAATATATATACATATATGTGTACGGAATAATTATTGACAGGAACGAGATACCTATGACTTCAAATTCTATTATTGTTCTTGACTCACACAATGAGATTATTGACCTCGTGTATACTGCGGAGCTTATGGCTGATGTAATTACCAAACGAGACCCTAAGCTCAATTCCGTAGAAGATGGCTGTTCTTCCCCCTCGAATGCGAAGGTGCCTGACTACGGCAGCGATGGCGAGGCAGAGGAGGTAACCTTGGACAACAACCATATCAGTGAGACGAGGTCCCTGTGGCTTTTACGAAACATGATTGACGACACTCATATCCAGACAAGGAAGATGAGGTACTCATCTTGAATCTGCCCCTCCAACTACCATTGCTAGGAAATTCCCTTTATTCCTACTTTGACTAGCATTGTGCCATTTAGCGTGTGACAACAACGGACGTTAGCGCGTGGACCATCATAAAGGTCCCTTCTATGTCGAAGGTATGAAGACAATAGTTTTCCCCTCTCTGACTGATCGGTTGCTTTGAACGAGGGAAAATTAGGGTGACCGTGCAAGACAATTTATTACTACGGGGGCCCACGTAATAACAACTTGTAATGCATGGAAATCCCGGTGGACTCTGTGGGTCAAGCAAATGATCACTATCTATTTGAATTTCCTAAGACGTTCCAAATCTCCATCTAGTAGAACACTAACCGATATATCGAAGTTAATCGATAATTGCTTCTTAAATCAACAATATTAAGGAGATTATGATACCCACACATCTCTGTAACCTTTAGGACGGGCCATCTAATTCTCAAAAAGCTTCTTAATGATCTTCTTAAGTCGATCCTTAACATGTAATCCTACTTGATCAGCTAACCAATCTACGTATTCAAACTGCCATCAAAAGCATCAATGTTGAAGTTAGAAGACATAGTTTGCTTGACCATTAAAGTCAAGTGGAATGAAGCACTCATTATTGTGGTACAAAAAACAACTAAGGCGAAAACCTGAAAACTTAGTGAATGAGTGCAGCGCTTCAGGATTCCGTTTTCATCCATTTCTTGATAAAATTTGTAAACATCGGCCAACATCTCGTCTTTTGATGGCAACAATATCTTCTTGGACAAGGCCTGTGCTACCCACTTTGCATGCAACTCAACCAATCGAAAGACAACGCCATTATCTTCACAATGTTAATAATATGAACAACAAATTAACATAAGATGACAGTAAAATAAATGGCGAAAAAAGAGTCTAGTGAATGACATATTAAAGGTTAATCCAACAAACGCTAATCTAGGAGCGAGTTGCGGAAGGAAAACATGTTTGTATAGGGGTCCAACACAATTATCATCAACATGTAACATGTTATTTATTCTTAGAAAGGGGAAATGGAACTTATACCTAACAAACACCAAATCAAAACCAGAGTTTACATATTCCTTTTTTCTAAAAATTTAGAAACTAAAACATGGGTTTTTTTTGGAAGGGAAAGGGATAAAAGTGTTAATTATATTTTGCTTTTTTTTGAAGAGTAGTTTGTAACAAAAACCCTTGATGACTAATGAAGTCGCTATTTGAGTTACTTGATAACGACATCAACTGCTGTAAGATAATATGTCCCATCCTTGTTTGGTGTCTTTTGTTTTGGTTACTCAAAGACACATAAATTGTTATCTTAGATAGCAACTAACCCAAAACTAAAATTTATTATCAAGAGTTTTGAAAGTAACACATGTTAAAAAAACTATATCTATAATAAAAGAAACCATTGGGGGACACATGTCACCCCTTGGTTTTAGACATAGCGTGGTGTGAGTATTAGACATAGCGTATTAGAGAAGTTTCTTATACTCTCTCTCTCTCAATCTTCGTTACACGTAAACCCTAAAGGCCAAAACATCTGCCTCCTCCGGATCCCAATCAACCTGTGCAACAACCTTTAATCAATCTTCAACACTGTCTCCGGCGATTACAATCATCTCAATCAACATGTTCGAAATTATCAAATCCTCTAATCTATGCTAATTTCTTTGAGATGCATCTTAGATTCGTTTTAATTATGCGTTCTTTGATTGTAATTTTGTAGTTTGTCATGGGGTTGAAACCAGATACAAGGTTTCGCCCGTAGCCACCTTCATTCGCACCATGTCTTTCAAAGATTTGCTTTACAGGTATTCCATTTATGTTCTATTTAATTCCACCTTTTTGAAGTATAACTCTAAACCCTAGAAAATGATGCCTTTTTGTTGTTTCTCTTTAACTGATATTATTTATAAGTTTAAATCGTTATATATCCCTATTCATGCCATTTCCCCATCGCAATCACCATTTCAAATAAGTAATCTTATGTAATTTTTAAAGAAATCTACAGTTCGTGATGACTAAAAAGGTTCTCCTTTTATCAGGAAAAAGTTAAATTGATGAAAAGTTTCAGTGATGCTGATAACGTTAGTAGGTGACGAGGAATGTTGTTTTTGAATGTCAATTTAGTAGGTGATGTTTTGAATGTGTTAGTTGATATAGAGGAAACCCTAATTTTGATCATCAGCGCCTAAAGGTTAGTATTCAGTTTGTTTGTTTTCTGATTCATTCGATATACAGAGTTCAAGTCTTATATATTTTAATTTACTTTTTTCCTTTTAATTTATTAATTTAGTTTGATTAATTGTTCATATTTTATTGTTTTTTTTATTTCTTTGGGAGTGTAGATTGTTAGTTCATATGTCTGTAGCTTCCGTCAGCATTAAGTCTTATTTTGTACTGTACATGTCTTTTGTATGTAAGTGTATGTATGTGTGTATAACGAAAACTCAGGGATCGGTGCATAATGTAAATGTGAAGTCCGAAGGTTGACTTTTGTCATCCGATCGGATGACCACCCGATCGGATGACCACCTGATCGGACGGCACATATACCTTCCCTGATGTTGCCTATAAATACCTGGATTGGACTTGTCATTTAGAACTTTTGCCCAACTTGTAAGGAGACTCTATCAAGTCTGATTCTCTACCGGTGCTATTGTACTTTCACATCAATCTAATAGAAGGTCAGACAGATTTAATCGTTGAATGCGTTGTTGTGATTCTGTGACATAATCAATGGATTCCGCACATTTGACCTTGGTCGATTCATCCACGTTCCACACGAACAGATCCTGATCCAGAGGCCTAACAAGTGGTATCAGAGCCACAGGATGTTGAATCGAGGACTGCAACAACATATTCACCGGAATTTTAGCTATTCTTGCCGATTTCAGTCGAATTTCACCGGAAATTTGACGAATTTTATCATCTTCTACTCATTTCTTGCTGAGTTTTACACTTTTACACCTTAAAAATGAGAAAAACGTAAAATTGAACGGGAATTTACGGACAAAATTTGACGAAATTCATATCATTAGATTCGCAATTGAACAGAGATCATTCTTTCAAGTTTTCACAGAAAAATTCAAACAAAAAACTAGATCAAATCTATCAAAAACCATGTTGAATGTTTTGTGCTTGCTAACGTCATCCACCCGATCGGACAACTGTCCGAACGGATTGGCTTAGACTTTTCTTGGATATTGCTTGCTGACGTCATCAGTGTCACCCGATCGGATCACCACCCGATCGGTGAAGCATTGTTGTTTAAGTTTCATTAGCTGACGTCATCCTGTCACCCGATCGGATCACCATCCGATCGGTTAAAGGTTGAAAGTCAAAGGTTTTTCAAAAGTCTTTGTGTCACTCGATCGGACAACCACTCGATCGGATTACCACCCGACCGAGTCGCCATCCGATTCGTGTTCATCACTTGTTACCTAACTGTGCCACTCGATTGGATCACTATCCGATCCAAGTGCATCAGTTTGAAATTTTTGAAAAACGTGAAAATTTGTCTAAGTGTTTGAAACTGTTTAAGGTACTCAACAATGGGAGACGATTTCCTAAACCCATTCAGCGACGTGTTTGCATACAACACTGGAGACGCCACGACAAGTACCACGAACAACACAGCTCCAAATCCAAATCCAAAGAAGGCGATTGCTGACTCACTTAGCGTGGACAACGCTTATGGTACTTACAACAAACCGCCTAAGCTCATGGCAATTGAGGATTATAACAGATGGGCGAGCAGATTCGAAGATTGGTTAAAGGCATTCGCTTATCAAAGCGGGAAGTGTATGAAAAACGGTTTTAATATTGGAAGGAATGATTATGAAAATCTGATCGATACTGAACAAGAAGCATTTATTGCTGAACGGAAATGTATAACATTATTACATCAATCTGTTAGGGATGATATCATTTCTTTGATCAGTTACAAAGATTCAAGAGATTTGTGGGGAAAATTAGAAAAGAAGTGTGTAGGAGGAGCAGAAATAGTAAAAAATAAGAAACGTCTACTAAAGAAGAGTTTGATTTGTTGGATGTATGAAGAATGAGTCAGTATTGAAGATGATAGAGAGGTTTTATCACTTGAAGATAGAGCCTGTGAGATATGGAATTACTTTCACCGAAGAAGAATTGGTCGAAAAGTTGTTGGAATCATTGCCAGACGAAAAGGATTGGCAGTATTATGCACTTGTTTTGAGAAACACCATGAAAATATCTGACATGACTGTTGATTGGCTAATAGAAAGGTTTAAGAGCCATGAACTTGAAATCAAGAAGATGAATAAAGTCAACAACACTCCGTACCAACAAAAGGTCGATCTGTACTATCGGGGAAGCATGATACCTAAGACTGTTTCACCAAAAACTGCTTTTTCAGCTGAGAGCTTGAATACAGTTACCAAAGAAAGACAAAACAGCAGTCAAGGACCCAGTAGTGGTTATCACGGGGGTACTTCTTCATCCGCTCCAAGCCAGCAACAACAATCTGTTCCTAAAAACGTGTTTCAGTGTAACATTGCAGTAAATCTGAACAATGCTCAGAATTTCAATGAAGAAACTGCAAAACAACAAATGGTATTTCTTGCTTCAATCCTGGAATCTTATGAAAGCTTGGTAGCTGGGAAAATCGGGAACACGAACCTAACCAAAGAAGATTATGATCAAATCGATCCCGAAGAAATGGAGTTGATCGACATACGCTGGTGCATGGCAAGCGTAGTTCGAAGAGCGCAAAGGTTCATGGAAATAACTGGAAGACACTCCATTGGTGGACCTTCTACAAAATTGGGCTTCGATAAGTCAAAAGTAACGTGTTTTAAGTGCAAGCAGAAGGGGCACTTTAAGAGGGAATGTTGGAATGCAGCTTCAGATGAAACGGCCAATCCATTCCATGACGACTACTACAAAAAGGCCATTTATCATCGTAACAAGGAAGAACCGCCGAGAATGAAACAAATTGAAGAAACTCCTAAGGAGAAGTCTAGAGCCTTAGCAGTAATTCATGATGATGAGGGCTTTGACTGGAGTGAGTTTTTACCGGAAGAAGATGTTGTAGGTTATGCTTTCATGGCAAAAATCATACCATTCAAAGAAACGCGAACTGAAGAGGAGAAATACGTTAATAGAAAGATGTTAGCACAAACCATGAAGGATAGAAATTATCGAGCCTGGAAAGAGGCCAAAAGTGCAAACAGATGGGATGCTGATCGAGAGTGTTATTTAGACCCTAAAGGCAACATAATTGCTGAACCATCAACACTCATTGTTGAAACTCTCATTGAACAAATAGCGCAACAGGAAGAAGAAAGACAAAGAGAATGGGCAAGGCAAGCTGAAGAGGAAGAGTCAAAGTCGATGATGGGATAATCGACACAACAAAAGAAATGACTGCAGAGAACCTGACGAAGATGGCAGATAAAGTGCTTACAGCAAAGGAATTAGAGGTAGATTCTAAGTCTGCATCTGAGTCAAAGAGCAAGGTCAGTTCTAGTGGTTCAACAAATGAATCAGGTAAGACTGATAAGGCTAAAATTGAATGTGATTGCAAAAATTGCATGAAAGATTGCAAAGTTTGCAGTACAAATGCATATATCAGTGTTAAAAAGACTGAAGAACTGACTGCAAAAGTCAAAACAGTTGAAGATCAAATCTTAAGTCGTGATAAACTTGTGAGAGCTTCAAATGAAAGAATAAAGGAATTAACTGAGAGGATTGAAAAAGATAAAAATGATGTAGAACGATTTAGGAAAGAAAATGAAAAGTTAATTCATGAAAAATGACAACTTTCTGAAAATCATGAGAAGCTGAAAAGAACGATAAAAGATTCTGATGAGCGTAACAGTAAAACATCCAAAGAAAATTTTCAACTGTCTGGAGTCCTTCAGTCAGAAGAAAAGCAAATCAACCAACAGTTGGATGAGATTGCAAACCTAAAGCTTCAATTTCAGGAAGCTAAGATTGAGAACGAACGAATCAATCTAAAACTGAACAGTTACAGCTCCGCGAGCTTTGTTCTTCAACACATAGTTCCCAAACCAATTGGAAAGAACAAAGCTGGTGAAGATGTATACTCAGATGGAACTGGGTTGGGTATCATCAAGTTCCACCACCCGTGCTGAATAATTTTTCAAAGAAAAAGTCTGGGTTGGATAATGATGATGAAACAAATGATGTAAAACTTCCAGAAACAATCGATGTCACATTCACTTCATCATCTGATGAAGACAGTATTCAATCCGAAGTCGTGAAAAATGTGGTTGAAAACGTTTTAAAATTTGATAGTGATTCGACTGAGGACGAAGAGTGTTTTTTGAATAATTACATTCCGAAATCAAAATCCAAAAACAACTTAAGTGAAGAACCTACTCTTGTGATGTACAAGATGTCTGGTTCAGATAAGTTGTATTCGGATCTTGAATTTCCACTTGAGAATGTGAATGTTGACAAATTGAAGAATGTGTTTAAATTGGTGGAAATTGATGTTTCTGAAATCGAGGGTTTGAAACGTTCAAAAAGGCAATTGAACTTTGAAAAAGACAAGTCTTACTATAAAAAAAAACTGCTGTATCGCCACGTTTTAACAACAACAGCCAAAACAGATGGTCGGGCAGTTATCAGGGTGGTAAGAATAATCAGAAAAGGAACTTTCAAAACAAAAAGTTTGTAGAAAAGAAAGTGTTTGTGAAAAGCTCAAGTTCACATTATGAGCAAGAATCTGAAATTTTTTCAAAAACAAATGAAGAATTCTTTCAGAAAAAGGCCTCACAGCCTCAGACCGAAGGCAAAAGTAGGGAAGTTGACACCCACGCATGCTTCAAATGCAATGAAGTTGGACACATTGCATGAAAGTGCACCAACTCGAAGCCTAAGTCTGTGGTTGTCGAGAGTCCGAAAAAGAAAGACGATGTCAAAGGCAAAGCTCCAATGATTGTTGAGAAGAAAGGTTTGAAAAATGAAAATACCAAAGTCAAAACTGAACCCGTAAAGAAATTGGTAACTAAAAATGATAAATTTTACAAATGGGCTGCTTCGTCTCAACATGGAAGTCAAAATCTGATGATAAAAAGGCAAGTTCTCCAAAACCAAAGTCTCTGAGCCTACAAAACAATCATCTTCAACCACACCAGTAAAGATGAATGTTCCTTTGGATTACTATGAGAAACTTGAGAAACAAACTTCTACCTCTTCAGGGAAGAAGTATGTTGCAAAGAAAGACCAATCATCTGGTCAACCTCCGAAAAATGATTTCTTTTTGTACAAAGAGGTTGAGATTGGGTCTGAAGAAAGTCTTAAGATGAATGACAAGAATTTCACACCATTATACAATAAAAACCACACGCATTAACGTCAAGCTACCTGAGTCGAAAGAGGCTTGGGTTGCTTCACAAACTAACTAAGTGTCTGTGAAATGTGCAGGAGCTTCCGATATCCATCTCATGTTGGATTATGGATAGTGGAGCTTCGAGGCACATGACGGGGAGAAAAACCCTTCTTTACGATGTTAGAGGGTTTAACGGAGGTTATGTTGGTTTTGCCGGTAATCAGGGAGGTCGTATCATTGGTGAGGGAACATTATCGAATGGTATAATCACGTTTGAAAGAGTGAATTATATTGCCGAGCTAGAGAACAATCTTCTGAGCATATCTCAAATTTGTGATAGAATGTATTCGACACACTTCACGGATAAAGAATGTCTGATCTTGAAGCCGGGGTTTGTCATCCCCGAGGAGTGGATCATCACGAGAGCACCACGAGTTAATGATCTGTACGTGTTGGATATGAGCCACTGAAAACTCATTTCTTCATGTCAAGAGCCACTGAAAAGGAGTCGCAATTGTGGCATCGGAAGATGGGCCACATTCACCTGCGCAATATGAACTACCTGGTGCATAACGACTTGGTAAAAGGTGTTCACTTGAAGAGTTTCCATCTTGAGGGGGAGTGCATTAGTTGTGTTAAAGGTAAACAGCGAAAGAAATCACTCTCGTGCAAAAAGATGAACTCAGTCTCGAAGCCGTTGGAAAGACTTCACATGGATCTCATTGGTCCTGTGAATGTCAAAAGCATAACTGGTGATCTCTACTGCTTAGTAGTCACAGACGATTATTCGAGATTTTCATGGGTGTCGTTCTTGAAGAAAAAAGATGAAACATTCGAGAGTTTGTTGAGACTTTTCAGAAAGATTGAGAATTTGTACCGAACCCGCATTAGAAGATTAAGAAGTGACAACGGTACGGAATTTAAGAATAACAAGATGGAAGAATTTTGTGATAGGAGAGGAATTCTGCAAGAATTCAGCGTGCCATATACTCCGCAACAAAATGGAGTCGCAGAAAGGAAGAATAGAACGCTGATTGAAACGGCCAGGACGATGCTTGCTGATTCCAAGTTACCGATCAATTTCTGGGAAGAAGAAGTTTTAGCCGCTTGCTATACTCTCAACAGGGTGCTTACTGTGAAAAAGCACAACAAAACATGTTTCGAGTTGATCAACAACCGCAAGCCTAATCTCGATTATTTGGAACCGTTCGGGTCTCCCTACACAGTTCTGGATCCCGATGGCAAATTTGGTTCAAAGAGCATTGAAGGAATCTTCGTGGGGTATACTAGTCCTCTCAGAAGAGTCTTTGTTCCGAGTTTCAAACGGATCATCGAAGCACAACATGTAGAGTGCCAAGGCTATACAATGCCACCACAAAAAACCGCAGACTCATGGCGATTCAACTATGATACTCTATGGGATTCATTTGAGTTGGAAGAAGAGCCAGAGTTCTTTGATGATTTGGACATTTTAAGAGAATATGAAGCAGCACAGGAGAGATTCCCAGCAGGATCTTCTAGATGTCAACGACAAACTTCCAATGATGATGAAGCTGGTCCAAGTAACGCTGGAGAAAATGATGAAGTTCAGCAAACTCCGACTTCTTCGGAACGTGAACATGCTCCTGAGAATCAGACGGCAGTCAATGATAATTCAGAATCTGATGAAAGGCCAACATTTGATCGTGGTGATTCAGAGTCTGAGGGGTAGCTAATCCAATCTTCGGATCAGACAATTCCTGTCAATGAACAAGTTGCGGATCAGAACGTTACGAATTTGGAAGGCGAGGTGATGCCAAGAACTCTTTCATACCATCAAGAAGAGTTGATTATAGGAGAGCTGCAGTCAGGCGTTCGCACCAGAAGCCAGATTGACCATGGCCTTACTTGCTTTTATACTAAAGTTGCTCCTTTGCAAACAGAGTTTTCACTTAGTTGTTTCATTTCGCAGATTGAGCCGTGTACCTATAAGGAAGCACTAACTGAAGATTCATGGGTCAACGCAATGGAGGAGGAGCTGAGTCAGTTTGAGAAGCTGGGTGTATGGAAACTGGTGGACTTGCCTGATGGTCATAGGAAGATAAACACGAAGTGGGTGTTTAAGTGTAAGAGAGACGACCGAGGGGTTATTGTTCGCAACAAAGCTCGACTTGTGGTCCAGGGCTTCAGTTAGCAGGAGGGGATAGATTTTACTGAAGTGTATGCTCCTGTTGCTCGTCTTGAAGCTATCAGAATCTTCCTAGCGTTTGCTTCATGGAAAGGATTCAAGGTATTTCAGCTAGATGTGAAGTCGGCATTTCTCTACGGCAAGGTGAAAGAGGAGGTATATGTCGGACAGCCACCGGGCTTTACCGACCCAATCCACAAAGATAAGGTTTACCTCTTGGACAAGGCGTTGTATGGCTTGCATCAGGCCCCGAGAGCCTGGTACGAGACTCTATCTCAACATCTGTTAGCCAACAACTTCATCCGAGGCAAGGTAGACGCCACTCTCTTCACTAAAGAAGTCGACGGCCATCTTCTGATAGTCCAGACTTACGTGGATGACATTATTTTCGGGTCGACAAATGAAGAACTCATCAAAGATTTTGAGAAAGTAATGAAGCAGAAGTTCAAAATGTCTTCAATGAGTGAGATGAAGTTCTTCTTAGGGCTCCAGGTCGATCAATTGCCCGAGGGAACATTCATACATCAGACAAAGTATGTTCATGATGTTCTGGAGAAATTCGGGATGTCGGGAATAGCACCAATGTCCACCCCGTTAGCAACGAATCATGGGATAAACCCTGATCTCACCGGAGATAAGGTTGATGAAACGTTGTACCGCTCTATGATCGGGTCGCTGATTTATTTAACGGCATCGAGACATGATATTATGTATCCAACCTGCCTCGCAGCCCGATTTCTATCAAGTCCCAGATCTTCGCATATGTCTATCGTCAAGAGGATATTACGCTATCTGAAAGGAACTCCAAGCTTGGGGTTATGGTATCCAAAGGATGGTGACTTCACGCTTGAGGGGTACTCTGATTCTGACTTCGGCTGCTGCAAAGTCAATGCTAAATCAACAACTTTAGGATGCCAATTTTTCAGACCCCGACTGGTCACGTGGCAATGTAAGAAGCAAACCTCTGTTGATTTGTCTACATGTGAAGCGGAGTATGTATCTGCTAGCAGCTGCTGCTCTCAGATCTTGTGGATCCAGCAACAGATGCGCGACTACGGTTTGCAATTTCTTACTTCCCCTATCTTTGTTGATAATGAGGCAGCAATAAACATAACAAAGAATCCGGTACATCACGCTAAAACAAAACATATAGAAATTCATCATCACTTCATACGGGATTGTTATGAAAAGAAGTTGATACGAATTGATAAAATCCACACCGATGAACAAAAAGCAGATTTACATACCAAAGCTTTCGATAAAGCTTGTTTGCAATATCTTTTAAAACTAAATGGTATGAAATTGTTGTCGGTTGCGGAGGGAATCATTGGCGTTGATGAAGGTACCACTGCAGATGATGC
Source organism: Helianthus tuberosus (assembly GCA_030545235.1). Classification (NCBI taxonomy): domain Eukaryota; kingdom Viridiplantae; phylum Streptophyta; class Magnoliopsida; order Asterales; family Asteraceae; genus Helianthus; species Helianthus tuberosus. The sequence goes on from CM060452.1 coordinate 95,863,249, forward strand.
TGAGAAGTAGACTGCATTGGTTTGTCGCATTTTTAGCTGTTTTGGTATTTAGGGGGAGATAGATAATATTTTTCAGAAAATACAAAAACAATAAAAAATGAAAAAATCCCAAAACATGAGATATTTCAAAATCTAAAAACAATAGAAAACCGAAAAAAAGTTTGTGTAAAAAGGGGAAATGATAGTATATAAGCTAGACAGTTGCAGTACGCTAAAGAAATGTAATGATTAAAAAGATGTTAAGCAGTCTCGCTGATGATATACCGGTAGGTTTTTATACATTTAGTAGGTTTGTTCGGGATATAAACATAAATCAATCCTTGCTTATTACGTGGGGAATATCTGTACGTGTTGGGTCAAACTCATTTCTTCATGTCAAGAGCCACTGAAAAGGAGTCGCAATTGTTGCATCGGAAGATGGGCCACATTCACCTGTGCAAGATGAACTACCTGGTGCAAAACAACTTGGTAAAAGGTGTTCACTTGAAGAGTTTCTATCTTGAGGGGGAGTGCATTAGTTGTGTTAAAGGTAAACAGTGAAAGAAATCACACCCGTGCAAAAAGATGAACTCAGTATCGAAGCCGTTGGAAAGACTTCACATGGATTTCTTTGGTCCTGTGAATGTCAAAAGCATAACTGGTGATCTCTACTGCTTAGTAGTCACAGACGATTACTCGAGATTTTCGTGGGTGTCGTTCTTGAAGACAAAAGATGAAACATTCGAGAGTTTGCTGACACTTTTCAGAAAGATTGACAATCTGTACCGAACCCACATTAGAAGATTAAGAAGTGACAACGGTACGGAATTTAAGAATAACAAGATGGAAGAATTTTGTGATAGGAGAGGTATTATGCAAGAATTCAGTGCGCCATATACTCCGCAACAAAATGGAGTCGCGGAAAGGAAGAATAGAACGCTGATTGAAATGGCCAGGACGATGCTTGCTGATTCCAAGTTACCGATCAATTTCTGGGCAGAAGCAGTTTTAGCCGCTTGCTATACACTCAACAGGGTGCTTACTGTGAAAAAGCACAACAAAACATGTTTCGAGTTGATCAACAACCGCAAGCCTAATCTCAAGTATTTGGAACCGATCAGGTCTCTCTGCACAGTTCTGGATCCCGATGGCAAATTTGGTTCAAAGAGCATTGAAGGAATCTTCGTGGGGTATGCTAGTCCTCTCAGAAGAGTCTTTGTTCCGTGTTTCAAACGGATCATCGAAGCACAACATGTTGAGTGCCAAGGCTATACAATGCCACCACAAAAACCCGCAGACTCATGGCAATTCAACTACGATACTCTATGGGATTCATTCGAGTTGGAAGAAGAGCCAGAGTTCTTTGATGATTTGGACATTTTAAGAGAATATGAAGTAGCACAAGAAAGATTCCCAGCAGGATCTTCTAGATGTCAACAACAAACTTCCAATGATGATGAAGCTGGTCCAAGTAACGCTGGAGAAAATGATGAAGTTCAGCAAACTCCGACTTCTTCGGAACGTGAACATGCTCCTGATAATCAGACGGCAATCAATGATAATTCAGAATCTGATGAAAGGCCAACATTTGATCGTGGTGATTCAGAGTCTGAGGGGGAGCAAATCCAATCTTCAGATCAGACAATTCCTGTCAATGAACAAGTTGTGGATCAGAACGTTACGAATTTGGAAGGCGAGGTGGATGTTCCAGGCGAGGTGATGCCAAGGACTCTTTCATACCATCCAGAAGAGTTGATTATAGGAGAGCTGCAGTCATGCATTCGCACCAAAAGCCAGATTGACCATGGCCTTACTTGCTTTTATACTAAAGTTGCTCCTTTACAAACAGAGTTTTCACTTAGTTGTTTCATTTCGCAGATTCAGCCGCGTACCTATAAGGAAGCACTAACTGAAGATTCATGGGTCAAGGCAATGCAGGAGGAGCTGAGTCAGTTTGAGAAGCTGGGTGTATGGAAACTGGTGGACTTTCCTGATGGTCATAGGAAGATAAACACGAAGTGGGTGTTTAAGTGTAAGAGAGATGACCGAGGGGTTATTATTCGCAACAAAGCTCGACTTGTGGTCCGGGGCTTCAGTCAGCAGGAGGGGATAGATTTTACTGAAGTGTATGATCCTGTTGCTTATCTTGAATCTATCAGAATCTTCCTAGCGTTTGCTTCATGGAAAGGATTTAAGGTATTTCAGCTAGATGTGAAGTCGGTATTTCTCTACGGCAAGGTGAAGGAGGAGGTATATGTCAGACAGCCACCGGGCTTTACCGACCCAATCCACAAAGATAAGGTTTACCTCTTGGACAAGGCGTTGTATGGCTTGCATCAGGCCCTGAGAGCCTGGTACGAGACTCTATCTCAACATCTGTTTGCCAACAACTTCATCCGAGGCAAGGTAGACGCCACTCTCTTCACTAAAGAAGTCGACGACCATCTTCTGATAGTCCAGAGTTACGTGGATGACATTATTTTCGGGTCGACAAATGAAGAACTCTACAAAGACTTTGAGAAATTAATGAAGCAGAAGTTCAAAATGTCTTCAATGGGTGAGATGAAGTTCTTCTTAGGGCTCCAGGTCGATCAATTGCCCGAGGGAACATTCATACATCAGACAAAGTATGTTCATGATGTTCTGGAGAAATTCGGGATGTCGGGAACAGCTCCAATGTCCACCCCGTTAGCAACGAATCATGGGATAAACCCTGATCTCATCGGAGAGAAGGTTGATGAAATGTTGTACCGCTCTATGATCGGATCGCTGATGTATTTAACGGCATCGAGACCTGATATTATGTATCCAACCAGCCTCGCGGCCCGATTTCAATCAAGTCCCAGATCTTTGCATATGTCTATCATCAAGAGGATATTACACTATCTGAAAGGAACTCCAAGCTTGGGGTTATGGTATCCAAAGGATGGTGACTTCACGCTTGAGGGGTACTCTAATTCTGACTTCGGCTGCTGCAAAGTCAATGCTAAATCAACAACTTCAGGATGCCAATTTTTCGGACCCCGACTGGTCACGTGGCAATGTAAGAAGTAAACCTCTGTTGCTTTGTCTACATGTGAAGCGGAGTATGTATCTGCTAGCAGCTGCTGCTCTCAGATCTTGTGGATCCAGCAACAGATGCGCGACTACGGTTTGCAATTTCTTACTTCCCCTATCTTTGTTGATAATGAGGCAGCAATAAACATAACAAAGAATCCGGTACATCACGCTAAAACAAAACATATAGAAATTCGTCATCACTTCATACGGGATTGTTATGAAAAGAAGTTGATACGAATTGATAAAATCCACACCGATGAACAAAAAGCAGATTTATATACCGAAGCTTTCGATAAAGCTTGTTTTCAATATCTTTTAAAACTAAATGGTATGAAATTGTTGTCGGTTGTGGAGGGAATCATTGGCGTTGATGAAGGTACCACTGCAGATGATGCTGAGAAGTAGACTGCATTGGTTTGTCGCATTTTTAGCTGTTTTGGTATTTAGGGGGAGATAGATAATATTTTTCAGAAAATACAAAAACAATAAAAAATGAAAAAATCCAAAAACATGAGATATTTCAAAATCTAAAAACAATAGAAAACCGAAAAAAAGTTTGTGTAAAAAGGGGAAATGATAGTATATAAGCTAGACAGTTGCAGTACGCTAAAGAAATGTAATGATTAAATAGATGTTAAGCAGTCTCGCTGATGATATGCCGGTAGGTTTTTATACATTTAGTAGGTTTGTTCGGGATATAAACATAAATCAATCATTGCTTATTACGTGGGGAACATCTCTCGGATATATAGGTAACCCCTGAAATCCTGTTTGAAAGATTTATCTATTTCTGACATACTAGGTCTATGTGCGTAATGATATCTGGGGTATTAAACTAGGACTTCTGATTTTGCGGAAGCAATAGCCTAGTCCTCGTATAATACTCTGCACTACTTTAATCTTAAAGCCTACCCTCAGCATAAAAAATAATGAAACATTGAAAAATGCTAATCATGTGCTGTTGAAGAAAAGATCCCCAAACGGGACACACCAAAAGTCGAGCCATCATCTCTCTGTCTGAACGGAAGTTCTAACCTGAGCTCTCATGGCCTCGTATTACCCGTTTACAGATATCATTATTGTACGTTCACCTGTAAGACTGAATATAGAAAGTCTGGATACAGGAGTATATTCTGAGGTGGGACACGCGTATAAGTTAAGCTATTAAAACACTAATTCGTATCCTGAATAGATTGAAATTTGTATGAAGATTTAAATTGGATCAGTATATCGGCAATCACAATGAATTGTTTAATACTTAGTATGTTATCAAGCTTAACGGTACTAGTAGCTTATCGATAGCTGATATGATCCCCTAACACGCTCACCAAAAATATGTTTGTAAATAGTTTACATTTACTGCTTTTCATTTCGTTCCTGTTTAGCATTTAAACCCAAAAAGATTTCATAGTTTTCTAGTCTTAAACCTTCTTAAAATCACAAAAAGATTTTACAATTCTACTTTAGTTTTATCGACAAACCAAGGTAGAATGCTGATCTTCAGACTCGCAGTCATGAAGCAGATGCAGGAAGTTTTTGAGCTGGACAGATGGGTTGGGAGCTAATCATGAAAAACTTGGTAAAATTCAAAGTCAATGCAAGTTCATTAAGTTGAAACTTGTAAATTTTTCAGAAAAATGTGTTTGAAAATTAAACAAAATGTTAGTTTGCTTTGTTCCGGGTCAACCAAGGTCGTTAACTTGGACTTGGTCGGCAAATTAAGTGCCTGGGGTCATTAATTTGGATCTAGATACTTAAGTGGATTTCTAAAACTGATAAAAACTGAGAAAAACGGCAAAAAAAAAAAAATCAAAGGTCAACACTTAAAAGTCAAAAGAGTAGTGTTTGGATCGGGCGGCAATCCGATCGGACGGCCATCCGATGCATGGTCACTATAAATAGGAGGTCAATGTTTCAGTCAAACTTTTCACTCGATCGGGCGACCATCCTATTCTCTCACACTCTCTTACTTTCTGATCTTGATTTTCATATTTTTTTCTTTCCACAAGACAATGGATTGTTGGTTTGCACAACCTTTGCAATGGGAAAGGTAAGTTTTCATGAACAAAACTGTTAAATTTGATGTTTTGTTGTCTGTTCTTGATGACGTCGACTGTTCGGACCTTTGTTGTTAGATCTAGACATTTTTAGGAAGATTTGGTGAAATCTAAGCATAAGGTTTTGATCACGAGTGTTGGATCTACAAGTTTACCATTTCAATTTGTGCCATAACATGTTAGATCTAGGAGATTTGAAGCTTAGTAGGTGTCGGTGTTCGGACCACATAATGTCAAATTAATCTCTGTTTAGGCCGAGTTAGAACATGATGAACATAGGGTTTTGATCGCATTTGAATTCTCTACGTAGATCTATGTTCAATTTGTTGATTTGCCTTAGAAAATTTTGGTGTTCATGTTGTGTTCTTAAACTGTTCTTCATGACTGATGAATCGAGTGGCAACTCGATCGGGTGGCAATCCGATCGGGTAACCACCCGATCCTTTGCATGATTATTTGTTAAAATTTTCTAAGTATTTGATGCATTGAAATCTGTGCTTAATCTGGTAAACTGATTGTTATCTTGGAATTTGTGCCTTTTATCTGTCAATGTGTTTGGATAGTTTGGCAACCCGATTGGGTGGCCATCCGATCCATAGCACTTCATGTTTGCAAAATATTCTAAGTGTTTGTCTCAATTTCTGTGCTTTCACTGTTCACAAAGTAACTTGGATAGGTTGACAACCCGATCGGGTGGCAATCCGTTCCAAAGCACTCATTCACTCTTCATCACATGCCATGAATTGAGTGGCAATCTGATCGGACAGCCATCAGATCCACATTACTATGTCTTGAGATCTGTGCAATCCTTGTCATAAATCGAGTGGCAATCCGATCGGGTGGCCATCCGATCCTTTTCACTAAACGACAAAAATTTTCAAGTGTTTCAATTTTGTCAAAGGATTGAAAAACTCGATCGGGTGGCAATCCGATCGAGTGATCATCCTATCCATGGCATTCTCTAACAAGGTTGACTAGTCAAAGGTGCTCTTGCTTGTCACATGGATCGAGTGGCAATCTGATCGAGTGGTCATTCGATCCACATGCATTTGACTTATGTTGACTATACATTGCACAAGATGGCAATCTGATCGGGTGGCAATTCGATTGGACAGCCATCCGATCCTCAGTACTATGCATAGAGAAAGTTCCAGAGTTAGAAAAATTTTGAGTTTTCAAAATTTTCATCACTTGTCACCGTATGTCTCGAACCTCGTGCGATTGTTAACATTGTGTATTATTGTAGGGAAAAGTTTCAGACTGGGATAAATCTCACAACATCTATTGTCTGTTGGATGCACTTTATACAGACAAAACTCTGTTTAAAGTTATAGCAAAGTTCTTGAGAGAAAGCAAGATTGCTAAGGCCTTAACTGACAAGACTATAGTTTATGAATCTCATGTGAGACAATTTTGGAGTTCAGCAAGATACGAGGAGAAGGAAAAGATGATCTATTCTGCAGTAAGAAAGAAAGATGAAAATGGTCAAGACGTAGATTTAGAAATTAAGTTCAATATTGGTGATCTTAGACGTGTGTTGGAGTTAGGTGATTCTGATAATGATCCTACCATTATTCCAGAACGTCTATGCAAGGGATTATGGTGCAGGATGGGCTTTACAAGGCACTTAAATGGGAAAATGGGTAAAACAATGTTTAGTAAGCCTTACAAGTTCATGATCCACTACGTAGTACATGCATTATCACATAGGAAGGGAGCTTACGATGAAACTTCTATTATATCATGAACATAATCACATGTCTGGTGCTGAATAGGCCATACAACGTATCAAAGGTGATATTTGACTACTTGGTAGAGAATGTAGGAGCTGGAAGTACAAAGTACATCATGTATCCTAGATTTATCAGGATGTTGATAGATGATTTAGTGAAAGACATTCCAAAGGATGATGATGATGTTTTAGGCCTACGGAACATGACAGCAGATACAATTAGCAGATTAGCTAAAGGACCTAAACCAAGAGTTAGAGAATGATATGCAGAATTAATAATCCAGCATATGTTGCTCCAGAAAATGATGCGTGGAGACATGAGAAGAGTGATTCTGAGAATGAAAATGAAAAGATGAATGAACTGGTTGAGAAGAAAAATCGTTGGTGGTTTGTGAAAGATGGTAAGAGAAAGAGAACTCCCAAGACATCCCCAGTAGTTCCTATTCCTAAGGAGCCAGCACCGAAGATTGTTATAAAGGGTATAGTGAAATGGGGAGTCATAAGAGAAGCTAGAACTTTAAATTGTCATATTATTCTAATGAATACCTCAATGACTGTTTTGCAGGGCCTTCTGTAGAACCACAACAAAGGTTGGTAGACGAGACAGTGTTAGATCCATCCAGCATACCTCAAGAAGGAATAGACTTGACAAAGACAACATTTGAGCAGTACATAAAGCTTACTGAAGATCTAACTCAGAAAGATAAAAGTTCAAGTGTTCCAACAGAAAGTGTCAAAGAGAAAGAGCCTGAAGATGTTGCTCGTGATGATTCAAGCGAAGCTGATGATGAGTCTACAGAGACAGAGACAGAGCTTGATCTAACAACACTTGGTCGAGGAAAAGCTCAGTTGAAAAAAAAAGCCAACAAAGAAGAAGAAAGGATCTGACGAAGAAGATTCTACTTACACTCCATCAGTTGAAGAGATAAAGAAGTTTAGAGCAAAGCATAAGGCAGTTCAAACAGGAGTTATTCCTAGGAATGTACGTGCAAGAAAAGGTGGTGCCTCAATGCCTGAAAGCCAAAGTGGTAAAAGTGAGAAGCATGTGACGTCTTCAAAGGTTCATGAAGCTGAAAAGATACAAAGTGTTAAAGTTCCCAAAGAGCCTGAAGTATTGTGACAACCCTCACCAAACCAGGTATCCGTACGACTTAATTAATAATTAATTACTGCTTAATTACTGTGCTTACTTGAAATTGTGGATAAACTGCTATTTGAATACTGATACATGTACTTACTTGCATCATACCTTATTTGCTGTCACCCTACTATTTACATACAGAACTGTAGTGACAACCGTGATGCACAAAAGCACTGTAGCACAATAACGAATAACCTACTAAACGTGCTGTTATAACCAGCACCAGGCAGGTACTGCCTCTAAGGCTTGTAAGAGCCAGAGATAGTTTGCTACACTAGTAGAGAGTGTAGGGATATAAGGGTTGTAGAACTGCGTCACTAGGAATGAGATTACAGTGACCGGATGTGCCAAAAACGTACTTTAAGTACAAAATTCAGCACTTTAATTAAAATTCAGCTTTTAGCTAACTAATAAAGTGCCAAAACATGAGAAAAATGTTACTAGACACTTTCCAAAGTGTCAGGAATGAGTTGTGTCACTAAAAATAATAATAACGACACTTTAAAGCTTTGTTAAGCACTTTAACGGATCTCTATCCAACCGAACAACCGGATTATACCCGGAACACAAAATTATTGCCATATACATTTTTTCTCTTTTTCTGAGCCAGTTAGGGTTCCCGAATACCCTAATACCCGCCACAAGACACTATATTCTAGTAACTAACTTAAGGGTCCTACTTAACATAACTAATGCTTAACCAGCTAGTTGGAATCGAACCAAACCCCCTCCCTTGTAACCGAGTTCGGTCACCATGTAGGTGACACCAATTGTACTTGCTAGATTATATGATCACCTATGTCTAATATCAAGTAGACATAAAATCCATTGGTTAATGAACCTAATATTGCCTATAAGATCAAGACTAAGCACATTATAACATTTCCACCACAAAGCTCTCTCTCCCTCTCCTTGCTAAACTCACGGCCGAACACCCCCTATATCATCCATCCATCTTTCGATTTTGATCTTCTCATTCCAAGAGCATACAAGTGTTAAGGATCGCGTATAAGGAGGCTTGGTGCATTCGGAACGCGAAGGACCTCTTCTCATTTCTTTTATCCACTCATTCTTCGACTAGTTTCTTCCCTAGCCTCGAGCTAGTAGTAAGTTGCTTTAAACACACTCTCGATCTATTTTAAAGTGGTTAAAAAGAACTTTGTCGGTTAAAATCTATGAACATACAAGATGATATGTTAAAAGTCTACTAAAAATGCTAAAAATGTTGGATAAAAGCCATGTTGTTGTGTAAATCATGTAGGATTTGTTTTGTGTGATTATTTAGTGCCGATCTATGTTGTGGTAGCTCGGATCATCGTTTAACCCGGATTGGTCATGATCATGGATCATGACATAGAGCTTGTTTAAGTATAACAAGGGTTAAGTGATGAAACTCTACCACACACTAAACATGAACTTGTGTAAAATCGATTTTTCTTACGAAATAGTGTTTAAAACTAGTAGATCTACGGATCTACAAGCGGTATTTTCAAAGGACCACGTGTCAAGAGAAAACATACTTTTAAAGACGGATCTTTCATAAACAAGAATGATTTTAGCAAACACACAAGTGTGTAAATACTTGTGTAACACTAAGTTTCGACAAAGAACTAGTTTTGTCAAATTTTACAAGAAGTTGTAAAGATGGAATTTCTTTAAAAACGAGACTTTTACGAAACCGGATGGATTTATATAAAGATACACTAAAAGTAAGGAGCTTTACTACATATTTTTGGAAAAACTACAAGTTCATGTAATTCTTGCGATTTACACATATATCGACTAGTTGATGCTTGGAGCATTGTTTTGATTGAATGAGAAAATTGTTGATTTGAATTTTAAAAGAAAATGATACGCTTAAAAGCGTGGCCACCTCCAGTTAAAGGGGAAACTCTGGCGAAATTTTTCTAAAAACCTAACACTTGGGAATATTTTCACTACAAGTGTTGTAAATCTATTTTGACTTGTTTTCAAAACGTAAGTTTCGCCACGACTTTATTTACGAAACATCGGAGGTGGGATTTTCACAAAATAAAACTTGATAAATATATATTTGATATATATATATATTTTTCATAACAACACTTGTGAGATTTTTATGATTATTTTGTGAACTATACAAATATTATTTTTAGGGTAAAAATAATATTACCGAATGTTAACGATTCCAAAATAATACGAACGCCTTCACAATAAATAATGAGTTACAACGGTATAATTATTACCACCCGATCTTTATCCGTAACTCACGCAATTTAGAAAATACCAACGAACGCGTATTTGTCGAAGAATATTATTTTGGAAAATTGTATGAAATAAAATATAATATTTTTGGGAAAAATGATTATATTTTGAAGTAAGGAATAAAATATATTAAGTGAGACTTAATAATATATTTCGAAGTTTACGAACGCACATGTATTAAATCCCCCATCCTTGGGAAGGAGAATAATTATCAAGTATTTACAAAAATATAAACACGAAATAGTTGTCTAACTATTTCCCAAAAACTTAAACCATAAGCTAAGGCACGGCCATCCGTCTAATAGAGTTAGTACGTGTAGGTCGTCACACAGCTGCTTGAGCAGGAGATATACTTGGTAGAGACGCACCACTGTGAGTTCATGTCCCCCTTTTCTCTTAACTGTTTTCAGTTTTCTAACTGCGGGGGTGAAATACATGTTACTACAATTACAAGTACTTTTTACATGGTATGGATAGCATAGGGAGGGTTATTACCTAGATCATGTGAATGGGTAGGCTATTATCGTAAGACCATTAATCCTTGCATAAGGACCGAGAGGCATGAGTGATAGATCTATCGGGTGTTGCGAGCCCCACACATGAGCCAGCGTGTGGCTGCATGTGGTGACTATGTCGTTCCGCCGGAAGGACCGGTATGAAATACGCGTTACAGGTTTGAGTTCTTACTAGGCCATTTCACTTATTAATGTATTAGCTACACATTAATTGATCTCTTTTTCCTTATTGCTACATACCAGGAATTTTCATACATACAGACATTTTACAAAGGTTTTACTTACTCACTTACACATGAACTCGCTCAACATTATTGTTGATTTTTCAACTTACATGTATTTCAGGGAATTAAAGGATCTTGCGCGGTATGACACGTTTTCCCGCTGCACTAGTTTCGAGGTCATCCGAGTTTAAGGGATGTGACTTTTTCCTGGACGAGTCACAGTTCTTAAACTGTGTTTATTTCTTGTTGGTGTTGTGTCTTTTGAACACTGTTTATGTTTGTTAGGATGTGATATCCGTTAAGTCAATGTTGTGGTTCTTTACTCTTCAAACTTATTTTAATGGATGATCTTGCATGGTTTTATTTTCATATAGCTTTGTTATGATTAAGCTATGGTATTAAGAAGTCACACCAAATTAACCACGCTTCTGCAAAGCCAGGGTGTGACAAGTACAAAGTGTTGAAGTGCCTATAGTTGAAGTTCAACAGAAAGCTAGAAATGATGATTATTTTGAAGTCAGTGTTCCTCTACCACCACCACCACCAGTAAATCCAGAAGTTCATGAATCATCAAGACCAAAGAAAACAGTCGAACCTGATATGTTTGAAGGTCTTCCTCATGCTACTCGTGAATATAAAGATGATATCTTTGATGATGATTTTGATATGTTTAACAATGTGGCCGTGAAAGCTTTGGAGAAGAAAGTTAGTGAGCTAGAGAAGGAAAAGGCCAAAGCCGAAGCTGAGCGTGACGTGTTAAAGAAAAAGATAAATGAAGAGATAAAGACCGTCATGATAAAGCAACAAAAGAAGATAAAGTCAATGGAAGATGATGTTGAGGATACTGCAAAGATCTTTGAAGTTACGCAAAAAGAGATTTATGATATGACTGTGAAGCTAGCAGCAATGAATGATATAAACAAGTCGCAGATTAGTGAACTACATGAAGCTTCGGGAAATGAACTCAAAGCGATGAAGTTGGAGATGGAAGCAATGAAGGCTGATAAAGTAATGAAAGATAATCAGCTCAATATGCTTTATACAGTAATGGAACATCACTTGAAAAATTGATGTTCATTCTGTCTTCAACAACATTGAAGTCATAAAGGCCGAAGAGCGATGAATTGAAAGAGAAATGAGGTTAGCCGAAGAAGCTACTCAAAGAAAGAAAAGTGTTATTGTTGAAACTCAAGAAGCAGGTGGTTCTTCGAGTCAAGCAGATGTTGAAATGGTTGATGCTGAAGTAGATCCTAAGGGATTTGTTCTTGGTGAGTCTTATCCTCTCTTTTACAACTTTGAAGATATTGTTCGCCGAGTGCAAGTTACTCAAAGGAAAAATAAGGCGAAAGGTTCAGAAGTGTTATTATTAAAATGGAAAGATGAAGAAGAGGTTGTAGTAGAAAAAGAAGAGGAAGAAAATGAAGATTTGGACGATATTCTTGATGCTGTTGAGAATTATGATCGTTCATGGGATGGTTTCATTGATGAAGATGATGATAAAGATCAAGGCTCTTCTGGTTTACTTATTGTGAATCCTTCAGTTCAAGAGAAGATTGATGATCTTATGAATAACGAGATCAATGAACAGGAGGATGATCAACATCAAGAGGCTTCTTCATCTGTTAAACAACATGTCGACCAGGTATACCTCACACAACCAACTATCATTTATTTACATGCTCAGTATGAGGGGGAGCTAGAGGTGCCTAGGTCTAGGGCAGAGATGTTGGAGGAGTTGGGCTTAGATGATGGGAAATTTAAGTTTGACATAGAAGATGAAATACCTCCGTCGCCAGAAAGAGAATATGAATTCATATATGCCCAAGAAGCTTATAAGTATAATGAGGTGATTGTTGAAGAAGCGTCTGATTCGTCTGATGAAGAAACGGATTTTCATTACTCTGGTGTTGATGAAACGTTTCCTTCACTGGCTGAAATGTTCAAAGATCAAAATGAAGACGAAATCAGAAGAAAGATTGTTGAAAAGATAACGACTGAAGGAATTTCGAGAACTATACCTAGACAGAATCTTGCTGAAGAGAGAAAGAAGTGGTTTAAAGTCATGCCAAAGGAAAGGAAGTACATAAGGCCACTACAATTCTTTACGTATGATGCCAACATTTCATGGGGCGACATCTTGTCTTGGGGATATTTAGAAGATCTGAAGGTGTTAGGATCTGAGTCTCTTTTTGATTGTGTTTTTGTTTAAGAATTAATGAAGATGAACAAGTAATTGCAGCGGAATATAAATGAAAATAAACTTTGCACACAATCAAACAGGAGAAATGCTTTCAACATACAAGTTTAACATTGAATCGAATGATTGAATTTATTTCAAACACCAATTACAACTTTGCATGCATGTATAACAAACTCCCCCTCAGCCTGAGCTCACAATGAATTGTTTGTACAGGAAGACAAGTGGTGAAAGAGCTAATAGAACAGTACAGGGTACTGTTCTATTTATAGGCACGAGCAAACCACTGAAGCATCTTGGCTGACGTCACCATGAAAGTGACATCTAACCTCCTAACAACCTGAAACTACTGATCTAATACAAGCACTCTTTAGCTAACTACTGATTATAATACATTACAAAAGGAAAGACTAAACTACTGCTTTCTCCTTCCACTGTTGTGACTCCAGCAGTACTTGACCCATAACAGTAGATTGATTATCAGGGCTTTAGTCTTGTAACACCTCGTAAAATCACGACCAATATAATAAAGACACGTGTCATGGACTTTAAACGTGTAATGGATTGATCTGGAGGGACTAAAATTGTCAAACAATGTAAATATGTTAGTAAAAGGATCCAAGGTGTCAACATGCCATTCTTGTGCCTCTGATTGACCTCATACGATGTTTGTATTCTTTAAAGAATAATTTGTCGAACATTGGAAGTCGTTTGTGCTTAAAATAAGGATCTAACGAAACATAAGGGTTAAAAGTGTCAACATGTTAAAAGTAACCACTGAGTGACCTTTTAGTGATCCCAAAAACATTGTAATAATCATATATTGTGCTCTCAAGAATAACGGATATTAATTTTGTGGAGTTTCGATGAATACAAGACTTTTCGGGTGATCGTACGACTAACCGGGAACTTAACGGAGTTAGTTTATGACCCAAGGTCCTTAAAAGTTAACTATGGGGATCAAAAGTGCAATAAATGGAAGTTATTTAAATTAAAAATGGACCAGGGACCAAAACTGCAAAGTTTGAAAGTTTATTTCCGGTGACAAAGGAGCCACGCGGCCCGCGTAGAAGTACCAGATGCAGAAAAAGGGACATGTGCATGTCCAGCTAGTTCCACCACCTTTGCATGCCATTTTTCGATACCAGGGACTGTGCCAACAGATTTTCATGCATAGGGGACACCTGTGATCATCAGAAATCAGTTGTAGGGGTAGGTGGATCAATCTTGAAGCTCTAGAAATCCTATTTAAGGGCCCTTTATTTGCATTGTTCTTGCATTCACTTGAATTTTTATTCACAACACTCTCTGGAGCTTCCTGGAGTTCAAATAAGCTTCCCTCAGTTCTATTTTCGTGCTAAGGACCATAGTAAGTGTTCTTAGCCTCTTAAGTTCAAGTTTTATTAGTTTAATGACCAAAAGTCAAAGCCATCGTAATTAAGCTTTGACTTAGTGATTTTTCACTAATGGTCCAGCCATTATTCGAATTGAAAGTGGCTATGAGTTGGTAATTATGTGGGTAATAAACCCTTAAAAGGGCACCCACTGATTATCACTCTAACTTGGTCAATTCTCGGGTCAAACTTATTTATAAAAAATCAACAGAATCTATTTTCGCAAATAAATTCATAACTAGCAATGCCGAGGTTATGGAACATGTTTTAACACTAAAATAACTTGGTAAATAATGTAAAAACATGTCTAAGCATGTTCAACCCGACAATTATGAGATTAGTCTCGGTTCGGAACCGAAAGTCGCAAAAGTAGACTTTTTCTTTGACTTTCAGTTCTGACCCGATTTAGCTTAGTTTAGATATTCCTTAGGGTTCCTTTAGGACCATATTATAGGTTAGTATAACCCTCTGAGGTTATACAACCTGGTTCCTTAGAAATCCAAGT
The DNA here is from genome assembly GCA_030545235.1 of Helianthus tuberosus. Lineage (NCBI taxonomy): Eukaryota > Viridiplantae > Streptophyta > Magnoliopsida > Asterales > Asteraceae > Helianthus > Helianthus tuberosus. The sequence goes on from CM060452.1 coordinate 95,878,297, forward strand.
TCATTGCATGTTTCCGTTAAATGCTTAAAAGTTGACCATTATGCCCTTTTGATATTAAAACGATATTTTTGAAAATGTGAGAGGACAAAACCCTTTATTACTGATTTATAAACATGTCCTAAAAATTTGACATCAGTTTGTGGTCTAAATTAGGAGTTATGCTCAATATCGTAAATTGAAGTTTTTTTATTAATTAAACGACATTTTAGGCATAAAACCTATTTAAACCCAAATTTTGAGACCAAACTTTCTACCCAACGATGAAATATAATATTTAGGGATTTTTGAAAATTTTTATTGAATTTTAAACTGAATATATTATAGAGTTTTAAAGTAAATTCGGTATTGACGAAATTGCCCTTTTCTTGGATAAAACGAGTTTTACATAACATTTTGATGCCAAACCTTTTGCTACTTATTTCGTATGTTAAATAAAATATCTTGAGCTTTATAAACTGATCAAAAACTCAGATTTCTTTAAATAACCCGAAAATCACCAAATACCGACTTTTACGCTTTTTAAACGCATAGTTTGGGTTAAAATTATATTTGACACCTAAAACTCATTACCTAATGATATTATAAGTAAATTCTTATACTTTAACAGTAAGTAAAAGTTTTGAACTCAGATTTCCAAATTTGACCCTTAAAGCTTATGTGAAATGCCAAAATGCCATTGCGGTGCATAGTTTGGCCATAAATAATAAATTTCACATATATACAATATCTTACTGATATAACTTGCAAAAATAAATATTTTTACTGATCAATTTAGACCAGAACCTCAGATTGTCATTTAACCTCTTTTATAATCATTAAAATGACCAAAATACCCCTACGGGGCTTAAATTGATTTTAAATTCGTTTTGGGCATAATGAAAGGTATCCTACTGATATCACAACATATTTAAGGCATATTAACTTGTGAAACCTGTACATGACTCAGTTGGTTACTCGTTATGCATTTTTCGCGTTCGGTACGGTTTATGTAACTAGTTTGCATAAATTAACCGAAACGGGTCAAACCTTATCATTTTTACTTCAAAATCCAGAATGTATTTAGTTTACCCATATTATACAAGTCTTCATACTTGTCGGGTCTAAATCACATTCTAATCCGGTCTTCGCTTAATCTTGCGTTTTGAACCGTAAACCTTTCATTAAAACTAACCGGTCTAAGTTTAAACCTAAGTAAGACCCGTTAGGAATCTAATAGGTTATTAAAACCTTCATTTTAGATTTAAGAGCCCAGTAAAAGATATTTGCACTTGCTGATTGTTATACGGCTGAGATAAATTTGTATATTTTGCTCAGGTAAATACTTTTAACTTATTTTCCCTTATACGGGCTTGGGGTACGGTATTTAATAATACCGTTTGGTCGGGTATTGAATCTTTAATCGAATAATGGTTAAAACATTGAGATAACCCGTTTTAACTATTTTGTTTGTTTTAAGCCTTTGGGGGGTTAATGACCGTGTCCTGGATATCCTTGGCTCATTCATTGAAATGGCCATGACTTAAGCACGGGGTGTAGGCATACACCTGCCGATGCGTATGTAAAAAGATATACCCGCTTGTTGAGAATAACTTGCCGTGGGACTATATTATGTGGTGGTCTATTAATCTTTAACCCGGTACTTCTAACCCGGGCTACTGAACGTATAATAAACATATAATTCTTTTACAAGATTATTTTTAAATAATTATCCCAAGTTATAAAAGATTATTTGTGCCTTGTGCATTTAAATCAATTTTCTTAAACATGTTCAAAATGAGTCGGTTAATTGTATTTACCAGTGTAAACTAACGTATTTTCCAAAAAAAGGTTAAGTGCAGGTACTAAGAGAAATGGGCTGGCTACTCCTAGTATCAAATAAAGAGTCTTGCAAGCTTTTGATGCTTAAATCTGTTGAATAATATTTCTTTTTCTTTTGATCCGCCTGTGGATCCATCTTACAATCCGTTTGTAATAACATATGTTACTTTCGAATCGGTTTGTAATAATTTTACTTTAGACTTCCGCTGTGCATTGAACTGCGATTATTTGACTATGATGATATAAACTACGTCACGATACTCCCCAACATTGAGTGAATTAAACACTAACCTTTTGTGTTTAATCTCAATGACACAGTTTGCACATTCCTTCACTTCCGAGTCTAGGCAAAGGACTTAGGACTAATCCTAATCTTTTATTTTGTCCTTTATTGCTTTTCTTTGTTGTTTCTTTTGTTTGTTTTGACAGGAACAAGAAAATGCCACCGCGTATCAGAGGAAGAGGTAGAGGCGGAAAAGCCCCAGTTTTCGCAAGTCATGACCACGAGGCCGGACCATCACACCGGCAAACTCCTTCAGTAACCATGAGCACTAGTCCTCAAGAAGACTGGAGGACCTACTTAGAGCCTGCGAGGCGTTCTGTCTCGCTTAGCTCCTCACCTTCATACCACGATTCTTTCGGGCTCCATCAAGGCAACGAGTCCGACCATTCACGCTATTCCTACTTACCATTGCAGCGGTCGGGTAGGCAACGAGTCCGACCATTCACGCCATTCCTACTTACCCTTGCAGCGGTCGGGTTCTCACGCGCCTTTCAGGACCCGACCCCGTTCTTTCAGAGCCGGTTTAACCCGGCAAACGTGAGTGAAGAACAAATGGGCTATAACCCATTGGGACCAGAAGACCACTTTCCTGGAGCCCAGGATATGGATATGTAAGAGGATCTAGATCCAGAGCCTGCCGAGCCACCAACTAGGACGCCCACGCATCCCATAGAGATTTCAGACGGATCGTCTTTTCACGGTTCGCCGTACAGGGGCTCAGACAGCTTTGCAGAAAGGTGGGCCACATACCCCTGGGAGTTCACTCCCCCTTTCAACCCACCTCAGCAGCAGCAGCAGGATCCCTCTGAAGATTCGTGTTTTCAGGCGGTTACGCTACCGCCACCGCCAGAGCAGGAACCGCCTCCGGAGCCACCGAGGCGGAGTAGATCAGGTTCACAGATGTCCGTGCGAGGGGGATTTCATTTCAGCACTCCCAACACAGCAGCAACAGCCATTACCCGCCGCTGTATGAAGACCCACAGATGGGTGGGCCTTCAAACCCAGTTTCTGAGGTGGACTCTGCGCTAGTCGCACCACCACCACCACATGTGGGTTTTGATAACCCAATACTTTCTTATGCCGGTGCAGCGGCGTATAATCCTTTTGAGCAGCCAGCCCATACTGGCTACAACTACTACAATGCCCCTGATGTTGACCCGTATCTTGTAGCGGCAAACTACAATGCTCTTCATCCTGAAGGGCCCTACGGAGCCTCCTACCAGACTGGGTACCCGACCTATGGGTATCAATACCCACCACCTCCTCAACCTCTGCAGCAGCAGCAGCCGCAGCCGCCACAGATCCAACCACCGCAGCAGGAGATCCTCCAGAGGTTGAACCAGGTGGAACGTGATGTTCAGGTGGAGCGTAGAAGCCATCGGGGTCTACTTAAGGGTTTGGCTAATTTAATCAAGGGGAAGAACAGAAGGGATTATTGAAGTTCCTTATTATTTGTTTTGTAATTTTTAATTTTCAATTAAGTCCCTGTGTGGACATCTATTTATGTACTTAGTCCCTACGAGGACTTGTATTTTCAGTTTAGCCCCTGCGTGGGCAGTTTATTTATGTAAAAGTCCCGTTTTGGGCAATTATGTACTCTTTTAATTTAATGGGATGTTTTAAATTTTAAAAAATTTCATTTTATCCTCACATGCATGAATATAATATATTAAATGAATTAAAATATCATTCCTTTTTATTGATCTGCCATTATGTAGTAAACAAAATCTTAAAGGCAAAACCTAGCCCATGTGTCATATTAAGACAGGGCCATGATGGTAGTTCCTTTTTAAGATTCAATTCCTTGTTAACATCTGAAAACATGTTAACACTTCTGGCAAATGTGATTCGATAAAATCACATAAGTCATCCTTATATTGGATTCTTCCAATTCCTTTCTTTATATTTAAAATATCCATTAGTGATGAAGTGCCTACGGGCCATATTTATTGTCCTTTAAGACAAAAGACAGTTGTAGTCTAAGACTCCCTATCAAGAAAAGGTGATGAACTATATTCACGCCTTAATGCCTCGATCCTATAAGATCATGGCTTATAATTTAAAATTGTCCTTGTGACTAGGCCTTTTGTGCGCTCTCATAGTTTAATGAATTATAACTAAGGATAATTATAATAAAAATCCTGAATAAATATGACTAACAGTTTTTACCAAAATGGTTTGTTGATACCATGGTTAATGAGTCATCAAGAATGACAATTCTGTTATAGACTTCTGAATGAATCATTGTCAATATTTTATATAGCAATCAAGCTACATGGCTGGATCAGATGAGGTTAACAGCCACCTGAGGGAGAATAATGATACTACCAGAGTTAATGTAGCGGGTGCAGAACTGCAGGCATTAATAGATAATGTCGTTACTCGAGCTCTTGACAGACAGTTTAATGAATCAAGTGGTACCCGCGTCAGAACTCAGTCTGTACCACATTCAAAACCACCCTCTAAGACTCATACAGCTCGCAAGAGCGAATCTCATCACTCATCGAATCAGAGGAGTGTTCCATCTAAGAAGGTAGTGCTCAATCAAGAGCCACGTGCTAAAACCTGTTCATATAAGTATTTTGTCTCTTGCAAGCCCAGAGACTTCACAGGGGAGAAAGGAGCCATTGATTGCATGACGTGGCTAGATGAGATGGACATAGTGGTTGATATTAGTGGTTGTGCCGAACAGGACATTGTGAAGTTTGTGTCACAATCGTTTAAAGGAGAAGCTCTAGCTTGGTGGAGGTCACTGATCCAAGCTACAGGGAAGATTTCGTTATACAACTTGACTTGGGAGCAGTTTGTTGCTCTAATCAAAGAAAATTTCTATCCTCAACATGAAGTTGAGAAGATTGAGACTGACTTCTTGACATTGGTTATGAAGAACTTAGACTGTCAGGCATATCTTACGAGCTTCAACATTATGTCACGATTGGTTCCGTACTTGGTCACGCCGGAACCAAAACGCATAGCTCGTTTTATTGGAGGTTTAGCTCAGGAAATTAAAGCAAGTGTGAAAGCATCAAGACCTACTACCTTTAGGTCAGTGGCTGATCTGTCGTTATCTCTTACTCTCGATGTGGTCAGGCAGAGATCGCTTAGGAATTCCGATGAGGGGAAAAGGAAACGTGAGGATGAGAACTCACGCCGTTCTGAGAAGAAACATAAGGGGAACTCTGAGAACAAGAAGGGTTCCGGATTTAAAAAGGATAGTCAGCAGTCGGGTGAAAAACCTAAGTGTAAAACCTACAAGAAGCGTCATCTAGGGAAGTGCAGGTTTGAATCGAAATCCCAATCGCAGCCCAGAGCTTGTGGGATCTGCAAATCAAGTGAGTATAAAACATTAGATTGCAAGAAGATAAAGGATGCGACTTGTTACAACTGTAACGATAAAGGGCATATCAAGTCCAACTGCCCAAAGTATGCAAAGAAGCCTGAAGAAGGTAAAAAGACCAATGCTCGGGTCTTTCAAATGAATGCTCAGGAGGCCATTCAAAACGACAACGTGATAACAGGTACCTTTCTTATCAATGATGTTTATGCAAGGATATTGTTTGATTCAGGTGCAGATAAGTCATTTGTAGACAATAAATTTTGTAAGTTATTAAATCTGCCTGTCAACCGTGTTAGATGGATGTTTTATATCCATTAGGAACCACTCTTTTCCGTTGTCTTTACTTCCTTTGAAACTAGCTGGATTCGACACAGTAATAGGCATGGATTGGTTATCTCATAACCAAGCTCAGATCGTTTGTGACAAGAAGCAAGTGGTTATTAAAACTCCTTATGGTGAGCCGTTGACAATTCAGTGAGATACCCAGTATGGGTTGCCTAAGCAAGTGTCTATGCTTAAGGCGTCAAGGTGTTTGAAGAAGGGTTGTGTCATTTACATGGCACAAGTGACTATTGATGAACCAAAGCCCAAGATCGAAGACATCCCCATCATTTATGAATATCCAGAAGTTTTCCCTGAAGAGCTACCTGGGTTACCTCCAGATAGGCAAGTGGAGTTCAAAATTGACATTATTCCTGGAGCGGCACCAGTTGCAAGAGCACCTTACCGGTTGGCCCCAACTGAGATAAAAGAGTTAAGAGCTCAGTTGGATGACTTGTTGGTAAGAGGATTTATTAGACCTAGCTCATCTCCTTGGGGAGCACCGATACTGTTTGTGAAGAAAAAGGATGGATCAATGCGTCTATGCATTGATTATCGCGAGCTAAACAAGGTTACAATCAAGAACAGATATCCATTGCCCAGGATCGACGACCTGTTCGATCAGCTTCAAGGAGCAAGTTACTTCTCCAAGATTTATTTAAGGTCAGGTTACCACCAGCTGAAGGTTAGAGATGAAGATGTGCACAAGACTGCATTCAGAACTCGTTATGGTCATTACGAGTTCTTGGTGATGTCATTCGGGCTCACTAATGCACCAGCAGCATTCATGGACCTCATGAATCGCGTTTGTAAACCCTATTTGGACAAGTTTGTCATTGTTTTTATTGATGACATACTCATTTACTCAAAGAATCAGGCTGATCATGAAAAGCACCTTCGATGTATCCTTAAACTTCTTCAGCAAGAGAAGCTCTACGCCAAGTTTTCAAAATGTGAGTTTTGGCTTCGTGAAGTCCAATTTCTTGGACATATGGTTAGCGAGCGTGGTATCCAGGTGGATCCCACTAAGATTGAAGCCATCATGAATTGGCAAGAACCGAAGACGCCCACAGAGATTCGCAGCTTCTTGGGTCTAGCCGGTTACTAACGACGTTTTATTGAAAACTTCTCAAGGATTGCTGCACCCCTGACTTCATTGACTCGAAAGAATATAAAATTTGATTGGGGTCCTAAGCAACAAGAATCCTTTGAGATTCTTAAGCAAAAGTTGTGCAATGCTCTGGTTTTGACATTTCCTAAAGGAATTGAAGAGTTTGTGGTATACTGCGACGCATCACATACTGGAATGGGTTGTGTACTCATGCAAAGAGGCAAGGTCATTGCCTATGCCTCGCGACAATTAAAAGTGCATGAGAAAAATTACACCACCCACGATTTGGAATTGGGTGCCATTGTATTTGCACTAAAACTTTGGAGGCATTATTTATATGGTACCAAGTGTGTGATCTATTCTGATCATAAGAGCCTTCAGCATCTTTTTTACCAGAAGGATCTGAACATGAGACAACGTCGATGGATGGAGACACTGAACGACTAGGATTGTGAAATCCGGTATCATCATGGCAAGGCGAATGTGGTCGCCGATGCCTTGAGCAGAAAAGAAAGAGTTAAGCCCATTAGAATCGACGCCAAGAGCATTGAATTGAAGAATAGCCTGAATGAAAGGTTGTTAGCCGCTCAAAAGGAAGCTGTGTTAGAAGCTAACTATCCAAATGAAAAGTTGGGTGTAACTGCTGAACAGTTATCATATGGCAAGGATGGAATCCTAAGATTGAATGGACGAATATGGGTTCCAATTTATGGAGGACTTAGGGATGTGATTCTTCAAGAAGCCCATAGCTCCAAATATTCTGTTCATCCTGGCTGTGATAAGATGTACCAGGATTTAAAGGCAAATTATTGGTGGATAGGTTTGAAGAAATCTATAGCCACTTATGTGGCCAAATGTTTGACGTGCGCGCAAGTTAAAGCTGAACACTAGAAACCGTCAGGTTTTCTACAACAGCCTGAACTTCCCACCTGGAAGTGGGAAATGGTAACCATGGATTTTATCACAAAGTTACCAAAGACAAAGCGAGGAAATGATACTATTTGGGTTATAGTCGACAGGCTGACCAAGTCAGCTCACTTCTTACCGATTAAAGAAACTCACAACTCCGACAAGTTAGCTCAGCTATACGTGGATGAGATTGTATCTCTCCACGGAGTGCCAGTGTCAATTATCTCTGATAGGGATACTAGATACACGTCTCACTTTTGGAAAAGCTTTCAGCAATCATTGGGCACTCGATTAAACTTCAGCACTGCTTATCATCCCTAGACGGATGGGCAAAGCGAACGTACAATTCAAACACTTGAGGATATGCTACGAGCTTGTGTTATTGATTTAGGTGGAAGCTGGGATGACCATCTTCCGTTGATCGAATTTTCATATAATAATAGCTATCATTCGAGTATTCAAGCTGCACCTTTCGAAGCTTTGTATGGAAGAAAGTGTAGGACGCTAGTTTGTTGGGATGAAGTTGGAGATGTCCAACTATCAGGACCTGATATAGTCCTGGAGACGACAGATAAGATTGTGTAGATACGTGATCGCCTCAAAGCTGCCAGGGATAGGCAGAAAAGCTACGCAGATAAAAGGCGTAAACCTCTGAAATTCGAGGTAGGTGATAAAGTGTTACTTAAGGTATCACCTGGAAAGGGGTGGTGCATTTTGGCAAGAAGGGCAAGCTGAGCCCAAGAGACATAGGACCATTCGAGATCATCGAATGTGTCAGAACTGTAGCTTACAAGCTAAATCTGCCAGAAGAGCTATGTGGAATACATAATGTGTTTCACATCTGCAATTTGAAGAAATGTCTAGCTGATGAATCGCTAGCAATGTCACACAAGGACGTGCAGATAGATGAGAGCTTAAAGCTTGTTGAAAAACCTTTGTTGATCGAGGATCGACAGGTTAAGAAGCTTCGAAGGAAGCACGTACCGATTGTGAAGGTTAAGTGGGATGCCGTAGAGGCCCAGAACACATGTGGGAGGTTAAATCCACAATGAAACAGAAGTACCCTCATTTATTTCAGTAAATCTCGAGGTCGAGATTTCTTTTAAGGGGGTGAGGATGTAACACCTCGTAAAATCATGACCAATATAATAAAGACACGTGTCATGGACTTTAAACGTGTAATGGATTGATCTGGAGGGACTAAGATTGTCAAACAATGTAAATATGTTAGTAAAAGGGATCCAAGGTGTCAACATGCCATTCTTGTGCCTCTGATTGACCTCATACGATATTCGTATTCTTTAAAGAATAATTTGTCGAACATTGGAAGTCGTTTATGCTTAAAATAAGGATCATACGAAACATAAGGGTTAAAAGTGTCAACAAGTTAAAAGTAACCTCTGAGTGACCTTTTAGCGATCCCAAAAACATTGTAATAATCATATATTGTGCTCTCAAGAATAACATATATTAATTTTGGGGAGTTTCGATGAATACAAGACTTTTCGGGTGATCGTACAAAAATCCCTAAATATTATATGACATTAGTGGGTCAACAAAATTAATTATAGGGTTTTAAAGTAATTTCGGTATTGACGAAATTGCCCTTTTCTTGGATAAAATGAGTTTTACAAAACATTTTGATGCCAAACCTTTTGCTACTGATTTCATATGTTAAATAAAATATTTTGAGCTTTATAAACTAATAAAAAAACTCAGATTTCTTTAAATAACCCGAAAATCACCAAATACCGACTTTTACGCTTTTTAAACGCATAGTTTGGGTTAAAATTATATTTGACACCTAAAACTCATTACCTACTGATATTATAAGTAAATTTTTATACTTTAACATTAAGTAAAAGTTTTGAACTCAGATTTCCAAATTTGACCCTTAAAGCTTATGTGAAATGACCAAAATGCCCTTGCGGTGCATAGTTTGGCCATAAATAATAAATTTCACATATATACAATATCTTTCTGATATAACTTGCAAAAATAAATATTTTTACTGATCAATTTAGACCAGAACCTCAGATTGTCATTTAACCTCTTTTATAATCATTAAAATGACCAAAATACCCCTACGGGGCTTAAATTGATTTTAAATTCGTTTTTGGCATAATGGAAGGTATCCTACTGATATCACAACATATTTAAGGCATATTAACTTGTGAAACTGTACATGACTCAGTTGGTTACCCATTATGCATTTTTCGCGTTCGGTACGGTTTATGTAACTAGTTTGCATAAATTAACCGAAACGGGTCAAACCTTATCATTTTTACTTCAAAATCCAGAATGTATTTAGTTTACCAATATTATACAAGTCTTCATACTTGTCGGGTCTAAATCACATTCTAATCCGGTCTTCGCTTAATCTTGCGTTTTGAACCGTAAACCTTTCATTAAAACTAACTGGTCTAAGTTTAAACCTAAGTAAGACCCGTTAGGAATCTAATAGGTTATTAAAATCTTTGTTCCAGATTTAGGAGCCCAGTAAAAGATATTTGCACTTGCTGATTGTTATACGGCTGAGATAAATTTGTATATTTTGCTCAGGTAAATACTTTTAACTTATTTTCCCTAATACGGGCTTGGGGTACGGTATTTAATAATACCGCTTGGTCGGGTATTGAATCTTTAATCAAATAATGGTTAAAACATTGAGATAACCCGTTTTATCTGTTTTGTTTGTTTTAAGCCTTTGGGGGGTTAATGACCGTGTCCTGGATATCCTTGGCTCATTCATAGAAATGGCCATGACTTAAGCACGGGGTGTAGGCATACACCTGCCGGTGCGTATGTAAAACGATATACCCGCTTGTTGAGAATAACTCGCTGTGGGACTATATTATGTGGTGGTCTATTAATCTTTAACCCGGTACTTCTAACCCGGGCTACTGAACGTATAATAAACATATAATTCTTTTACAAGATTATTATTAAATAATTATCCCAAGTTATAAAAGATTATTTGTGCCCTGTGCATTTAAATCAATTTTCTTAAACATGTTCAAAATGAGTCGGTTAATTGTATCTACCAGTGTAAACTGATGTATTTTCCAAAAAAAGTTAAGTGCAGGTACTATGCGAAATGGGCTGGCTACTCCTAGTATCAAATAAAGAGTCTTGCAAGCTTTTGACGCTTAAATCTGTTGAACAATATTTCTTTTTCTTTTGATCCACCTGTGGATCCATCTTACAATCTGTTTGTAATACTTTATGTTACTTTCGAATCGGTTTGTAATAATTTTACTTTAGACTTCCGCTGTGCATTGAACTGTGATTATTTGACTATGATGTCACGATACTCCCCACCGGGCCCACCGGTAATACGTGGAAATATCGGGGTGTGACAAGTCTTCATCAGTCTTTATACTTGATCAGTTGTTTCTAGAGCAACAGTTGTATATGGACAGTGGATACATGCCATCAGTTGTTAGAAACACTTTCAAGGGGAAAGTTGGAATACAGCAGTGCTTATGCTGGATCCACTGCTCTGATCCAGATTTGGCCTTAATCAACTGTTCCTTTGGTAGGGTTCAATCCCAATAATCCCCCCTGGAACAGATGATGCCAAAACTCTTCATTATTGTGGAACTTTATTGCCTCATCAACAGTTCCCTTATTTGTCCTTTAAGTTGTAACTCAAAGTCCAGGGCATCTGTATCATCCTCATCCCTGCATAGTGTAAGATCAAGGAGATCTTGCAGATTTTCAACACTTAGGCCCAGTGCTTGTTCCCTTGATATTTTCTTCACTTCACCACTGGATTTGATCAGAGTCATTACGTGGGTCTGTTTGTCAGTTTTCCACTTTCGTATTTGAATCCAGTGGGTTTCTTGGGAGAGGTTTTATTTCTGATGAGTTGGGAGATGGTGGCCTGGTGAAAACTGGCTGAGCAGTGGTTGAAGTTTGTGCAGATTCAAGTCTTTCTTCAATCATCCGCTTAACCCCTTCTTTCACAAGGTAATCCTCTGCTTCTTTATCTGCTGCTGTTATTTTATCCATCTGCTTTTGTTTCCTTCTTTGGTAAAGGATGGCAGCAGGTGGAGCAGTGGATCTCCTTAATTGTTGCTTTTGTGGCTCAGCTGAAACCACAGCTTCAGGATAATCAGGCTTTTGTGGAATATTAGGATTTTTCTTCCTTAGTTCTTCCAGCCTTTTGTAAGATGCAAACACTTTATCCTCTGTCCATCTTGACACTTGATTTCTTGACCTAAAATCAGCTGTAATCAGCTCTTCTTTCATCCTCTTCAGCTACAGAGTCCTTTCTGGTACATTTTTCTTAAACTTTGCCCAGATAGGAGGAGTATGCTTTACCTTGTTTTTTATCATAACTTGAATTCTGGCTGCTTCACTTTTAAGCTCCTGAATGGTCCATTCTTTGTACATGTACCTTTCTCCCTTGTATTTCTTGTAAGCCATGATGTTATCAAGATAGTCTTTTCTCAAGGTTTCATTTGCTCTCTCTGATAGTTACTGACAAAGATTCTTGGAAAACTGCTCCAAATTTTTGACTTGTGTCAGCAGATATTGGTAGTATCTTTGAATTTCTCTGTCAGACTTTCCTTCAGTATTCCTTTTGGAGATATCCTCTGCTTATTGACCTTTGACCCTTTTGGAGATATCCTCTGCTTATTGAGCTTTGACCTTCAACTATTCTTCAATATTATTAGGCCTTGGATATCCTTGAACAGATGGTAAGTTCCTTTTAGCAGGGTCATCTTCAGAGTAGAAGGATTTGATCTCCTCTCTAACTGCTGGAAGATCTAATGGATATTGGACACCTGCAGGAACAATAGCAGTGTTTGGATCTGAGACTTGTGCTGAAGAGAGTGGAATAGGGTTTGGAATAGGTACAAGGGACAGTGGTTGTGTGGTTGTTTGTGGTGGTGAAGAATCTTCATCTTCCAAGATTATCCTTCTCCTTTTTGGTTTAGGAGAGGCTGGTGGTGTTTTCGATGGTTGTGAAGTGGTGATTTGAGTAGTGGTGATTGAAGTGGAGGATGGCTGACTAACAGTTGTTGAAACAACTGGTGTTTCAACCACTATTGTCATTACAACAGATGATGTGTCATTTGAAGTCTTCTGCTTTTTAGCAGGTGGTGATGGTGGTGATGAAGTTGTTTTTGGTGGTGAGGTGATTTTTGGTGGTGATGGTATTTTTGGTGGGCAGTGGTTGTAGTATGTGTTGAAGTGGTGGTTGTTGGTTTAACAACTGCTGAAACCACTGAAGTACCAACAGTTGTTGATACAACATGTGTTACAACAGCTGTTGGTTTGGAAGATTGATGTTTGGAGCTTTTGGAAGATTTGGGAGTATGTTTTGTGGATCTGGATGGTGTGGATTTGGGTAACCTCACTTTTCTAGTGGGCTGCTTTCTTTTCTGCTTAGGATTTTCTTCATCCTTTGGCTCAGAAGTACCCTGCTCATTCATCTCCATAAAAACTCTTTTCTCCTGTTCAAACCTTGCTTTATCCTTTGCCTCCATATCCCTTTTTACCCTTACTTTTGCATCAGCACTGGCATTAGTGGTCACATAAACCTTTTTAGACCCATTTGGCTTAGGGATGTCTGCAAGCATACTAGCCTTTTCTGGTGCAATATACAACCCATCTTCATATCCATTCTTTTTCAACTGCTTTATCTTTTCCCCCTTTTTGGCATCAGCTGGTGGTGGGTTGTCCACAAAGATGATAGAGGGAGGAGCAGTGCCAGTGGTGTTCAGCAAATGGGCCTTGATTGCCTTTATATCTGCCTGGGTATCTTTGAACCTTGATTCCATGCGATTTCTGATCTTTTGAACTTGTATCTCATGTTGCTGATCAGCCAATTCTCTTTGTTGTTGCAGCAGAGGTTGAAACAAACTCCACAGCTCATTTGGAGTAGGAGCAGATGATGGAGCAGCTGTTGGAGTTGGTGCAGCAGTGGGTGGTACCTTTTGTACTTTCAACAATTGTTGCAGCATGTCTTTGATTTCTGCAACAGATGTATCCAGTTTGTCAAATCTAGCCGTCAATTCTTGGTACATTAAACCATCACCCAACTTAATGGGATCATCTAATTTCCCACATTCAGTGGTTGTAACAGTGGTTGACTCAGGAAATGTATCCCAAAAATCATCCACTGATGCCCCTTTGTCTTGGAACTGGGGACTTCTTCCTTCAGCTGGGGTGACCAGTTTTAGTTAACTAGTGAACACTGGATACACCCTGGTTCCCAAAGAAGAAATTGCCTTCAAGGAAGTCTGATTTATGAAACTACTGTCCAAGTGCAAACCAGTGGGTTCAGCACTTGTAGTAGTTGCTTCACTTGAACTACCACCAAGAGTTACATGTAACTCAAGGGGTGTAACCTCCTCAGGTGTTGTTGGTGGGTTAGCAATGATTGAAACACCAGACCTAGTCACTTGTTGGGGTATATTCTCATTAACAGGTGAGTGAGAATAACTGCTTTGTATCTGGTTTAAATCATGAGCATCCAACAAAATTTTTGTTTGTGGGGGAATTGTGGCTGTGAGTATGGGTGTAGAAAGCGAATTTGCCCCGGGCAGTGGGTTGTGGATGATAGAAGCAAGTGATTCTAGAGCATCATAATTTGGTGTCCCTGTTCGTACAACCTGTTCTTTTTGAGAAGAAGCAGGAGGTGTTTGAGGCATGGGTTGAGATCTTTCTACCAACTGCTGTGAGGAAGTAGCAGGAGTGGTTTCTGGTGACTCTTGTGTTGTCACTGGCAGTTGCTCTGGGATCTCATCTTTCAGAGTTGCCTTTGTTTTGGGTTTGGGTGGCTATTGTGTTTTCTTATGTTTTGGTCTTCTGGTGGTTTTAGGTGTGGGTTTCACAGCAGTTGTTTTGCTGCTGTGATCACCTAGAGCAGTGGGCTCAGCAGCAGGTGCCTGAGGAGCAGTGGTAGCTGCTAAAGTCTGCTCAGGAGCCTCTGCTTTTGTTTTAGAAGATGGTTTTGATAGCCTTGTAAAAGTTTCAGGTGTTAGGCCATTTATTTGAAAAGGTTCACCATGGATAAGCAAATGAGCATTATCCTTTGAAAATTTCTTTTGAAAATAGAAGCTCAAGAACCTTGGAAACAGTAAAAATGATTTTTTATCAACATTTTTTTACCAAATCATCAAAGATCTCCTGGGAATAGTTAAAATTTTCTTTATGTAAAATAGCATAACCCAGGTATTGGATCTTCAATGGTATTTCATTAAAAGCAGTGGTCTTATTTGAAACACACATCAAGAGGGTATGGAATAAAAATCTTGTTGTAGGATGAAAACTACCTTTTTTTAAGGTGTCCTTTTTCATTTCCTCATCGTACCCCTCTCAATAAAATCAGTTTGATACTCGATTTTAGGAAAAGAAGTTTTACCTTGTAGATCATCGAGTTCAAATACCTCTGAAATGGATTGTGGTGTAATTTTGACTGGTTTACCCTTTATTGAGGAATTGATGGCTATGATTGTGTCATCTTGAGATTCAAGTGTGGCATTCTTCCAAAATTCTCTCTGGGTTTTCAGGTAAATCGGAGCATCAGCAGTCAACAAAGTTTTGTACTTTGAAGACGAAAGAGCATCTATGATGGAATTGAAAGTTTCAGTTTGACTTGGTTTTGTCAAGAGACCCAAGTAGTTATGGGGAGCTTTGTATGGAATTTCGATGGCCTTTTGAGTGGATTTCTGAGGGGATGAAGACGGTGATTTTGCCATTTGATGAAGAAGAAGATGAGAGATTTTGAGATAAATGGAGGATAACTGCTTTGAGAAAGGAATTTTGAATTCGATTCGACAGTAAAAACCCTGTTTGGGGGTTTTGATCATGGTTTTATAAGGGAAAAAGTGAATGCTAACGTGGCAACGGTTACAAAAGATCTGACCGCTATGTACTGTCCACGTGCCAACCCCTGATGAATAATAGAAGACAGGTGTTTTTAGGAAACCACTGATATAGCAAGATTTTGAACAACAGTGGGTGACTTTAACTATCAGTGGATAAAACACTGATTTTGAACAACAGTGATTACCAAGGAAATGAGAGAATAGGGGTTGACTTTCAGTAGTGGACAACATTTAAGCAGAACAAATGTTTAAAACAAAACAATGGTTATGGCAAACTTTTAAGGATTTAATGAAAATTTCATTTTTAACTATTTTTAAGGATGGATTTTTGATTTTCTGAAAACATTTTAATGCTTTTATTCATAGAAAAACAGGATTTTGCCTGTTAGTCCATGTTCAGCATGCCAATCCTAGAGATCAAGCTTTCAAAGGTGGATGTGTCTAACGCTTTGGTTAGCACATCTGCCGGCTGATCTTTAGTTGGAACATGGTGCAGAGAAATCAAACCTTTTTCATAGCAATCCCTCACAAAGTGATGTCTGATATCAATGTGTTTGGTGGTTGAATGGGAAACTGGATTTTTGATGATATTTTCTGCTGCCTGCCTGTCCAACATGAGAGGTGTCTTTAGGGCAGTGATACCAAAATCTAGCAATTGATTTTGAAGCCAAAGCAGTTGGGCTGTACAGCTTGCAGCAGCTATATACTCTGCCTTAGCAGTGGATGTGGAAACAACTGCTTGCTTTTTGCTTTGCCAAGACACTAAGCAACTGCCTAGAAATTGGCACTCTCCTGAAGTGGACTTCCTTGTCTTGTCACATCCAGCAAAGTCACTATCTGAGAAACCTGAAAGCTTGATATTTCCATCAGCTGGATACCAGATACCAAGTGTGGGAGCACCTTTTAGGTATCTGAATATCCTTTTTACAGCAATAAGGTTTGACTTTCTTGGGACTGATTGGGATCTTGCACAAACACATGTTGCAAACATGATGTCTGGCCTAGATGCAGTTAGGTACAATAAAGACCCAATCATGCTTCTATATAAAGTTTGATCAACCAAATCATCCTTTTCATCAGACATGACTATTTTATTTGTTGCAATGGGTGTACTGCATTGTTTACAATCATCCATCTCAAATTTCTTTAAAAGTTCTTTGGCATATTTTCTTTGATGGATGAAAGTGCCATTTTGCAGTTGCCTTACTTGGAGACCAAGAAAGCACTGGAGTTCACCCATTGCACTCATCTCAAACTCAGCTGTCATGAGTTGCCTAAACTCTTCACACATTTTATTACATGTGCTTCCAAAAATGATGTCATCCACATAAATCTGGACAATCATCAAGTCTTTCCCTCTCCATTTCAAAAACAGTGTTTTATCTATTTTACCTCTTGTGAAACCAATGGAAAGTAGAAAGGTGGAAAGAGTTTCATACCAGGCTCTTGGTGCTTGTTTCAGGCCATACAAAGCTTTATTTAGCTTGTAGACATGATTTGGATTAAATGGATCCTCAAAGCCTGGAGGTTGACAAACATAAACCTCTTCTTGAATCTTACCATAGAGGAATGCACATTTGATATCCATTTGATACACCTTGATGTTGTGGTTGACAGCAAAGGCCAGGAATAGTCTGATAGCTTCTAATCTTGCTACAGGGGCAAATGTTTCATCATAGTCAATGCCCTCTTCCTGTCTGAACCCTTGAACCACAAGCCTAGCTTTATTCTTGACAACAATACCCCTTTCATCAGTTTTGTTTTTGAAGACCCACTTTGTGCCAATAGGACTTACATTCTCTGGCAGTGGTACAAGCTCCCATACTTGTTGTCTTTTAAACTGTTGGAGCTCCTCTTGCATGGCTTCTACCCAGCTGTTGTCTTTTAGTGCCTCTTGGTACTTGACTGACTGATGGAGAGATAGAAAACCAGCAAAAAGACAAATGTTTTGGGATTAACTTCTTGTGAGCACCCCTTCATTGATGTTGCCAATGATTTGGTCAGGTGGATGAGATTTCAAGAAGACCAAATCTCCTTGGTATGGAACAATGGCATTTAATGGTGAAGGCTGCAGATGTGAATCATCTGACCTAACCACTGCTGGTGACTTTGATGATCCAGCAGTGGCTTCAAATGGAGGTGGAATAGGAGGTAATGGTGTGGACACATGTTGACTTTGATCCACTGTTTGAGGACTTTTATCAACAGTGTTTGATGATGAGGAAGCAGGGGTTGATGGGCTACTTTGGTCAACAACTGTTGAGGTAGCAGTGGATGAGCTTTGACACCTGTTTTGAACATCTGCTACTCTTCCCATTGAAGCAAACTTTTTTTTGTGGAATGATGACTTCATATCCATAGTTTGATGGTGAACTTACTGATGGACCTGCACTGTTAGTCTTGACAGCAGTATTTTCAAAAGTAAATTTATCAAGATCAAACAATTCTGCAGGATTTGCAGGGATTTTCATTGAAGAAAGTTCATTGAACTTCACATTCAAAGTCTCTTCCACTATTTTGGTCCTTGTGTTAAACACTTTGTAGGCCTTAGCAGTGGTTAAGTATCCCAGATGATAACCACAATCAATTTTGGCTGCAAACTTTGAGATAGAATCTTTTAAGTTTAAAATGAAGCATGGGCAGCCAAAAACTTTGAAATATGAAATTAATGGCTTTATTTTATACAGTAGTTCATAGGCAGTCTTTTGATGCCTGAGGTTGATTAAAACTCTGTTTTGGACATAGCAAGCAGTGTTTACTGCTTCTGCCCAAAAAGTTAATGGCAAACCTGAATCAGCAAGCATGGTTCTGGCAGCCTCAATCAAAGCCCTGTTCTTTCTTTCAACAACCCCATTTTGCTCTGGTGTTCTTGGAATGCTGTACTGCCTTACAATTCCTTTTGACACACAGAAATCATCTAACTCCTTATTTCTGAACTCTGTGCCATTGTCACTCCAAAAGATTTTTACTGGAAGATCAAACTGCTTTTCAACCTGTGTAACAAAGTCTTGCAGAATGCCTGCAGTCTCATCTTTGGAATGTAAAAAGTAAGTCCATGTAAACCTAGAAAAGTCATCAACAATAACTAAACAATATCTTTTCTTCCTAAGACTCATGACTTTAACTGGGCCAAACAAATCCATGTGAAGCATTTGCAAGCACTTGGTTGTTTTGGACACTTCAATTGATTTGTATGAGCTTTTATGTTGTTTTCCTTTTAGACAAGAAATACAATGCTCAAAACAGGTGAACAGTTTTTGATGTAAACCTCTTACTAACCCCTGTTTGGATATAGCAGTGATTGTCTTGAGATTTGTGTGCCCCATTCTCCTGTGCCATAATTCCGTCTCTTTGTTAGAGACAGTTGAGAACAAACAGGCATCAGTCCTGGGGCTCTCTTTTGACATATCCACCACATAAACATTGCCACTCCTATGAGCAACAAGTTGGGTTTTTCCAATTTTTATTATTTCTTCAATCTTTTTAACCATTTCTGGTCCAACAATCCTACAACAATCCTTTGTGAAGAATGAGTCATAGCCCTTATCACTCATTTGTGAGACACTCAGGAGGTTGAATTTTAGATTGTCTATTAGATTGACATTTTCAAACTTAACATTACCAGATTGAACTGTACCAGACCTCAGAACCTTCCCTTTACTATTATTGCCAAAGGATATATCACCCCCTCCATGAATTTTGAAATCTTTGAGTAGGGCTCTACATCTTGTTATGTGCCTGGAGCCTCCACTATCTACATACCAAAGACTATCTAAGCATGCAGAAGCTCCCTGCACATGTAGTAAAAGGTTAGTTCATTGGGGTCTCCAAAGCCAATAAGGCTTTAGATGGGGTCACAACAGTGTCTGTGTTAAGTTCAGGTGGATGGACAGTGGTTAGCTCAGGGGTTTGAACATTTTTGGGAATGTTTTTCTCTAACCACTGTTGGGGGTCTTGCCCAATGATCTGCTGGTACCCAAAAGGATGTCTGTTCACTCTTGGTTTAGAAGGCTTTTTGTAAACCTCATAAACGTGTGGGATCCTTTGGTATGGTGGTTACCCATTACCTCTTCGGTATTGGTTTGCAGGGGGTGCATCAGTCACCTGAACATCTCTTTTAATAGAGGTTTGGTTTAGCTGTTTGGTAACAAGTGTTTGGACTGGCACAAACAGTGGTTGATTCTTGGTGAATTTGACAGATGAATTTGATGAACTCAAGGATGTTTTTGCAGTGTACTCATTCTTTTTTACATCAAAGGATTTGAGATACACACATTCCTGAGTTTTATGGTTTGATTTACCACAGATGGTGCAGCTCTCAGCAGGAACAATAACACTTGTTTTGTTGATATCATATGCTTTTAGATGAAAACAGTCTTTTGTTAGATGATTCTTCTTTTCACAGAAATCACAAAACAGGTTTTTAACCTTTTCTCTTCTTTTCTTCTTCTCAGACTCCTTAGCAACATAGTTTTGAACCACTGTTGGGATGTCTTTGAGAGGAATGACCTTTGCTTTAGGAGCTTTTACACCATCAGTGGTTGTGAAGTCCATGGGTTTAAAATTTTCAAGAATGTCACACTCATCAGACCATGTGGGTTTAAATTGGTATCTCTCAATTTCCTCAAAGGTTGAGGACCCCACAGATCTTTCCAGAGTGATTTTGTTACCAAGTTTATCAGTTATCTTAACTTCTTGGCCATTCTTGTTGGTTGGTATGATTTCAACAGAACCAGCTTGATTTGCAGCATTGTTTTCAACTTCATCATTTTTTCTAAATCCAATGCCAAATTTAACATTGCTTTCAAGCTGTTTCTTAAGCATTATCTCAAAACCTTTGCAGGATTCCACCCATTTTTCACAAGTGATTTGGGTGGATTCCAACTCCTTTTTGCAAACATGATATTTTTCCATCATTGTTTGAAGTTGGTTTTTGGTAATGCTATGCTCCTCTTTTAGACTGCAGTTTTCTTTATCCTTTTCAGCCAATTTGTTTTTAAGTTCTTTTAAAGACTTCTCAAATTTGACTTCATCATTCAACACTCTATCCCTAAGGTTTTCATTCACCTCTTTAATATTAGCAAATGCTATGATGCATTTGTCTGAACACAGATTTTCAAGAACCTGAGATGATACCTTAGCCGCAGCCATCATGGCACAGTCACAAGCATGCTCTTTCTCATCAGTCACCTTCTCTTCCTTCTCACCATGTTTCTTCTCTTCTTCTTCAGACCAGGGGTCAGACAGTGGTTCTATCAGGGGTTCTGAATTTTCTCCTAGTAGTATTTCACCAGCAACAGTAGTAACCACTGCTTCAGCAACTTTGTCCACTGTTTCATCACTTGACTGTCCTTCTTTAGTTTCCAGCCCAGCCCTTCTGTTATTGACTCTAATGCCATAAAACAAAATTCATCATTAGAAGCATCATTGGTAACATAGAGTGCAAAATTTTCATCACCAAGTTCATCAGGCATACTGCTCCAGTCAACAAAGCCTTGGGTGAAAAAGCTTTGTTGATCTGGTTGAACCACTGCTGGAGCAGCTTTTTGAGGTGCAACTGGTTGCACTTGAACATGAGGGACAGGGGCTTGAACATACTGAATTTGTGGAACAGTGGTTTGAACATAATGCATAGGAACAGGGGTTGCAGCATAGTGAGCAGTGTTAGCATGGGCTGCATGGGTATATTGGGCATAGTGCACAGTGCTTTGATTTTGTGGTCTAGGGTTTGAGCTGGGATGAGTAATAATTGGACCAGTGGTTTGACTCCTACATTCCCTAGCAAAATGACCTAGCCTATTGCACTTATAGCACTTGATCTTTGACTTATCCAACCCCACTTTTAAATTCCCATGTAACCCTGGAATTTTCTCCCTGTCCTTTTATAGAATTTGCTTGTTCTTACACTAAGCAAAGCCAATTGATGCAAAATATCCATTTCTTCAAGATCAGTTGGATCAAAGTGCTGTAAGTCATTGAGTTCAAAGCATAGATTATTAGAGTTCTGGCTTTCTTCATTTGCTGTGAAAGCAAAGTTGGATGAGTGAGGATCAGAGTTGAAATTACTACCAGCAGTTATGTCAATAAAATGATCATAACTCTGATCCTTACTACTGCCAGACTCTTCTTGACCCAGAAGAGCTGTGTTTCCAAATGAGTAGTCATCTGTAACTTTGCCAGACTCTTGCAACTTCTTTTTCTGGTTTAACTCACTTTCATAGGTCAGGAGTCTACCATGAAGTTGGGTCAGTGGCAGATCCTTGAACTCAACAGAATTTCTGGTCACAAATGCAATTGTATCCCATTTTTCAGGCAGTGATATAAGAAACCTGCTATTTTGTGTAGATTTAGCAAATTCAACTTTAACAAGTCTTAGCTCACTAATGAGACAACTGAATCGCTCAAACTGTTGTGTTAATGATTCACCCTTAATGTGACAAAAGGTTTCATACTGCTGACTCAGAATTTCCCTGTTATTTTCAATTACTTCTTCAGTTCCCCCAAATTGTTCCTTAAGTGCATCTCATAATTCCTTGGCACTGTTACAGTGTAACAGCCCAGCATAAATTTCATTGGGTAGTGCAGATGCAATGATGCTAAATGCTTTGGCATCCAGTTCGAATTTTTGAAAATCAGTTTCAGTATAGTTTTCAGGTTTCTTAGGTTCGAACTTCTTTGTGTCCTCTGCAGTCGGCACCATTGGAACATGTGGTCCAAAGACAACCGATCTCCAACATCCAGTATTCTGTTGAGCAAGGATGTGACCCATCCTTCTCTCCCAGATGTTGTATTCATTTCATTTCAGCATGGGTGGTTTGAAAAGTGAATCGATGTTATTGTTAGCATCTTGTGATTGTGACGTCATCCTGGTTGTTTTACAGGTACTGATTAATCAACTTTGATCGTGATTAAACCTTACTATGTTTTTAACAAAACGAACAACTATCAGTATCAACGATTGCGAGCTGAACTATTTATGTCAAAATGATTGTTAGATCAAATTTGACTGTCCGAGCTCTGATACCAATTGTTAGGATCTGAGTCTCTTTTTTATTGTGTTTTTGTTTAAGAATGAATGAAGATGAACAAGTAATTGCAGCGGAATATAAATGGAAATAAACTTTGCACACAATCAAACAGGAGAAATGCTTTCAACATACAAGTTTAACATTGAATCGAATGATTCAATTTATTTCAAACACCAATTACAACTTTGCATGCATGTATCACAAACTCCCACTTAGCCTGAGCTCGCAATGAATTGTTTGTGCAGGAAGACAAGTGGTGAAAAAGCTAATAGAACAGTACAGGGTACTGTTCTATTTATAGGCACGAGCAAACCACTGAAGCATCTTGGCTGACATCACCATGAAAGTGACATCTAACCTCCTAACAACCTGAAACTACTGATCTAATACAAGCACTGTTTAGCTAACTACTGATTATAATACATTACAAAAGGAAAGACTAAACTACTGCTTTCTCCTTCCACTGTTGTGACTCCAGCAGTATTTGACCCATAACAGTAGATTGATTATCAGGGCTTTAGTCTTCATCAGTCTTTATACTTGATCAGTTGTTTGTAGAACAGCAGTTGTATATGGACAGTGGATACAGACCATCAGTTGTTAGAAACACTTTCAAGGGGAAAGTTGGATTACAGTAGTGCTTATGCTGGATCCACTGCTCTGATCTAGTTTTGGCTTTAATCAACTGTTACTTTGGTAGGGTTCAATCCCAACAGAAGGTGTATGCCATTAGAAGGGAGCAAGGGGTACAATATTTTGAGTTTTTGTCAGATATAAAGACCCTCCCGTGGTGGGACGTTGATGAAACAAAGAACATAAAGCAATTTTACTATGGTTTGGAAGTGAAGCAACACGACCAACACTTATGGGAGTATGTGAAGCAGCAATCAAAGGCAAGATATCCTGACTGGAAGCCTCAGTATCCAAAGCAGATTGTTACTATTTTGGAGAATGGAGAAAAAGACATTACTTTGGATGTCAAGCCGCCGAGGTGCTTAAAGAACATGCCACTTCGAGCAATGGAGCAAGATTTCAATGAAGATTTCGAAGGTTGGCTATATAATGAAACAACAGTTGAAGCAGTAATCTCATTATTCGACAAGTCCACTGGGAAGTCTCGGAGGATCAGCATATTGGATCCTATGTGGCTTGTTAATTGCTCAAAGAAAGACATCGATTGCTTGTTTTATAACAAGATTGTGTATGAAAAGAGAGATAAAGTGCAAGCGATGCAGTATCAAAATATTGTGGATGTATGCTTCGCGAAAGAGATCAACTCTGGGAGGTATTGGAAGTCGAAGTGGAGAGATTTGGAGATCGATGAATTCTTGAAGAAGTACAAGCGCGAACAGAGATTCAAGACAATAGCTGAGAAAGCAGCAAAGCTTGGAAAGTTCAAACTCATGAGACCACCTCCAACTGATCAAACACCGATAGAAAAAGGAAGAGAACAAGATTCCTAAGTGGGACAGAAAGCGTGACGGTGATCCAGCGTACATAAAATGGTGGATTGAAGAAGGAAGGATTCTAAGGAGAAAGATGTTCGAAGAAAAAGCATAACAGAGGAGGTAGAGGGCCAAGGAATGAAGACGTAAGAGGAAAGACTGAAGACTATGCTGGAATGAACTACAACTACATCCAAGGGGGGGTCTGTTAGTTCATATGTCTGTAGCTTCCGTCAGCATTAAGTCTTATTTTGTACTGTATATGTCTTTTGTATGTAAGTGTATGTATGTGTGTATAACGACAACTCAGGGATCGGTGCATAATGTAAATGTGAAGTCTGAAGGTTGACTTTTGTCATCCGATCGGATGGCCATCCGATCGGATGACCACCCGATCGGATCACCACCCGATCGGACGACACATATACCTTCCTTGATGTTGCCTATAAATACCCGGCTTGGACTTGTCATTTAGAACTTTTGCCCAACTTGTAAGGAGACTCTGTCAAGTCTGATTCTCTACTGGTGCTATTGTACTTTCACATCAATCTAATAGAAGATCAGACGGATTTAATCGTTGAATGCGTTGTTGTGATTCTGTGACATAATCAATGGATTCCGCACATTTGATCTTGGTCGATTCATCCATGTTCCACACGAACAGATCCTGATCCAGAGGCCTAACATAGATTTTGAAGTGTGATGTATCGAAGGCTATAGCCTATATGTATCAAATGGCAAGGTAAGTTTTAATCCTTTGTTACTAACCTTAGTCAAAGGTTTTTTAGTCCTTTGTTTTATTACTTGATTAAGTTTAATCGATTTCTTTGTTTGTGAATAGGGTTGTTTTGTTAACAAATTTAGCTAGAAGGTTCAGATACATACTTTTATTATAATGTGTTTTGGGTAATGAATATGTGGAAATATATAAATGGTTGCTTAATAACTCGATTGAAGAAGTTGTATCCATAAAAAGTAAGAGTTCAGGTAAGTTTCAAGTTTTGAAGTGTTCCACTTCCCTTTCTAAAATAGTTGATTAATTGATTAAATTCGTGAACCATAACATAACCTGCAATCCTGCATGAACCACCCATCTTGCTAATATTAATATTTTGATTTTTTTCGATTTGTATTCCTATTTTTATTCCAGGTCATTTTAGGCATGTGGAAAAAAGCTTAAATTTGTGCGGGTTCTTTTAGATGTCAGGTCTGCCTTTTCCTTTTGAGAATTTTGAACCGGTATGTTAGGCATACCTAACTTTTGTTGGGCTTTTTATGTTGATCATGCTACTAAAAGTGTTATGCTTTCAGAGATAGAGATTATTCCATGGTATTTTCTCTATTTCTGTTGTAATAAAAGGCTTTAATTTTTTATATCTTGAGTAAACTGCAATTTTACCCCCTGGGGTTAGAGCCAATTGGCACTCTGACCGTCTCACAGAAAAAAAATTGCAATTCCCCCCCCCCTCCCCCCCCCCCCCAACATTGTTGTTCTGTCACAAGATTACCCCCTACCGTCAGTCAACAGTTGTTTGACTATTAAATGG
Organism: Helianthus tuberosus; assembly: GCA_030545235.1. Taxonomy (NCBI): domain Eukaryota; kingdom Viridiplantae; phylum Streptophyta; class Magnoliopsida; order Asterales; family Asteraceae; genus Helianthus; species Helianthus tuberosus. The sequence goes on from CM060452.1 coordinate 95,903,940, forward strand.
TACGTAAAATGACTATATTACCTCATATGGTTTTCTGTACTCTGCAATATTAACCCTCAGTGTTATATTTTCTTGCAAACATTATCCCCTGTAGGCTTGCCTGAAAGACGGCCGGAACCGGCCGGTTTCATCGTCGGATTAAGGATCTCCGGTGACCGGAGATTTTGAGAGGGAGAGATAGATGCATGTGAAGTGACTTTTTTGCCCTTAATAAAAAACAAAAATAACCCCCACCCCTTCCAATCATCTTCTTCATCTTCAACAATAACCATATGCTGTCATTATAAATTCCCTCTGCTGCAACAATTCCCCCATCGCAAGTGACTCCATGAATTCTTGATTTGAACGTAATTTCGAACTAAGCCCCACCTGAACTTAATTAAGAAAACCCCACAAACACAGAAGATCTGCATATCTCACAACAACATCCTGACCTTAATCAAATCCCTAAATCCCTCTTCATGGTGTTCGTTAACACCACTACCCAACAAGAACACCGCCGCACCTTGAAACGTAAAGAACACACAGTGGCTGAATGTTCATTTGAGATTTAGGGTTTGGATGCCGGAAAGGGCGGTGGTTGCGGTGGCCGTTTCAGCGTGCGAGGGTGGTTGCGGTGGCCATTTCCATTGTGTTCTGCGATTAAGTTGAAGTTAAAGTGTTGAATCTTATGGTCAACAAAATTAGTTCTTCGATGAAGTTGAAGATAATGTTGAAAAGTCCATATAATGCAACATCCATTTGATTCTATTTTAAAATAATAATAATAATAATAATAATAGGGTAAGATTACCAAAATACCCTTACCTATAACAGTCAAACAACTGTTGACTGACGGCAGGGGGTAATCTTGCGACAGAACAACAATGTTGGGGGGGGGGGGGCAAATTGCAATTTTTTTCCAGGGAGGGGTCAGAGTGCCAATTGACTCTAACCCCAGAGAGTAAAATTGCAGTTTACTCTTATATCTTTTATATCAAATCGCAAAAATCACGATCCCTGCAACATTGGCTTTTGATGGCAGGCACTATTTCTTCTTTGATTGATATAGCCTTTATTAGCCCTATTTCAATGTGATTCTATTATTGGGATGTGAGGATTTAATGTTTCTGGTCCCTTAATGCATACCACCAATATCGCCTCTGTGTTTTTGGTGCATATAATGGATTCAACTCAACTACATTGTTTGTATTCTTATTGCTTTAATTAAACTAGAGATTGGAGCAATATATACGTATATGCCATTGTTTCGTACATTAGATGCTTTAATTTAACTCTAATAGAATTGACATGCTTTTCTTATTTGATGTTTAAAAAAAGAATAATGGAATTTAATAATCCAACCTTTCACCAGTTGGCCGGCAACGGACCCAACTTCAAAAATAGCCACTGGCGGTCCCAACTTTTCGTATATTGTAAACCAATGGACTTTTACTAAAAAAACCTTAATTTTTTTTTGTCTCCTTATCCTTTTCGGTTTAGTAAAGGTCCATTGGTTTACATTATACGAAAAAGTTGCCGAAAAGGATAAGGAGACAAAAAGAAATTAAGGTTTTTTTTTAGAAAAAGTCCATTGGTTTACAATATACGAAAAGTTGGGACCGCCAGTTGCTATTTTTGAAGTTGGGTCCGTTGCCAGCCAACTGGTGAAAGGTTGAATTATTAAATTCCATTATTCCTTAAAAAAAAAAACATTTAGCATAGTCTTTGTTGTCACTAACTCTGTTGTAGTTTATTATCATTATTATAAGATTATTATAAGAGTTAATTACTGTTTTCGTCCCTAAGGTTTGTCAAAAATAACGGTTTCAGTCCATTAGTTTAAAAATTGCAATTTCAGTCCATTAGTTTCATTTTCGTAACCATTTCAGTCCACTAACTTAACTCCATCCATTTATTTTGTTAACTTTAGGTGAAATTACCAAATTACCCCTGCTAACTTAACAAATTGTAATAAAAAAAATTCTAAAAAATCTAAAAATCAAAAAAATTCAAAAAAATTCCAAAAAATCTAAAAATCAAAAATTTTTTAAAAAATCATAAAAATTCTAAAAAATCCAAAAAAATTCTAAAAAATCCAAAATGTTTCATTAAATGTTTCGAACCCGAACCGTTTCGAGCTGAACCGTTTCGACGCGAACCGTTTCGACCCGTACCGTTTCGAGCCGAACCGTTTCAACGCGAACCGTTTCGACCCGTACCGTTTCGACGCGAACCGTTTAGACCCGTACCGTTTCAACGCGAACCGTTTCGACGCGAACCGTTTCGACCCGTACCGTTTCACCGCGAACCGTTTCGACCCGTACCGTTTCGACCCGTACCGTTTCGACCCGTACCGTTTCGAGCCGAACCGTTTCGACGCGAACCGTTTCGACCCGTACCGTTTAGACGCTAACCGTTTCGACCCGTACCGTTTCGAGCTGAACCGTTTCGACCCGAACCGTTTCGACGCGAACCGTTTCGAGCCGAACCGTTTTGACGCGAACCGTTTCGACCCGTACCGTTTCAACGCGAACTGGTTCGCGTCGAAACGGTACGGTTCGAAACGGTACGGGTCGAAACGGTTCGCGTCGAAACGGTACGGGTCGAAACGGTTCGCGTCGAAACAGTTCGGCTCGAAACGGTACGGGTCGAAACGGTTCGCGTCGAAACGGTTCGGCTCGAAACGGTTCGTGTCGAAACGGTTCGGCTCGAAACGGTTCGCGTCGAAACGGTACGGTTCGAAACGGTTCGCGTCGAAACGGTACGGGTCGAAACGGTTCGCGTCGAAACGGTTCGGCTCGAAACGGTACGGTTCGAAACGGTTCGCGTCGAAACGGTACGGGTCGAAACGGTTCGCGTCGAAACGGTTCGGCTCGAAACAGTACGGGTCGAAACGGTTCGCGTCGAAACGGTTCAGCTCGAAACGGTACGAGTTCGAAACATTTAATGAAACATTTTTGATTTTTTAGAATTTTTTTGGATTTTTTAGAATTTGTATGATTTTTTAAAAATTTTTTGTTTTTTAGATTTTTTTGGAATTTTTTTTATTTTTAGATTTTTTAGAATTTTTTTTATTACAATTTGTTAAGTTAGCAGGGGTAATTTGGTAATTTCACCCAAAGTTAACAAAATAAATGGATGGAGTTAAGTTAGTGGACTGAAATGGTTACGAAAATGAAACTAATGGACTGAAATCGGAATTTTTAAACTAATGGACTGAAACCGTTATTTTTGACAAACTTAGGGACGAAAACAGTAATTAACTCTTATTATAATGTGTTCTTAATTTGTGGGTCCCTTTTAGTGGTTACTCATATTTCAAGTTACTCAGGTTTTATTATCTTTGCTAAGTATAACATCTATTTTATTTCATGACAATTAGCTACTTTTTATCAACTTCCCTCTTAGCCTACCAACATAAATCTATATATATTCTAAAGTTTAGTTATATGTTCTATTTTAAAACCAAAATTTATGGTTGTTTTAAATGCATCATCCTATAAAAATCCTATTAATTGCATTTAATTTACATTAAATAAATAAGAGATAAGATAAAAAATAAAATAAAATAATTATATATCAATAATCATTAAAATTAATATCAATCAATAACACATTATACTAAATAATATATTATAGATAAAGGTAGATTAGTTTAAAGTTAACTTTGATCTTAATTTTTTTTAATAATTGGTTTAAAGATAATTATTCCAAACTTATGATTATTCTATAAAATGATCTTTGACAAGGTAACCATAAATTTAAATTTCGAAGTAACTAATATATTAAAAGTAGCTCAAATATAATTCGTAATAAAAACACAACAATATATTTTCAAAGAAAGCATATAATAAAAAAAATAGGTAAAGGGATCCAAATGATATCAAATATTAAGAACTTATCCATGATATTAGTATCAGAATTTAATAGATTAAGATAAAATTTAAACCGAAAGATCATAAGTATCATAAAAATATCATTAAATTAAAGTTAAAAAGTAAAGAAAAGAATTATTATTATAATATTAAAATAATAAAAATATTTAAAAACTATATATATTATTAAAATATTAAAATTACTATTTGTACCGATACCAAACAAGACCGTACCGGTATTTTCGATACCAGTACCGGTTGACACCAAGCTTATCCCACCCCGTGATACTAAAAAATCATTAAATTAAAGTTAAACAGTAAAAAAAAAGGAATTATTATTATAATATTAAAATAATAAAAGTATTAAAATAACTATATATATATATATATATATATATATATATATATATATATATATATATTCTAATATATTATTAACAAGATTTTGGCTAAATTAATTAGATTAATATAAAGAATAATAATAATTTACAAATAAAACAACACAATTTGCAACAAAGCAATGCATGAAACACCATATTAACATATAGTATAGTACATTAATGCCAGAACCTAATCTATACTATATTATAAAGCATTTCATAAGGATACCAACCAAATTTAAGTAATTACAATCTTTTATACTTATGGTACAACAACTTAATGATGTTAGTAAGGGGTGAAATGGTCTTTCTACATTAATATTAAAAAATAAAAAAAAATAATTATCTATATCTATATCTATCTATCTATACTATATTATAAAGCATTTCATAAGGATACCAACCAAATTTAAGTAATTACAATCTTTTATACCTATGGTACAACAACTTAATGATGTTAGTAAGGGGTGAAATGGTCTTTCTACATTAATATTAAAAAATAAAAAAATAATTAAATGAGAATATAATCACAATTAATTATAATAATACAATAATAAGTTCGGTACTTAAATGCAATTAATAAACGAAACCTATTGGGATAAACCGCAAAAGCACTCCAAAGGTCCAATTTCAATCAATATGTAATAAATTTGATCGATTAAGGAATCTCCTATCATTGCTATAAATTCACCATTTCACTCAACATCAACTCCTTTGTCTACTATTGTGCGAGTTAGAGTCGAAAAGAAAGAGATAAGAAAGAGATAAGTTGATATGAAATTTATTTATCTTGGTGGAAAGGTGTGTTCTTTTATACCCATTTCAACATTTATTCGAAAAAACTTTGGTTTGTTTCTTAAAATATTCAAATGGGATAACAGTTTTCTTTTACATAATCTATGAGTTTATATTGATGTTTTATTATGTTTGTGGTGATTTAGTGGTTTTTTTTTCAAATTATGATTTTATATTACATATAAAGTATACACACAGGTTATTGGATACAAAAAGACAGACACTTCATACTTCATCAAGGTACCCTTGCATGACTATAGTATCTGGAACCATTTACCAATGTATTGTTTAATTGTTCATAAATTTATAGTCTTTTTTCTTTTTTGCAGCTTCATGTATATGGAGGTGTAAAAGGGTGGGTACGAGAAAAGTTATTCATTTGGAGATAGACATTTATTTGGCCTATTGGTATTTCCTTTTTTAATTTCTACTTTACTATTTTTTTTTAAACATATGATGCTTTTGTGTGATTTAATTGATACTATATATAGGCAATATAGATGCAGAGGAAATATTTGAGGAGGTATTGTTTGACAGGATTGGGCAGCAAACTTTAAGGGCTCGGATGTTTTCAACCCGCACAAAAGATTTAAATTGATTGCGTTTATCTATACTATCGTATAAAGCATTTCACAAGGGTTCCAACCAAATTTAAATAATTGCAACATATTATGCTTATAGTACAACAACTCAATGAAGTTAGTAAAGGGACAAATTAGTCTTTCTACATGAGTATAAATTGATAAATACAATTAAATTGATAACTTTATAAATTAAGTATTGTTAAATACTTGATAAAGAATTAAATCATTTGACTTAGTTGAACATCATCACCTTCCTCATATTTACATTGCTTTTCCGTTTCAAGTTCTCCGTAACCGATTACTTGATTGAATTTTATAATTAAGTCATTATTATTTGGTTTAGTAATTGCTAAACATCATACAAATAAGGTTACAACCTTTTTTGCAATTTTATCACATAGTTGATGAACATCATAATAATAATAATAATAATAATAATAATAATAATAATAATAATAATTAAATATAAAAAAACTTAATCAACGTTATTATGAATTTAATTATAACCATAAATGGTTTTAAAACTTAAAAGATGCTAACCAATTAGAAACGAAAATTACTAAAAGGTAATTTCATGGGGTATTATTATCTATAATACCTAATAATTGCAACAATAATGATTAAATAATGAACTTAATTACAGATGGTTTAAAACTCAAAAGAATGCTCCTTGCATCTTACCTCAAGTCTCATGGAATAAGGTTCAAATGATAACCATTGCATAATTAGGAACCACTTTTTAGCCCTTGGATCGTATTTTGATGGTTGAGATCTTCTTTGCTTATATTTTTTCTAATCTATGAATCATGACCAGGTAATCAAAGGCTAAGAAGTACTTCAAAGTTGTTGAGTAGAGGGGAAGAAGGCCCATATAATACATTTATATGTATAAATAATTCAAAGTTGTTTTTTTCTGTATATTTAATTTAGTTTTAGAATGTCATAAATTGAATAGAGTTTAACTTGTTATAAAAGTTGTACGTATTATTGTTGATAAATTTAGTATTTTAGTTTATAACTCTGTTTTATTACTAAATGATTTATTCATTTTAAATGGTTAACTAAGGAAATAAGTTTGTTATTTCTTATGAAAGCCTAATTAGAATAGTTAAAATTTATGTAAGTTTGTTATGTATAATTTGTTTGGTTAATGCGATTACGCCATGCGCCCACACACCATAACCATACATGAACCATAATTTCGGTTAACCTTATGGTTTAACTAAACTAATCTAAGTGTCAAAAATAACTTCTCCCTAATGCAAATTAATAGTTACATTACTTTAATCATTTGTGTCAAAAATAATTCCACAAAAATAATTCCACAAACCCTAGATCATCTGATAATAACAATAAGAAGAAAGCACCGGCCGCACACAAATCTCCGGTATTCGACTGTGATTGCTTCGATTGTTACACGAACTACTGGTTCCGGTGGGACATGTTTGTTAACCGAGAGCTAATTCATCAAGTAATTGAAGCATTTGAAGAAAACCTTACCAGTAGTGAACAGGTTAACTGTCGCGGCCGTAAACCTAACCAGAAGAAAGAGAAGGCGAGTCATCGGAGGTTCGCGGGAAAAGCTTTAAATCCTCCGCCAGAGGTTTCGGTTTCGCCTCCGTACGACGTCTCATTAGTTGAAGAATGTGCAAAGGAAAAACATGAGGTAGTGGAGGAGTCGCCGGAGACGGATGCAACGGCGAGAAGAGGACTTCCGGAAGTGAAAGGGTTGTTTAACTGGCGTTTGTGGGGACTTTGGAGTTCGTGATATTCATCATTCGCCTCTCAAATATATGCTCTCCAATCCATAATTAACTTCTCCCCAATTGAAGATCTTCATCGATTAGGCACACAACTCTCAAACATATATCTTCGATTGATCTCCTGCACAGGCTCGCCATCAGGCTCTCCATCAGTCGGCAACTCAATTGGAATCGTAATTAACTTCTCCCCAATTGAAGATCTTTATCGATTTGGCACACAATTCTCAGACATATATCTTCGATTGATCTCCTGCACAGGCTCTCCATCAGTCGGCAACTTCAATTGGAATCAAAATGGGTCATTTACTTGCTCCTTTAATTACACATCATCCTCCGACTCTCCAGCAACCTTTAAGTGCAATATCTATATCTCTAAGATGAAGATAATGTATGGTAATGAAGATTTGGAGCAGCAAGAGGTAAAAACAGCCCGAATTTTTCCTTTTATAAATTCGATTCGATTCGTGAGTGTTAGTGTGTGTGTTTATATTGATTAGGGTTTCATCAAATGCAATGTGAGGGTTTCCAAACGGTGTTTATACAAATAATATAGAACCCAATTTTTATGTATGTGTATGCAGTGTGTAGTATGGGGTCTTGCTTACCTCATTCAAGGAATAACAATGAAAGACAAGGGTCATTGATTTCGAAAAACTCCGCCCCTTTGTTCGCCTTCTTCCTGATTTTAAGTTACGGTGAGTCAATTTCCTTTTTTCTGATTCTAATCGATTAAGAACTATACGTGATTAACCAACGAATTGTGGTAGATTTTATGTTTCTATTGCAGTATTTGGATTGAATTGACTGTTGCAATTTAATAATCGTCAGTTATAGTTCGTTTTTTGAATATAGAGAAACACTGACTTATTTAAGGTGCTTGATTTGGGTGAATAGTAGCAATATAAACTGCTATTGTAATTTGGTGTGATATTCAATTCAGTATCAGCAACCTAATCAAATTGTTCCCTAAACATAGAGTAAATGTGTTCACCAGCAAGGTAATAATATGTACTAATTTTCAATTATCAGATACTTCTAATAAGGAAATATAGCTATTAGGTTATGTCAAGGTAAGCATAGTTTATAAAGAATATGTTGCAGAATAAAGTTAATACAACATTTTAGTAATAAATAATAAACTGCTTTCTTATCTATAAAAGGGAACAAAACCTGCAATTTGACTTTTAGATATCAAAACTGAATTTATATGTATATGTGTATGTAGTATAATATATATATTTAACATCTATTTTACACCATCTAAAACAATGAAAAAGAAAAAATAAAAATAAAAAAATTTGAAAACTGTGACGTCTTTTGAAGAGGGTTGAGAAACCACACGTCCATAGATTTGAAGTTTTGTGAGACCACATGTGGTGGGGCGCAAACCTCTCTCAAAGCGTCTTAAAAACGCGGGGGAACACTGTACCCTCGGGCGTTTTGGGCCTTTTTTGACTGGTAGTGCTACCACAAAGCGCCGAACGAGGAGTGGACTTTGGTCAAAATAACCATGGTCAAACGGCTAACTTTAAAAAAAACCGGTTTTTGTTTTAAAAATCTATACTATATTCGCACTTTCGTACCGTGTCACGCACTATCTATATCAGTCGTCGTTCCAGGAAAAAACAATAACTATTATGCATGTCGTGCATCGCACGGGTGTTCCCCCTAGTAACAATAAAGGAATAGCCTTTAATAGTACTTTCATATAATTATAGGTTGTAAAACGGAAGTATATATAAATGGTAGATGCCATAACATTAGATTATAACATTACTATAGTCATGTATTAACAACTAATATCGTAATCTACCATCTATGTAGCCAAGAAATGGTTAATCAGACATTGTCATTAACTTCATATTAAGGTTTAATCACTGATTTGTAATTCAACTGCACTATGTGTTACTCATGACAACAGATGAGGTCATGTTGTGAAAATGATAGCAAAGAGGCTTGCGTTTTTGTTCAGGTATGCGCTCCTTTATGTTGGTTTCCCAACTTCTAATATCCAAGTTAAAACATAAGATGAGGATGAAGTAAATTACACTTTCAAAATGCACATCTACAACAGGGCCAATGATAATAATGAGAATAGCGTTGTGATTTTCACTACATACCCATGAAAAAATATTTAGATTTATACTATAGTTTATTAAATATTCAAAACTTTTTGTCAAACTCACCGATGTTTTGAAGCTGAAACAATCAACTGAGACTTTCAAGATCTTTGGAGATGAGGAGGTTATGGTATTGATCTTTCTTTCATGTTCTTGTGCACAATTCATAGAGAACTGTGTGATTGACCTCAAAAGTTTAGGTCTTTATGTGAACCTTTTGCAGGTATATGGTATTTCATATGCCAGCATATGGAAGCAAGAAACACTATTTTTAGCTTAATTTCACTCTTTTTTAAAACGTACAAACGGAATCGACAAAGACGTTGATATCATCATTTGATGCGTGCCAGTTCGTGAAAGGTCTATTAATCGAAAACTTTATATTCTTTATCTGTTTTGTTTTCTTATTAAGTTGTCGAGTCTGAAATGGGGTGTTGTATTTTTTAGTTGGGCATCTTATTTTGGACCATTAAAGTTTAATAAAAAGGGTAAGTTGTCTAATTTTCTGGAAAAAAAACAAAAGGTAAATATTTCCATGCTAATGTGAGCATATGTCATGTAAATAAGTAACACTTATGACTTTATTTTTGCATCACCTTGACCTTTTGTTCTATTTTTGCATCGGGTTTATTCAACTTTACTTGGCTCATTACAAAAAGAGGTTTAAGATGTTGATTATATCATAAAGAACATGGGTAAAACATAAACCCTAATGATGTAAATTCAATCATGAACAATAAAATAAGAGGCGTGTACCTGATTAGCCAGTCACCACACCAGAAAGGGAAGTAGACGTCATGTTCGTCAGATTGATTCGGTTCCCCTTTAGGATGTATCTTCTTGATGGTAGTACCGAGTTCTTTAGGGTTGAAGAACTCGTAGTAATGGAGAGAGAGAGGAGGGGCGATTTTAGTGTGATGTTATGAATTGTCTAACCCTAATCCCTCTCTAGTAATCTCCTTATATACACCCAATGGGAAACCCAATTAGTTAATTAGGGTAATCTGGCCCATCAACAATTACCAACTAATTTATTATAGGTTTTATATATTTTGATCTATATTATATAAATGATAATGATGGCTACTAGATTAAATATAAATAAATAAATATTTAATCTTACATTCTCCCACTTAGCCGAATAATCATTTATCATGAGTATTAGATATGTCTGATCAGAAGTTAATACTCATTTTAGCTTTAAACCAAGAACCGTAGCAGAGAAATACAGCCGTTGAATCATTATGCGACTCAGGACCCCCATTAGTCATACTACAGCCTCAATTTAAAACCTAACAGTTATGATCAAAATAAGTAAGCCCTTTAACGTTTGATTTGTATTTATAGTTGTCTATATGTCATTACACCGGCAGAACATATGTTAGAGACATACAAAATCAAACTGTTGAGGAAAATTAATTAATAGTTAGTCATTCATAGTACGATATGCAGTTGTACATAGTCATCAATATACCCGTGATTATTATAAGCGCTTACATAATAGTTATGGGTGATAGACTTTTAGTTATAGGATCCTTAAGCATATCATGAATGCATTCGATACAAAGATTTAGTTTCCTCAATTCGTTCATAAACGAATAATTAATTGCGTATTGAAATTTAATGCAGCACCTCTCGAACTGTTACTGTTCAAGGAGACATGGTAGTTGACTTTATCACACTAAGTCTTCAAAACATTAATTATATGGAGTTAATAAAGTTATGAGTCCACTGATAAATTTCTAACAACATTTAGTGACTATATTATGTCGTTATAACTTAGGTTGTTGATATCAGTCCATTATGACTCCTCCATGAGATAGGTTTTATCTGCTGACATAAAGATATACCCGAAATTACATTTTGTCATCTTTGAATATTACAAAGTTAAAGTAATAAACCGGTTTTAATTCTCACTTCTTCTTTAAATTGTAGCCTCTCGTTTCTTTTAAAGATATTGTAATACTCCATTAGATGCTTTAATCTAGACATATCTAGTGTGTTGCAATGTGAGTAATATCTAAACGAGTATAGACTTGAACTTACATAAGGCTTCTAATTAATGAAGCGTAAATAAATAATCTCATTTATCCTATTATCCTCTAAAAGAGAGCAATATTTTGTTACATATGTAAGGACCCATTTAATGTTAAACTTATGGAACGGAACTAATGTCCCATTAGGTCTATCTCGGCATGTTATGATATCTATCACGTAAGAGATATCTCTGAGATCTATTATGTCAAAGTTTGTGTTAACAATGCTTTGACTTATGTAACATATACCTGTCAAATGAATATCATCTATATAGACAAGTTTAATTTAGTTTCTCCCACTCATTTTGAGGTAGGTACATTAATCCACTTGGTTCTTGATGAAAATAATTACTATAAGTTTTTTCATCGCATTATGATGTTTGCATTAACCAATACATGGATTTTATTGGCTTATAGACAAACTGTTCTTTAACCTTCAGTTTGGAACTTTCAGGTTGTTTTATGAACATGTAAATGTGTCAGCCAATTGTTAGGGAAAATTGTTTTTAAAGTTCGTCTAATGTAGCTTTAAACTATTATAAGCTACTAGAACAGTGACGATCCTCAAAGAAATTTTTGATAATTTATCTCTTCCTAAGTATAACCTTCGACAATCAATCATGCCTCTTCGTGTCTTAACGCTTATTTTAGGATTTGGTTTAGTTATGAACACTCTTAGGTAATTCAATCAAATCCCAAACGTTATACGAACACATAAAATCAGTTTTACTAGAAAACAGTTTTATTCTATTTAGAAGATTAATTGACGCTAATGGCTTAATTAGAAGAGATAGGATCAGTAAACTTTTCCAAAATCCATTTCAACTTCAGTTAGGGAGGTTATGTAATCATCAAAGTTAGTAGGCTTTTAAACCTAGATGACCTCCTGAGTTGATTATTGGGTTTGTTAGAAGTTTCAGTTTTATGGATTAGCTCTTGGTTAGATTGCTATCATTTTCATTCTAAGTTTGTAAGAGTTGGTGCAGTATGGTGTACAAGAGGTGTAATCGGAGTTAAATTCGGAGTAAAATTTAATGACACTCTTCCCCCTGCCTCTTGTATTCCTTGCAACTCATGATAAGGACTTTGACTGCTCCCACTGACCTTAGAAATCTTTAGGAACTCAGCATGCTTAGGGTCAATATTTAATGACCAACAAATTCTAATAGAGAAACACAAATTAATGACGTTAATCGTTGTAGTTTCTCTTGTTGAGGATTATGTTAGTTTAGGTAAGAAACCTAAGTGTGCTCACAATTAAGCAACAATGAAACTTTTGTAAGTGTAGCAATAAATTGTAAGGAGACAAGTTTTGATGAAACAGTGCCAAAATGAGCAGTGTCTTGTACAAGAGATGTAAATTGAAGTAACGTGAAGTTTGCACTCCCCCACCTCTTGCAACTTTTTACAAGTTATAATTAAGACACTTAATGCTCCCACTGATCTTTAATATCTCTAGAATGCTACAAGAGAAGTTTCAATGAACTAAGTGACGTGGGAACCTATCATATATACGTTAGACTTTATTGGATTTCCTTAACGTCTAAATGTCATAAGAAACTTAGGGACATATTTAATAGAAATCTTATTAAGTGTATATATGAATAGATTTCTTTTTAAGACCGCGGGCCATATGAGACAAATTTAGATACAAGTAGATAATCTTTAATTGATAAATGAATTATGTCTAAATATTCCATTTGAATAAGTTCCACGAATGTCAATGAATAACTTATGGTGGACCCATACTTAAGCCAAGTAATAATTTAGGGCTTTTAACGTCATGATTTAAAATCACTTAGAATGAGATTAGATGAAAAAATCATCCTCATTAACCATGTCATGATTTCTCATGAATTTTGGTTATAATGGATGAAATTTATAGGTCTCATTTTCCTTTTGTCAAATTCTCATTTACATGATGACAAAAGTTGTGAAAGTGTAAGGTATCATCTAGTTTTATCTTAGTAATGTTTCAATCCAGATATTTAGAACAAATAAGATGAGAGTTTAAGGTAAGTGTGACTTTATGTTGACTATTCAAACCTCACAACCTCTATAACATTGCTTAATTATGATACTATATTCTGACTAATATTCAGAATATATATACGGTATCGAAAAACGTTGTTAGAAGAGTGCTTATTATGGTTCTTATAGCCTTAACATTTAATTTTTGTCACTGACTCTCATGTTAGTTATTTGTTGACTTATGGTAAGGAAACGTTTAGAACTAGAATCAACTTATCACGTGTTAATTGGAATATTAAAATTACCAGACTTAAATATCATTAGTAAGTGACTACCTAATTAACTTATCCAACCGTTCCTTTGAATAATGGATAGTCTCGTTGCTTATGCCAAGTCTAATGGCATAATCATGTAGTGAGATTTTCCCTTAAAGAACCTTAGAGTTGGAATTTTGTACTTGTATTTTGACTATGGACCTTATAACAATCCTCTTTTAAGGTTTTAGTGGTTGTAAGGTGAATAACATCTTATTTTCCAGTTTCAAACATTTATTTCTTTGTACATATGTTGCTTATCAACACACTCATTATACTTTGGTATTTTTGAGTGTTATAGTTGATTTATAAGGCATCAAATTGTACAAGTGAAAATCTTAGTATGTAATGTACTGAAAATTATACTTATTTCCATGTGTAAGCCCTTAACTTTATGGGTCATGGCATTGTACATTATAATGTATTCACATATACCACTTAACTTTATGGTTTAGAATGTTAAATGATGGCATGTATCTTAGGAATTCTTATGATTATTCCGTAATTATAGATTAGTCTTAGGAAAAACTTAATCTGGAATGACCTTTTAGTGACAGCATTTATGTTAGAGAGTTCTTGATTATCATGAGAGACATCATGTTTGATTTATCCTATTCATCATGCTCTACTTTTCTTCTGTAGTAATCATTATCAGAAGAGAGCAGTAGGATTATCGTGTCTTAAGGAATAATCAAGGATTCAATTTAAGAGCTAATTCTTATAGAAACTTTAAGTAAAGCAAAAACATATTAGGTTTAGAAATTAGAGTGGATGAGATATTGATTTATAGAAGAAAGTTATAGTGAGTAAAATTATGGGTACTAAAAATAAGGCAGACGAAATGATCATAAAATTAATGAAGGATCATTGATATAAGGATCATTATGTGAAGAGGTTGTGATATGTCTATTACTAACATCAAAATAATAGACTTAGTTAAAATTCTACTTAAACGAAGACAAATCAGCTTTGGCCAGAAGTGTAATCATTTAAGCATGTGTGCAAAGTAATCGTGACAAATCAGCTTTGGCCAGAAATGAGACAATCACTTTAGTTATGCACTTGTTAAGAAAGCTATACATGAATGAATTAAATCAGCTTTGGCCAGAAATTAAGACATTCACGTTTGTAATGCATACTCAACATGGCTTTTATTATACTTGAGCAATAAATAGAAGTATCAAATCAGCTTTGGCCAGAAGTGATACATCAGAAGCTCACCCAAGTTAAGCCATTTTGGTTTTGTAAAACATTATTTGATTCTGATTAATTATC
This sequence comes from Helianthus tuberosus, assembly GCA_030545235.1. Classification (NCBI taxonomy): domain Eukaryota; kingdom Viridiplantae; phylum Streptophyta; class Magnoliopsida; order Asterales; family Asteraceae; genus Helianthus; species Helianthus tuberosus. The sequence continues at coordinate 95,919,035 of CM060452.1, forward strand.
TAATTACAAAACCAATTATTTAATAGCTAAATTTTAGTTCACATTAAACAGCCTAAAATAATGAGGTTTCGAGTGAGATCTCGACTCAGTTATGAGATCTCGAGTGAGGTCTCGAGTCAAGTCTCGAGTCAGGTCTCGACTGAGTTATGAGATCTCGAGTCAGTTATGAGGTCTCGAGTCGCAACCTTGGTCTCGAGTTGTAGCATTATGATCTCGAGTCGCAACCTTATGGTCTCGAGTTATAACCTTATGGTTTCGAGTTGTGAAGATTTAAGATCCTTAGTCGAAACCTCAGTGGTCTCGAGTCGAGACTGTTGTCTCGAGTCGTAAAGTTTTGAGAACCCTTATGATTTCGAGTCAAGACCTTGTGGTCTCGAGTTATAACCTTATGGTTTCGAGTCGAGACCTGATGGTCTCAAGTCGCAATCTGATGGTCTCGAGTCCACTGTCAACAGCTGTTATTGTGATAAGTTTGAATCAGCTAATTTTAAGGGATTTTGATTATAATTTCAAAATATCTCTATCTATCCAAGTTAGTTATTCGATTATAAATAAAATAATATTTATACAAAACTTGGAGATAAAGTTACACAGCTTTAGGAAATATAATCAAAAACTAAGTTATCCCTAAATAAGGCAATTAACCAATTTATGGTCATGAAATCATTGAATTAATAAAATCAATTCAAATCAAGTTTTATATCACGTAAGAATTTATTGATATAAAAATGATATAAATAGTTATAAGATAACATGGACATTTACATCAGAATAAAATTATTCGAATATTTACATTATGTTCCATTGGTTTATCCATGTTTTGAATATTAAAATATAACAATTATCATCATGACCAGCACCTTTATGGGATTACGAATTCTTTTTCAAAGTCAATGGATTTTCAACACATTCGTAATAAATGGCTTCACATATTCAAATGAGGTTATATGCAAACTGATTTCAGAAAAGAAATAATATATCCATTAGATTTATTTAAGTTATTTGAATTCCGTATATCCCATCAAAGCAAACTTTATAATCGAATTAAATGATTGAATTTATATAATCAACATCTGCTCTGATACCACATGTTGATTATATCATAAAGAACATGGGTAAAACATAAACCCTAATGATGTAAATTCAATCATGAACAATAAAATAAGAGGCGTGTACCTGATTAGCCAGTCACCACACCAGAAAGGGAAGTAGACGTCATGTTCGTCAGATTGATTCGGTTCCCCTTTAGGATGTATCTTCTTGATGGTAGTACCGAGTTCTTTAGGGTTGAAGAACTCGTAGTAATGGAGAGAGAGGAGGGGCGATTTTAGTGTGATGTTATGAATTGTCTAACCCTAATCCCTCTCTAGTAATCTCCTTATATACACCCAAGGGGAAACCCAATTAGTTAATTAGGGTAATCTGGCCCATCAACAATTACCAACTAATTTATTATAGGTTTTATATATTTTGATCTATATTATATAAATGATAATGATGGCTACTAGATTAAATATAAATAAATAAATATTTAATCTTACATAAGAATCATCGTGTATTGCATCAATGGGTATCTATGTGCTTAAGAAAGACGTTTTGTTAAAGCTACTAAGATGGAGATGTCCGACATCTAGCGACTTCGGGTTTGAAATCCTTTATGTTGTGACAGAACGTAATGTGCAAGTAAGGAAATATAGTCCATTTTCGATGTGATATTGTGATTTTTCTCCTATGAATTTTTTATAATCGTTAATTAGCATTTAATTATAAAAAATTCATTTACTTGCACATGGACTATTATAAAAAAATCATTTTCGATGGAAATATAGTCCATTTTCGATGCTCAATCTTTAAACCTTTAATCCAACCATCATATTGTGATTTTTTTGCTAATTCATCTTTTTATATTGTGACTTTTTTCTTTGATTTTCAAGGAAGGGCGGTGGTAGGAAGAGCTATCTGGACTCGCTCTTGGGGTTGCAGTTGAATGTGATTGGGTTGTTCTGTTAGCAGGAACTAACAGGCCAATTGCTCTTGCTCAAGCGAATGTTATTCTAAGTCATATTGATCTCCTCTGTGAGATTGCTGGAGCATACTGTGATACGGATCCACTTACGACTAACCCGATCGAGGATAACGAAGATGAACCAACTCAAAGTGGCTAAGAGGTCGACCACACGAGACACGTTCCATCCGGCCGGTTTTATTATTTCGTTTATTTCTTTTGTTTTTTTTTTATTTTAGTATTATCTTTTTATTTTGTTTCAAACTTTTAGTCTTATCCTTTGTTTGGTTGTTTAAAACTCTTGTTGGATGGAATGAGAATTTTCAGTTCTGAAAAAATTAATTGTTCATCGAGAATTTCTCTCTTGGCCGATCGGTTCCAGATCGCCGGGTCTTCATCGGGTTTTTGGTGAAGGGTTATCAATCACGCTAGGTTTTTCTAGCGTCCACTCTTACGGATCCGTATCAAGTGGTATCAGCAGCTTCAGGTTGCCAGGATGTCGGAAGCTTGGAGAGATCGTAGGCAGGGACACAGATTCGCCGCCGGAGGCAGTGGACCAGATCGACGTGATCCTCGTGACATCGAAATCGAACGGTTGAATCAACGGATTCGTGACCTTGAATTCAATCAGCAGCAATTTCACAATTTGCATCATCCGGAGCGGGATGATGAGGAGAGAACTGAGACCGAGTCAGTCGTGTGGGATCGTTACGACGGGTACCACGATTATGATGAGGATTTTCATAACGTTTTTGCGGGTCGGGACCAGCGGCCACCACCACAACGCCGTCCTCGGCAACCACAGCTACCCACGGACCCGATCAGGGCTTTGGGTTTGCGCACATAAATCCCGGAATTTGAGGGTCGTTTACACCCCGACGAGTTCGTTGACTGGCTACACACAGTCGAACGGATTTTTGACCTCCGCCAGGTCCCCGAAGAACTAAAGGTAAAACTGGTAGCCATCCGTTTTCGTAAATATGCATCTTTATGGTGGGAACATGTTCAAAAGACGCGGGCAAGGGAGGGGAAGTCAAAGGTTGTTACGTGGGACAAATTGAAACGATTGTTGAAATCCAAATTTTTGCCGGTTAATCATAAGCAGGACTGTTTTCTGGATTACCATAATGTTAAACAGGGTACTATGTCAGTCGAGGAATTTTTGGTTGTATTTGAACAGTTACGGATGCGTTGTGACCTTGATGAGGATGAAGAAAACGTTATTGCACGATTTTTAGGGGCTTTAAAACCGGAAATTGCCGATGTCGTACACTTGCAACAATTTTGGTCGTTTGATGATGTTTGTCAATTAGCTAAACGTGTCGAAAAACAACTAATTTCAAGGCCCAAGCCATCCACCCGGTTTGCCGGTAACAGGCCATCTGCATCGGCCCAAGTACCGCTGAAAGCCGAGCAGCCCAAGCCACCCACATCTGAGCCTGTTATTGTACCCACACCGGCCCAAACTAACTCCCAACGATGTTATAAGTGCAATGGGATCGGTCATTTAAAACGGGAATGCCCGAACAAACAGGTTGTGGCGTTACTCGACGAGCCGCCACCAACTTTTGACGAAGAACCCGACAACGTTGACGACGAGCCGCATGCTTCGGAAGTCGTTTACCCGGACAAGGGGGAAGCACTTGTTGTCCAACGACTTTTGCACACCGAACCGGCACCCAGTTCGGACAACACGGCCTGGTTACGAACTACCATTTTTCGTACTCGATGCACTTCCAAAGGTAAGATCTGTAATGTTATTATTGACGGCGGGAGTTGCGAAAATATTGTGTCCCAAACAATGGTTGACAAGTTGAAATTACCGCTTCACGATCACCCAGCACCTTATCAATTGACTTGGCTTAAAAAGGGAAATATTTTGAAAGTGTCTCATCGATGTTTGGTGCAATTTTCCATTGGAGATAAATATTCAGATGAGGTATGGTGTGAAGTTTTGCCTATGGATGCATGTCACATTTTATTAGGCCGACCTTGGCAATACGATCGGAGAGCTAAACACGACGGCTTTCGCAACATGTATTCCTTTAAAAAGGATGGCGTGAACATCACATTAGCTCCATGTGACCCACGGAAAGACGGGCCCTCGTCGATGTTGGTGACCCGTACCGTTTTCACGGTTGCCTCGAAATGCGAGCCACCACACGTTATCTACGGTCTTTTTTTTGCCGAGCCAAATGTTGAGGTTGACGAAGTTCCAGTCCAGGTTCGACCATTGTTACTTGAATTTTGTGATGTTTTTCCTGATGATATTCCTGCAGGTTTACCTTTAATGCGGGATATACAACACTGCATCAACTTTTTACCCGGGGCTAGTATTCCAAATAAACCGGCGTACAGGATGAATCCGAAAGAGTTCCAAGAACTACACAATCAGGTGACCGAGTTACTCAAAAAAGGACTGATTCGGGAGAGTATGAGTCCTTGTGCTGTTCCAGCTTTGTTGGTCCCTAAACCGAACGGTACGTTTCGTATGTGTGTTGACAGTCGGGCGGTAAATAAGATTACTATTAAATACCGTTTCCCCATTCCGAGGTTCGATGATTTGTTGGATCATCTGCATGGCGCACAATTTTTTTCAAAAATAGATTTACGAAGCGGTTATCATCAGATTCGAATGCGCCCGGGGGACGAGTGGAAAACAGCATTTAAGACGCGTGATGGGTTGTTTGAATGGTTGGTTATGCCATTTGGATTGTCGAACGCCCCAAGCACCTTTATGCGTTTGATGAATCACGTTTTTAAAAACTTTATCGGGAAGTTCGTGGTGGTATATTTCGATGACATCTTTGTTTATAGTACATCACTCGAACAACACCTTGACCATTTGCGGGAAGTTTTTACAGTTTTGCGAGAACAAAAGTTGTACGCCAACCGAAAAAAATGCCATTTCCTGTCGAATGAAGTAATATTTTTGGGTTATTTGGTGTCCAGAAACGGGATTCGAATGGATGAAGCAAAGGTCGAAGCCATCACTACATGGCCCGCCCCCAAATCGCTACACGATATACGTAGTTTTCACGGCCTCGCTTCGTTCTATCGTCGATTTATCCGAAACTTTAGTACGATCGTTGCTCCGATCACCGAATGCCTCAAATCGTCAAAGTTTTTTTGGACACCCGCGGCTGAAAAATCATTCGAGTTATTGAAGTCGGCCGTGACAAAGGCCCCATGTTTGGCCTTACCAAATTTTTCGGTCGTGTTTCAAGTGGAATGTGATGCGTCGGGGGTTGGGATTGGAGGTGTTTTGAGTCAGAATAGCCGCCCGATAGCGTTTTTTAGCGAGAAACTGAATGACACACGACGACGGTACAGCACCTACGATAAGGAGTTCTATGCTATTGTCCGAAGTTTGGAATATTGGCGCCACTACTTATTACCAAACGAATTCATCCTATACTCCGATCATCAAGCATTGAAGTTCATACAGGGCCAAGCAAAGCTTAACCCGAGGCACGCAAAATGGGTTGAGACATTGCACGATTTTTCGTTTGTCATTCGGCATAAGTCGGGGGTCTCGAATTCAGTGGCCGATGCCCTAAGCCGAAGGCCCGCTCTCACGGTTACAACCGAGGTACACGTTAATCGTTTTAATTCGTTCGCTAACTTATATGTGGATGATCCAGATTTTCATACCGTATGGGAGAAAACAGAAACTGGAACCTTCCAAAATTTTTGCAGAAAAAATGGGTTTTTATACAAAGAAAACAGAAACGGATCCGCTTACGACTAACCCGATCGAGGATAACGAAGATGAACCAACTCAAAGTGGCTAAGAGGTCGACCACGCGAGACACGTTCCATCCGGCCGGTTTTATTATTTCGTTTATTTCTTTTGTTTTTTTTTTATTTCAGTATTATCTTTTTATTTTGTTTCAAACTTTTAGTCTTATCCTTTGTTTGGTTGTTTAAAACTCTTGTTGGATGGAATGAGAATTTTCAGTTCTGAAAAAATTAATTGTTCATCGAGAATTTCTCTCTTGGCCGATCGGTTCCAGATCGCCGGGTCTTCATCGGGTTTTCGGTGAAGGGTTATCAATCACGCTAGGTTTTTCTAGCGTCCACTGTTACGGATCCGTATCATACTGCTTGGCATTCTTCTATCCAAATATGAAACAGTAACATGGTTGAAGCTTGTCGCTGCTTTAATGATGTGGGCATTGCCTGTTGTGGTAATGAAGTATGATTTTTCTGTTTATAGTAGTCATGTATTGTATATTTGTATTCGAATAATGGGCTTTATTATTCTGAATATTTTTAGATTGGTCTCATGTGGTTAACCAACAAGCTTTCGTATGGTGTTCTTGACCGTCCACAAACATGCTGCAGAACTTCCTCCAGAGAATCTGATCCACATGTCGATAATTTAGGTGAATATGTTACTAATATAGTAATATCTATAATGTCATGTTTTTCTTACTTATCTTGTGCTCTGTGGTGACCAGTGGATAGCAGTATAGCTTCTATTAAACACGGGTTGGATGAATACATGAAGCAGCCTGTTCTTCCAGCTAGCCTAGCTTATGTACTTCTTTGCTTTAATGCTGTACTAGCCCCAGGTGGTCTAATGACAGCTTTCCTCACATAGCATGGTATGTTAGACTGCGGGGTATGGGGCGGGGGTTTGGGCGTGGGTTGGCTGAAAACGCCCAAGCCACCACTCCGGGTGGGCATGGGTTTGGGCGTGGCCCCTTTGGCGTGGGATTCAGCCCGGGCGTGGGGCGGGCTAGTAAGTGACATGGCATGCTCTAAATGGTCAAACCAAATTCATGCCCCCCAACCCAAGCCCCCAACCCAAGCCCCACCATACCCCATGGGCGTGGGTTTTGGTGGTGGGTTTTTTCCCATTCCACGTGTCAACATATGCCCAACCCAAGCCCCCCATACCCTACAGTCTTATGTTCTCCTTTTTTTTACCACAGCCCTTTAAGGGTGGTGTTTGGATGTATGATTACTGTGACATGAAGAAATAACGTTTCGATAGATAGATAATATTATCATTATTTAAGATTCAGTTTTATTATTGCAGATACCTTGCACCACTAGAATTTAAAATTTGTTATTCTTTTTATATTCTGCGTTCAGTTTGATATTTATTAATCAACAAGAAGCCTATTATTCCGTGCTCATTGGCATATGACGGTTTTAAAACAATATGTTTTTTTAAACAATTGTAAGACCACCCGTGTAACACACATGAAATTTATCCAATATATGTCTTTTTACATAGAATTTAAATTTGAATAAAAATAATAGGTTGGTTGAAGCCGCGTTTAACACGGGCATTACCCTAGTAATCTATATAGTTCATACCCTGTGCAATGTAAGATAACATCCGCAACGATAGAGTCTCCATCTTGGAACTCTATTGTTCCGTCATTAAAAACACGTTTCATCTGTTACAGATGTCAAATATCATACCGTTACATTATGAAGAATTAACTAAACCAAGTCTTTGTTTAAATACCATCATATGTTGCCAAATGTTTTCATATCCATCCAATCTTGTGACCTTGACGTCTGAAGATCTTGAAGAAAGATGGACCTCTTTTGTAGTGGTTGCGATTTCTCGAGATATGTCAAATGCGCTAGCCCCACTCCCGATCACTACCACAATCTGGTCCCAAAACGGATTATGAACGGGTCGACTTGTTTTTAGTGTGGTTCACTTAAACAAAAAACATTGTTATATCTAACGCTTTTAATAAAAAAATGAATTAACGCAGAGTACTATATAAGTACAAACACTATGCCGATCAAAATTATGAATATTGTTCAAAATAAACTTGTATACATTCGAAATAAACTTTGTTCGACATTGTAACTATTCTAATCTATTTGATATGTTTCCTTTATATATTATGTGATAAATAAAAGGCAAATTGGCCTGTAATAATCCCACCTACACCTTTTTGGCCAATAATAATCCCACCTCAGAATATTCCCCACACCAGTCCCATTTTTCAGATTTTTGGCCCACACTGGTCCCCAGTTAAAAATCCCTAACTCAGTTAGTAAAATGGCTGATGTGGGATTATTATTGGCCAAAAAGGTGTAGGTGGGATTATTATTGGCCAAAAAGGTGTAGGTGGGATTATTACATGTAATCAGTTTTTAACACATCATCTGCCACATATCTGCCACATAATCAGTTTTTAACACATCATCTGCCACATCAGCCATTTTACTAACTGAGTTAGGGATTTTTAACTGGGACCAGTGTGGGCCAAAAATCTGAAAAATGGGACTGGTGTGGGGAATATTCTGAGGTGGGATTATTATTGGCCAAAAAGGTGTAGGTGGGATTATTACAGGCCAATAAGCCTAAATAAAATAAAGAGTTAAATGTCATTTTAGTCTCTGTTGGTTGGGTCATTTTGGCAGTTTAGTTCAAAGTTTTCATTTTTCGCCTGTGGATCAAAAAATGTTTCACTGTTGCCATTTTAGTCCACTGGGTTAGCTTCATCTATTTTTTTTGTTAACGAGAAGGGTCATTCGGTCATTTTATATGCAATTCTGTTAACTAAAAAGGAAATTAGGCCATATAAAATGACCGAATTGCCCTTCTCGTTAACAGAAAAAATGGATGAATTTAACCTAATGGACTAAAATTGCAACGGTGAAATCTTTTTGGACCCATAGGCGAAAAATGAAACATTTGGACTAAACTGACAAAATGGCCCAAACCACAGGGACTAAAATTACATTTAACTCAAATAAAAACAAAAGCACGGTAAAGATACGAACTTGATCGCGGTATGATTCAGGAATATGATAATTGTGACTATGTAGTTGTTTGTTTGACCATTCCTCGATACCTGCCTTGATTTAGGAATAATAAATGAAATATACATACGTGAAAAATAGACGTGTCAGTTTGTGAAATACTTGAAAAAATAACTTACTAAGAGCTTCAATGGAGCCACAATTATACTAGCTCAATAAAAACATAGTTAACTTAAACTCTTCAATAAACAAGCTAACAAATTCAATAATATAACATATTAAAGTCATGAATTAATAACCAAGTCTAGTCACTCATACCTTTTTTAAACTACAAAAGTCACTAAAAGTTTCATTATTGTTTCTGTGCAATTTTTTTATGTACTAAAACAATTTAAAAGTAAGTGACTAAGATGAAATATATATATATATATATAGGATAATTACAATGATTCTTAAATTAAACAGAACAACTATAAAACCTGCTGAATAGTGAATTTTTCACTGTTACCTATCACTAAGGTCCCCTGTAGTGGGACGCTTTATGGCTGGATTTTTGGCCTATAGCGCCCAATGGTGCCTTGCACACCACGACAGTGCGCTTTATGGGGCAAAAAAAATTGAGCAGTTCTATACATTTCACGGCGTTATGTGGCTTTAAATTTATCCAATAAGTGACAATGTCACAAATTTTGACAAAGTCAAAATTGAAGATTGCGATGACAAAGCTGATGATGAAAAAGAGAAAAATGAGAAAAAGAAAATATTTTTTGGAATTAAAAGAAAAATTTAAAGAAACTGTTTTACATTCGACTGAAATAGGTGAATGCTCAAAGCAAAAACCTGTTAAGAAGAATGTAGAACAAAAACAAAGTGTTAAAAATTCAAAAAAATTTCAAAACAACAATAAAAGCTCACCAGTTCAATCATCCAATCAAGATAAAAAACCACAAAAATTGAAAAACCAAAACTCACAAAAAGTTGGTGATATGTGGTGCAGGTTTGACCACAGTGCTCAAGCGTCAAATCAAGATTATAGGAGAAGTCATGAGTACTACAAATCAAATCAGTGTTATGATTTGAGTGTTTGGATTGATGGTGGAGATTGGTACGATAACATGGTGTGTTACAACTGTGGTTTTAGAGGACACATTGCTGTTAACTGCCAAAGTTGGATGTTTGAGACAAGAAGATGCTATAATTGCCAAATCAAAGGAAATTTTGCCAGAGATTGCCCAATGAGATCAATGGGAAGATCGAGGGCTGAATCTCAGAAAGTAGGGAAGAAAAAATCAGTCAAATTCGATGAAAAGCCCAGAGCACAGAAACAACAAGAAGTGAAAGAACCGAAAGTGAAACTTTCACAAGGGCAAAAAGATCGATTGAGAAAGAAAAGAAAGAAAGCTCGAGAGTATCTTGAAAGGATTTTGTCCTCGGATACAACAAGTAAAACAAAGAAGAGTTCTGATAAATCGTCTTGCTCTTCAAAGAATGACAAATCAAGCAAAACGAAATCATCAGATGCAAATCTGAGGACAGAATGGAGTGTTAAGAAAGAAAAAATTCCTGGCAATGAATTTGTTTCTTCAGAAGCAAAAGAGCCACGTTCTGGCAATGAATCTGATTCGTCAAAATCAGAGGAGCCACAAGTTGAGATCAAAAGTAAAAATTCAGTTCCGCCAATGGATGATATCAACTTTCCACCATTGCGGACTGAAAATTTTAAACAAAAAGATGGGAAAGTGAAAATTTTGAATCAGTTCTATTCTGAAAAGAAAGAATTTGATGTTGAAAAGGCTTTTAATAGCAAAGTAAAAAATATTTTTGGAAAGATGGTTGAGGGTAAGGTAAAAGGGGTTAAAGAATTTTATGAATTAAAAAGGTATGTTCAAAACACCCAAGGACAGTCAGGCTTGGGTGAATCTCTTTAACTGAAAAAACCTGACTTGCCGGAACTCCCCGGTTGGTAATTGGGGAGTAGGAATCGGCATCTTTCTTGAGAAATTCACTTCGGTGATATTTCGACTTTCAAAAGAATAATCAGGGACATTAAGTTGTACTTGATTTATCTTTTCTTCAAGTGATTGTGTTGTGTTAATCCTATAAGTGGATTGTGAAAGGACAATGTGATGAAAACCCCATTATTTGTGAAACGACACATAAAACTAATTTTTCGGAAAAACCATTTTGATTAAAATAAACTTAAGTATTTTGAAATCATAATGGGAAAATAGTTTTTTGTCAGGGGGAATTCTGATTGTTTAAGCCAAGTGGATGGCGAATTGAAGCGATTCGATATCATGTTGTCATGTTCTTTGTACAGTTTGTTTTCAAATTTCCCAGAAAATAAAAAATGAAACATATTTTGATTTTAGGGGGAGAAAAATTTTTTAAAAAATAGAAAATTTGAAAATGCCAAAAACACTGAAAAAAGCAAAAATGAGTTTTGTTGTGAAAAAGAGGATATGATAGTAAATCAGTGAACTATCACAGCATGCTAAAGAAATGAAATGTCAAATGTGATAAACGGCTTCACTGATGATGTGTCGATAGGTTTTCGCACATTTAGTAGATTTATTCGGGATATAAACCTAAAATTTCAAACTTGTGAAATTCGTGGGGAACGCTACTTGGATATATAGGTAACCCCTAAAATCTCGTTTGAAAGGTCTCATATTCTGATATACTAGGTTTTTATACTCAATGATGTCTGAGGTATTATTCCGGGACTTCTGCTGAATGGAAGTTCTGACCTAGTCCTTGGATAATACTTTCCACAAATGCTTGAAACATAGCATAAACCCTCAGCATGCTGATGAAACAATAAAATTGATAGTCGCTGCTGTTGTAGCTAAAAGATCCTCTAAAGGGGACATACCGTAAAGTCGAAGCTGATATCTCTCTGCGTATACGGAAGTATCGACCTGAGATCCCTCGGCCCTCGCATTACCTAATTTATGTACAGATATCATTGTAGTATACTCACCTGTAAGACTGAATATTGGGATTCTGGATACGGGAGTATATTCAAGAGGTGGGACACATGAATGAGCTAAGTTCATAAGACATCTAAATCGTATCCTGAGTAAATTGAAATTTGTGTGAGGATTTAAGATGGATCAGTATATCGACAATCAAGGTGAATCGTTTAGAACTTAAAATGATTAAAGCTTAACGGTGCTAGTGATTTGTCTCATAAACTGATATGATCCTCTTACACAAACTCACAAAAATATTGTTTGTATATATTTCTTTACTGCATTTCTTTAAAAAAAACCAAAAAGATTTTAGTGTGTTTTAGCATAAAATTTTGAAAAATACAAAAAGATTTTCGACAACTGATGTTGGAGAGCTGATATTCAAAATTCCAAGTGCTAAACATGATGAATGATATTGGATTGGGAAAGTTTATTTGAGTTGAGAAAGGTTTTTGAAATGGATAAATGGCTCATTAATTTGAAACCAATTTAATCATTTTAAATACAAGTGATAAGCATAAAGTCAAATCTTATTGTTGACTAAAGTATGTGTAGGTATGAGGCTAATGAAAGCCAGACTACGATCCCGACAGCTGAGTCTAAGGGGGAGTCTGAAGACAAGCTCAACGCAATGGGGAGTGTGCATTCAAGGAGCCAGATAACTATTTTTGAAGAGCTTGTAACCGGAAAGCTAGGTGTCGATCCCAAAAGCACGGAAGCTTGACGAAAGGGGGAGCCTGAAGGGACTACCGAAAGGGGGAGCTGAAGCTGAAGACAGATCCACCGGGATTCTGTTCGAGCAAGAGGGAGTCTGTGTTTGCTGAAGACGTTAAATCTTAAAGAAGACTCAAGAGAGAGAGAAAGACAAGTCGCTACGAGTTTAACTATAGATTGACCGCGACAATATCCAAGGGGGAGTTTGTTGATGCATTAATGTCTATCGCCTCCGTCAATTCAAACCGTAGCTGAAACTGTAGAAATCTAGGATTTTATTGTAATATTTAGATAGAATTAGCAAGGTGGCATTTTTGTAATTAATGAGAAATCTCATTAATTCCAAGGGCTATAAATAGGAGAGTTATGACATAAGTTGTAAGACTTTTGCTCATTTTGGTGATTTAGGAGATTCAAGTCTAGAGAGAGAAAGTACTCTCTACGTGATTCTTGTATCGTACACGTTATATCTTTCAATAGATTCACGGTTCTAGTACGTTATTGTGTGTTCGGTCACGCACGTTCATGGATTCCGCACGTCGAACGTTCGTTACGCAATCGAACGGTGTCAAAACCGGTCCTACAAGTGAACTTTAGATTTGTCATCAATAAGTTTAAGTCTCTAAAACATTAAACTCGTATCTCGAAACAGTTGAACTTTGTGTGAAAATTTAAGTGGATCAGTATACTGACAATCTAAGTGAATCGTTTAGAACTTAAAATGTTTAAAGCTTAACGGAAAACACATAATCGTTTAGAGCTAGGTGTAACGCCCTAAATGTTTAAACCCAAAATTTGCAGCGGAAAACACATAATTAAAATTTCTTTAATGATATTCCTTCTTAAATTAAATACATTAATCCCATTCTAAAATTTGATTAACTACTAACACACATATATCCAATTAAGTGACCACATACACACCCACGTACAATCCATATCTTGACTCGATCTTCAACCGCGTGCAATTCTTGATGAAACCTCCATAACCCTTTACAACCTGCAGTCATCACATTCAACCTCAACATTAGTAACCGGTAACATAATACAAAAAAAACATTAACACATGCATAATAAAGCGTCCACATATCGTGCTTTCTCTTATATTAGCTCCTTCATCCATCCGTTCGACCACTCGCATCGAGTTGCAGAGTCAACCTTTACTTCCATTGTTAGCCTGCCTATGCTTCACATTAATTCTCAATAGAAAACGATTAGTATCATTAGCGGCTTTTCATATGAACATGACCTCGAACACACATAACTCATCTTTATGCATAATCCATTATGTACATTCCCTTTATTACCCAAACTTAATCAATTCTCTTTATTAACCACTTCCGACCCATTTCCACTAAAACTTAACTTAGTAATAACAACGATTCATATCTTCTTACGTTACCTTCAATAGTTACCATATATCATAAATACATTAACAAACAAAAGGGTAAGTTCGGAGTTCGCTTACATTATTTGACCCGTTATGAACAAGTCAATATATAAACATTATGAGAATCATTCCACTAATCATTTCAACCCATTTATATGGGTTGGTTCATATTCGCTACAACATCAATTTTTAAAACCTTTTTCAAGTATAATTTCTTGCATCTAATCAATTTTAATCTACAACGGAAAATTTTAGGAATTCATAATATCATTAATATCATTCATAAACTTACTGGTAGATTAAACGAAGTTCATAAGAACTTACCGGAGTCGTGCGCTCCTAATGCTTTCGCTTGACTTGATTCTCCTCCTTTCTTCGACCCTAAAGGGTGTATCACATTTGCATTTAGTTTTCACATTATACATCATTTACACGCATTCACATCATTCACTCTAACGCTCATTACTCATATCCATATTCCACGCCATTATTAGATCTTTTAAATCTAAAGTTCTTCATATTCATACATAATCAATTCAGCTCAAGCATTTCATCGAACACCTTATGTGCATACTACTTATCTAGCGAAATGTACAAGCCTATTAAGCACATCTCTACAAAATCTTTTCTAAAGTCATGGCAAAACATCACCAACACATGAATTCTTCAAATATTCAGATTATTATGACATCATTATGCATATATTAACCTTACTCATCAAACTATATCAAGAATTAACACATACATCATCATCACTAATCATATCCTCACAATTTCAAATGGGTTTCTTATCAAACCATCAATATAGTCAAAATCAAGCACATTACGACTTCCTTATGTTGAAATTAACTAACATTCATGCTTAATTTCGCAATACATCCATGGATTACACATAACCCATATCATTAAACATCACTAAAGCATAAAATTCAACTTACTTGATGTTGAGCACACTTAGAGGATCATAAACCTGGATACATGCATCGATTTACACTTCAATTTCTCTTCTAATTTGATGGATTAGTAGTAATTAGGGTTTTGTTCTTCTTGCTTCACCTATGTCGAACACACACACATACGTCTGATGTATGTGTTGTGTTTAGATATTTTAACTTTCATTATTCCACTTTCAACTTATGCACATTTGGTCCCTCAAGTATTAAGTCTTAAATATATATGGTTAAGTATCCATTTGCATACTTTAATGTCTTAACATAATTTCCTAGTTGATATTTATTTACGGGTTCACTTTTACCCCTAACGGTATTTTTTTTTACCCGTTCCTTTATATTAACCGGGTTTAAATTACCAAACCCATTTTTGGGGTGTTACACTAGGAGCCAGAGATCCTGAAAGAGAATTGGAGATAGGATAGAGCCAGATAGAGATCATGAAGGAAGTCCAAAGACTGATAAAGACTGAAGATTGAAAAGACTCGATACTTAAGACTTGTCAACATCTGAGGGGGAGTCTGTTAGTGCATTCATCTGTCGTCTTCGTCTTATATCGAGTCTCAAGTTCGTTGCGGTTCGGAACAAGGATGATGTTATCATTATTAATGATGACATCATACATATGACATCATCATATTGCTTTATCACGTGAAAACATCATACATTTGCAATTCAGAATGTTGTATTTACAAAACGACAAAATAGTTAAATGCTGATTTCGCTCATACGGTTATTATAGTCTGATTTCGCTTATTTGGACTTATCTGATTTCGCTTTTATGGACTAGTGTACACTGGAGCGAAATCATGTCCCTATATATAGTTGTTTGAGCGAAATCAGTTGTAATCTGTCTTGTTTCCGGTACAGAATTGCTGCCGAAGTGCCGTTTGACTTGTAATCAGTGTGAAATCAATATACAAGGCAAGATTTAGTAGAACAAGCTGTTTTTCGTGTCCGTTTCTTGTTATTCCGCACCTGAAACAGATTAGAACGCCTCCGATTGACTCGTTCGGGTCAGCACGTGATCCTACAAGTGGTATCAGAGCTCAGGACGAGGAGTTCTGCATATATCAGCTTGTTTTCATCTCTATTTCTATATTCTACACCTTCTTTCATCAGTTCGGGAAGATTTCACGGTTAGAATTGGACCAAATTTTCACAGATTGTTTGAAATTGATCATAGACAAATCCCTGAAAGTTTCACACTGAAATTCGGACTAAAAATGGACCAAATTACCTTCCGATTTGATTTCGCTCATATGGACAACCCTTGATTTCGCTCCAAGATACACCAGATTTCGCTCATAGGAACACCCTAAACCTCTGATTTCACTCATATGTCCATCCAAGAACTCTGATTTCGCTCATATGTCCATCCAAGAACCCTGATTTCGCTCATTTGTCCACCCAATAACCTTAATTCCGCTCCAAGTTACAAAGTTATTATGTTGTCGTTTTGTTTGAACATGTCAGATCATTGGTAATTGGAAAAGAATTAAAGTGCCTTGTGTCGGTGCATGTGATGTTATCGGTTTGTTTGAAAAAGGTTGCTTGAATACATGTGAAAAACTTGTCGGGTAAGAAGTGTGTCATCGGGACAAGTTTGCATGAGAATTGAATAGATAAGCCCATGTGCTAAATATCATCGGTCCAATTAAATCAAATTAGTGTTATCAAGGTGTCAGCCCACTAAATTTGTCGGATATTGAGTTGTGTTATGTGTTGAAATTTTCAGTTTAGATGTGCATGTGAAATTCATTTGTGGAGGTCCAATCAGATTGCATTTGTTTTGTCGGTAAAGGTTACTTGAGTTGATAATTGCATGTGAATAGACAAAAGTGTTGGAAATTGAATTAGGTGCATGTGGTGTTCAGTACGTGTGTCAGTCAATTGATTACATACATTTACAAGACTTGATAAGTGTTTGGTTTTTTCAAAGGTTATAGGCCCAAGTTCTCTCATTTAGCCCAAGTGATTCATAGCAATCGGCCCATATTGAGAGTTGGAGTATAGAGTTCATATTTTGTGAACCATTTGATCAAGCACATTCATTCCGTGATCTCACTTAAACAACATTGAAACGAGTTCGCAACAAGTTCGCAAATCTTCGACAACGAGTCTTAGATTGATTTCATCAACACACACTTTTACGTATTCGGTTAGTTTAAACTGATCGTTTTTTTGATTGTTTGCAGGTGTTTTATAAGGTGATACAGCTTGTTTGAAAACAGTATTTTTAAAACAAGAAAGTTTGTGTTTGTGAAGCCTTGACTTTGAAACATGGAAAAGGAGTTGTTGAAGAAGTCATTTGACATGTTTGTAGCTTTTGACCATGAAACAACAACGATGACCATTGATAGATATTGTCATTTAGTCGTGGAAATGGAAAGATTGAAAATTAAGAAAGATGATGATGAATGGATTGATAAACTTGCTAATGCGTTACCACAGCAGAAATGGGGAACTTATTTGATGATAGTGAAACACATGAGGAAATCTGAGAATATGAATCTGGCACAGTTTATTAAGAAAATTGAAGAACATGAGTTGGAAGCAAAAGTAGAAACTGACAAAGCAGAAGTTCAAGTAGAAAAGGTTGTAGAAGTTGAAAAATTTATTGAAGTCGAGAAACTTGTTGAAGTTGAAAAGATAGTTGAGGTTAATAAACCTTGTAAAAAATGTTTAGAATCTTGCAAGAACTGTGAAGAAAAAGACATGAAGATTGTTGATCTGGAGAAGATTAAAGAAGATTTGTTGTCTGATGTGAAGTATGTAAAGGAGTCATATGATGTGCTCAACAACACAGTTGATCGTCTGAAAAAGACGAATACAGAAATTGAAAAGGCAATGGAGAAAATGAGTGCAACATTAATGACAAAGCAGAGTGTCATAAATGATTACATCGAAGACTGTGCTAATCTGAAGAAGGAGTTGGAGCTTGAAAAGATCGAAAGTGAAAGGATTAAACGATTATTGTTGAGTTACACTACTTGTGATTATTTGATTGATCGTGTTTATCCTACTGTTGCAGGTCTTGAGGCATTCAAGGAGAAAAAGACTGAAGATACTGATACTGGTAAGAAACCAAGTGTCAAGTATAACAGATGTCCGCCCCCGATCCATGAAACTTATTCTCCCAGGAATCCTAACAAGGAGCGTCTAAAAAAGGCAGTCAACATCAAGTTAAAGTCTGAAATCATTGATGAATTACCAGATAATATTGATGTTACATTCACAGCGTCTGACACTGATCATGAGTCTGAGTTATTAAAGAAAGTTGTCGATCAGGTGTTGGATACGGATGAAGATTCAAAACCGGAGTCTGAGTCTGAAAGTCCGAGTTCGTCAGAAAAGAGTCCGAGTTCACCGGTTAACAGGGTTTACAATAGAGAATTCCTGTTATCAAAATCTACTTTGAATGACGGGTCAATCAAAGTAGCTTATACTTTGTATGATTCAGACAAATTATATTCTGATGAGGAATTTCCAATAAGAAGTGTCAAAACGGAAATGATCAAACAGGTTTTCAAACTAACATAAATTAATATTTCTGAACTAAAATATTTAAATCTTTATGAAAAACCTAAAAAATACACTTCAAGAGTTCAACAGAGATTGAACAAGAAAAAGGGTTACAGTTCTGGTTCAGGTTATCAAAAGAAACAGAACTATAACCGTAATTACAAAAAGAATGGATTAGGTTTCAATTCTTCAGAAAATTATAAAAATCAGAAAACTTATAAACCAAAAACAAAATTTGTTTCAGGAGGAAGTTCAGAGGATGAACAAAAGAAACCGTTCTGGAAGCAGTCGAATCAAGAGTTTCTTGCTGAAGTGAAGAAGAATGTGAGAAGGTTTGCTGAAAGAGTTGACAGAAGAACCTGTTTCAAATGCCAAGAAGTTGGTCATATAGCTTGGAATTGCCCCAAGACCAACTATCAAAAACAGGAAGTTTCTTCTAACTTTGTTCTGAGAAAGACTTGTGTTGATAAGAAAGAACAACCTGTGAAAATTGTTAAAAAGTTTGAAAATTCTACTTCTGAGGAAGGAGAAAGTTCAAAACGGTTTTACAAAAGAAGAGGTGATTTGAGTAAACAAAAATGGGTTGTTAAATCTTAGGGTAATTCTGACAATGAATCTGATTCCATAAAATCAGAGGAGTCTTTGGTTGATAAAAAGGTTGTGAATTCCGTTCCAGAGGTGAACGATGAGGATTTTCCTCCATTGTCAAAGGAAAATTTGATGAAGAAAGTGGGAAAGGTAGAGATCTCAAATCAATTCTTCGCTGATAAGGGAGAATTTGATGTTGAGAAGGCTTTCAATGGGAAAGTCAAACATATTTTCGGGAAGATGGTTGATGGGAAGGTTAAAACTGCAAAAGATTTTTACAAATCAAAATGTTGGTGGGACAGATGTTTGCCACCAAAATCACCCAAGGCTGGTCAGGCTTGGGTGACAGCATTTTCACCTTAAATTCCTGACTTGCCGGAGCTCCCAGGTTGGTAAGAATGGAGCAGGAATCGGCATATTTCTTAGTATTTGATCCTACAAGTGGTACAGTTGGTAAAGTACAGGTGGTATATTTAAATTGTTATATTTTGATTTACAAGTGATTAAAGTTGGTGAGTGAACCTGTAAGTGGTTAAAGTAGGTTTTCATCTTTAAGTGGTTAATCAAGGTCATTAAGTTGAACTTGATTGGACCATACTTACAATTGGTATTTGATGAATAAAGTGATAAACCCCTAATTTTACAAGTGGTAAAATCAACAAAACTTATTTTCAGGAAAAACCATTTGATTAAAACAAACTTAAGTGTTTTGAAATCACAATGGGAAAATAGTTTGTTGAAAGGGGGAGTTCTGATTGTTTATGCCAAGTGGATGGCGAATTGAAGCGATTTGATATCAGTTGTCACTTTATTGTATAGTTTGTTTTCAAATTTCCTAAAATGTGTTTGCATTTTAGGGGGAGTAAAAATTTCTGAAAATCCAAAAACATTTGAAAATTTGAAAAAGACAAAAACATGATAAAATGAAAATGAGTTTTGTTGTATAAAAGAGGAAATGATAGTACATCAGTGGACTATCACAACATGCTAAAGAATTGGAAAGTTAAAAAGTGATAAACGGTCTCACTGATGATGTGCCAGTAGGTTTTTGCACATTAATTAGATTGTGAGGAGATATAAACCTAAATTCAAACTTGCTTAATTCGTGGGTAACATCTCTCGGATATATGGGTAACCCCCGAAATCTCGTTTGAAAGATTCCTTTTTCTGATATACTAGGTCTTTATACTCAGTGATATCTGGGGTATTATTCCTGGACTTCTACTGAATGGAAGTTCTGACCTAGTCCTCGAATAATACTTTTCGCAATGCTTGAAACATAGCATCACCCTCAGCATATATGATAAGACAATAAAATTGCATAGCAATACTTTTCGCAATGCTTGAAACATAGCATCACCCTCGAATAATACTTTTCGCAATGCTTGAAACATAGCATCACCCTCACTGTGGATGTGTGAGTAGGTTTTTACACATTTAGTAGATTGCGAAGAGATATAAACCTAAATTTCAAACTTGCTTATATCGTGGGGAAACATCTCTCGGATATATGGGTAACCCCCGAAATCTCGTTTGAAAGATTTCTTTTTCTGATATACTAGGTCTTTATACTCAATGATGTCTGGGGTATTATTCCGGGACTTCTGCTGAACGATGGTTCTGACCTAGTCCTTGGATAATACTTTCCGCAAATGCTTGAAACATAGCATCACCCTCAACATATATGATAAGACAATAAAATTGCTTAGCAATGCTGTTGTAAAAAAGATCCTCTAAAGGAGACACACCCAAAAGTTGAGTCATGATCTCTCTGCTGAACGGTAGTTCTGACCTGAGCTCTCATGATTCTTCATAATTTATTCCCCTACAGATATCATTTGTGTCATATTTACCTGTAAGACTGAATAATGGGATCTGGATACGGGAGTATATTCTGAGGTGGGACACGCGATTGAGTTTAAGTCTCTAAGACATTAATCTCGTATCTCGAAACAGTTGAACTTTGTGTGAAAATTTAAGTGGATCAGTATACTGACAATCTAAGTGAATCGTTTAGAACTTAAAATGTTTAAAGCTTAACGGTGTTGGTGATTTGTCTCAAAAACTGATATGATCCTCTTACGCAAACTCACAAAAATAGTGTCTGTAAATATTTCATTTCTGCATTTCATTTCAGTTATTTCACAAAATTTCAAAAAGATTTTCGGTGTGTTTTAGCATAAATTTTGAAAAATCCAAAAAGATTTTAGACAACTGATGTTGAAAAGCTAAAATTCCGAGCTGAACATGACGAACAGGTTTGGGAAAGTTTGTTTGAAGATGTTTGAAATGAAAATGATATATATTCATGTGGTTCATCAGAAATTGACATGATAAATCTTTCTATTCAGGGGTGTGTTTTCAAGTGATTAGCAGAGTTTCTAAATTTGTTATATCTTATCTTGTATGAAACTTACTTTTGGGTAGAGAATATGCAGGTGAGCCAGGTTACGATACCTGAACCTGTGAAAGCTAGACTACGATCCCAGTACAAGTTGAGGAAGAGTCTGTTAGAGAAAGAGAGTCTGAAGATGGAAGAGCTAGGAGCCAGAGATCCTGAAAGAGAATTGAAGATAGGATAAAGCCAAATAAAGATTCTGAAGGAAGCCCAAAGACTGATAAAGACTGAAGATTGAAAAGACTCGACACTTAAGACTCGTCAACATCTGAGGGGGAGTCTGTTAGTGCATTCATCTGTCGACTTCGTCTTATATCGAGTCTCAGTTACGTTGCGGTTTTGATCAAGACATGATGTCATCCTACTCATTGATGACATCATCAATATGACATCATCAATGACATCACCTCACAAGAAGACAAAGCATTTGAAATCAGATATCTGTGTGTTATTGATCATAGACAAATCCCTGAAAGTTTGAGCTTAAAATTCGAACTAAAAATGGTCCAAAACAACCTCCGAATAGGTTTCGCTCTTATGGACAACCAGTGATTTCGCTCTTGTGATCATAAGGTTTCGCTCATTTGACATCAGTTTTCGCTCATTTGACATAGGGTTTCGCTCCAAAGGACCTCTAAGTGACCTATTTCGCTTTTGTGTCAACCTAAGACACCTAGTTTCGCTTTTAAGGACATATCATAACCCTGATTTCGCTTTTAAGTACACCTTAACCTCTGATTTCGCTCTTAAGTCATCTCAGAACCTTGATTTCGCTCATAAGTAACTGTTTGAAAAATCGTGTATTGTGAATCATTAATCAAGGTTGTCAGTTTGTTGGGAAAAGAAATCACATGCATGTGTCAGTTCATGTGATTCAAAGTGGTGTCGGTTATTTGAATTGAACAATTAAAGTTGTCCGCTAGTGTTAATGAAGGTCCAGTGAGAATTCCGGTTTGCATGCAAAGGATAAAGTTTGTCGGCCACATTTAGTTAGAAAATTCAATTAAAATCGAGTCTTGATCTAAATGTTTGCATGTGATAGTGGATTTGTGTCAGCCCATGTGAAAGCCATCGGCCCATGTGAAAGCCATCAGTTCATGTGATCTTTTATTGAAATTGTCAGCAAAAGTTTTTGGTATTGAAATTATCGGCTAATATATAGATATTAGTATTGTGTGACTTGAATTTGTTGAACATCACATGAATACTTTAAAGTGCAAGATAAAGGGGTTAGTCCACTAGTTGTCGATTTGTGTGGGATAAGTCCAAGAAAGTTGTGTTAATAAAGTAGTTGTCGGCTATTTGTGATCAGCCCAAGATACTTTTTAGCCCAATTTAAAGTATCAACATTTTAAGGAAGAGTACAGACCCAATCTAGCTTATTTAGTGTCAAGCACTTCATACGAAAGATCAAGTTCACAAGAGTTTTAGTTGTCAGGTCTATTTCACCGGCCCATGTGACTTGGATTAGTGTCAGATACACAAAGTTGGTTTCGGCTCATTCACTCAGTTTGCACGATTTGGAGTTTAGTCAGTCTGCAAGTCTTCGACACGAGTCCTAGATCAATTCGATCGTCATACACATTTTACATATTCAGATCGTTTAAACTGCTTGTTGTTTGTTTGTTTCAGGTGTTTTACGAAGTGAACCAGTTCGTTTGAAAGCTTGTTTAAAAAAATTTCTTCGATACCGAAACATGGATTCTGAATTCTACAACGCGTTTGCTTCAACACCGACTACTCCGGGTGACATTGCTAAGAACATGAACATGGAGAATGAAACCGGAACAATGCAAAAACCCCCGAAACTTATGGGAATTGAAGATTATCACGGATGGAAGAAACGGTTTGAGAATTGGGTTCAGGCGAATCATCTAAAAGCTTGGGAGAGCATCGAAACTGAATATGAGAGGCCAAAGAATTCAGCGGGAGTCGATAAAATAATTTCAGAGTTCACGGAGCAAGAAAGAGAGAGTTACAAAGGAGAAAAGATGATGATCAATTTGTTACAACAAGCTGTTAAAGAAGATATATTTGTGTTGCTTCAACATGATGAAAACGCTTATTCTATTTGGTAAGCTCTTAAAACGAAATTCGAAGGAAGTACTGAGATGCTTCAAAGTAAAGCAGCATTGCTGAAAAAGGAGTTTGAACTATTTGCGTGCATGTCTGGTGAAACAACAAAGAGTCTTATTGAAAGATATTGTCATCTTGTACGCACCATGTCACAATTGAAGATTACAAAAACTCCAGCAGAATGGGTTGAAAAGCTTGCTGACGCGTTACCGCAAAAGGAATGGGGTACATATCTGATGATATTAAAGAATTCCGGACAGTTTAAAAGGTTATCGATTGCACAGTTTATAGAAAAGTTGGAGGCACAGGATCTGGAGCAGCAGAAAATTGCTAGAATGAACAGTTCTACTCATCAACAAGATATTAAATTGTACTATAAAGGAAATGTTCAAACTACTGAAGAAAGTCCAAAGATACAAACTGCATTTAGTGCTGGAAATCAATCTACACCAAGCAGTCAAGGATCAGTCAACACTAGTGGGTTCTCAACGGTGAATCCTCCAAATGTTCAAAGTTCATCTGCTGGAAATGGTCATCTAATTCAGTGCAATGTGGCTTTACATCTTCAAAATGGACAAAATTATTCTGAAGAGATTGTAAAGAATCATATGGGATTATTGGTCACTGCATTAGAGTCTTATGAAGGGTTGATTGCCGGAAGAATTGGTAATCCGATGCTCACAAAGGAAGATTATGACCAAATCGATGCAGAGGAGCTGGAACTGATGGATATTAAATGGGCCTTAGCGAGTGTTTTGAGGAGAGCAGAAAAATTTAGATTGGTTACAGGAAGAAATGATTTCTTGGATGCAAACCTTTCTAATCTAGGATTTGATAAATCTAAAGTTGTCTATTTTCGGTGCAGGGAAAAAGGCCACTTTAAAAGAGAATGCAAGAATCATGAGCCGAGAGGAGCAAAGGAGTCGTCTGGGAAAGATGATTATTATAGGAAATCCATTTATCAGCAAATCACTCATCAACCGCATCAACAAAAAGAAGCTCAAACGGCACATGGAAGAATGATTGAAGATGCAAACAAGAAGGCTTACTATGGCATCGTGGATCAAGATGACGAGAAAGTAGCTGATGGATTTAGCTGGGACAAGTACATTCCAGCTGATCCTAATGTTAAAGCTTTTATTGCTCAGATTGTTCAAAAGCCAGAGTTGATAAAGGAATGGATGGCTGTGATGTCGGATGATGAGGAGAGTCAAGATGGAAAATCTGTTTCTTCTGAAAACAGTTCAACAGATAACAGTGATGATGAAGAAGTTGAACAGATAAACATTGGAAAATCTCATTTATCTTCTGACAGTTTTGAATTTTATTTTGCAGATAAATTGAAGAAAATGAAAGAGAGGAAAGTTGCAAAAGAATTTAAAGAAGTCAAAGTGATTGAGAAGATTGTGGAAGTTGAAAAGATAGTTGAAGTTGAGAAGATCGTTGAAATCACAAAACCATGTCTTACTTGTTTAGAGTCATGTAAACAATGTATAGAAAAGGATGAGAAGTTTAGTGAGTTAAAAAAAATTGAAAGAAAAGTTGTTGTTTGATGTAAAAAATTTGAAACAGTCATATGATGTATTGAACAGAACTGTGAATAGTCTGGAAAAGACTAACTCTGAAAGAGAGAAAGCTTTGAAGATGTTGAATGCAACCATGATGACAAAGCAGAAAGAGATCAACTTGTACATAGAAGAATGTGCAAAGTGGAAGAAAGAGTTGGATAGTGAAGCAACTGAAAATGAAAGAATCAGAAGATTGCTGCAAAGTTACAAAGGTTGTGACTACATAATTGATAGAATTTATCCAACAGTTGAAGGATTTGAAGCATTTCAAGGTGAATAAACAAAGCCAAAGAAGAAAAAGGATACTGGTAAGAAACAGGGTGTCTGTTATAATAAGTGTCCGCCTCCGATTTGGGAAGGGTACTCGTCTAGAAAACCTAACGAGGAAGAACTAAAACAGGCAGTCAATATTAAGCTAGAATCAGAGATAACCGATGTTTTACCGGACAATATTGATGTCACATTCACAGCGTCCGACACAGATCATGAGTCAGAACTGATAAAAAGAGTGGTTGATCAGGTGTTGGATAAGGATGAGGAATCAGAGTCAAAATCCGAGTCCGAAAGTTCGTGTCAGTCTGTTGGAAGTTCGAGTTCGTCTGTCAAGAGTTCAAAGTCGTCAGGAAAACGGGTGTATAGTAAAGAATTTTTGTTGTTAAAATCTAATTTGAATGTCGAAACATTTGAAGTTGCATATACTTTGAATGGTTCTGACAAATTATATTTTGATAAAGAGTTTCCAATAAGAAGTGTTCGTTTTGATATGATCAAAAAGGTTTTTAAAATGACAGAAATTAATATTTCTGAAATAAAAGATTTAAATCTTATTGATAAACCTAAAAAGTACACTTCAAGAGTTCAACAACGTCTAAACAAGAAAATGGGTTACAATTCTGGTTCTGGTTTTCAAAAGAAATCAAACCAAAATCGTAGCTACAAAAAGAAAGGTCTTGGATTTATTCCACCAGAAAATCATAAAAATTTGAAAAATTCTAAAACAAAAATAGAATTTGTGTCAGGTGGGAGTGCAGAAGAGGAACAGAAGAAACCATTCTGGAGACAGTCAAATCAAGAGTTTCTTGCTGAAAAGAAGAAGAATGGAACTGAAGTGTTTTATCAAAGAGAGACTCGTACCTGTTACAAGTGCAATGAAGCTGGTCACATTGCATGGAACTGTCTGAAAAATGCCAAGACAAAACAGGGAGTTTCTAACAAGTTGAAAGAAAAAGTTGTTGATATTGAACCACCAACCGAAAAATTTAAAATTTTTGAAAACTCAACTTATGAGGTTGGTGAGTGTTCTAAAAAGAATTTTTATAAAAAGAAAGAGAAAGACAACCAAGTGTGGGTTGTTAAGAAAGTTGATGATAAAGTTGGCGATGAATCTGATTCCACAAAATCAGAGGAGCCACAGTTTGATGAGAGTGATGAAAACTCAGTTCCTTCAATGGATGATGAGAACTTTCCACCATTAAGGACTGAAAATTTTAAAAGGAAAACTGGAAAGTCTGAAATCTTAAATCAGGGTTATTCTGAAAATGATAACTTTGATGTTGAGAAAGCGTTTAATGGGAAAATTAAAAAGATTTTTGGAAAGATGGTCGATGGGAAGGTTAAAGGGGTTAAGGAGTTTTATGCTAAAAAGAAAGCAACTTACACTCCAACTGCTTTTGAATTGAAAACACCCAAGGCTGGTCAGGCTTGGGTGGACATTTTCTTTGCTTGAAAAACCTGACTTGCCGGAGATCCCAAGTTTGTAATTGCGGATCAGGAATCGGCATCTTTCTTAGTAATTGAGTGTGTGATTGAATCTTAAAAATAGTTAAATTTTTACAGGATAAGTGTGACTTGCCGGAGCTTCCAGGTTGGTAAGTGAGAAGCAGGAATCGGCATCTTGATTGGTAAAATGGTTTGTGTAGATGTTTTATTCCTACATGTGGTTAAATGTTTTGGATATTCTTACAAGTGGTAAGAGATTGATTCTGACAAAGTGATTACTCAAGGTCATTAGTTTGAACTTGATGTAATCCTGATACAAGAGATTGAATGGACAAAATGATGAACCAAACCCCTAACTTTACAAGTGGTAAAACCAACAAAACTTATTTTCCGGAAAAATCATTTTGGTTAAAACAAACTTAAGTGTTTTGAGATCTAAATGAGAAAATAGTTTTGTGAAAGGGGGAGTTCTGATTGTTTATGCCAAGTGGATGGCGAATTGAGGTGATTTGATATCAGTTGTCATGTTTCTGTATAGTTTGTTTTCAAATTTCCTAAAATGTGTTTGCATTTTAGGGGGAGTAGAAATTTCTGAAAATCCAAAAACATTAGAAAATTTGAAAATGTCAAAAACATGATAAAATCAAAAATGAGTTTTGGTGTCAAAGAAGAGGAAATGATAGTAAATCAGTAGACGGTCACAGTATGCTAAAGAAATGTAATGTTTATATAGTGTTAAACAGTCTCACTGATGATATGCCGATAGGTTTTACACATTTAGTAAGCTTTTTCGGGATATAAACTTAAATTCAAACTTGCTTATTTGAGGGGAACACTACTTGGATATATAGGTAACCCCTGAAATCTCGTTTGAAAGGTCCCTCTTTCTGAGATACTAGGTCTTTATGCTCAGTGATATCTGGGGTATTATCCCGGGACTTCTGATTTTGCGGAAGCAATGGCCTAGTCCCCGGAGAATACTTTCCGCATGCTTGAAATATAGCGCAGCCCTCAGCAAATTGATGAAACAATAAAATTGATAGTCATTGCTGTTGTAATCAAAAGATCCTCTAAAGGGGACCCACCAAAAGTCGAAGCCGTCATCTCTCTGCGTATCGAAAGATCGACCTGAGCTCTCACGGCCCTCGCAATTTAACCCCTGACAGATATTATCGGTGGTATACTCACCTGTAAGACTGAATACTGGGATCTGGATACGGGAGTATATTCAAGAGGTGGGACACATGAATGAGTTTAAGTTCTTAAAACACCTAACTCATATCCTGAATCAGTTGAAATTTGTGTGAGAATTTAAGTGGATCAGTATATCGGCAATCTAAGTGAATTATTTAATTCTTAATGTGTAACTAAGCTCAACGATACTTGTGACTTGTCAAACACTGATATGATCCTCTTACACGAACTCACAAAAATAGTGTTTGTATATATTTCTTTACTGCATTTCTTTACTTTAAAAATTCCAAAAATATTTTTAGTGTGTTTTAGCATAAATTTTTGAAAAAGTCAAAAAGATTTTCGACAACTGATGTTGAAAAGCTGGTTTTCAAAGTTCCAAGTGCTAAACATGATGACATTGTTGTGAGGGGGAGTATGTTTTAATCATCAAATGTATTTTGATTATCAACAAGTGGTTCATCATAAAGAAAGTAATTAGAGGGAGAGTTGTTGTTGGTGCACATGTTTATGAAAGAGTATTAGTGTTGGTGTACTTAATTTGTTAAATTCATAAAACTTATTTATGGGTTAAGAATGTGCAGGAATATCCAAGTTTTAATTCTGAATCTGAAGATAGAGTGCCAGGTTTTGGATTCTGAAGAAAAAGAAAGCCAGACAAAGATTCTGATGCAGATGTTGCTGAAGAACAAAGGAATGCCAGCAGATCGAGAGAGGGAGTCTGTTGATGAAGATAGAGAAAGAGAAAAGCTCAGAGACAGATCAAGACCGAAGAAGTGAAGACACAGCATTGTCATGACTCGATAGTCGACTCGTCAACATCTGAGGGGGAGTCTGTTGGTGCACTACATCTATCGACTTCATCTTTGTATCGAGTCTCGGGTTCGTTGCGAAGATTGATCAATCATGATGTCATCATATTTAAAGATGACATCACAATGGTGACTTCATCATGATATATTACTACTCAAGAGTCAAAATAAGTTTCGGATTGCACATGGGAGTTTGCTAGAAGACAAAAGAGTTTGCATGTTTGAATATTATTTGTAAATGAGTGCTGATTTCGCTCATAGGGACAAAGACAGGAGATTTCGCTTATTTGAACATGGGTGATTTCGCTTATATGGACATATGTTTATATGAGCGAAATCAGAATACTATATAAGGGTCATATGAGCGAAATCTTCATAATAGTTCTAGGTGTTCTCTTCCGGTAAGCCACGAAGTGCTGCCGAAGTGTTGTAAGAGCTTGTAATCGCTTCAGTGATCAATTCAACAACAGTTAAAAGTGAATCCAGCTGTAATCGCACCAAAGCATTAGTTTCCGCCTCTTGTTTTGGATAAGAATTCTTCTGATCGACTCAAACAGGTCAGAATACGATCCTACAAGTGGTATCAGAGCTTCAGGAGGAGGAGTTCTACAGAGATTTGCTGGATTTCATCATATATTCTTACTTCTACACCTTCTTTCTTCATCAGAACGAAATTTTACGGTCGAAATATGTTCAAATTTTCACAGACTGTGTGTTATTGATCATAGACAAATCCCTGAAAGTTTGTGCTTAAAATTCGAACTAAAAATGGTCCAAAACAACCTCCGAATAGGTTTCGCTCTTACGGACAACCAGTGATTTCGCTCTTGTGATCATAAGGTTTCGCTCATTTGACATCAGTTTTCGCTCATTTGACATAGGGTTTCGCTCCAAAGGACCCCTGATTTCGAAATCAAGGTTCTGAGATGACTTAAGAGCGAAATCAGAGGTTAAGGTGTACTTAAAAGCGAAATCAGGGTTATGATATGTCCTTAAAAGCAAAACTAGGTGTCTTAGGTTGACACAAAAGCGAAATAGGTCACTTAGAGGTCCTTTGGAGCGAAACCCTATGTCAAATGAGCGAAAACTGATGTCAAATGAGCGAAACCTTATGATCACAAGAGCGAAATCACTGGTTGTCCGTAAGAGCGAAACCTATTCGGAGGTTGTTTTGGACCATTTTTAGTTCGAATTTTAAGCTCAAACTTTCAGGGATTTGTCTATGATAAATAACACACAGTCTGTGAAAATTTGAACAAATTTCGACCGTAAAATTTCGTTCTGATGAAGAAAGAAGGTGTAGAAGTAAGAATATATGATGAAATCCAGCAAATCTCTGTAGAACTCCTCCTCCTGAAGCTCTGATACCACTTGTAGGATCGTATTCTGACCTGTTTGAGTCGATCAGAAGAATTCTTATCCAAAACAAGAGGCGGAAACTAATGCTTTGGTGCGATTACAGCTGGATTCACTTTTAACTGTTGTTGAATTGATCACTGAAGCGATTACAAGCTCTTACAACACTTCGGCAGCACTTCGTGGCTTACCGGAAGAGAACACCTAGAACTATTATGAAGATTTCGCTCATATGACCCTTATATAGTATTCTGATTTCGCTCATATGAACATATGTCCATATAAGCGAAATCACCCATGTTCAAATAAGCGAAATCTCCTGTCTTTGTCCCTATGAGCGAAATCAGCACTCATTTACAAATAATATTCAAACATGCAAACTCTTTTGTCTTCTAGCAAACTCCCATGTGCAATCCGAAACTTATTTTGACTCTTGAGTATTAATATATCATGATGAAGTCACCATTGTGATGTCATCTTTAAATATGATGACATCATGATTGATCAATCTTCGCAACGAACCGAGACTCGATACAAAGATGAAGTCGACAGATGTAGTGCACCAACAGACTCCCCCTTAGATGTTGACGAGTCGACTATCGAGTCACGATAATGCTGTGTCTTCACTTCTTCAGTCTTGATCTGTCTCTGAGCTTTTCTCTTTCTCTATCTTCATCAACAAACTCCCTCTCTCGATCTGCTGGCATTCCTTTGTTCTTCAGCAACATCTGCATCAGAATCTTTGTCTGGCTTTCTTTGTCTTCAGAATCCAAAACCTGACACTCTATCTTCAGATTCAGAATTAAAACTTGGATATTCCTGCACATTCTTAACCCAGAAATAAGTTTTATGAATTTAACAAATTAAGTGCACCAACACTAATACTCTTTCATAAACATGTGCACCAACAACAACTCTCCCTCTAATTACTTTCTTTATGATGAACCACTTGTTGATTATCAAAATACATTTGATGTAACACCTGTGCCTCCACGGCCATCAAACAAATACTGAACCAATGAAATATTATATTTCATACTTGGGATTTGTAAAAATATGTGTATCATTTGCACATATCAATTTTTGTTCAATTCCAAACTCTAAATCGCTTTCTGGAAGGTTATACGCGCACCAATGCATAAATATAACCAGTTTAATGCAACAAACACTCCAGAATAGTGAAATAGGCTTAACATACCTTAAATAACCTTTACATAACTTAGAAATAAGTTTTGAAGGCTTTAGTATGGCAAAAACAAGTTAATTCGCTTACAGGGACTAAACTTGACAAACTGTGAAAGTATGCCAATTTGAACTGTAACAGACATTCCGGAACATGACCATAAGTTAAACATACCATAAATATCCTTTACATAGCTTAGAAATAGGCTTTGAGGGGTTCGGTATGCTAAAATAAACTTTTGGGGTCATTCAGGGACAAAAAGCGTCAAAAAGTGCACAAGTTTGCATTTTCGCGCATAACTTACGTTCTGAATACATCCGGACATCCAAAAATTTATGTAAGCACTAAAATATTTTATTTTAGTGTTTGGCATAAGAAAAATCCATTCGTCACGCCATTTGGATCATTTTTCGCGCTTATGCGCATTCCGTCGTAATTAACCGAACAACGTAACCGTACGGCTAAACGAACCGACACCCGAGATATTTTTGAACACATTTTAAGTTCCCTATACTTTAACTTCATTTTAGAGCTTTGAAATGGGGTTAACGGGGCTTAAATGTGTCAAAAAACGCATCGAAAACCAAGTTTTGAGGTTGCAGGGACAGAAACTGTAAATCTGCCAAACTAGGTCCGTAAACAGGGGCCAGATGCAGCAAAACATTTTTTTCAGCTTTTAACAGCCCTTAACACTCTCCAAAGGCCAAGTGCCAAGTGTCAAACTCTTATGGTGGATGGCAAATGAGTTACCACAACTTTCCAACAAGTGTACGGCTTAGATCGTGCCCCCTTTTCCAAGAAATGATCCTAACGGTTGTCCATTTACTATAAATACCCACATACCCCAACTTCATTTCTCACTAGAATCTGATCATTTTTGCTCTAAGTTGAAACCTTTGTTTCATACCTGAGCTATTTTGATCTAGATTAGCATTCGGGGACCCTTCGTAAGTGTTCCTTCGTTCTTTTATTGCTTTTCGAGTCCGAAAGTCGAACTTTGTTAGACTTTCTGCATTGACCAGTTTATGGTCATGCGAAGTTCGTTTGAACTTCATAACATGAGCGTGATCACGATGGTTATAGTCCCTAGTGACTATACCTACTGATTACCACGTTATCTAGGCTCAGTGACGAGCCGTAGTTTCGGTCAGAATACGTATTCTTGCGTATTTTGTAACCAAACTACTTGTGGGTATCAAGACCATTTGTTTTGATACCAAACCTATTTTCTAAACTTATTTAAGCATGTTTTAACATGCTTAGCTCGTCACTTTTAGTTTAGTGCTTATTTAGGTTCGTAAGGTAAGCGATCTAAACAATCGCTTATACTTTCGAACCCGACCCGTTTGGTCGATCATTAGGATCCGACCAAGCACTTTAGGTGACCATAGTTTATAGGGAATAACCTTACGAGGTTATACCTTATGGTCGCTTCGTTTAAGTAGTTGTATGATAGGTAGTTTATATGCCTTAGGTAAATTACCAAAATACCCCTTTGATGCCAAAATTCATTTTAAACATATGTAACATAACTTTTGACATCTAAACTGATTTGACAACAATATTAGACATGTTAAGGCATATGTTACTTATCATAGGACTAGTTAGGCGGTCCGAACGCGTTTCACGTGAGCGACGCGTTAAAGTAGCATAAGCTACCTAAACGGGTCGTAATGGGTCATAAGCACTTATGTTAGGATTCATTTAGTATGTAGGCGTTGTTAAACCATATTACACGAGTTCCCATACTCATTTGGTTTACGAACCCTCATTCTATCCGATCTTCCGATTAAGGTCCTGTTTATTAATGTAGTTACCTATATTAGGTGCCGTTTGATATCCGTGATCTCTAGCATTGCTTGGTGGTTATCTTAGGACTTCTGAGCAATCTCAAGTGAGTATATAGACCCCACTTTTACTGTTTTCCAAACATTTTGGGGTGGAACACATGTGCCTACTTGTTACTTTCATGCTTTCACATCATATACATGCTATGTTCATTAGTACATTTATTGTACATGATTTCATTACATTTCATGCTATGTATGTCCATTTAGTTCATACTTAGTACATCGTTTCACATCACATCACATGCTATGTATGTTCATCTATTGCATACTTAGTACATTTGTTTTCATCACATGCTTACATTTTGATATGATATTTGGTTTGTATAAATGGAACAATACATTCATTAACACCGATCACGCCGTTCGTTAGTAGGTAGTGGTACCATAGGAATTGACAACTCCCGTTCCGGACATCCCGGGTAGGTGGGGATGAAAGGAATGACGGAATTCGATATACAGTTACAACAAGATAAACCTTTAATTTATTTAAGGGTTTATCGCCACAGTCTCAAGGCTTGGATGTATGCATTCTCACAATACCGCATAGATATTTGTATCAGTATAGCATGCATTTCCACAAAACATAGCTTTGATTTAAACCGTGTTTTACTTCAATACTTTGTTTTTGTGCATATGGTTTAGTTGATATATTTCACTAGCCATACATATCATTTTGGTTACACATTACATGATTTACATTTGACACATAAACATTATTGACATTGGTTACACATTACATGATTTACATATTGACATAGACATTTTGACATATTATTCAATACGTTTGGCAATTGGTTTAAACATAGACATCTTACATTGGTGGTTTGTTTGGGTAAGTGATTCGAGTAACGAGGCGTGTGTAATATGATACAAGCATGGTGGATACGCCGCTGGTACTTCCTATATATAAGTGATTGTATGGTATTACATATCGTAGCGTTATATGAACCATTTCAAATTGAGACATATAACATTTTATACAAATAACCTATTTTTCACAATACATTGTTTTACAAACAACTTAAATTATACAAACTCATTTTTATATGGTTATTCATTTAACCATACATTATTCTCTTATTTATACATATCATCTGATCTTATCATTTTTCAAATGATTTACTAGACAAATCAAATTACAAGGTTCATGACTAAACATTTTCTTAAACAATAAGTCATGAATCCTATTTTCATAAACCTATGTATCTCACAGGCATTTTTATGCTGACGTACCTATTTTCACATGTGTTTCAGGATATGATGCATAGGATTTATCAAGATACACTTAGGCGGACTTGGGCCTTAGCGACAATAAAAGATGCAAGACTAGTTATTTATGTTATGTTTCTTTGATTGTCATGACATTGTAACTACTTTAATCAATAAAACAATATTTCAATTTCCATGTGTTATGAAACAATGATTCTGTTACAACACTCCCCGACGTTTTCCGCCACGTATTGTTGTTCTACGTGGTCGGGGTGTGACAGAAAAGTTGGTATCAGAGCTCATGGTTATAGAGAATTAGGTTATTAGTAATACTTTGACCTAGCCTATAACCTTCCTAGGACCCTAACGCGAGTTTACTTGCGTTTAGTCATAAAACAATACTGTCACCTATCCTTAGGCGACAACCACAACAAGAACATAAATTTCAAAACCGCTTTGAAAACTAATCATCTGTTCTAGGATGATTGATTACTAGGTTTTGAACCCTCTATTGTAAGGTTTTGAACCCCTTTGAGTTTTCAAAACCTCGTCAAGGTTTTGGGTTTTAAATAATGTGAACACGTGCAAACTGGAAGGGTGAATGCCTGTATTCTGGGTTTTCTGTCTAGGCAAGCACTTCGTATACATCTCATCAGACGCGAGACCAGTTGTGCTTACCTGGGAATTCTTGGGATGAGTGTTCACTTATAGGCGAGCATGTCTTCGCGATACATTATTTTTGACCCATTTACTTTGATTTGTCACTGTCTCATTTGTTTGCCTTAGATAACAAACAAATGATCGCAAATTCTTATGCATTACCATTCTGCATTATTTACCCGATGACGTTTCACTTGTTTCTTCCTATGTCTTTCATTTTCTTCTAGAATGTCTCTTCCTCTCAGCACCGGTCAAATGTCCGAGCAAACAGCCAAATTTGCCCAACAAATAGGCGAAGTGATACTGAAGTTTGTGGATCTAGGCATTGCCATGTCTCGTCTCAAAAATGGAGCCACTCAGGAGCCACCAAAGGAAGCAGAAGCCAAGCCTTCACCTAAACCAAAGAAACGTAAGGCTTTAAGGAAACCCGCAGCAGTGGCACCAAAACAGGCAAGACCTAGCCAAATGACAGCACCACCAGCCAAGAAACCAATCAAGGAATCAAAGACCATGGATGAACAGGCTGGATCCCCTAAGAAGTCAAAGAAGCGAAAGGCTTCTCAGGACTTCGCCGTGGTCGCTCACAATGGTCGAGCCATCCCCAACCAACCAGCTCAACCCCCTGTTAGGAAGCCATACAACGGAACTGCACCCTTGTGCAACCAATGTAGCCTTCATCATCAGGCTAGTGTGAAGTGCCGCAATTGCCAAACTTGTGGACTTATAGGTCATACGGCAAGGGTTTGTCCAACTGCAGCAGTACCAAATCAAGCAGGACCCATCCGGGTGGCAACACAACCTGTTAAGAAGCAATACAAGGGAACAACCCCAATATGCGACAAATGTAATGCACACCACTTAGCTCACCTACAGTGTCGTCTGTGTGCATCATGTGGGCGACTCGGTCACCTGGCAAATGCTTGTCGATTTACCCCAAACCAAAGTGGTCCAAATCAACCCCAAGTCAACCCTACTCAAGCTCGCTTTCCGCCTGGATCGTGCTACAACTGTGGCGATACGAGCCATTTCAGGAACAAATGGCCAAAGCTTGCTAATGCAAATCCAACCCACGGATGAGCAGTTGGCTGATTAGAAGATGTTGTTGTCTTATGCTTTTGTTTCTTCTATTTCTTGTAATGTGAAACAATCTGTTTGAT
Source organism: Helianthus tuberosus (assembly GCA_030545235.1). Classification (NCBI taxonomy): domain Eukaryota; kingdom Viridiplantae; phylum Streptophyta; class Magnoliopsida; order Asterales; family Asteraceae; genus Helianthus; species Helianthus tuberosus. The sequence goes on from CM060452.1 coordinate 95,955,108, forward strand.
TATAAATAAATTGTTGTTCACAGTTCTGATATACGAGTGTAGTTACATGTGTGTATGACTTTTCCTATGATACCTACATCAAGGAACTATGTTCCTTACAAACTACTCTTGTGATTCTCCCTCTCAAATGATCACTCATGATTCCCCCAAAAATTTTAAGTACTCGTTTCATTCTAAGAGACGAAGTACATGAAATAAAGTGAAATTATGAGTAATCGTGCTTTTTACACATCTGTGCCATTAAATCCTTGGTTAGATAACTAAGGGTAGTTTCAAATCTCATACCCATTACGTTTTGATTTTCTCAACATACACAGTACAAGTATTTCAAAAACAATCTTCATGATCTCAAAACATTTCATATAGTTTGAAAACAATTTTTTTCAAATGCATTGTCTATGTTATTTCAAAAACATTGGTTAGGTTTTCAAAAAAAACAATTTTCATAATTTCAGAATATTTCATATAGTCTGAAAACAATATTAACACAATATATTTTCTTATCAAGTGCATGATTTCAAAAGCATCATTCATGTTTTCCAAAAACCTTATACATAATTTCAAAAATTCATTTCGCATGATTTTAAAACATTTTTATAAATATACTTATCTAAAAACCTACTTTATGATTTCAAAAGTATTATATATAAGGTTTCAAAAACATTTTTAGAACCCCATGCATAGTTTTCCAAATATATTTTCCTCATACATTTACTTAACCTTCAAATTCTGCTTCATATGTTGCCTTGGCATATCTAGCATCTCAACTTCGTAAGCATTTTTACTTCATGTTTTGACATAAGCACGTCCAGTGCAAGGTTTCAAAACATCTTCAACTTCTAAAATCCATATGGGATCTTTTTATCTTCACATTTAGACCCTTGTGGATGATCATCATTCAAATCAGGGTCCTTAATTGGATTCCTTATGTACCTGAATTCGGACATTTCGGTTCCTTATAATCGAAATCAAATTTCTCTTTTAAAAATCTTTCTATCTTTATAGATAGATTCTTGTAAATGTTTAAAGTGCCAAATGAAATCCACGAGATGGATTCCTATTGTACTTTAAATACATGTGCTCTGTCAACAAAACAAATTAACAAATAAACAATCTTTGTGGTTATACGACTATGTGTTTATTCATCCTATGTTTTCTTTTATGCATTTTTGTGTTTGGATACTCTGGATATTCGTTATCCATATCCTCGTAGAATCTTTCATATCTTCATATGAGGGATTCGTAGTAGGATATTAAAAAAGGTACTACCTTAAATCCTTAATGGGCTTCTATGTAATAGTTAAGACCCTTGGATTATATAGTACCACTCCTTGATTCATAAGAGACCCTTTAGTGCTCTAGTAAAAAAGATTGATTCACAATTTGGTTAAAGGACGACATCTAGTGATGTAGCTGAACAGACTCCTTTATAGTCTATTTAGATCATTTATTGATTTAATTAAAAGGACTCTATGGAGGTCTAGTCACACTCATCACAGGATTGTTCATTTGGTTTTACCCTACACATTATAAAATAGACTGTGTGAACTGTGCAAGGAATTGTCTAATTATGGACGTGTACATAATTATGAAATTTAGTGCACAGAAACCCAGTAAGATTTATTATGTGTAAGAACCGATAGCGACAACAATAACAAAATGAGAACGGTGTAATGGAGGTACGGTGGACGCACCAATGACGCTTCATATACTTGTATATAAGTGTCCCTCTTACATTGCAAGCATAATGTTATTAAGGTTACTATAAGTTCAGAACCCTAACCAATATTGTTCGATCTTTTCAACTTCATGTTTTAAACTCTCACAAGTTTCCTCTAAATAAATTTCGGGACGAAATTTCCTAAAGTAGGGGAGACTGTAACACCTGTGCCTCCACGGCCATCAAAAAAATACCGAACCAATGAAATATTATATTTCATACTTGGGATTTGTAAAAATATGTGTATCATTTGCACATATCAATTTTTGTTCAATTCCAAACTCTAAATCGCTTTCTGGAAGGTTATACGCGCACCAATGCATAAATATAACCAGTTTAATGCAACAAACACTCCGGAATAGTGACATAGGCTTAACATACCTTAAATAACCATTACATAACTTAGAAATAAGTTTTGAAGGCTTTGGTATGGCAAAAACAAGTAAATTCGCTTACAGGGACTAAACTTGACAAACTGCGAAAGTATGCCAATTTGAACTGTAACAGACATTCCGGAACATGACCATAAGTTAAACATACCATAAATATCCTTTACATAGCTTAGAAATAGGCTTTGAGGGGTTCGGTATGCTAAAATAAACTTTTGGGGTCATTCAGGGACAAAAAGCGTCAAAAAGTGCACAAGTTTGCATTTTCGCGCATAACTTACGTTCTGAATACATCCGGACATCCAAAAATTTATGTAAGCACTAAAATATTTTATTTTAGTGTTTGGCATAAGAAAAATCCATTCGTCACGCCATTTGGATCATTTTTCGCGCTTATGCGCATTCCGTCGTAATTAACCGAACAACGTAACCGTACGGCTAAACGAACCGACACCCGAGATATTTTTGAACACATTTTAAGTTCCCTATACTTTAACTTCATTTTAGAGCTTTGAAATGGGGTTAACGGGGCTTAAACGTGTCAAAAAAACGCATCGAAAACCAAATTTTGAGGTTGCAGGGACAGAAACTGTAAATCTGCCAAACTAGGTCCGTAAACAGGGGCCAGATGCAGCAAAACGTTTTTTTCAGCTTTTAACAGCCCTTAACACTCTCCAAAGGCCAAGTGCCAAGTGTCAAACTCTTATGGTGGATGGCAAATGAGTTACCACAACTTTCCAACAAGTGTACGGCTTAGATCGTGCCCCCTTTTCCAAGAAATGATCCTAACGGTTGTCCATTTACTATAAATACCCACATACCCCAACTTCATTTCTCACTAGAATCTGATCATTTTTGCTCTAAGTTGAAACCTTTGTTTCATACCTGAGCTATTTTGATCTAGATTAGCATTCGGGGACCCTTCGTAAGTGTTCCTTCGTTCTTTTATTGCTTTTCGAGTCCGAAAGTCGAACTTTGTTAGACTTTCTGCATTGACCAGTTTATGGTCGATGCGAAGTTCGTTTGAACTTCATAACATGAGCGTGATCACGATGGTTATAGTCCCTAGTGACTATACCTACTGATTACCACGTTATCTAGGCTCAGTGACGAGCCGTAGTTTCGGTCAGAATACGTATTCTTGCGTATTTTGTAACCAAACTACTTGTGGGTATCAAGACCATTTGTTTTGATACCAAACCTATTTTCTAAACTTAGTTAAGCATGTTTTAACATGCTTAGCTCGTCACTTTTAGTTTAGTGCTTATTTAGGGTCGTAAGGTAAGCGATCTAAACAATCGCTTATACTTTCGAACCCGACCCGTTTGGTCGATCATTAGGATCCGACCAAGCACTTTAGGTGACCATAGTTTATAGGGAATAACCTTACGAGGTTATACCTTATGGTCGCTTCGTTTAAGTAGTTGTATGATAGGTAGTTTATATGCCTTAGGTAAATTACCAAAATACCCCTTTGATGCCAAAATTCATTTTAAACATATGTAACATAACTTTTGACATCTAAACTGATTTGACAACAACATTAGACATGTTAAGGCATATGTTACTTGTCATAGGACTAGTTAGGCGGTCCGAACGCGTTTCACGCGAGCGACGCGTTAAAGTAGCATAAGCTACCTAAACGGGTCGTAATGGGTCATAAGCACTTATGTTAGGATTCATTTAGTATGTAGGCGTTGTTAAACCATATTACACGAGTTCCCATACTCATTTGGTTTACGAACCCTCATTCTATCCGATCTTCCGATTTCGGTCCGGTTTATTAATGTAGTTACCTATATTAGGTGCCGTTTGATATCCGTGATCTCTAGCATTGCTTGGTGGTTATCTTAGGACTTCTGAGCAATCTCAAGTGAGTATATAGACCCCTCTTTTACTGTTTTCCAAACATTTTGGGGTGGAACACATGTGCCTACTTGTTACTTTCATGCTTTCACATCATATACATGCTATGTTCATTAGTACATTTATAGTATATGATTTCATTACATTTCATGCTATGTATGTCCATTTAGTTCATACTTAGTACATCATTTCACATCACATCACATGCTATGTATGTTCATCTATTGCATACTTAGTACATTTGTTTTCATCACATGCTTACATTTTGATATGATATTTGGTTTGTATAAATGGAACAATACATTCATTAACACCGATCACGCCGTTCTTTAGTAGGTAGTGGTACCATAGGAATTGACAACTCCCGTTCCGGACATCCCGGGTAGGTGGGGATGAAAGGAATGACCGAATTCGATATACAGTTACAACAAGATAAACCTTTAATTTATTTAAGGGTTTATCGCCACAGTCTCAAGGCTTGGATGTATGCATTCTCACAATACCGCATAGATATTTGTATCAGTATAGCATGCATTTCCACAAAACATAGCTTTGATTTAAACCGTGTTTTACTTCAATACTTTGTTTTTGTGCATATGGTTTAGTTGATATATTTCACTAGCCATACATATCATTTTGATTACACATTACATGATTTACATTTGACACATAAACATTATTGACATTGGTTACACATTACATGATTTACATATTGACATAGACATTTTGACATATTATTCAATACGTTTGGCAATTGGTTTAAACATAGACATCTTACATTGGTGGTTTGTTTGGGTAAGTGATTCGAGTAACGTGGCGTGTGTAATATGATACAAGCATGGTGGATACGCCGCTGGTACTTCCTATATATAAGTGATTGTATAGTATTACATATCGTAGCGTTATATGAACCATTTCAAATTGAGACATATAACATTTTATACAAATAACCTATTTTTCACAATACATTGTTTTACAAACAACTTAAATTATACAAACTCATTTTTATATGGTTATTCATTTAACCATACATTATTCTCTTATTTATACATATCATCTGATCTTATCATTTTTTAAATGATTTACAAGACAAATCAAATTACAAGGTTCATGACTAAACATTTTCTTAAACAATAAGTCATGAATCCTATTTTCATAAACCTATGTATCTCACAGGCATTTTTATGCTGACGTACCTATTTTCACATGTGTTTCAGGATATGATGCATAGGATTTATCAAGATACACTTAGGCGGACTTGGGCCTTAGCGACAATAAAAGATGCAAGACTAGTTATTTATGTTATGTTTCTTTGATTGTCATGACATTGTAACTACTTTAATCAATAAAACAATATTTCAATTTCCATGTGTTATGAAACAATGATTCTGTTACAACACTCCCCGACGTTTTCCGCCACGTATTGTTGTTCTACGTGGTAGGGGTGTGACATTTGATGATTAAAACACACTCCCCCTCACAACAATGTCATCATGTTTAGCACTCGGAACTTTGAAAATCAGCTTTTCAACATCAGTTGTCGAAAATCTTTTTGTTTATGCTAAAACACACTAAAAATCTTTTTGGATTTTTTAAAGTAAAGAAATGCAGTAAAGAAATATTTACAGACAATATTTTTGTGAGTTCGTGCAAGAGGATCATATCAGTTTTTGACAAGTCACAAGTACCGTTGAGCTTAGATACACATTAAGAATTAAACAATTCACTTAGATTGCCGATATACCGATCCACTTAAATTCTCACACAAATTTCAACTAATTCAGGATATGAGTTAGGTGTTTTAAGAACTTAAACTCATTCATGTGTCCCACCTCTTGAATATACTCCCGTATCCAGATCCCAATATTCAGTCTTACAGGTGAGTATACCACAGATGATATCTGTCAGGGGTTAAATTGCGACGGCCGTGAGAGCTCAGGTCGATCTTTCGATACGCAGAGAGATGACGGCTTCGACTTTTGGTGGGTCCCCTTTAGAGGATCTTTTGTATTACAACTGCAATGACTATCAATTTTATTGTTTCATCAAATTGCTGAGGGCGAGCTTATATTTCAAAGCATGCAGAAAGTATTCTCCGGGGACTAGGCCATTGCTTCCGCAAAATCAGAAGTCCCGGGATAATACCCCAGATATCACTGAGCATAAAGACCTAGTATCTCAGAAAGAGGGACCTTTCAAACGAGATTTCAGGGGTTACCTATATATCCAAGTAGTGTTCCCCACAAATAAGCAAGTTTGAATTTAAGTTTATATCCCGAAAAAGCTTACTAAATGTGTAAAACCTATCGGCATATCATCAGTGAGACTGTTTAACACTATATAAACATTACATTTCTTTAGCATACTGTGATCGTCTACTGATGTACTATCATTTCCTCTTCTTTGACACCAAAACTCATTTTTGATTTTATCATGTTTTTGACATTTTCAAATTTTCTAATGTTTTTGGATTTTCAAAAATTTCTACTCCCCCTAAAATGCAAACACATTTTAGGAAATTTGAAAACAAACTATACAGAAAGTGACAACCGATATCAAATTGCTTCAATTCGCCATCCACTAGGCATAAACAATCAGAACTCCCCCTTACACAAAACTATTTTCTCATTATGATTTCCAAACACTTAAGTTTGTTTTAACCAAAATGATTTTTCCAGAAAATAAGTTTTGTTGAGTTTACCACTTGTAAAATTAGGGGTTTGGTTCATCATATTGTCCATTCAATCTCTTGAATCAGAATTACATCAAGTTCAACCTAATGACCTTGAGTAATCATGTTGTCAGAATCAACCTCTTACCACTTGTAAGAATATCCAAAACATTCAACCACATGTAGGAATAAAACATCTACATAAACCATTTTACCAATCAAGATGTCGATTCCTGCTTCTCACTTACCAACCTGGAAGCTCCGGCAAGTCACACTTATCCTGTAAAAATTTAACACTTTAAGATTCATTTACACAATCAATTTAAGAATGATGCCAATTCCTGATCCACAATTACAAACTTGGGATCTCCGGCAAGTCAGGTTTTTCAATGAAAGAAAATATCCACCCAAGCCTGACCAGCCTTGGGTGTTTTCAATTCAGAAGCAGTTGGGGTGTAAGTTGCTTTCTTTGTAGCATAAAACTCTTTTACCCCTTTAACCTTCCCATCGACCATCTTTCCGAAAATTTTCTTTACATTCCCATTAAAAGCTTTCTCAACATCAAAATTATCCTTCTCAGAATAAAACTGATTTGAGATTTCAACTTTTCCAACTTTTCGTTTAAAATTCTCAGTCCTTAATGGTGGAAAATTCTCATCATCCATTGAAAGAACTGATTTTTCAACACTCTCATCAAACTGTGGCTCCTCTGATTTTGTGGAATCAGATTCATCGCCAGATTTTACTTCTTATTTCTTAACAACCCATTTTTGGTTGTCAAGTTTCACACTTCGCCTGTAAAATCTCTTTGAACATTCACCAACTTCAAATGTTGATTTTTTGAAAACTTTAAATTTTTCAGTTGGTGGTTCGGTTTTATCAACAACAACTTCTTTCAGTTTTCTAGAAACTCCCTGTTTTATGTTTGTCGCTTTCGGACAGTTCCATCATAAAAAGTATAATTGTTTCTCAAACCCTTTGCCCCCTTTTCCATCAAATGTTTTAGATTTATTAAAATTCGATACTTTCAGGTAACTGGTCAGCTATGTTCAAACCCTTTGCCACCTTTTCCTTATCATAAAAAGTATAATTGTTTCTCAATGGTGGTGGTACCTGATGAAATTCTGAACCAATACCCTTTTTGCAATTATCAGTATCTTTGTCATCTGGTGTGATGTTGAAAATGCGTTCGAGAATGTACGAAGAGTTATGATAACTTTGAAGTTTTGTAACAATCTTTTCTTTTTCAGCCAAGACTTGTTTAAGATTAGCAATTTCATCAACACACTTGTATATCAATAGAAGAGTTTTTCACCAAAACAAGAGGCGGAAACAAGTGTTTCGGTGTAATTCAGCAAGTAATCACTTTAAACTGTTGTTATTATTGATATACAATCAATTACAGACCTGACAACACTTCGGCAGCACTTCGTGGCTTACCGGAAGACAATCACCTAGAACTATGAGTATGATTTCGCTCAAATGACCTATTTATAGGCAACATGATTTCGCTTATACATACATGACACAAGAGCGAAATCTCTGATGACATATAAGCGAAATCACACACTTGCCATATAAGCGAACCTATTAACTGACATATGAGCGAAATCACCTGATTGACATATAAACGAAATCAGGCTTTGACATATGGACGAAATCACATCTAATACATGTGCAAACTACTTTGTCTTGTATGTAATGATGTCATGATGACATCATGTTGAATCATATCCGCAATGAGACCGAGACTCGACATAAGACAAAGACGACAGATGAATGCACCAACAGACTCCCCCTCAGATGTTGACGAGTCTTAAGTGTTGAGTCTTTGCATCTTCAGTCTTTATCAGTCTTCGATCTTCCTCTGAAATATTTGTCATTGCAAGAATCCTCATTCTTTATCTCTATCTTCAACAAACTCCTCTTTCTCAAATGTTGAATATCATGGTGTCTTCAGACTCCCCCTCTCAATCTGCTGGGATCGTAGTCTGGAATTCACATCTTCAAAACCTGGCTTTCATCCTGCTCTGGATCGAAACCTGGTCAACCTGCAAAATCTCTACCCAAAAATAAATTTTCTAATAACCATTTGTGGATAAGATTTTCAAACCTAATTTACCACTTGCATGAATAACGTTTTATATTGCAAAACTTTTCTCATTTCATTTCAACAATCTTCAAACACTTTCACCCAAACCATTTGTTCTTCATGTTTAGCACCCGGAAATTTGAAAATCAGCTCTCCAACACCAGTTGTCGAAAATCTTTTTGGATTTTACAAACTTTATGCTAAAACACACTAAAATCTTTTTGGATTTTCTGAAAGAAAATAACTGACACTACTTGTAGAATCAAGAAAATACAGAAATGAAATATATACAAACAATATTTTTGTGAGTTCGTGCAAGAGGATCATATCAGTTTTTGAGACAAATCACCAACACCGTTAAGCTTCATTTCATTTTAAGTTCTAAACGATTCACTTAGATTGTCAGTATATTTGTCCACTTAAATTCTCACACAAAGTTCAACTGATCTGAGATATGAGATTAATGTCTTAAGCACTTAAACTCAATCGCGTGTCCCACCTCAGAATATACTCCCGTATCCAGATCCCAATATTCAGTCTTACAGGTAATTATGACACAAATGATATCTGCAGGGGTTAATAAATTATGAAGAATCATGAGAGCTCAGGTCAGAACTACCGTTCAGCAGAGAGATCATGACTCAACTTTTCGGTGTGTCCCCTTTAAAGGATCTTTTTTACAACAGCATTGCTAAGCAATTTTATTGTCTTATCATATATGTTGAGGGTGATGCTATGTTTCAAGCATTTGCGGAAAGTATTATCCAAGGACTAGGTCAGAACCATCGTTCAGCAGAAGTCCCGGAATAATACCCCAGACATCATTGAGTATAAAGACCTAGTATATCAGAAAAAGAAATCTTTCAAACGAGATTTCGGGGGTTACCCATATATCCGAGAGATGTTTCCCCACGATATAAGCAAGTTTGAAATTTAGGTTTATATCTCTTCGCAATCTACTAAATGTGTAAAAACCTACTCACACATCCACAGTGAGATCGTTTATCACATTTGACTTTCCAATTCTTTAGCATGTTGTGATAGTCCACTGATGTACTATCATTTCCTCTTTTATGCAACAAAAACTCATTTTCATTTTATCATGTTTTTGGCTTTTTCAAATTTTCTAATGTTTTTGGATTTTCTAAAAATTTTACTCCTCCTAAAATGCAAACACATTTTAGGAAATTTGAAAACAATCTGTACAAAAACATGACAACTGATATCAAATCACTTCAATTCGCCATCCACTTGGCATAAACAATCAGAACTCCCCCTCTCAACAAACTGTTTTCCCATTATGATTTCAAAACACTTAAGTTTGTTTTAATCAAATGGTTTTTCCGGAAAATTAGTTTTGTTGATTTTGTAAAACCATTTGTAGGTTTGGGGTTTGGTTCATCACATTGTTTTTCAACCACTTGTAGGAAATCAGATACAACTTAATGTCCCTGATTTACCACTTGTAAGATCAATCCAATCAAGCATTTTCAACCAAACACCATCTGTTTGTTGAATTCTCAAGGTGCCGATTCCTACTCCTCGCTTACAAACCTGGGAGTTCCGGCAAGTCCTGCAATATAAATTTCCAAAAATTTTCAATTTTCAAACAAACAACATAAGAATGATGCCGATTCATGCTCCACGATTTCCAACTTGGGAGCTCCGGCAAGTCAGGTTTTTACTGTTTGAAAAATATATCCACCCAAGCCTGACCTTCCTTGGGTGTAACAACCTCTTCTTCATCTCTTCTTTCAGCGAACCTGTGAACTCCTCTTTTGGCAGCATAAAATTCTTTAACACCTTTGGCCTTACCATTGACCATTTTGCCAAAAATATGTTTCACAGTTCCGTTGAAAGCCTTATCAACATCAAAATTTTTCTTGTCAGAATAAAATTGATTTGAAATTTCTACTTTTCCAACTTTCTTTTTAAAATTTTCAGCTCGTAGAGGTGGAAAATTCACATCATCCACATTCGGAACTGATTTCTCAACCTTTTCTTTAACAACTTTTGGCTCCTCTGATTTTGTGGAATCAGATTCATCACCAGAACTGTTTCCTGAACCCTTAACAACCCATTTTTGATTTATCAGATTTTCTTTTCTTTTAACCACATTCTTTGAACATTCACCAATCTCAAAGGTTGAATTTTCAAAGCCTGTAAATGTTTTGGTTGTAAGTTCAGTTTTCTCAACAACTTTTCCTTTCAGTTTACCAGAGACTTCCTGTTTTGGTTTGAATGTCTTTGGACAATTCCTAGCAACATGACCAACAGTCTTGCACTGAAAACAGGTTCTAGTTTCTATTTTCTTTGGAACAACATTTTTCTTCAACTCTTCTTGCTTCTTGGCAAGGAATTCCTGATTCGTCTGTTTTCTGAACGCTTGCTCTTTCTCATCATCTAAAGAATTTCCTGAAACAAATACAGTTTTTGGTTTAGAAAATTTTTCATTTTTATAATTTTTCGGTTGATTAAATCCTAATCCTTTCTTTTTGAAATTACAGTTATGGTTTGGTTTCTTTTGGAAACTATAACCACAATTGTAACCCATTTTCTTGTTAAATCTTTGTTGATCTCTTGAAGTGTATTGTTTAGGTTTTCCGATAAGATTTAAATCTTTTATTTCAGAAATATTAATTTCTGTAATTTTGAAAACCTTTTGAATCATTTCAAATCTTACACTTCTTATTGGAAAAGCTTCATCAGAATATAATTTGTCAGAACCTTTCAAAGTATATGCTACTTTGACCAATTTATCATTCAAATTAGATTTCGATAGCAAAAATTGTTTGTCATAAACCCGTTTGTCCTTTTTGATTGTAGATTTTGACGCATCAGATTCAGACTTTGACTCGGGTTTGGACTCCATATTTGACTCCTCACTGTCATCTTTTTCTAACACTTGATCGACCACACTTTTTATCAACTTTGACTCATGATCAATGTCGGACGACGTGTACGTAACATCAATATTTTCTGGCAAGTTATCCAACGACCCAGACTCCCATTGTAAGTTTATTGCCTTTTCAATTCTTTCAGAATTTGGATTTCGAGGTAAAAATCCATTTTCGACCGGAGGCGTACATTTGTTGTATACCACACTTGATTTCTTACCATAAATCTTCATTTTATCTTCATCTTTTGTCACAAATTTCTTTTCTTCGGACGTCTTCACATCTTCAAACGTCTTCAAATTCTCCACAACTGGATAAATCCTGTCAACAACAAAAGTAGAACATGAGTAACTTTCTAATAACTTGTTAACTCTCTCAGTTTCTATCTTTTGTGTTGCTAACTTCAACTCTAGATCAGCACATTTCTTTATGTGAAAGTTAACATCATCCAGTTGTCTCAGATATGCTATCTTTAGTGTATTCATTGCCACAACTTGTTCACCGTTTGAATCAGTATACTTGTTGATTTCTCTGTTCATTGTATCATAGGATTCTTTCAATCTGTTTATGTTATGCAGCAATTCATTGTTCTGCTTGATTAAAGAATCACAATTCATGCACTTTTCAGGCACTTTGACAGATTCATCTTCAATTTTGACTTCAAATTCAGGAACCTCCTTGACTGTTCGGTTTGATTGTAAAAATTCAGCTCTTCTCTTTTTCTCAGCTTTAGCCTCAGCTTTTAATCTCTCTTCCTCTTCTTCCTCTTCTTCAAGCTTTCTCCGTCTTGCTTCAGCAGCTTCCATTACTTTTCTGCATCTTTCAGCACATTTCAAATCATAAGCATTTGCAATGAAAGCTTTAGCATCTTTGGCCATAAGTTCTTGATCTGAGCAAAAATCATTCCAACTGAAACCTTCAGCCAACTTTTCATCATCTTGTTCTGCCAAACACACTTTGCTGTTTGTTGGAAGATATTTATCCCATGTAAAATTATCATACTTGCCCTGATTGACTAGACATGCTCTTTTTTATCCTTCAATCACATCTCTTCCGTGTGCAGTTTGTGCCTGATTCAATGCTGGTGGTGTGACTCGATGATAAATCGCCTTTTTGTGATAATCGTTGTTTCCAAAAGGATTCTGAGCTCCAGTAGCTTCACAGTTTTTGCACTCCCTCTTGAAATGCCCCTTTTCCCTGCAACGAAAACATGTAACTTTAGATTTATCAAAGCCTAAAGTTGAAACATGAGCCTCACGGAAATCATCTCGGCCTGTAATTTGTTTAAATTTTTCGGCTCTTCTCAACACGCTGGCCATGCACCATTTAATATCCATCAATTCCATTTCCTCAGCATCGATTTGATCGTAATCTTCTTTCGTGAGCATTGGATTACCGATTTTTCCGGCCACAAAACTACTATAGGATTCCAACACCATTCCCAACAAAGACATTTGATTTTTAGCAACTTCTTCAGTATAATCTTGATCATTTTCAAGACTTAGAACAATATTGCACTGAAGTTTTCTTCCGTTTTTTGTTGCTGAAATGTTTGGATCGAATGATGAAAATCTTGTGCTGCTTGATCCCTGGGATGATTTCTTTTCAGAAGAATCTTTTACACTGTAAGCAGTTTCGATTTTTGGAGAAAAATTTGACTTTTCGTTAACACCACTTTTGTAATACAAGCTGATATCTTGTTCTCCATCGTAGTTCTTCATCCTGGCAATCTTTCTCTGCTCCATCTCTTGAGCTTCCAGATGTTTGATGAAATCTCCCAGTGTCATATTTTTATAATCTTTTCTGTTGGATCTCAGCATCATCAGAAATGTTCCCCAAGTTTCATGAGGTAGTGCATCTGCAAGTTTTTCAATCAATTCATCAGTATCTTTCTTAATTCCAAGTTTTTTTTTTTCATATTTCTCACCAAGTTACAATATCTATCAATTATTTGCTTGGTGTTTTCAGATCTCAAACCACGGAACAAATCGAATTCTTTCTTCATGAGAGACATTTTGTTTTTGAGCATATCATCACTTCCAACAAATTTTGCTTCCAATTCTGTCCAAATTGAATAAGCAGTTCCATCATGTTGAAGCAGTATTAAGATATCTTCTTTTATTGCCTGCTGAAGCAGACTCACCATCAATTTCTCATCTCGATATTTCTTTTTATCTTCCGTACTCATTTCTCTAATTGTTTGCTGCACACCATTTGTTGTGGGTTTAACATAAGGTATTTCAGTGTGTTCCCAAGCATCCAAATGATAAGCTTCAACCCAATTCCCAAACCGTTCGGACCATCCATTGTAATCATCAATATCCATGAGCTTGGGTGGTTTCTGTGATGTCCCCGTTTCATTCTCAAGCAATGTACTCTGAGTAATTGTAATAGGACTAGCAAAAGCATTATAGAACTCGGTGTCCATTGTTCAAGGTTCAAATTTCACAAATTTTCAAACTTAGGCAAACTTGTTCACAAAAGCGAAACTTCAACTGTCACTAAAAGCGGAATCACTGAAGTCACTATGAGCGGAACCTTCAATGTATCAAAAGAGCGGAACCACAAGTGTTCACACAAGCGAACCTCCAATGTCACAATAAGCGGACCCTTTAAAGCAAAACTATCAGAAAATTGTCCAAATAAGTGGACCAGATGAGCGAACCAGATGAGCGAACCAGATGAGCGGACCAGATGAGCGAACCAGATGAGCGTCTTTGGAGCGGACCTATCTGGTAATTTCAAGCGGACCTACTCAAAATATGTCCAAAAAGCGGAACTAGCTGACTCTTGGAGCGGATCTAACTGGTAATTTGAAACGGACCTGTCTGCTGATGTCATTTATTGAACGTGCACATATAAGCGAACCCTCTAAAATCCTAAGTTCTAGGTTGATTTTAGATCTGAAAATTTCAAGGGTTTACTAATACATGATTCCGAGTGCACTGTGTGAAATTGAGCTGGTTTTACCGTGTAAAATTTTTTTAAAAATTGAAGAAAGTGTAGAAAAACAGATGAAATGCAGCTGAAATGGCAAGAACTCCTCCTCCTGAGCTCTGATACCACTTGTAGGATCGAATTCAGATCCGAACGAGTCGGTTAGAAGAGTTTTTCACCAAAACAAGAGGCGGAAACAAGTGTTTCGGTGTAATTCAGCACGTAATCACTTTAAACTGTTGTTATTATTGATATACAATCAATTACAGACCTGACAACACTTCGGCAGCACTTCGTGGCTTACCGGAAGACAATCACCTAGAACTATGAGTATAATTTCGCTCAAATGACCTTTTTATAGGCAACATGATTTCGCTTATACATACATGACACAAGAGCGAAATCTCTGATGACATATAAGCGAAATCACACACTTGCCATATAAGCGAACCTATTAACTGACATATGAGCGAAATCACCTGATTGACATATAAACGAAATCAGGCTTTGACATATGGACGAAATCACATCTAATACATGTGCAAACTACTTTGTCTTGTATGTAATGATGTCATGATGACATCATGTTGAATCATATTTGTGACAACCCGAACTTTCAAGTTTAGCGTTGTCTAACCTCGTAACTTTTAATCTGGTACTGTTCCTGTTACACTACGTTTTTATCACAACGCTTGCTATTTGTTAATTGTTAAACCTTAACGTAAACGAGAATTATTGTTTGTATGTTGGGCCATAGACTACATTTGGGCCGCACTTGTTACACTCCCCTACGGCCCACGCACACACACAAGTTACTCTAGGCCAAGTTACACGAGCCGAAGCCCAAACCAAGCACAATTGCACCGAAGTCATGCTTGGGCCGGGTAAAGCCCAAGTGGGCTCGGCGGCCCTTGTTCCAAGTTATTATGACTCTATGAATTATATTGGGCACCAATTAGAGACCCGAACTTATGTATGCATAATATTCATGATTGGGCTTGGTAAAGCCCAAGTAGATTAGTAGATTGGGGTCGGCCAATACATCAGTGCATATACACACCTTAGGTAGCGTAATATGTTAATATCAATATACCAAAAACCCTAGGCTCCTCCTGAGTTGCGCGATCGCAGTGGCAGAACCCCCCTCATTCGAGTTAGCATCTCATTCGATTAGAGTCTTGGTTAGTGGTTGTTGTCTATTGTTATTCATACCTGCATGATAATGTTATATGTGTTATTGAATGACGTATGATGATTAACTATGTGGTTATAATATGTGATATTGATTATTACAGTTGTATGGTTTCTAATGTAAAGTGCAAACGATGTGTTTTAATGATGAGTATGCTATGTGAAATTGGATATCGATATCATGATGTTGTTGTTCGCGGCTGGTAACGTGGGGGAAGGGGGGTGGATCATCTAGGAGATAAGGAATCATTGGGTTGACTAGAATAGGGATTGTTAGTTCTTGATTACTGATTTGGTGATGTATAATATGTGATTCACAATAAATCTTGATGCTTAGAGGTCCAATAGAATTAATATTAAATGATTGATAAGGTGGATGACCTTGACTAAAAATGGCGGCCCATGTGTGGATCTAATCAAACATGTTATGTTAAATGCATGATTGTCAGTAAGCATGTTATGTATATTAAATTCCCATGTGATGATCTAATCAAATAGACATTTTGATAATATTGTCAGTAAGCATGTTAGGCATATTAAATGATGAGATGATAGTGTTTGTTGAATTCGGATAGGGTGAGATTACAAATATGAATTCATGATAAGCACTCACTGAAAGGGTTATGTTTTAAAAATTGTTTTGATGTTTTATTAATAAGTTACATGATGATGAACAATAGTGTTTTAGAAGTTGTTTTGATATTAACTGCCATCGATGAATACTTGAGGATATTGAATAAAAAAAATGATTAAATGATGTAGTAAAGGAATATTGTGTGTCTATATATATATATGGAACATGTCAATTAGGATTGGTGATAAGATACGAGTATGGTTAGTTAGTTTGCATGCCGACTGATTAGGGGATCAACTTGAAAGGGGTAAACGTGATTTTATTTGTTGACATATGTGCAAGTATGTGTTGACTGCCATGATACATGTTTGTGTGCAGTATTCTAAAATGAGTGTATTGTTACCTAACGTACTTGTACCTGAATCCCATACGCCTGCGATGCGACTTTACGATAAATGCTATAAATCAGTGTGTTGCACGATTAACGATTACAATTGTTTAAGGAAAAGTGTTGTACTTGTATGTTACTTATGTGACGTGTACGTAAAATACGTGATATACGTGAATATTAAACTGACTATTCTTGGTAACCACGGTAGGGTTTGGTTGGCTAAATTGGAATGGGTAAACATAACATACCGAGCAATCCAAGGTGAGTTCACTACATTCGAGCATGCGTCCCAGTGGTTGGGGACAGTCAGTGGGTATCCCATGGAGGGATAAGTCTTTTGGGTAAAAACGGGTATATTGGTTAATATTCTCACCTATCAATCTTGTAAGTCCCTTATTATGTTACCTGGAGGGTAACGGGTATTAGTTGGTAGCGCTACTTAGGTTTGGCACCCTCACACTGCTCCTAGATAGGACGGATGTGAACTAATGACCCAGTCGGGGCCCAGTACTAGATAGGAGTACGTGGGAAGGGCTGTCATGTATTTCAAAAGCCGTCTTGTTCGGAATTGAGATATTAACAATATTACTTGCATTTGTCAGTGAACTGTTTTACATACAACTGGTAACAAACGTTTTCTTAAGTTGTGAACTCGCCAGCTTTGTCTGATACACTTGTTACATGCTCGCAGGTCGTTAGGTATCTTGGAACAGGAACTTGCTGGCTAGAGGGCATGAGTGGTCATGGTTCACACCGATTGGTTTTATTTATTGAACATTGGTTCTTACATTTGTTTGGAAAATGTTTATATTGTGATACGTTAACGCTTCCGCTGAATTTGCTGGTTTCGAATAACTTATGTTTGGATTTTAATATTAAATGATGAAACTTTATTTTAAACTTATGGATTCAATGTAATTGGTGGCTCGTTGCTAGGGGGTCACACGCCTAACAGGGACACTCCCTAGGTGGTATTTTGAGGGTGTGATAGTTTGGTATCAGAGCCACTGGTTATAGTGAACTTGGTTTTAAAAATGTTTTTATAAAACCAGACTATAACCGAACAGTTCTGAATACGCGAATACGACCATGACACTCAGCTCCAGACTGCAAGGTTCGTCTCCCGTATACTCATTGTATTGCATAACTAGTGAACGCTTACATATGAAATTGCATGTGATTGCACGTTTAGCACAACAGTATGAATTCCTGTATTACTTGCATGTGTTATATGACTGATAGGGTGGTATTTCCCTAAACATTTGTGACTCACGTTTCGTGATGCTCTTTGTTTGTTACTTGAGTTTGAGGAACCATTTTACATGAGTTAGGAGGAGCTGAGATGAGCATGCAAATCACAATATTATTGTGGGTGCACACATAATAATAATGTGGGGTGCATGTGAGTCCCAGTGAGACTTAACGAGTGAAAAAGGGGTTATGTTTCGTTATTTGATCGATGTGAAACACAACAGTCTATAAGAGTCATAGCAGTGATTGTCTCTTACTTGAATGTGGCCTTTTCACTCCTCTCTGAATCCTTTCGAATCTCGATGCTATCGAGTATTACTTGAACACCCATCTGAACGCCTAGCGAACTGTGTAGAATGTTAGGTGCTTGCACGGACATCCCTGAGTTGGATGTTGCAACGACAATGAAAAGTCTATACCTTTCTCACTTTTCTTCGTTTACTGGAACTCTATGTATTGACGTCTCAGACTCCGAAGTGTGATCACTTCTGCAACACTCTCGCAGCATACCGCGTATTACTCAATCGACTTGCTAGATCGATGGACAAAAGGGCAAGCATAGTATTTTACCGACCTCAGTATTTGGACAACCCTGATTACCGGCAACAAACACCAGTAAATTGACTTCAATTGAATTCTTAACTCTAGTCAGCGACTCATGGGAGTCAGCTCTTACGAATCAATCGGGTCATAAGCGATGACAACAGATTATAATGTGAAATATGTGGCTACCAGCACAGTGAGTAGCGCGTGGCACGGAATGTGAAAAGATGGACTTTGATGGTGGAAGATTGTAGGGCTTCGTTTCAAGCAACGGCATTGGAGGCAACAGTCGCGGCAACATCAAGGTACTCGTAATTGTAGTCTATAGCATGGAAACGAAAGTGACACTGACAGGGATTGACTGTTGATAAGTCAAGACGTCAACAACCAAGGGAATAATGATAGTAATGGGAACCCTCGCAACCGTAACAACAACACTGGAAATGATGCTCGTGGAAGGGCATTTAGGATTGGCATAAGCGACGCCAGGCATAGCAGCAACATGGTAGCTTATATGGGTAGCTGTTCATTTCGTCTCTATTCTGCTTGACCCTGATACTTCTTGAAACCAAACCTGATGTGGAATCGGCTGATGGCAAGTCAAATGAAATCTCACATGTTTGTTAGGGTGTAAACACGACCTTGTGGGACGAGTGTTCGACGTCGACCTTCCTTCTACTATCCTCGATAGTTACAACGCAGTAGTTAGTGTGAATTGGTTATCCAGGAATCACGCAGATATACCCAGTGAGGAGAAAACTTTGTGTGGAGAATCGTTATTTGTTCTAAAGCATCAGAGCAGTGCAAAAGTTAGCGCCATTTCAGCTGTGAAGGCCAGAAGTGTCTACGGAGGGATTACTCCGCTGTGTTAGCAACCGTTACCGATGATGGGGCTAAGGGAAAAGAGGATCGAGGATCCACCAATTGTTTGTGATCCCTCTCGGTTTGTTACCCGAGGAACTTTCGGGCTTACTCCCACAACTGTTAGGCAGAATCTCAGTTTAATCTCACGCCAGAAGCAGCCTTGATCACTCGTACTTCATACCGTCTTGCACCAGGAGGGTTGCAAGAACTGTCTAGTCAACTTCAGAACTACCGGGTGAGAGTTTTAGCGATCTAGCTCCTTGTTCTAGGGGGAGCCCGAGCTCTATTGTGGAAATGAAGGACAAGTCCTTTCATACGTGTACAGACTACCCCAAGGTAGCAATCATATACCGTCACCCTCTATCTCGCATCGACAACCTGCTTGACCTGCTGCAATGATTAAGCTTCTATTCGGAAACCGACTTAAGATCAGACTGTCACTCGAAGGAAGACCCAGGGGAGGACGACTTCTAACACGGCATTACAGGCACAGTACGACCACTACGATTTTCTTTTCTCGTTGTTTAATGTTGCCCAACACACCAGCAGCCTTAGGGATCACATGAGTAGTGTGTGCCAACCCCATCTTGCCAGATTCGCCAACCGTGTTTATCTATGACGTTTTGAATCATTTTCAGGAGAAAGGAACAACATGGGCGGCGTATGTATCTTAGTTTAGAGCTCCTGAGGGAGGAGCCACTCCACGTGAAGTCTTGTTAAAGGTAACTTCTGGATTCGAAAGGTACATTTTGGGCATATAAACAATGAAGTGGGAATACGCGTGGATCTCGCCAAGACCCATTTTGTTAGAAACTGATCAACACCAAATATTCCTTCGAGGATACGACAATCTCTTTAGCACAGCAGGGTGCAGTGCTCGTGGAAGACAAAACAGGGGGATATCTTTTCAGTTTTCGAATCCCAACTCTGCAATGCACTGAGTATCGCCTGTACCCGAGAATGCAGGTGAACTAGCGGTATACCATGATGGTTCGACTCGGAGACCCAGTTACACACCGATGCAACACGAGAGAGTGATGACTTACGTAATGGAGTTACAAAGAGGAACTGCACGACACACAACCGGCGGTGGAAACCGTGGTCTTTGGATTTACTTGGAGGCATTACTTGGACGGTACCGAATGCGCTACTTAGACCGATCACAAAGGCCTCCCGTGTACTCTGGTTTCGAAAGAGCTAAATCGGTTAATGGCATCGCTGGATGGAACTCTTGGGTGATTACGACTGTGGAACTTGAACGTGCACGAGCTTCGCAGCCCACTACCGACTCTAACTTACCTGATCTGACATGATCTGTTCAAACTGGGGAATTGAAGGAAGAGAATTTTCAAGTTGAACCCATGCGGGGCATGGAGAAGCCACCTTGGCAGGTCGGACGATATTCGCTACCCCATGGGACGAATGTGGATCTCATTATGAAGTAACTGTAGGAAATTTGTGTTGAGCAAAGCACACCGGCCTCGATATTCTAGTCGTCTGGGTTTGATGAGAGACTTTAGGATTTATAAACCTTGTACTGGTGATCGGGCACGAAGGCCCACCTAGCTAGGTATGGGAATGATGTTTGACTTGGGGGAAAGTCAAGGTGAAGTATTAGCAACCAGAAACACCCATATGGAAACGAGAACAGACTACCATGGATTTTGTCACTGGGCTACCTAGAACTCGAAGCGGAAACAATATCACCTGGGTGATCGTTGATTGTCTCACGTTACCAGTACACTTTCTTGCAATCAAGAAAACTGACGAGTCTTCACAGTTGTGAATGTTCCTCTGAGAGAGGCGGCTTTTTGGCACGAGGAGCCAACTCCTGTTACCTCTAAATTTGATCTATGCATGATTTATGTCAGACAATACACAACACCCTTGGCCCACGTCAGGACCAGAACATTGCTTATCGTCGTTGGGCAAACGATCAGAGAAAAACGAACTCCCCTTGACACTCAAAGACATGCTGCAAGCATGTGTGGGATTGATTTAGTGAAAATTGGAATGACACATACCTTTGGCTGGGTTCTACCGTAACAATTACCATTCTTGTATTCAGACAGTTCGGTTTGAGACATTTCATGGACAGCAACGCTAATCTCCTTGTTGGATTAAGGTGGGTGACAACCTAATCACAGGTCCAGGACTTGTGCTTGAAACTCTTGAAGATTGCTTAGATCGGAAATTGTATGACGGCAACGCGTAACTGTCAGGAAAGCTGATAAGCTTAGGAAACACTGGGAGTTCGCTGTAGGCGAACGTGTCATAATCGAAAGTCTCACCCTGGGAGGGTTCGGTACGCTGTAGAAAACGTGGCAAGCTTAGTTTACGATGCGTTGGGACATTCGGATTTCTGGAACGAATCGGTGACATGGCTCACAAACTTGGGTAAACTGACGAAATGGAATAACGTTCGCGATGACATTTATACCTCAAATTTAAGGCAGTGTTTGTCCGATGAAACACTTGTGATACCCTTACCAGAGTCTGAGGTTATCGGACCAGTTGTATTTATCAGGGGATCTATCGGAAATCATGAAACAGGACGTCAGGATTCGTTAGCTTAGTCGAATTCCAATCGTGAGTGTTCGTTGGGACTCAAGACGTGGACCAGAGTTCACGTGGGGATGCAAGGATCAAATGAAACTCAAGTAACCTCAACTCTTTCCTGTTGACTAATCAAATTCGGATACTACTGGTGAATTTCGGGACGAAATTTCTCTTCAAGTTAGGGATGATGTGGCACCTGAGTAAAAATCCGCAACAATCTTGATTTATCATTTCATTTCTCTGTGCTTACTTATCAAATTTCGGGACGAAATTTCTTTCAAGTTGGGAATGATGTGACAACCCGAACTTTCAAGTTTAGCGTTGTCTAACCTCGTAACTTTTAATCTGGTACTGTTCCTGTTACACTACGTTTTTATCACAACGCTTGCTATTTGTTAATTGTTAAACCTTAACGTAAACGAGAATTATTGTTTGTATGTTGGGCCTTAGACTACATTTGGGCCGCACTTGTTACACTCCCCTACGGCCCACGCACACACACAAGTTACTCTAGGCCAAGTTACACGAGCCGAAGCCCAAACCAAGCACAATTGCACCGAAGTCATGCTTGGGCCGGGTAAAGCCCAAGTGGGCTCGGCGGCCCTTGTTCCAAGTTATTATGACTCTATGAATTATATTGGGCACCAATTAGAGACCCGAAGTTATGTATGCATAATATTCATGATTGGGCTTGGTAAAGCCCAAGTAGATTAGTAGATTGGGGCCGGCCAATACATCAGTGCATATACACACCTTAGGTAGCGTAATATGTTAATATCAATATACCAAAAACCCTAGGCTCCTCCTGAGTTGCGCGATCGCAGTGGCAGAACCCCCCTCATTCGAGTTTAGCATCTCATTCGATTAGAGTCTTGGTTAGTGGTTCTTGTCTATTGTTATTCATACCTGCATGATAATGTTATATGTGTTATTGAATGACGTATGATGATTAACTATGTGGTTATAATATGTGATATTGATTATTACAGTTGTATGGTTTCTAATGTAAAGTGCAAACGATGTGTTTTAATGATGAGTATGCTATGTGAAATTGGATGTCGATATCATGATGTTGTTGTTCGCGGCTGGTAACGTGGGGGAAGGGTGGTGGATCATCTAGGAGATAAGGAATCATTGGGTTGACTAGAATAGGGATTGTTAGTTCTTGATTACTGATTTGGTGATGTATAATATGTGATTCACAATAAATCTTGATGCTTAGAGGTCCAACAGAATTAATATTAAATGATTGATAAGGTGGATGACCTTGACTAAAAATGGCGGCCCATGTGTGGATCTAATCAAACATGTTATGTTAAATGCATGATTGTCAGTAAGCATGTTATGTATATTAAATTCCCATGTGATGATCTAATCAAATAGACATTTTGATAATATTGTCAGTAAGCATGTTAGGCATATTAAATGATGAGATGATAGTGTTTGTTGAATTCGGATAGGGTGAGATTACAAATATGAATTCATGATAAGCACTCACTGAAAGGGATATGTTTTAAAAATTGTTTTGATGTTTTATTAATAAGTTACATGATGATGAACAATAGTGTTTTAGAAGTTGTTTTGATATTAACTGCCATCGATGAATACTTGAGGATATTGAATAAAAAAAATGATTAAATGATGTAGTAAAGGAATATTGTGTGTCTATATATATATATGGAACATGTCAATTAGGATTGGTGATAAGATACGAGTATGGTTAGTTAGTTTGCATGCCGACTGATTAGGGGATCAACTTGAAAGGGGCAAACGTGATTTTATTTGTTGACATATGTGCAAGTATGTGTTGACTGCCATGATACATGTTTGTGTGCAGTATTCTAAAATGAGTGTATTGTTACCTAACGTACTTGTACCTGAATCCCATACGCCTGCGATGCGACCTTACGATAAATGCTATAAATCAGTGTGTTGCACGATTAACGATTACAATTGTTTAAGGAAAAGTTTTGTACTTGTATGTTACTTATGTGACGTGTACGTAAAATACGTGATATACGTGAATATTAAACTGACTATTCTTGGTAACCACGGTAGGGTTTGGTTGGCTAACTTGGAATGGGTAAACATAACATACCGAGCAATCCAAGGTGAGTTCACTACATTCGAGCATGCGTCCCAGTGGTTGGGGACAGTCAGTGGGTTACCCGTGGAGGGATAAGTCTTTTGGGTAAAAACGGGTATATTGGTTAATATTCTCACCTATCAATCTTGTAAGTCCCTTATTATGTTACCTGGAGGGTAACGGGTATTAGTTGGTAGCGCTACTTAGGTTTGGCACCCTCACACCGCTCCTAGATAGGACGGATGTGAACTAATGACCCAGTCAGGGCCCAGTACTAGATAGGAGTACGTGGGAAGGGTAGTCATGTATTTCAGGAGCCGTCTTGTTCGGAATTGAGATATTAACAATATTACTTGCATTTGTCAGTGAACTGTTTTACATACAACTGGTAACAAACGTTTTCTTAAACTGTGAACTCGCCAGCTTTGTCTGATACACTTGTTACATGCTCGCAGGTCGTTAGGTATCTTGGAACAGGAACTTGCTGGCTGGAGGGCATGAGTGGTCATGGTTCACACCGATTGGTTTTATTTATTGAACATTGGTTCTTACATTTGTTTGGAAAATGTTTATATTGTGATACGTTAACGCTTCCGCTGAATTTGCTGGTTTCGAATAACTTATGTTTGGATTTTAATATTAAATGATGAAACTTTATTTTAAACTTATGGATTCAATGTAATTGGTGGCTCGTTGCTAGTGGGTCACACGCCTAACAGGGACACTCCCTAGGTGGTATTTTGAGGGTGTGACAATATCCGCAATGAGACTGAGACTCGACATAAGACGAAGACGACAGATGAATGCACCAACAAAGACAACCCTTCTTTTTGAGGTTATATTACTAAAATGCCATTCGGTCAACTATTCTTCAACATCGTACATGTGTTCTAGGGCACCTGGTTGGCCATACAAATAGCAGATCGATCACCACAATTAAATAAATATACAGACAGATATATTCATAATCAGCCGCAAAGTGATGGTTCTTGACGGCTGAGTAGTGCTCCTCTACATGAATTAAGTTAATTTCAGAAAGCTGGATGATGGTGATGGTGATGGTACACAATGTATACGTTTAAACAGGTTGTTCGTGGGGAGTTTCCTGATAGTCAACGGGGTGTTGGGAGATGCTGGAATCAGGACCGAAAATCGCAACACAGAGATAACAAGAGAAAAAAGCGTCTTAGAGAGGTCGATGGAGGACAACGCTGAGGAGTCGTGACCAAGTTTGGCTTATATATCCAACATTGAGGTCCAACATGAGTCTGCAAGAAACCAGCCAGAAATATGGCAATTTTAGCTGGTGGAGTGCACCTAAGAAAAAGAGAAATGGAGGTGAACCCTTATCCATTTGCATTTGCAGGTCTCTCTCTAACTTTAACTTATCCATATGTATCATGATTTTTATTTCATTTTGTTAAAAATATTCTATATTCTTTACATATTTTCAGTTTAAATGTTTTCCTTTTTTATATTCTAACCGTTGCCTTTGTTTCTCCTTTTTTATTGAGGTTTTGGTCCGGTTTCCTTGGCTGGCTTTGGGCTCAGTTGGGTTGCTCCATGTTACGGTAGGCTTAAGGGTTTGTGTTGATCCGGCATTATATAAGCGGCTCCTTGGGATCCTGGCTGACATCGCCACACACAGCTCCTTCTCGAATACTCTTGTGCTCTTGCCTTCTTTCCCTCACAAGTTCATTCGTGAGGCTGTTTACTTGTTCTTTGTTAACATTTTCTGGTTGTTTATGTTCACCAGTCAATCTGTGATGACTGGTTGATTCTCTTGTACTGTTTTGAGAAAGAAGTTGAATAAATTTGTTCTTCATTTTTGTTTGGTTGATTTTGTCCCTGAAGTTCTGACATGGTATCAGAGCTCCAAGGTTGATTGGTGCTCTGGTAATCTTCCGCTGCACTTGCCGTTGCCTGCTTCTCCGGTTGGATCGGTCCAAGGACTCCGATTAAAGGTTATTTTGTGGTGGTGGTTTCTTGGTGGTCCTATGGTCCGCCGTATCTTCTCCTGGTTCCTTTTCATTGTGGTTGCTGCCCCGCTGTTTGGGAATACGAAACCCTAATTTTTAGGGCTTTCTCATCTGGTTGCTTTGGAGAATTTCTTGTTGGTCCCTTTTAGGGCAAACCAACAGATCTGGTCCTCTGTCTTCTGATCGAGTTCTTGTAACCCTAAGTGAAGGTTACAAGTCTTGATCTCTTGGATTTTGCTAGCACCCACTGTGAGATTGTTCTATCTCTGTTCTTTATTTATTTTTCATTTCCTGCATCATTGAGTCAGTGTGTCTAGGCATCCTCTATTTACCGGACTAGTCGGGCCGGCACTTGATCGAGTCTTATTTGCTTATTTGTTGCATTAGTCCGTGTCATTTAGCTCCCTGAATATTTTCTGCGGAGGCACCTTTTGAGTGACGAACCTCTGATCGGACCACTGTTCAGGCTTCGCTTTGTCCCTGACCTATTTGTCCTGTTGGTTTTTTGCTGTGGTATTTCTATGACTATCTGCTCTCTTGTGGCTGTCTGCAATTTACTGTTGCCGTGTTTATCTGCTTGTTTGTACCTGTGTGCTATAATGCCTGATACAGAAAAACAAGGTGAATCCTCTGTCACCTTGGTTAGTAAATTGGATGCTAGTGATCCGTTATATCTTCATGCTAGTGACTCTAGTAGTCTCTCTGTTGTCAATATTAAACTTAAAGGAACTGAGAATTATGTGGTTTGGTCAAATGCTATGAAACTTGCTTTAACTGCTAAAAATAAGCTAGGGTTTATAAATGGCACTTGCACCAAGTCCACTAAAGATGATGTATTAGCAAGTCAATGGGATAGGTGTAATTCTGTTGTCTTAACTTGGATTCTTAACTCTGTCTCTGAAGAATTATATGTTGGTCAAGTTTACTCTAGTCTTGCTAGTGAAGTCTGGAGTGACTTAAAAGACACCTATGATAGGGTTGATGGGTCGGTTGTGTTTGGGTTATACGAAAAGATTAATTGTGCTAGCCAAAATGGCACTAGTGTCTCTGAATATTATCATAAACTCAACACTATGTGGAAATAATTTGATGCCATGGTTCAATTGCCTTCCTGTACTTGTGATGCTTCATCTAAATACAATGAGTTCAGTCAATTGATCAAACTTATGTAGTTCCTAATGGGATTAGATGACATTTATCAACCTGTTAGAACAAACCTGTTAACCAGGGATCCTTTACCAACTGTTAAAACTGCCTTTTCTGTCATCTCTAGAGAAGAATCCCACAGGGATTCAAATAAATCCTCTAAAACTCCAAATGTTGGTTTTGTTGCCAAGGCAACACAATATAATGACAAAAAAAAACGTTTTAACAAAGGACCTAATCCCAACTTAAAATGCACTCACTGCAATAAGGTTGGTCATGTGATTGAAAAGTGTTTTGAACTTCATGGCTATCCATCAAATTACAGAAACAAACCTAGTCAAAACAGTCCTCAATGGTAAAAAACAAGTGTGTCTGCCAATAATTTTGTTGCCAATACTATGAATGATCAATCTGCTAGTACTTCATTGAATGCTTTAACTGCTGATCAATTCTCCTAGCTATTAGGTTTGCTAAATGAAATTAAGCCGGAATATTCTCACAAATCTAATATGAGTGGTAAGTGTTATAGTTCCTTCTCTTCACTAGGATCTTATAAAAATACTTATTGTTTTAATACCAGCTTTTTTCATCGAAATAGACTCAAATGGATTATTGATTCGGGGGCTAATCAACATATGGTTATGAATAATGATAACATGTTTAATCTAGTAGATGTGTCTGATTATGATATTACTATAAAACATCCTAATGGAACTGATGCTAAAGTTAAACAAATAGGATGCTTTAAACTTTCTGAAGATGTGATCTTGAAAGCTGTCTTTGTTGTCCCTGAATACTGTGTGAATCTCATCTCTGTTCACAAACTAGCTAAAGATAATAAGCTCAAAGTTGTTTTTGATGAACATAATTGTTATATTCATGATGTGTCCTTAAAGAAAAACCTGGTGATTGGTAGACAGACTGATGGCCTTTATTTTTGTGGTAATTCGAGTAATCCTATTATTGCTTGTTATAATAAAACTGAAACAATAAAGCTCTGGCATTCCAGACTTAGTCATCCCTCAGACCAAGTCCTACATGTTCTGAAACTTAAAACCGATTCAGGACAAATTGAGCCTTGTGACACATGTCACAAAGCGAAACAACATAGAATTCCTTTTCCTTAAAGTGACCATAAGTCTAAACATGTTGGTGATTTAGTACATCTTGATGTTTGGGGTCCATATAAACTGCCCAGCCTTGATGGTTATAATTTTTTTCTCACTATTGTTGATGACTACTCCAGGGCTGTATGGGTCAATCTTATGAAATCTAAAACTGAGGTTTTTGACAATATAAAAAACTTCTATGATCTGGTCAAAACTCAATTCGAAACAAAAATCAAATGTTTTAGAAGTGATAATGGGTCCGAGTTCATAAATTCACAAATGGAAAATTTTGTTAAAACTCATGGAATACTTAATCAAACTTCTTGTACCTACACACCCCAACAAAATGGGATTGCTGAAAGAAAACACCGACACCTTCTAAATGTTACAAGAGCTTTATTATTTCAATCTGGTGTTCCTTTAAGATTCTGGTCTGAATGTGTGCTTACTGCTGCTTATCTGATTAACAGGACCCCCTATTCTGTGTTAGGTGGTAGAACACCCTATGAGTTGCTTTATGGTTTTGAACCTTCTCTTAATCACTTGAAAGTTTTTGGATGTCTATGTTACTTTACTATTTTAAACAACTCTGATAAACTTGAAGAAAGAGCTGAACGATGTGTTTTTATGGGATACTCTAATTTAAAAAAGGGATACAAACTTTGGAGTTTGGATCAAAGGACATTCTCCTTCTCAAGAGATGTCAGTTTTTATGAAACTGTTTTCCCTTTTAAAACCAAGTTGTTCTCTGAAACTTATTTAGACAAAAAAATCTCTTTAAATCACTCAAACTTTTTTGATGTTTATGAACCTTCAAGTGATACAAATCCCAATGATGAAGAGAAGGAGTCTATTGATTCTGTACCTGAGACACAGCAACACAGTAGCTCAAATGGGCCAATTGATGTTGTTGATGCTCAGCAGTCATTTCCTTTAGGTGACATGGCTAATGATCAGCATCATAGTGAGTCTCAAACTGAGTCTGTGAGGGTTGAGTCTAGTGGTACAAATGATGAATCAGTCCTTCCTAAGGGTAACCAACCTTTTCTTAGAAAATCTACTAGACATGTGTCTGTTCCTAAGAGGTTTAATGACTTCATTGTTGGAAATGCTAAATACAGTTATGATAAAGTTGTTAGCTATGCAAATCTGTCTAGTGAAAATATGTGTTTTGCTGATAATTTAAATAAAATGGCTGAACCTGTTAGTTATAGGGAAGCATGTAAGGATAAAAGATGGATAGATGCCATGAATGATGAACTCTCTGCTTTATACAGTAATGATACATGGGACTTAGTTGACCTCCCAAAGGGAAAGAGACCCATTGGGTGCAAATGGGTATACAAAATTAAATACAAATCAAGCGGGGAAGTTGATAGGTTTAAAGCCAGGCTTGTTGCCAAAGGCTTTAGTCAAGTTGAGGGCATAGACTTTGAGGAGACTTTTTCTCCTGTAGTCAAGATGGTCACAGTTAGATGTATCATTAGCCTTTCTGTGCAAAATAACTGGCCCATTTATCAACTTGATGTGAATAATGCTTTCCTTTATGGAAGTCTAAAGGAGGAGGTTTATATGACTCCCCCTGATGGCTTAAACATTGATAAAAACAACAAAGTGTGTAGACTAAAAAGGTCCCTGTATGGTCTAAAACAAGCTCCTCACATGTGGAATGAAAACCTTGTTCAAGTTCTTGTCAAAATTGGTTTTATTCAGTCCAAATGTGACCATTCTATGTTCATAAAGTCCAACAACTTTGTGTTTATTGTCTTATTAGTCTATGTGGATGACATTGTCCTAACAGGAAACAATCCGGATGAAATTAATAACATCAAATTCCTTCTAAAAAAGGAATTTCAAATCAAAGACCTCGGCTTATTAAAATACTTTCTTTGAATTGAAGTTATCAAAAACAATGATGGTATTTGTCTTACCCAAAGAAAATATTGTATGGATCTCTTAAACGAATATGGGATGAGTGGATGCAAACCAGTCAGTTGTCCAATAGAACAAAACTATGTTTTAACCAAATTAAGTAAAAATGAAGATTTAAAGGATGCTAATGTCACTGAGTATCAAAAGCTTGTTGGGAAACTTATTTATTTGTCCCACACTCATCCTGACATCGCATATGCTGTTCATTACCTTTCTCAATATATGCATAAATCAACCGAGGCACACTCTCAGATAGCCTTTAGGCTGTTGAGATACTTAAAAGGTGCACTCGGTCTTGGCATCATGTTTAAACAAAGTGACACCTTTCAGTTAACAGCTTATGCTGATTCCGACTGGGCCAAATGTGTCGACAGCAGGAGGTCCGTTACAGGTTTTTGTATCTTTCTTGGAAACTTCTTAGTTTCTTAGAAAAGCAAGAAACAAAGTGTAGTTTCTCGTTCCTCTACTGAAGCCGAGTACAGGTCCATGTGTAGTGCCGCTTGTGAAATTCTGTGGCTAACAAATATCCTAAGGGAGTTGGGGATTAAAGTTGATCTTCCGGTAACCCTCAGATGTAACAATACTGCAGCCATCTCTATAGCTGCAAATCCTGTGTTTCATGATAAAACAAAACACTTTGAAGTTGACCTTTTTTCCTAAGGGAAAATATTGCTGCAGGTATCATCAAAACAACTGGTATTCAAACTGAATTTCAACTTGCTGACCTCTTCACAAAAGGTCTTATGCCAAGGAATCACGATGAAATGTGTAAGTCTTTAGGGTTGTTAAATTTGTTTAAACATTTAAACTGAGGGGGGGAGGGGGTGTTAAAAATATTCTATATTCTTTACATATTTTCAGTTTAAATGTTTTCCTTTTTTATATTCTAACCGTTGCCTTTGTTTCTCCTTTTTGATTGAGGTTTTGGTCCGGTTTCCTTGGTTGGCTTTGGGCTCAGTTGGGCTGCTCCATGTTACGGTGGGCTTAAGGGTTTGTGTTGATCCGGCATTATATAAGCGGCTCCTTGGGATCCTGGCTGACATCGACACACACAGCTCCTTCTCGAATACTCTTGTGCTCTTGCCTTCTTTCCCTCACACGTTCATTCGTGAGGCTGTTTACTTGTTCTTTGTTAACCTTTTTTGGTTGTTTATGTTCACCAGTCAATCTGTGATGACTGGTTGATTCTCTTGTACTGTTTTGAGAAAGAAGTTGAATAAATTTGTTCTTCATTTTTGTTTGGTTGATTTTGTCCCTGAAGTTCTGACACATTTAGTTTATTTTTTCTTTTTAATAAAGCTACCTTTCCAGATTTTTGTAGGCCTTTTATTTTTTAGTCGATTACAATTACGAGACATGTATATTGATTTTACGAGACATGTATATTGATTATGATCAATAAATTAATATTATTGATTGTTGTTAAGAAAATTGAGATTAATGTAAATAAGTGTTGAAAAGGCTTGATTGATATAGTCCTTAAAATTGATTGGATTTGTTTTATATTCTCTAGATTCATCATAAAAATTCAAACATTTTTTGCTTATAAGACATAAAAAAAAATCAACCTAATTAGTTTTTATCTATGTTTCAACAATTCATTAAAAACCAAGTTTTCGTTATAATATACAACTCATCGAAGTACAAGCGTTCGAGCCAACAAAACTACTTCAAATGTTTTGGTTTTCTATATGGTATTTAACAACTTTGACTCTCCATTTATATCTATCTACTCAAAAACTTCACACTATATCTTTTGGTATATACTTCAAAAAAAAAAAATTACTTTTACGACTATACACCGCAGCATACAAGACATTATACTTTTTCTATATATGCCTAACCACGTTGATGTCATTGACGTAACGTGTGTACCAAAGTAAAAAAAATGTGTCACGTCACATGTGACCACACGCAATGTCATCATCGTAACAGGTGTAACAGAGTCACATACATAACGTTGCCGCCGCAACGCGCGGCATGAGTAAACATCTAGTTACCTATAAATATAAAGCCCTTCTCCCATATTTTTATAAACTCACACACCCTCAAACCCTCTTTCTATCTAGCTTTTTTTTAATCCATAAATTTTATACAATGCATCCCTTCAACCGTGGTTTTATTCCTCCTCGTTCGAGTGTGGAACCGAACCAAAGTAGTAATCCTACCCACCCCATGTCTCCGGTTCCCATTCGACACACCCCTTTCGGATCCGGTTTTGTCGATTACAATCAACAAAATATCGGGTTCATGAACCTTTTGAACCAACCGCTCTCATGGGACCGGAATCTCTACGGGTGGAATCCGAATCAAAACACCGACGGAATGGGGTTGTCTCAAGCGTTCGGGTCAGCTCAAGCTTTTGGCTCCCCACTACACGAACCAGAGGTTGTTCCATAAACACAACCCGAATAGCGGAGACGCAAAAAGGAAAACGGACACATAAAAAGAAAGCGGAAACCACCACCTGAGCGAAAAAAAATGTGATATCGTGGGAATCCGATGAGGAGTATGCGCTAACCCGCGCTTGGATGGATGTGTCGGAGGACCCCGTAATAGGTATATTTATTTGTTTATTGTATTATTTTAAGTTTTTTATTTTCTTTTTTTTTGTTTTTAATTTATTTTCTGTTTTTTATTCATTTTTAGTTTTTTAAATTTCGGTTATTTTTCTGTTTTTTTTATTTTCTGATTATTTACAGTTTTATTTTTCTTTTTTTTAATTTTCTGTTCATTTACAGTTTTAGTTTTCTGTTTTTTATTTTTTTTTCTGTTTACTAACAATTTTTTTTCTGTGTGTTTTTTTTTAATTTCGGACTAATTATTAATGTTTTTTTAGCAAACAATCAAAGTAAATCCGTTATTTTAGCCTAATACGAGATCTTTTTTTGGATCTCATGGGTAAAGGAGACGAATACCGGCCGCCGGACTCGATATCGGGCAAGTGGATCGATATCAACAAAAAGTGCACGAATTTTCAAACCATGTACCAACACAATTTTGACGGATGGAAAAGTGGAAGCAAGGACGAGGACATTACGCAAGTGGCGTTGGTCGAGTATACAAATGCTAATGGCCATTTCCCGTACCTAAGGTGTTGGCAAATCCTTCGCTATAGCCCCAAATGGGCCAACATCTCTACTCCTAGCGGTCGGTCGGAAAAAATAAAAAGCCGTCAAAGAGGTCCAAAACAAACGAGTCGGGTGAACCCGAAACGCCAACCTCCGACGCTCGAAACACCAACTTGAATGAGGATATTCTGGAGGAAGAGCCGGTGGAAGAGCTACCACGACCCGCCGGAAGAAGAAGCCGGTCGAAAAGGCCCGAGTCGTCGTCGATGTCGATGGGAACCGAAATGAGTAACGCATTTTCGGAGATAAACAAACGACTACAAGACATACATGAACTCGGGACTAAACATATGGAGGAGAACCACGACGTGACCGAGATTATGCGGGATAGACAATGGGCTCACGACTTTGAGTTCTACTCGAAACCGTACGACCACCTAAAGGGAAAAGCGTTGAAAATGGCATTGGCCCAAAAGGAGCGAATAGAAAAAAAAATATAACCTTTGATTGTGTAATGTTTTTTAATTTTATTCTAGTTGATTGTTTTTTTTTATTTTACTGTTTTTTTTATTTTATTGTAATCTTTTTTTATTTAATGAAATGATTTTTAATTTTAAAAAACTTAGAAATTAATTAAAAAATGAAAATTAAATAATAGAGTACTGATGACGTAGGGGTTTTATGACTACGGCCTCAAGTGGCATAACGCCCCATAAAGCCCCTGTGTGACGTGGCACGACACGACACGTGTCGCATAGCACCCACAAAGGGGCTTAATGACTACGGATGGCCTAAGGGTGAAGGGGGTGCACCCCTCATGAGATGGGGGAAATTTCCACCCACCCAATCATGATGTGTCATGTCAATTCCCCTCTCATATACCACTCTTGCCTAAAAAACATAAGCGGTGGTTTCACCCGAACCTTTTTAAAAAAAATGCACGATTGGTTGAAAGGGAGTGAGGCCCACCATTGCCCCCTCTCACTCCTCTTCCCCGCATGCGGCAACAGCTCCCCACATTCACCCTTCACCGTGCGGCAAAAAAATGTTGGCGGCACATCCCCTTGTGGCAAAAACAGTCCTCGCAAACCCTTACCGCACCCACCCCTTTTACCCTAATAGTAACCAATATTTATTATGTTCCATTTAGATTTAGATCTCTTATTTTTAAAACTATTTACTTTGTGGAGACGTATGATTAAGGTTAAGGACTTTCATGAGGTTGTCCTAGTTTTGTTTTAGGTTCTTATCTTAGGAGATTAACTTTCAGTTTCTTTGAGGAGTTATATAGCATTTTTTTAGGTTTTGACCATTTCCCAATGTCGTAATTTTACTAAGAAATACTTCTTTATTTATGTGTGCATTTCTATCTTTTTTATTTCTACTTTTTCTTTGGTAGTTGTGTGTTTTATGGAATCCTATGTCTTGGTTATGGTTTTTGGAGCCGCGGATCTCACTGGAAGCAATATCTTTATCCTCTAGGATAGAGGTAAGCCTTGACTACATCATACTCTTCTCAGACTCTATCAATAGCTTGACTATAGATGGAATTATACTAGATAACGTTATTGTAGTATTTTTAAAACTATGTACATTGATGTATAACTTGCATAACAATAAAGCTTGGTTAACCATCAAGGGTTTTTTTTTTGTTACAAAAAGAACGAGGCACTTTACTAAAACACCACAAAACTTAATTAATATAACATCAAATATTTTCTTTCATGTAAATAATACTATTTTTCATAACAAGAAATATTTCTTTTAAAAGTAAACACATGCATACACACCCCACCTTAAAATCTACTTCTAAAATTCACCAAATTAATTTGATGTTTGGAGAGACGGATCAACATTTGTGAGATAAACACCAAATACCGTTATATTATAATATAATATAATATAATATAATATAATATAATATGAATCAGGAAAGAAAAATAATACACCACAGGTTCCATACCAGGAACATCATCGGCAACTCGTGGTTCGGTATGATGACCATTACAAACAACCACCGCATCAAAATCCTCCTCCACCAAACCACCCTCTATCGTCTTCCACTCCACCACAAACTCACCACCCCTTGACTCAACTCGCACCACCTCCGAGTTAAACCGAATCACCTCACCAACTCCAAACTCGTTAGCAAAATCCTTCAAAAACTTTAAAACCTCTTCATGACCAGGAAACAACCTCGGATCACCGTACATTTTCTCTTCAAGTGAGAAGTCCGAGAAGCCCATCAGTGGTCGAGGAAGATTTGTTCGCAGAGATTTGTAAATACTGCTGTGAACAACAGTTCTGTTGGGGTTGAGGTGGAGACAGTTGACACTCGACTCGGTTGTCGTATGTCACACCCTGACTTTTGCGGAAGCGTGATTACGTGTGACTTGCTTAATATCATTGCATTCAACCATAACAAACAACTATATGATAAAACTAAAGATGACCATCCATCCATTGGTTAAGTTTAAAACATCACAAACAACATTGTTTTCGAATCCAAACATAGACTTCAAATCTAAATTAGAAACCATGCAAATTGTTTAGAGTTCCATAAGGACTCGACAAAAGACATTAATAAAAACCAGGCTTTGAAAGACGTGTCTTATCTAGGATAAGACACACTATCTAAACCCTTAGACACCGGATGACATCTTTAATTTCCAACATTACTTGAAACATCCAAACGCCCGCCAGATCCACATTTAATTCCCTGAAATACATGTAGTTTGAAAACATCAACAAAAGTTGAGCGAGTTCATGTGTTTTGTATGTGTGCACGAATAAACCTTTGTAATCATTGTAAGTATGTATGTTTTGTAAACCCGGTATGAAAGCAAACAAGGAAAATAGATCGATTAATGGTTTGCAAGGCCATTAATATGTGTGATGTGATGCAGGAAGGCTCAAACCTAGCAGATTTTGTACCGGGCCTCCGGCTGTAAAACATAGTCACCTCATGGGCCAAACCCCGGTCCACATGGGTGTGGGCTCGCTACACCCAAATAGATCTATCACTCATGTCCCTCGGTTCTAAAACGAGGATTAATGGTCTTA
Source organism: Helianthus tuberosus (assembly GCA_030545235.1). Taxonomy (NCBI): domain Eukaryota; kingdom Viridiplantae; phylum Streptophyta; class Magnoliopsida; order Asterales; family Asteraceae; genus Helianthus; species Helianthus tuberosus. The sequence continues at coordinate 95,991,439 of CM060452.1, forward strand.
AGCGTTGTACCCACCACTCACATGATCTAGCAGTACCTTTCCTTAGCTAACCATACCATGTATAAACGTTTGTAAACAGTTTGTAACATGTACTTCACCCCCGAAGTTATAAAACTGAAAACAGTTAAAAGAAAATGGGGACATGAACTCACAATCTTGCGTTTTTCGTATCTAATCGTAACCTAAAGCTACTAACTCGACGACTACCTACAATGTGCTACGGTCTATTAGACGAGCGGGTCGTGCCTTGGCTTAGTATTAATTAGTGTCTTTGAGTTACGTTTCATTGTGTCTTCAATATTATTCCAAATTATATAATTATTTGTTAAAATAATAAATATTTTAACTTCAATTATATTTATTAAATTTTGGAATAATAATTAAAATAATATATTTTAACTTGTTACTTTTTATGTATTTATACATGTATATCCTTCCCAAGGATGGGTGTATTTATACTCGTATTCTTATTCTTGTATATTTTTGCCAAGTATCGATGGCGTATTCCGGTGTATATTTATACGTACGAGAATACGTATTTTCTTGTAATTATTAAGTATTCTTATACTTAATTTCTGTATTAACTTTTCTGGAATAATATTTCTGATAAAAATTCATCAATATATATTCGCAAAATATATATTTAAGAGATATTACATAGAAAAAATATTTATAATTTTTCCTTTGGCAAAAATAATTGTATTTTCATGTAAACTTCAAAAATAATATATTTTCAAGTCCAACTTAGAAAATATATATAAATCCATTTTTCATCCAAAAATAATATATTTCAAGTTTAATTAAGAAAATACACTTTCTCCCAAAAATAATGTCTTCTAATAACTTCAAGAAAATATACATTTTTATCTACCCAAAAAGAATATATTTTCTCCTTGTCAAAAATATGATATATTTTGTAATACTTGTAAAAATAATATTTTTGTTCTCTTGGTGTCCAAAATACCATTTACCAAAATATACATATAAATTAAATTCCGAAATATTTTGTGAGTTATATTCTTTGTTCGGTTTCTCCAATATTGTGGGTATAATTTATATATTCATTTTCTTGGAATTTTGGTAATATTTTGGATTGTAGTTTCTTGGTATTTTGGTGAGTTATATTATTTCAAGTCCTAAAATAATATAACTAATACACATAATATACAAATAATCACACACATGGTGACTTCTAAATATATATTTCCTAAATACATATTTAGTCACTTTTATTCACAAAAACCAACCTCCAATGTTTATAATTTTTTTTTTGTAACAAAATTATGGCAAACTTTATATGAAAATTTTTGGTTTAAAATATACTTGTAAATATTTGTTTAAAAATATTTTTTCTAAGTGTTTAATTTTTAGAAAAAAATTGTCATAGTTTCCCCTAAAAATGGAGGTTTCCATGCTTTCAAAGCATATCATTTTCTTTTATAAATCAACACAATCAACAACAAATCAATCTACACTTACCAATTTGCCAAAATCAAGCATAAACTACAACCTCATGAACTTGAAAATTTACAAAAATGTGTAGTAACTTACTAGTGTGTTTAGTAGGCTTAGTTACCCTTTAAAGTGTGGTTGTTTATTTAAAAACTTCATTTTTGAAGAAATTAGATATTCACAACTTGTAAATCATTTTTCTAAAAATATTTCTTCTTGGATTTTTCTTGTTAAATACATGATCCTACACTTGGTTAACCACTAAAAATATGGTTATTTCCTTTAAGAACCAAGATTAAGTAAACTTTGTATTTTTAACTTGATTTCTTGAAAAATCATTCTTGAAATCATAGATTTACCAGACTTTACACTTACTTTGATCATCATTTTACAAGAAAAACAACTTATGCTTTCAAGTTCATGATTTACATATGGATGATTACTTTGATCTAAACATAATCATCCTCTCATCTTGCTAGATTATGTCTTTAATCACTATCTAGCAAGATCATATGATGATCAACATCAATAACATGAGCAAACAACAATCAACAAGCATAACAACACATAAACATCATGATTTCTTATGTATTTAGTCTTATGTTCAAGTTTCAAGTTCAAGATTCTTAGTGTTCTTCTTGATTAGCAACTTGTATCTTCTTTTAACCAACAAAATAAGATGTAAAATGAAGTGTAGAGTGTTCTTATTACTAGCTCAAGGCTAGGGATGTTCACTAGATGAAAATGGAGTGGATAAAAGCTTGTGTGAGTGCTCCTTCAACTTCCAAGAGCTCCAAGCTTCCGTATACACCTTCTAACACCCTTGTATATATGTAGATTGTATGAGGAATGATTGGTGATGATGGTGGTGCTTGGGGTGGTGTTCGGCCGAGAGTAGAAGAGGGGAGGGAGAGAGAGCTCAAGTGTTGGTGAAGTTATGCAATGAAATGGTTAAGTCCTTAAGGTTATTCTTATAACACACCAACTCACAATTTCCATTGGTTTTTATGTTTTTAAAGAAGGAACAAGATCTATTATAATAACAAAATATAATCACAAGTGGGGCCATGATGTTGGCCGATTCTAGGTGGGGGGGGGGGGTCTTAGGCTAGGTAGTAACCATAAGTTAGATTTCATAGTTAAAATTCAAGTATTAGTTAGGTTAGTTAGTTAGTTACTAGTTGTTATATAATGGGTTATGATGTTCGGGTACCATAACTAGCTCGGTAATGTTAAAACAATGCTTCTAGTGGAAATTTGGTGTTTCGGGTAGTGTCCGGTTGTTTGGTTGGTTACCGGTTCGTTAAGGTGCTAAACTATGCAGTTTAGTGTGCTTCATGTTACCTTTTATGACAGTTTTGATTCCCGACACTTAGGAAAGTATTCTGGACCATTTAACCATATTTCTGCATAATATTGGAGTGTTCAAATGCTGATTTTTGCTGATTTCAGCAATTTAGGTGAGTTTCAGGCACTTTCCGGCACTTAAACTATCTCTAGGAAGGCAGTTTTGCAATCCTTACTTTCCTACACACTATACTAGTGTAATGCTTGGTTTCTGGCTCATTCTGTGTCTCAATTCAATGTCTGTTTGTGTACTGAACTCCGTCAGCATATTTCTGATTTGTCTGATAACTGTGCTAACTGTGTTTCGTGCATCATTTGAATCAACAAAGTTTGCATGCAATAATGATATGCCATTTGCAATATGTAATGCACATGTATGTGTATGGCAATAATCAGAAAGCAATTCAAGTCATTAATTGTAATTCAGCACAGTCATTAAGCACTAATCATTGTTTAATAATTGTACGGATACCTGGAATTTTGACAGTTGTCACATTCTCCCCCTGTTAAGAAAATTTCATCCCAAAATTTTAAGCTTTACTATTAGCTGCAGGGGAGTTAGGGAACAAATGCGGGTATTTTGCTTTCATGCGGTCTTCATGCTCCCAAGTGAACTCTGGGCCGTGACGTGCATTCCATCGAACCTTGACAAGCTTAACACTACTCCTCCGAGTCTTGTTAACCTTCCAATCTGTAACCTCAACGGGTTCTTCGGTAAAGTGGAGTGTATCGTCAATGTGAACTTCATCTGCAGGGATGACCACTGTCTCTTGTGTTAGACTTTTCTTCAGATTAGATACATAGAATGTATCATGAGCACCATTAAGTTCTGCTGGTAGCTCCAACTTATATGCAACAGAACCAACCCTTTCCAAAATTCTGAACGGTCCGATATATCGTGGGTTCAACTTACCACGCTTCCCAAAGCGCGCTACACCTTTCCAAGATGAAACTTCTAACAAAACCATATCACCCACTTCAAATTCCAAGGGTTTTCATCTTTGGTCCGCATAGCTCTTTTGTCGATCACGAGCCGCCTTGATGCGCTCTCGGATCTGCATGATCTTATCTGTTGTCTCTTGGACCAGTTCAGGACCAACCGGCTGTCTATCACCTGCATCTGCCCAGCATAACGGTGATCGACACTTGCGTCCGTAGAGAGCCTCGAACGGTGAAGCTTGAATGCTTGTATGGTAGCTGTTGTTATAGGAAAACTCAACCAAAGGCAGGTGAGTATCCCAACTGCCACCCATATCCATTACACAAGCACGTAGCAAATCTTCAAGCGTCTGAATCATTCTCTCACTTTGACCGTCCGTCTGTGGGTGAAAAGCAGTACTTAGATTCAATTGAGAACCAAAAGCTTCTTGAAAGGATTTCCAAATCCTTGACACAAACCGTCCATCTCTATCTGATATAATCGAGATAGGCACTCCATGACGTGCAACCATCTCCCTTACGCACTTTCCAGCACTTAAACTATCTCTAGGAAGGAAGTTTTGTGATCCTTACTTTCCTACACACTATACTAGTGTAATGCTTGGTTTCTGGCTCATTCTGTGTCTCAATTCAATGTATGTCTATGTACTTAACTCCGTCAGCATATTTATGATTTGTCTGATAATTGTGCTAACTGTGTTTCATGCATCATTTGAATCAACAATGTTTGCATGCAATAATGATATGTCATTTGCAATATGTGATGCACATGTATGTGTATGGAAATAATCAGAAAGCAATTCAAGTCATTAATTGTAATTCAGCACAGTCATTAAGCACTAATCATTGTTTAATAATTGTACGGATACCTGGAATTTTGACAGTTGTCACATCGTAGACCCATGTTCCGCCGATTTGGCCTGATTTTTCAAAGACGGTGACTCCAAGGTTCTCTCGGAGAAGCTCGCGTGCGGTGGTTAGGCCGGCGACGCCAGCTCCGATCACGGCTACGTTGAGAGAATTCGTCATGGTGGGGGTAGGTGGTTTGCAAATGCTTTGAGTTAGGTTTAACCCTATCCCACTGTTTGGTTTTTAGCTTTTACATATACGTCTAAATTTAATGCCCCGCTTGCGGTGTGCACATATAATGTATATATGTGTGGGCTCTCGGGGGCAAAAGTGAAATGGTACTAATTTAACGTTATTTTATTAATTTCATGAAATTAACGTTAAAAGTGGTGCATGGTTAATCATGCATCATGTGGTGATGTTGATAGTTGAAAGACACGGGGTACATGCACCAATCAGTCTCTACTAGAGGAATATATCTATACACCAATTCAGAAGTAAAACGCAATAAGTCTGAGAAAAACTCTTTTATGAGAATCGAATATAAGACCTAATGGTCCTTAAGTCTTATCTCACCCTTAAGATTACACATTAACACTAGGCTACAATGCCATTTGTTACATTTAATAAAAGACTGTTTTTCTTTTAAACATTGTTAAATACTTTATTTTGTTTTTTCCTTGAGGATGCAAAAAAGATAAAAAGACGAGGTAAATTAACTTACAAAGGAATCGTAACATACAAATAATTATATATATTGTTTATGCGTAATTTGTCGCAACCCCCGACCCCTTGCCTCGGGAGGCGGGCGGCCGCGAGCTTCGCACATTCGGTGGTATCGGTGTTTATTTAATTTGGCAGCGGAATTTACATCAGGACCGTAGTTAGGAAATATTTTATCAGAGTAAAACACCTCATTTTATAAATAATAAACACATGGGTAAAACCCAAGTTTCCATTCATAATTTGTTTGTAGGGATAAACCCTAATTTATTGTAATAAAACTTCTTCTTTATTTAGTTAACTTTTATAGCCACTTTTCCAAGCCTTCAGTGCTCTCCAGCTGGCTTCTATTTGGCTTTCACATTTTGTTACCTGAAACGTGATTAAAACATTTTTGTTAGTGGAAAAATACCGGTGAGTGAATCCCAGTTTAATCAAAACTGGTTTTATCATTGTATAGTATTGAGGGCAATCCAGCAATTACATCTGTTTGCATCTACTTTAATTACCACCCATGGCACTGTCAATCCTGACTGGTGGTCATGCTACTACTCACAGTGTAGTAACAAATTTTGTATACAAAACCCCAACATACTGACAATAATGGTAGAATTACAAATACTTAATCACTGTTTATCATAATTTAAAACAATTGAGGTTTTGTAAAAACAGTTTACAAAAAGAAAGGATTACTCACATTGCTAATTTAGGTACTTCCTTGTGATTTCCTGGTTATAATCTTTAATTTAAACAATGCACACGCGTTAGAATAATAACCCAAATTTACATTAGCTATACCCTCCCCGAGACAGAACTACAACGACTAAGTCAGGCAGAGCCTCGGCATGCGTTACGGAGCACTAGATCAATCGGGTAGCGTATCTAATATGTAACCGGGGGTTATAATACTTACATCGAGGCAGAGCTTCGCTAATTAGGGGGGTATTATACCCGATATTACTTCTACTACTTCAGAATTTTAGAGAGAGATCGAGATTTGTGAGCGAATTGAAACTGAATGCCTTGATCCCCTATTTATAGTGCGTGATCGGCACTTTGTCGCGCCTTGTGAGAGCCGAAGACAAAGTCTTCGCGGCCCGCGAGCTAGGTGGAGTAGGCCTTAGCTTTGACCAGTCATGGGGGTAGGTTTAACATGATATGGACACGTGGCAGCCCAGGGTGTGGCCTGGTAGCCAAGCTGTCGCGCCCCGCAACGGATCAAGAGCAGTCTGTCGCGCCCCGCGACAGACATAAAATATTGTTTTTATTTGATTTCTATAAATTTAAGGTATTTCGGGGCCGTTTCTCGTGTACGGGGTGTAATTTTAGAACGTATGGTACATATTTAAGGGTTTCGGGAGAGTTGTTATATAATCAATTACATATGTTAAGCAATTAAGTTACTCAATGCCTAGTTATAGCACGAAAGGCTTTTATACGCTTTGGGCATTAATAGTATCATACATTAATAGAACAGGAAACAGGTAAAAGCATGAATCATATTATCATCACAAAAATAGTAAACACAAATAAGTCTCTTATTCTTGTTTTGATGTAAGAGGCTGCATTTTAAAATATTGGAAAATGATACTATTTAATCACAAACTAGTATTAAGCCCCTCCCTTTGCGATGGGGTGTAAAACCGTGAGAAATAGCACCAATGTCACACTACCGACAACGACCACCAACACTGAAGTTGCGGCGTGTTAATGTGAAGAAATTAGACCGAAATATAAAGTATGGAAAGTAATAACTAAGTCAATTTAGAACCCGCGCATTACGACGAACTTGTCAAACATGAAATAATAGACTGTGACAACTGGCACTTTTCCATATATTCCGTACAATAATAAACAGTAAATTGTACCTTGAAGACTGTGCATGATTGAATTAACGAGACGAATGATTTCCTGAATACTATCATATACATACAAATGCATTACATGTTGCAAGATTGTTTATCATTATTACATGCAACACAGTGTGGTACAATTAATGCACATATTAAAGTTAGCACAGTTATCACACAAATTAGAAGTACTGATGGGAGTTCAGTACTCAGACAGACATGATGTTAAGACACAGAATGAGCCCCGGAACCAAGAGTTACAATAGAATAGTGTGTAGGGAAGTAGGGATCATAAAACTGCCTTCTGAGTGACGATTTAAGTGCCGGAAAGTGCGCGAAACACACCAAAAATGCAGAATTCTGCAGAAAACAACAAAATTAAGCAATTTTCAGCATTATAACATCAAAATATAATGCAGAATTATGGTTTAATGGTCCAGATTACCTTGGCAGATGTCGGGAATCAAAACTGTCATAAAAGACATCATAAAGCACACTAAACTGCGAAATTTAGCACCTTAACGAACCGGTAACCAACCGAACAACCGGACACTACCCGAAACACCAAAATTTAACTAAAAACATTGTTTTGATGTTACAAAGCTAGTTATAATACCCAAACATCATATTACATCTTAAAACACTTAAATCCCTAAACATACACTTAACATGTAACTAGATTTTGTAACTAGAACATGAAACCAAACTAGACAACCCCCCCACCCCCACCCCACCCCCATAACCGGTTATAAGTGGGCCCCCCTCCCATGATTTCTTTGAATATTATATTGGATATGTTTAGATGATTCAAGACACACCAACTTTCATGTAAAAGATTGTTGGATGAACATTTATAAAAACAACTAGATCTCACCTCTTATCATCACTATCATTCAAGCTCACAAAACTCCTTCATCTCCTCTCCATACTCACGGCCATACCCCTATCTCCATACACCTCCATTTTTATTCATCTTACAACCAATCTAAGCTTCTACAAAGGTGAAGGAAGGTGATCTAAGGAAGCTTCAAGCACTAGAAGTGGAAGGACCTTCTTGAGGAGCTATTAACCACCCATTTTCTTCTTCAACTTGCTTCTTGTTCTTCCCTAGCCATAGTGCTAGTAGTAAGCTCCTTTAATCTTGTTTCTACTTCTAATTTTAATGGTTAAAGTATAATGTAACTTGTTAATCTTAAGAATCTCAAGAAAACATGAAGATGATCTTGAACATAAAGCTTAAAAACATGAAAATCAAAGATGTTTAAGTGTATGTGTTAAACTTGTTTGTTGATTTCTTGTGATTATGATGTAGATCATCGTATGAAACTTGCTAGATGATGATTAAACACATGATCTAGCAAGTATAAGGATGGATCTTAAAAAAATCATGTTGATCATCCTTTATGTAAATCATGAACTTGAAGATGAACTTGTTTTAGTGTATGATGATTATATCTACAAGTTATAAGTCTTGAAAATAAAAGATTTCAAGAATAATATTTTCAAGAAACTAAGGTTTATTACAAGATTTAACATGAAGTTGGTTTTTAAAGAAAGTAATAATGTTTTAATGGTTAAAACAAATCTAGTAAAGTGTATGTAACAAGAAAAATACAAGAAGATTAATTTTTGGAAAATCATCATACAAGTTGTGAAGAATGAAACTTCACAAGAATGGGTTTTATAAACTAATAACCATGGATTTAGTGTTACTAGACTTTACTAAACAACATGTTAAATTACTACACATTTTTGTTAAACTTCAAGTTCATGACATATTGTGAAATTGCATATTTAAGGCTTATGGTAAGTTATGTGTAAATTGTTGATGATTGATGATGAGTTTTTAAAAGAAAATGATATGCTTATGAGCATGGAAACCTCCACTTTTAAGGGGAAACTATGGTAAATTTTTTGTAGAAATTAAACACTTAGAAAAATATTTTTAAACAAGTGTTTACAAATAAATTTTGATCATGGTTTTCATATAAAAAATTGCCATAATTTTTGTTATAAAAATTACAAATATTGGAGGTTGATTATTGATAATAAAGATGACTAAGTATATATTTAGGAAATTATATATTTAGATGTCACAAATTATGTGTAACTAGTATATTGATTGTATTAGTTATATTATTTTAGGGACTTGAAAATAATATAACACACCAAAATACCAAAATTTGAAATATGAAATATTACCAAAATCCCAAGAGAATAAATATATAACTTATACCCGAATATTGGACAATCGGACAAACGGACACATGGACTACAAATATACATATTCCGGAAATAAATTCTAACCCGACAAGTATGGCAAACAGTATTTTTGAAAGCAAAGAAATGGTAAAATATGGATTTTTATAACTATTACAAAATATATCATATGTTGTCAAATAGAAAATATATTATTTTTGAGTGGAGAAAAATATATATTTTCTTAAACAATTTAGAAATATATTATTTTGGGTGAAAACTAGAAATATATATATTTTCTAAGTTAACCTTAAAAATATATTATTTTAGATATATATATGAAGGTATATTTATTTTTGCCAAGCAGAGTTATATTTTCTAAGTTAACCTTAAACATATATTATTTTAGATATATATGAAGGTATATTTAATTTTCTATAAAAATTCTCTCAAAATATGTATATTTTGAGAATATAAAGTTATTGATTTTTATTTAAATAAAAATAATATTCTGGAAAATTTTACACAAATTAAGTATAAAATACTTAATAAATACAACAAAATACGCACTTCTATACGTATAAATACATACCGGAATACACCACCAATACTTGGCAAAATACCCATGTACAATGTTACACACAAGTATGAAAATACACAAGTACAAACATACCCATACTTGGGAAAAACATTTATGTGAAAAATACATGACAAAACAAGTTGAAAATAAATATATTATTTTTAACAATATTCCAAATAATTTAAGTTCAAATATTCCTATTTTAACTAATACTTATATAATTTAGAAATATATAATGTACATCAACATATAACTCAAAGTATACCAATTCCAAAATAAGTCTTAATAAATTAATAAGATTGAGAGTCGTTACACGACCTAAACGTCTAATAAAACATGGCACGTGTGTTGGTAGTTGTACGACTCGTAGAAGGACCTTTGAGTATATGAGACAGCAGGACGCAAACTTGTGAGTTCATGTCCCCCTTTTCTCTTAACTGTTTTCAGATTTACAACTCTCGGGGGTGAACTACATGTCAACATGGGTATGATTTGGCTATGAAATGAACTATTAGATCATGTGAGCATAGGCAGAAATTGAAGTGCCATTAACTCTCTTAAGAACCATGGACAAGGGTTAGATCTAACGGGTATGGCCGAGCCCCACTCATGGTCCTTGTGTGACCACTTAGAGTGTTGTTGTGTCCCAGTCGAGGTGATTCGACAACGGTCAAGGGGATTTGACACAGTCAAGGTGATTTGATACAGTTAAGGGGATTTGACAGAGTCAAGGTGATTTGACACAGTCGAGGTGATTCGACAATAATCGTCTACTCGGGTTGAGTACTCCCTATGTCGTCACATATATTATTGTACTTACAAAACATTTATTGATCTGTTCATAGACGCTTAACATACCTGTTTTCAAAGGAATCTCTCAAAGGTTTACAAGTGTATCAGTACTCATACAAAACGCATGAACTCGCTCAACTTTGTTGATGTTTTCAAAATTACATGTATTTCAGGAGACAAGATGAGACAACTCGAGTTTTTAAGGTCTTTCCTCGACACACTATTTGTTTCACAATTATGTTTGCATAACTTGTTTACTTAGTAATTGCGCACGTTAGTTATATGTTGGAGATGTTTGTCTTAGATGTTGTGTTATTATTTAATTAATGTGATTAAGGTGTTTAGTTACATAAATTTGTGAACTGTTTTAAAGTTATTATTTAATTAATGTGATTAAGTGTTATTATTTAATTAATGTGATTAAGGTGTTTAGTTACATAAACTTAGGGGTTTCGTCATGGTCCTCTCGACGAAACATCCGGAGTTTCACCACACCCCACTCGATGAAACCTAGGGGTTTCGTCATGATCATTACGACGAAACATGGAGTTTCGCAGGCCCAGGTTTCTCCGAAGCCCAGTAAGGGCCCAACACTTGTACGCACATATATAACAAAGTAGGGTTGCACGATGTCTCACAGTTGATCGATTTGCAAACCCTAGGCTTTCTCCTCTCTCTTGCGCTCGACGGCAATCACCAACGCTCTTGAAATTTGGGCTAATTCATCTCATAGCCGGTTAGTGTATAGATACTAATTGTCTGATTCCACTTTCTATCACATTAGGTTGCATGATGTCTTGGTAGAATGCTTTAATTTTTTACTGTACGATGATTGCCAAATATGATTTCATGGCTTATGATGATGATTAATGATCTCTAGGGGATTATAAATGGTTAGATTGTTATGATGGTTATGTATGTCGGGATTTAATCGTTTGATTTTGAGTGACACTTGTAAATGGTGGATTTGATAATCTGTTATGAGATGGTTGAATGATGAAATTTTCAATAGTTAGGGTTTTTAGTTGTTTATGTATAATTAATGGATAGGTGGTATGGATTTGTGCATAATGATGGTCTGTTAACCTAGGGTTCATGTTTAGGGTTGCTTGTTTGATCCACTCTGGGGAAATTGGGAAGTGTTTACGGGATTTACGGGAGTAGTTAGACAAATGCTTGAAACTGTTAACACCTTGAAGAAAGGCCTGGGAGTTTCGTCACCCATGTTGACGACGAAACACTGGAGGTTTCGTCATTAGCATTCTCGACGAAACACTTGGGAGTTTCGCCATCTTTGTCAACGAAACTTGGGAGTTTCGTCAATGGATAATCACGACGAAACCTGAGGGTTTCGCCAGAAGGGATCACGACGAAACAGGGGTTTCGTCAAGAGGGTAAACTGACACAGTGAGCTAGGTCGATTCTGTTGTTACCTGTTACTGACTGTTATTGTCTCTTAGATAAGACTGTGGAAATCTGAGTTGATTGAATAGCACACATAACTATTGATTTCTATTGAGAATCATGCATGAGTCTGTGGAGTTGTATGAACTTGAATAACTGTTAAGATGTTAAATGTACACTGTGATTACAATTTATGTGAGAACCTTGTGAACGTAAACTGATTATGTATGTATGAATAGGCTTTTACTGAATTATTTGTGAACAAGTAGTTAAACATACCGAGCAAACGGAGGTGAGTTCACACTTTCTATAAGGCATGGGATTCCCGGTGGTTGGGAATGGGTAAAGGATTAAATCGGAAACTGCGTGATCTCCTGGTTTGGAACACGTACTACATCCTCCTTATTGAAGGGTGATGACACATACTATGGATTTAGTCGGAACCTGCGTGATCTCCTGGTTTGGAACACGTACTACATCCTCTTTATTGAAGGGTGATAACACTGATACTAGAACAAAATCTCTATCATGAAGTCCCTCCTTTTATATCGACTTAATCGTCGGGCCAATGGCGAGCGGGTTACTAGTTAGATAGCGTTATTTAGGTTTGACAAGCCTCACACCGTGCCGCAGAGGACGGGCGTGAACTAATGGATCTGGGCACTAGTCAATGATGATAGACATTGACGTTAGGGCACCAACTTACTTCAGTCAGTGGTCGATATGGTAACGGGTCTAGTGGATAACATGGGGTAGCCCCCACTGCATATGGTTTGGGAAACAAGGAACTGATTAACTACTGGTTTTCAAATGAACTTATGGTTTTTGGAACAACTTTAAAATGAACAATCAACTGTGAACTCGCTCCACTTTGTTGTTGGCTCGTTGTTACATGCCTTGCAGGTCGTTAGAGGTGTAGCTGGAGCTTGCAGGGGAGCAGGAGTCGTTGTGGGACATGGACCGTTGTGTGCCATGTTATACTTTATATTTAAACTTATACTTGGTTTTTGGTTTTAGACTTATTGCTTCCGCTGGTAACTTAAATTTAATCAACTTGTTGAGCACCAATTATATTGTGTGGTTGGATTTTATTTACTTAACTACAACGTTCAATATGATTGGTGGCTGGATCCTGGTCAGTCACGCCTCCTGCGGTGATACTCTGCTTGTGGATTTTTTGGGGTGTGACAGATTGGTATCAGAGCCATTGGTTATAGCAAACTTGGTTTTAAAAAAGGAAAAACTTTTTGACAAAACCAGACTATAACCTGTATAGTGCTCAACGATCCACAACGACGCTTCGCTCCACGTGCATGACTCAACATAATAGGTGATATGGTTTATATATATATATTTCCTGTCTATTAGTTTGCATAATGCATTGTTCATGGTATTCTTAGTGAATGTAACAATTATTGTTTGAAACCCTGTGTGCTTACTCTCTTCTGTCATCCCACACTTATGCACTGTCGCAACACTTCTCACACTTGTGCTTTCTTTGATGTGAAGATCATGAGTGGACGTTTGAACTTGACTCAAGCCCAGCTAACGGCTTTAATCAATGAAAGAGTTGCTGAGGCACTCGCAGCAGCCCCTGCAGGAGGTCAACATGCTCAGCCTCCCGTGTGTTCGTTCAAAACTTTCATGGATTGCCGACCCAGTACCTTCAACGGCACAGAAGGAGCTGTAGGTCTTCTCCACTGGTTCGAGAAGATTGAATCTGTTTTTGAAATGTGTGAATGCCTTGAGGCTCGTAGGGTGAAATTTGCTACTGGGACACTCGAAGGTGCTGCGTTAACTTGGTGGAATGCACAGGTTCAAATGCTAGGGTTGGCAGCTGCTAATGCCACCCCATGGAACGACTTCAAGGATCTGATCAAAGAGGAGTACTGTCATCACGACGACATTCACAAGATGGAAGTAGAGTTTTATAATTTGAAGATGACGAGGTCTGAAATTGAGGCGTATACGAAGAGATCGAATGAATTGGCTGTATTGTGCCCTACCATGGTGGATCCTCCTATCAAACGTATCGAGCTGTACCTCAAGCGCAAGTGGGAAGGAAATTCGAGCAAAGGTTCTACTTCTGTTCAATCTCAGTCTCAGCAGCGAAAGACTGATGACTACAAGAGCCCCAGTCAGCAGTCTTCTGGGAATTAAAGCCAGGGTGGGTACAAGGGAAATCACCCCAAATGCAATCGTTGTGGCTTTCACCACAGCGGACCATGCGCTAAGGGCAACTGTCAGAGATGTAACAAATATGGCCATGTGGCCAAGGATTGTAGGAGCCTCTATCCTGCAAATCAGCGACGACAACAACAACAACAGACTCCACAGAACCAGTAGCAGCAACAGAGGGGTAACAACAAAGGGTGCTTCCAATGTGGTGCTGAAGGCCACTTCAAACGAGATTGTCCCCAACTGAACCAGAATCATAACAACAACAACAACCAGGGGAATGGGAACAACAACCAGGGGAATGGGAACAACAATGGGGGTAACAATGATGGCAATGGTGTCAGGGGACGTGTATTCGTGATTGGTCAGGGTGAAGCGAGGAATGATCCCAACGTTGTGACAGGTAAGTTCCTACTGGATGACTTCTTTGTTACTGTTTTATTTGATTCGGGTGCCGATACTAGTTACGTGTCCTTAAAAGTTAGTTAGATGCTTAAGCGTACTCCAACACTTTTGAACCCCAAGTACATTGTAGAACTAGCAAACGGTAAAAGTTTAGAGGCCATACACATAGTTAAGGGTTGTAATCTTGTCCTTGTTGATCAGACGTTCTCCATCGACCTCATTCCTATCGTTCTGGGTAGCTTCGACGTTGTCATTGGGATGGATTGGTTATCTCAGCATCAAGCGGAAATTCTTTGCAAGGAGAAAATTGTCCGCATCCCTCGTTCTGGTGAAGAACCTCTCACGATTCGTGGTGATAAGAGTGGTGCAGTAGTAGGCATCATATCCTTCCTTAAGGCTCAGAAGTGTTTACGAAAGGGCCACGCAGCTATTCTAGCCCTCGTTACTGACACCTCAACGAAAGAGAAGAAGATAGAAGATATTCCCATCTTACGAGATTTTCCTGAGGTATTTCCTGAGGAATTACCTGGTCTTCCGCCTCATCGTCAGGTCGAATTTCAAATCGAGCTAGCTCCTGGAGCAGCACCAATAGCTCGTGCACCTTATCGACTGGCTTCATCAGAATTAGAAGAATTATCCACGCAACTACAAGAGCTCTAGGACAAGGGTTTCATTCGTCCTAGCTCTTCGCCCTGGGGAGCTCTAGTCTTGTTTGTGAAGAAGAAAAATGGTACTTTCCGTTTGTGTATTGACTACCGTGAACTCAACAAGGTGACTGTGAAGAATCGTTATCCTCTCCAGCGTATTGACGACTTGTTCGACCAGTTGCAAGGGTCGGGATTCTACTCAAAGATAGATCTGAGATCGGGATATCATCAGCTGAGAGTCCGAGACGAGGACATCTCCAAAACAGCATTCACGACTCGTTACGGGCACTACGAGCTTCTGGTTATGCCTTTCGGATTGACGAATGCACCTGCGGTCTTCATGGATCTCATGAACCGAGTGTGCAAACCTTACCTGGATAAGTTTGTTATTGTTTTCATCGACGACATCCTGATCTATTCTAAGAGTCAGGAGGAACATGAGCACCATCTGCGACTTATTCTGGAACTTCTTCAAATAGAGTAGCTTTATGCTAAGTTCTCGAAATGCGACTTTTGGCTTCGTGAAGTCCATTTCCTAGGTCACGTGGTAAACAAGGATGGGATTCATGTGGATCCATCCAACGTTGACTCGATCAAGAACTGGCCTGCGCCCCGTACACCAACTGAGATCCGCCAATTCTTGGGCTTGGAGGGTTACTACAGAAGATTTATCAAGGATTTCTCAAAGATTGCGCAACCTCTCACTTCGCTAACCCAGAAGGGCGTCACCTATCGTTGGGGTGATGCACAGGAATCCGTGTTTCAACACTTAAAGAAGAGACTTTGTAGCGCACCCATTCTCTCGTACCTGAAGGCACCGATGATTTCGTGGTTTATTGTGACGCGTCAATCCAAGGACTTGGTTGTGTGTTGATGCAATGGGATAAAGTCATTGCTTATGCATCACGCCAACTTAAGGTTCACGAAAGGAACTACACTACTCACGATCTGGAGCTGGGAGCTGTTGTTTTTGCACTTAAGATATGGAGGCATTACCAGTACGGTACCAAGTGCACCATTTACACCGATCACATGAGTCTCCAGCATATCTTCGATCAGAAGGAGTTGAACATGCGACAGCGTCGATGGGTCGAACTTCTGAATGATTACGAGTGCGCGATCAAGTACCATCCGGGCAAAGCCAATGTTGTGGCCGACTCTCTCAGTCGAAAGGTGACTAAACCTAAGCGTGTACGTGCGTTACAGCTTACCATCCACTCTAGTCTTCCCGCTCAGATACGAGATGCTCAGATTGAAGCATTGAAAGCAGAAAACATCAGGGCTGAGTCTCTGTGTTGATCGAAGAAACGGTTAGAACAAAAGGAAGACGGCGCTTATTACGTGACAGGGCGCATCTGGGTTCCACTCTATGGAAATCTACGTGAGCTTGTGATGGATGAAGCATACAAGTCTCGTTACTCGGTACATCCTGGTTCGGATAAGATGTACCACGATCTCAAGACTACGTATTGGTGGCCTAGTATGAAAGCCAACATAGCAACCTACGTTAGTAAATGCTTGACTTGTGCGAGAGTCAAAATCGAGTACCAGAAACCATCAGGCCTACTTCAACAACCAGAGATATCGACATGGAAATGGGAGCAAATTTCCATGGACTTCGTTACTGGCCTGCCTAGATCACAACGAGGAAATGATACCATTTGGGTGATCGTGGATCGACTGACCAAGTCTGCACATTTTCTGGCTATCAAGAAAACGGATAAGTTTTCTACTCTAGCAGACATCTACCTAAAGGAAGTAGTTTCAAGGCACGGGGTGCCAACCTCCATCATTTCTGATCGTGACTCACGTTTTACATCTGAATTGTGGCAAGCGATGCACAAGTCCTTTGGCTCTCGATTAGACATGAGCACGGCGTATCATCTGCAGACGGATGGGCAGTCTGAATGCACCATTCAAACCCTTGAAGACATGATTCAAGCGTGTGTAATCGATTTTGGTAACGGCTGGGAAAGACACCTCCTATTAGTGGAGTTTTCGTATAACAACAGTTACCACACCATTATCCAGGCTGCTCCATTCGAGGCATTGTACGGACGGAAGTGCCGATCACCTCTTTGTTGGGCAGAGGTTGGCGACAGCCAAATCACAGGTCCAGAACTCGTCGTAGACACAACCGAGAAGATTGCCCAGATACGACAACGAATGGCGGTAGCTCGTGACCGTCAGAAAAGCTACGCTGATAAGCGAAGGAAACCACTTGAGTTCTAGGTTGGGGATCGAGTACTACTTAAAGTCTCAACTTGGAAAGGTGTAGTTCGTTTTCGTAAACGAGGCAAACTCAACCCGCGATATGTCGGACCTTTCGAAATCACAGAGAAAATAGGCAAGGTGGCCTACAAACTGAATCTACCCGAAGAACTCAGCGGAGTTCACAACGTATTCCACATGTCAAATCTGAAGAAGTGTCTGTCAGATGAGACCCTCATAGTTCCTCTAAAGGAGCTCACTATCGATGATCAGCCGCGATTCGTTGAGGAACCAGTAGAGATTACTGACCGAGATGTTAAGGTTCTCAAGCGTACCAGAATCCCTCTTGTTCGAGTTCGCTGGAACTTCCGTCATGGCCCAGAGTTTACCTGGGAACGAGAAGACCAAATGAAACACAAGTATCCCCAGTTGTTCGAGAAAAGTGCAACCACTACTGAGGCTGAAGCTACTGCGGAATTTCAGGACAAAATTCCAAACCAACGGGGGGATGGTGTGACACCCCAGGAAAACCAAGAAACCATCCAACCTAACTAGCTTCCTTAGTAACCACGTGCTAAATTTTGGGATGAAAATTCTTTCAAGTTGGGGATGATGTGACAACTCGAGTTTTCAAGGTCTTTCCTCAACACACTATTTGTTTCATAATTGTGTTTGCATAACTTGTTTACTTAGTAATTGCGCACGTTAGTTATGTGTTAGAGATGTTTGTCTAATATGTTGTGTTATTATTTAATTAATGTGATTAAGGTGTTTAGTTACATAAACTTGTGAACTGTTTTAAAGTTAGAAACTGCCTCGACGAAACTTAGGGGTTTCGTCATGGTCCTCTCGACGAAACATCCGGAGTTTCACCACACCCCACTCGACGAAACCTAGGGGTTTCATCATGATCATCATGACGAAACATGGAGTTTCGCCGGCCCAGGTTTCTCCGAAGCCCAGTAAGGGCCGAACACTTGTAAGCACATATATAACAAAGTAGGGTTGCACGATGTCTCACAGTTGATCGATTTACAAACCCTAGGCTTTCTCCTCTCTCTTGCGCTCGACGACAATCACCAACCCTCTCGAATTCTTGCTAATTCATCTCATAACCGGTTAGTGTATATATACTAATTGTCTGATTCCACTTTCTATCACATTAGGTTGCATGATGTCTTGGTAGCATGCTTTGATTTGTTACTGTACGATGATTGCCAAATATGATTTCATGGCTTATGATGATGATTGATGATCTAGGGGATTATAAATGGTTAGATTGTTATGATGGTTATGTATGTCGGGATTTAATCGTTTGATTTTGAGTGATACTTGTAAATGGTGGATTTGATAATCTATTATGAGATGGTTGAATGATGAAATTTTCAATAGTTAGGGTTTTTAGTTGTTTATGCATAATTAATGGATAGGTGGTATGGATTTGTGCATAATGATGGTCTGTTAACCTAGGGTTCATGTTTAGGGTTGCTTGTTTGATCCACTCTGGGGAAATTGGGAAGTGTTTACGGGATTTACGGGAGTAGTTAGACAAATGTTTGAAACTGTTAACACCTTGACGAAAGGCCTGGGAGTTTCGTCACCCATGTTGACGATGAAACACTGGAGGTTTCATCATTAGCATTCTCGAAGAAACACTTGGGAGTTTCGCCATCTTTGTCAACGAAACTTGGGAGTTTCATCAATGGATAATCACGACGAAACCTGAGGGTTTCTCCAGAAGGGATCACGACGAAACAGGGGTTTTGTCAAGAGGGTAAACTGACACAGTGAGCTAGGTCGATTCTGTTGTTACCTGTTACTGACTGTTATTGTCTGTTAGATAAGACTGTGGAAATCTGAGTTGATTGAATAGCACGCATAACTATTGATTTCTATTGAGAATCATGCATGAGTACTGTGGAGTTGTATGAACTTGAATAACTGTTAACATGTTAAATGTACACTATGATTACAATTTATGTGAGAACCTTGTGAACGTAAACTGATTATGTATGTATGAATACTATAGGCTTTTACTGAATTATTTGTGAACAAGTAGTTAAACATACCGAGCAAACCGAGGTGAGTTCACACTTTCTATAAGGCATGGGATTCCCGGTGGTTGGGAATGGGTAAAGGATTAAATCGGAAGCTGCGTGATCTCCTGGTTTGGAACACGTACTACATCCTCTTTATTGAAGGGTGATGACACGTACTATGGATTTAGTCGGAACCTGCGTGATCTCCTGGTTTGGAACACGTACTACATCCTCTTTATTGAAGGGTGATAACACTGATACTAGACCAAAATCTCTATCATGAAGTCCCTCCTTTTATATCGACTTAATCGCCGGGCCAATGGTGAGCGGGTCATTAGTTAGATAGCGCTATTTAGGTTTGACAAGCCTCACACCGTGCCGCAGAGGACGGGCGTAAACTAATGGATCTGGGCACTAGTCAATGATGATAGACATTGACGTTAGGGCACCAACTTACTTCAGTCAGTGGTCGATATGGTAACGGGTCTAGTGGATAACATGGGGTAGCCCCCACTGCATATGGTTTGGAAAACAAGGAACTGATTAACTACTGGTTTTCAAATGAACTTATGATTTTTGGATCAACTTTAAAATGAACAATCAACTGTGAACTCGCTTAACTTTGTTGTTGACTCGTTGTTACATGCCTTGCAGGTCGTTAGAGGTTTAGCTGGATCTTGCAGGGGAGCTGGAGTCGTTGTGGGACATGGACCGTTGTGTGCCATGTTATACTTTATGAATATTTAAACTTATACTTGGTTTTTGGTTTTAGACTTATTGCTTCCGCTGGTAACTTAAATTTAATCAACTTGTTGAACACCAATTATATTGTGTGGTTGGATTTTATTTACTTAATTACAATGTTCAATATGATTGGTGGCTGGATCCTGGTCAGTCACACCTCCTGCGTTGATACTTCGCTTGTGGATTTTTGGGGGTGTGACACAAGATGGATCTTGGGCACTGGTGTAGTTTTCAGGATGTAAATTTCAAGTTTAGATGTCATCCACTTTTGTTGGTTTGTAACTTAATCAGAGGTTGCGTTATTGAAACTTAAATGACTGGTGTTTGTAATGTTTTAAACTTTATGAATGGATGAACATCATTTTAATCATATAGTTGTTTAGTATAATCGTATGCAATGAACACCGATCAAGTCACACGTACACACTTCCGCAAAAGTCAGGTTGTGACAGGTTGGTATCAGAGCTTCGATTGTAGTGAACTAGGATTCCTTCTCGAGTCTAGACTACAATCACTAGGATTCTCTCACGAAAACATTTTTACAAAAAGGTTTTTCATTGCATTTACGAAAGCGCCAAGATCCATGAGTCAAACATTTTTCGAAGGAAAGACAAAGAAGGACATTAGTAGGGAGGAGAATACCTCAACTAAAGTGCCAAATGAGGTATAGTCTACATGAGATAGACTTGCCAAAGACGAAATGACCCCCCGAAAGAACAAACAAGAGTTATATGTGACATGATGCATTCATTTGCCTATGTATACTAAGTAACATATTTATTTATTAATATATATGCATATATGTGTACGGAATAATTATTGATGAGAACGAGATACCTTCGACTTCGAATCCTATTATTATTCTTGACTCACACAATGAGACTATCGACCTCGCTTTTATTGCAAAGCTTATGGCTGACGTAATTACCAAACGAGGCCCTGAGCTTGATTCCGTAGGAGATGGCTGTTCTTCCCTCTCGAATGCGAAGGTTCCTGACTACGGTAGTGACGGCGAGGCAGAGGAGGTCACCTTCGATAACAACCTTATCAGTGAGACGAGGTCCCTGTGGCTTGTGCGAAACAAGATTGATGACACTCTTATCCAGACGAGGAAGATGAGGTAGTCATCTTGAAGGTTCCCCTCCAACTACTATTGCTAGGAACTCTCTTTATTCCTACTTTGACTAGCATTGTGCCATTTCGCGCGTAACGACAACGGACGTGGGCGCATGGGCCATCATAAAGGTCCCATCTATGTCGAAGGTATGAGGACAGCAGTGTCCCCTCTCTGGCTGATCAGCTGCTTCGAGCGAGAGAAAATTAGGGTGACCGTGCAAGACAATTTATTATTACGGGGCCCACGTAATAACAACTTGTAGTGCATGGGGAATCCTGGTGGACTCTGCGGGTCAAGCTAATGATCACCACCCATTCAAAATCTCTAAGTGTTTAAACCTCCATCTAATGGAACAATACCGAGATTGTTGTTATAACACTCTACAAAGTAGGAAGTCTGTCTTTGTCTACTTCGTGCCTAACACTTCTACCCGTAATACGAGTCGTTTGGGAACCGATATCTAAGCAAGTGAAGATGGCTAACACTCAGAAAAGATTCTTCTCATCCTTCACCTCACCTATCACCCACTACCTATATCACCACCACCAACACCCCTATTAGTAACACTACACTCTCTATCCCGTAAAGCACCCCATCGCTTGGGAAGTGCATCGCACCCTGGAGAACTGCCCAACGGTTTCTACAAGGCATAATTCGGTCCCGAGGAAGAAGTCATGTACCTTCACGACCTTATCTCTACGTTTTCACTATCACCCCCTATGTGTGGTAGAAATGCACAACCCCCATATTTTGTAGAAGGAAAATAACTAAGACCTAAGAAGACCAATGTAGAAGGAAAATAACTACTACTTTTGTATTGTGAAACTTGTATGACCGAGGTGATGTAACCTCGAGCCCATTTTGTTTTTCTTCTAAAAACAATGTAGCAAGTGGTGAAGCATATATGAAAGCTCAGTGGTTGTTTTCTCATTTAGACATTTTCGATTATATATGCATGTGATGTTATGTGATTACATGTTTACTTGTTGTGATGATTGTCTGTATACATATACACCTCATGGGAAATTGTTTGGTGAATGTTGTCTAACCTACCTGATACCTTTTGCTAGGAGAAACTGCCACCCAGACGTGACACAGAAACTAATACGTTACCAAGGACAGAAGCCGAGCTTCAAGAACGCATATCACAGGCAATTGCACAGCACGAGGCCAACCGCTTAGCACACAGCGGTGACACTTCCGAAAATAACCCTCCAACTGGTAATGTTAAGTCACCTAAGACACATTACAAATATTTCGGGTATTTCCAATTGTGCTTTGCCAATGCTCACTCATGAATTGTGTTACACGTGTTACAGGTTGTACTTATAAGCAATTTCAGGATTGCAAACCCCTAAACATTGATGGCACGGGAGGTGCCGTCACTTTTGTTCACTAGGTCGAAAAGACCGATTCCGTGCTGAGAATGAGAAAATGTGCACCTGAACAGAGAGTTACTTATATTTCTGGGTTATTTATGGATGGATCACTCTCATGGTAGAACCTCCAAGTTCAAACTCTTGGTGAAGCTGCGGCATATGCGCTAACCTGGGATGAGTTTAAGGAACTTTTGTGCAAGAAATACTGTTCAAGAGCTGAAATCCAGAAACTGGAAACCGAATTCTGGAATCTAAAGATGGATGGACCAAAGATAGCTGAGTATATTCAGCGTTTCCATGATTTATCAAGGGTCGTTCCCTATCTTGTCGAGCCGGAATTCAAGAGAATCGAGCGGTTTATTTGGGGACTTGCGCCTCAAATCCTAAGCATGGTTATTTCCGCAAAGCCTCCAACCATCGCAGAGGCTATCGATTTGAGCGTTACACTTACTGAAGAAGCTCTTCGTATGGGAAAGTTTTCGAAATATGAGACAAACAAGAAAGAGACTCACGTGGAGTATTCGGGCGACAACAAGAGAAAGTTTTCAAACCTGAAGAAAGGCACTCAAGTAAGTCATGACAATTCAAATACAAACAAAAGAAGGGAAGCAAACCCACCTTGTGGCATGAAAGCTTATGGAGCCACAAATAAGGCCAGTGGTAAGGTTTATTTGGGGTCTAATCCGAGATGTGACGAATGCAAGTTTCACCATGAAGGTCGATGTCTGAGACCTAAGTGCGATAGATGTGGAAAAGAAGGACACAGCAAGGATGCCTGTTGGGCAAGATATCCCAACCAAGGAGGGAATGGTAACTACAACCAAGGCGGAAACGACAATGGTAGAATTCCAGGTTGCTTCAACTGTGGTGACGTGGGGCACTTTAGAAAAGATTGCCCTAGGAAGAACCAAACGAGGAAGAGTCTTCACGATCGGAGCTCGTGAAGCACGCCAGGATCCAAATGTGGTTATGGGTACGTTCCCTATTAACCAACACTCTGCATCCATTTTGTTTAATAGAATTTAAGAATACACTTGGCGTAGTTTCAAGTAAGCTAGACGTCCCATATTCTATAGAATTGGAAAATGGAAAGTTAGTTAAAGCAAATGAGGTGATTAAGGGTTGTACTTTGGAACTTAGAAAGTGGAAGTTTTCTATTACCTATTCATTTGGGAAGTTATGACGTTGTAGTCGGCATGAATTGACTATCCAAGAATTGAACTGAAGTTGTTTGTCATGAGGAAATCATTCACATCCCTCTTGCGAATGATGAAACACTTATAGTACACAGCCTTTGTGCAGTTGATGTGAGGGCACTGGGCCCCATAAGGCGGTGGACGGTGACATCCCACGTTGTTATGAGAGAACATAAGTGCCTTCGAAAAGGCTGCATAGTCTTCCTTACTCATGTTGTCGATAAGGAGACCAAGAAGCCAAAGCTAGAAGACATCTCCATTGGAAGGAATTTCTAGAAGTCTTTCCCGAAGACTTGCTAGGATTACCCCCACAAAGACAAGTCGAATTCCATATTGACCTGGTTCCAGGTGCCGCTCCTATAGCCAAGGCACCATATCGACTTGTGCCGTCCTAAATACAATAGTTATCCACACAACTTCAGGAGTTGTTGGATAAGGGATTCATAAGGCCGAGCTTCTTGTCTGTTGGAGCTCCAGTGTAATTTGTCAAAAAAAAGGATGGCAGTCTCCGTATAAGTAATGATTACAGAGAGTAAATGAGTTAACCATCAAGAATCGGTACCCCTTGCCGAGGATTGATGACTTATTCGACCAATTACAAGGCTCTAGCTACTACTCTAAGATCGGCTTGAGGTCGAGATATCATCAACTGCGAATACAATAAGAAAGTATCCCTAAAACAGCCTTTAGGACTCGATATGGACATTACGAGTTCCTTGTCATGCCGTTTGGCTTAACAAACGCACCAGCAGTATTCATGAACCTCATGAATCGGGTGTGCAAGCCATATCTGGATAACTTTGTGATTATATTCATTGATGACAGCCTTATTTACTCGCGAACCCAGGAGGAACATGAGCAACACCTGCGAGCTATCCTAGAACTCTTGAAGAAGGGACAGTTGTATGCAAAGCTGTCGAAATGCGAATTTTGGATTCGCAAGGTGCAATTCCTAACTCATGCGGTAAATGAGAATGGAATTCACGTCGACCCTGCCAAGATCGAGGCAATAAAAATTAGGAAGCCCCAAGGACGCCAACTGAGATACGACAATGACCGGGGTTAGCAGGCTATTACAGACGATTCATAGAGAACTTTTCAAAGATTGCTCAACCGCTAACAACCCTAACCAAGACGGTACCTATCTTGTCTTTACCTGATGGTACCGATGGATTGCGGTTTATTGTGATGCTTCTCGACAAGGTCTCGGCTGCGTGTTGATGCAACGAGACAAAGTCATCGCGTACACGTCACGTCAATTGAAGGATCATGAGAAGAACTATATGACGCACAACCTTGAGTTAGGAGCTGTTATATTCGCGTTGAAGATTTGGCGGCATTACTCGTATGGAACTCGTTGCACGATCTTTACAGATCATGAGAGCTTGCAGCACATTTAGGGTCAGAAGGATTTAAACAGGAAACAACGAAGATGGGTTGAGCTGTTAAATGAATGCGATTGTGAGATTAAGTATCATCCGGGCAAGGCGAATGTTGTAGCAGACGCCTTGAGCCGCAAGGATCGTGCAAAGCCTCTAAGGATGCGAGCCTTAGAGATGACTATACAAACTGATCTCACTACTTGGATTCGTGAAGCTGAGCAAGAGGCGCTCAAACCAGAGAACCTACGAGCTGAAGCATTACATGGAATGGAAGCGCAATCGTTGCCTAATGAAGATGGAACATTGTACTTCCTGGAGCGAAATTGGGTTCCATTCTTTGGCAATCTACACGCATTTATTTTGAATGAATCTCATAAGTCAATGTACTCTATCCATCCTGGATCCGATAGGGTGTACCAAGACTTTTATTGGCAGCCCAAGATGAAAGCCGATATTGCTACACATGTGGGTAACTGTCTTACTTGTGCCAAAGTTAAGGCGGAGTACCAGAAACCATCAGGGTTGATGCAAACAACCTGAGATTCCCGTGTGGAAGTGGGAACAAATATCAATGGATTTCATTACCAAGCTACCCAGAACCCAAAGAGGACATGATATGATTTGGGTGATTATTGATCGACTCATGAAGTCTGCACATTTCTTACCAACCAGTGAGAAAGATGGCACTAAGAAGTTAGCAGAAATATACCCCAAGGAGATTGTGGCACGTCATGGAGTGCCTGTTTTTATCATATCCGACCGAGGTGGTCGTTTTGTAATTGCCAAACGTTTCAGAAGGCATTTGGATCACAGTTGGATCTTAGCACAACCTTTCACCCTCAGACGGACGGCCAAAGTGAACGAACGATACAGACTTTGGAAGACATGCTACGTGCGTGTGTGATGAACTTTTATGGAAGTTGGAATACTCAGTTGCCCTTAGTGGAGTTTTCCTACAATAATATTTATTACACCTGCTTTTAGGTCGCCCCGTTTGAAGCTTTATATGGATGTAAGTATCGGTCCCAATTATATTGGGTGGAGACCGGAATTAAACGGTTTATTGGCCCCGAGTTGGTTCAGGAAACTACAGATAAGATCGTTCAGATATGTGATCGTATCAAGTCAGCACGTGATATACAGAAAAGCTACGCCGACAATCGGCAGAAACCGTTGGAATTTGAGGTTGGAGATATGGTTTTATTGAAAGTCTCGCCTTGGAAAGGCGTGGTACGGTTTGGAAAACGTGGGAAGTTGAACCCACGGTATATTGACCTTTTGAGATCCTGGCAAGGATCGGAACCGTTGCTTATAAAGCTAAAACTTCCAGAAGAACTTAGTAGTGTCCATGACACGTTTCACGTGTCTAATCTTGAGAAGAGTCTGACTCAAGAAACGGTTGTCATTCCCGCAGACGAGATTCACGTCAACGACAAACTCCAATTTACCGAAGAACATGTTAACGTTACGGACTGGAAGGTCTACAAAACACGGAGAAGTCGTATCTAACTTGTCAAAGTTCGTAGGAATTCACGTCATGGCCCAGAGTTTACTTGGGAACGTGAAGACCAAATCTAGTCTAAGCATCCACATCTATTTCACAACTCCCCAGCAACCGATAACACAGCTCGAATTTCAAGACGAAATTCTTTTAACGGGGGGAGAATGTGACAACTGGCACTTTTCCATATATTCCGTACAATAATAAACATAAATTGTACCTTGATGACTGTGCATGATTGAATTAACGAGACGAATGATTTCCTGAATTCTATCATATACATACAAATGCATTACATGTTGCAATATTGTTTATCATTATCACATGCAACACAGTGTGGTTCAATTAGTGCACAGAACAAAGTTAGCACAGTTATCAGACAAACTAGAAGTACTGACGGGAGTTCAGTACTCAGACAGACATGATGTTAAGATACATAATAAGCCCAGGAACCAAGAGTTACACTAGAATAGTGTGTAGGGAAGTAGGGATCATAAAACTGCCTTCCGAATGATGATTTAAGTGACGGAAAGTGCCCGAAACACGCCAAAACTGCAGAATTCTGCAAAAAACAACAAAATTCAGCAATTTTCAACATTTTAACATCAAAATATAATGCAGAATTATGGTCTAATGGTCCAGAATACCTTGGCAAGTGTTGGGAATCAAAACTGTCATAAAAGACATCATAAAGCACACTAAACTGCGCAATTTAGCACCTTAACGAACCGGTAACCAACCGGACACTACCCGAAACACCAAAATTTAACTAAAAACATTGTTTTGATCTTACAAAGCTAGTTATAATCCCCAAACATCATATTACATCTTAAAACACTTAAATCCCTAAACATACACTTAACATGTAAGTAGATTTTGTAACTAGAACTTGAAACCAAACTAGACAACCCCCCCCCCCCCCCCCCCATAACCGGTTATAAGTGGGGCCCCTCCCACGATTTCTTTGAATATTATATTGGATATGTTTAGATGATTCAAGACACATTAACTTTCATGTAAAAGATTGTTGGATGAACATTTATAAAAACCACTAGATCTCACCTCTTATCATCACTATCGTTCAAGCTCACAAAACTCCTTCATCTCCTCTCCATACTCACGACCATACCACTATCCCCATACACCTACATTTTTATTCATCTTACAACCAATCTAAGCTTATACAAAGGTGAGGAAGGTGATCTAAGGAAGCTTCAAGCACTAGAAGTGGAAGGACCTTCTTGAGGAGCTATTAACCACCCATTTTCTTCTTCAACTTGCTTCTTGTTCTTGCCTAGCTATAGTGCTAGTAGTAAGCTCCTTTAATCTTGTTTCTACTTCTAAATTTAGTGGTTAAAGTATAATGTAACTTGTTAATCTTAAGAATCTCAAGAAAACATGAAGATGATCTAGAACATAAAGCTTAAAAACATGAAAATAAAAGATGTTTAAGTGTATGTGTTAAACTTGTTTGTTGATTTCTTGTGATTATGATGTAGATCATCATATGAAACTTACTAGATGATAATTAAACAAATGATCTAGCAGGTATAAGGATGGATCTTGAGAAAATCATGTTCATCATCCTTTATGTAAATCATGAACTTGAAGATGAACTTGTTTTAGTGTATGATGATTATATCTACAAGTTATAAGTCTTGAAAATAAAAGATTTCAAGAATAATATTTTCAAGAACTAAAGTTTATTACAAGATTTAACATGAAGTTTGTTTTTAAAGAAAGTAATCATGTTTTAAGGGTTAAAACAAAGCTAGTAAAGTGTATGTAACAAGAAAAATACAAGAAGATTAATTTTTGGAAAATCATCATACAAGTTGTGAAGAATGAAACTTCACAAGAATGGGTTTTTTAAAACCATGGATTTAGTGTTACTAGACTTTATAAACAACATGTTAAATTACTACACATTTTTGTTAAACTTCAAGTTCATGACATATTGTGAAATTGCATATTTAAGGCTTATGGTAAGTTATGTGTAAATTGTTGATGATTAATGATGAGTTTTTAAAAGAAAATGATATGCTTATGAGCATGGAAACCTCCATTTTTAAGTGGAAACTATGGCAAAAATTTTGTAGAAATTAAACACTCAAAAAAATATTTTTAAACAAGTGTTTACAAATAAATTTTAATCATGGTTTTCATATAAAAATTTGCCATAATTTTTGTTATAAAAATTACAAATATTGGAGGTTGATTATTGATAATAAAGATGACTAAGTATACATTTAGGAAAGTATATATTTAGATGTCACAAATTATTTGTTACTTGTATATTGATTGTATTAGTTATATTATTTTAGGGACTTGAAAATAATATAACACACCAAAATACTAAAATTTGAAATATGAAATATTACCAAAATCCCAAGAGAATAAATATATAACTTATACCCGAATATTGGACAATTGGACAAACGGACACATGGACTACAAATATACATATTCCAGAAATAAATTCGTAACCCGACAAGTATGGCAAACGGTATTTTTGAAAGCAAAGAAACGGTAAAATATGGATTTTTATAACTATTACAAAATATATCATATGTTGTCAAATAGAAAATATATTATTTTTGAGTGGAGAAAAATATATATATTCTTAAACAATTTAGAAATATATTATTTTGGGTGAAAACTAGAAATATATATATTTTCTAAGTTAACCTTAAAAATATATTATTTTAGATATATATGAAGGTATATTTATTTTTTCCAAGTAAAGTTATAGATATTTTCTATAAAAATTCTCTCAAAACATGTATATTATGAGAATATAAAGTTATTTATTTTTATTTAAATAAAAATAATATTCCGGAAAATTTTACACAAATTAAGTATAAAATACTTAATAAATATAAGAAAATACGTACTTCTATACGTATAAATACATACCGGAATATACCACCAATACTTGGCAAAATACCCATGTACAATGTTACACACAAGTATGAAAATACACAAGTACAAGCATACCCATACTTGGGAAAAACATTTATATGAAAAATACATGACAAAACAAGTTGAAAATAAATATATTATTTTTAACAATATTCCAAATAAATGAAGTTAAAATATTCCTATTTTAACTAATACTTATATAATTTTGAATTATATAATGTACATCCAACATCTAACTCAAAGTATACCAATTCCAAAATA
Organism: Helianthus tuberosus; assembly: GCA_030545235.1. Lineage (NCBI taxonomy): Eukaryota > Viridiplantae > Streptophyta > Magnoliopsida > Asterales > Asteraceae > Helianthus > Helianthus tuberosus. The sequence continues at coordinate 96,021,556 of CM060452.1, forward strand.
AGTCTTAATAAATGAATAAGACTGAGAGTCGTTACACGAGCTAAACGTCTAACAAAACATGGCACGTGTGTAGGTAGTTGTATGACTCGTAGAAGGACCTTTGAGTATACGAGACAGCAGGACGCAAACTTGTGAGTTCATGTCCCCCTTTTCTCTTAACTGTTTTCGGATTTACAACTCTCTGGGGTGAAATACATGTCAACATGGGTATGATTTGGCTATGAAATGAACTATTAGATCATGTGAGCATAGGCTGAAACTGAAGTGCCATTAACTCTCTTAAGAACCATGGACAAGGGTTAGATCTAAGGTGTACGGCCGAGCCCCACTCATGGTCCTTGTGTGACCACTTAGAGTGCTGTTGTGTCCCATTCGAGGTGATTCGACAACGGTCAAGGGGATTTGACACAGTCAAGGTGATTTGATACAGTCAAGGGGATTTGACACAGACAAGGGGATTTGACACAGTCAAGGTGATTTGACATAGTCGAGGTGATTCGACACAGTCGAGGTGATAAGACACTAATAATCATCTACTCGGGTTGAGTACTCCCTATATCGTCACATATATTAATGTCCTTGGAAAACATTAATTGATCTGTTCATAGACGCTTAACATACCTGTTTCAAAGGAATCTCTCAAATGTTTACAAGTGTATCAGTACTCATACAAAACCCATGAACTCGCTCAACTTTTGTTGATGTTTTCAAAATTACATGTATTTCAGGAAACAAGATGGATCTTGGGCGCTGGTGTAGTTTTCAGGATGTAAATTTCAAGTTTAGATGTCATCCACTTTTGTTGGTTTGTAACTTAATCAGAGCTTGTGTTGTTGAAACTTAAATGACTGGTGTTTGTAATGTTTTAAACTTTATGAATGGATGAACATCATTTTAATCATATAGTTGTTTATTATAATCGTATGCAATGAACACCGATCAAGTCACACATACACGCTTCAGCAAAAGTCAGGGTGTGACATAGACGACCTAAAAACGTTGGCTTAATTATTAAATGATCATTATATTAACTTATAACATAATATTATTTATCAAATTTCTAACAATCCCCCACATGAATGGAGATCATCCCATACACTCAAGGGTCACGATAAGATTTCAGCGGTTAAGTAATGGAGGATAGGAAGGTTTCCCTTTGAACCCTCCTTTGTGACATATACTTAGTCTCCTAGCGGTTAGTAGACGCGATATCCTTGAACCAACCCCTTTTTACATAGACGTTATTACACGTCACACATTACTCTTCCTGGTTTGGCTAACCCCTCATAGTTCTGTCCGTTATGGTCATGGAACACCATCCAGGTTCTGCGAGAGCTCTAGGAATTGTGCCCCTAATTCCATTCGAAGCGACCCCACTCCTCTTTAACGTAGGTGATTCACAAATCGTTAAAAGCCATATGCTTAACCTCTCTTGATATCACTGATTTTAAATAGGAATGGACTAGGAAGTTTGTAACTCCCTTTGTATGTTGAGGTACTCCCCCACAGTGACCTCTGTTCGTAAAGTTAGGGGTTCCTATTGAACCTAGATCATGGGATCTCCAATCTTCTAGGATAGGTTTTCCATTGTACAAACTTACTCCAAGGGATTTAGTCTCATTCCCATCGACGACTAAATTACTACCTCTCTGGTTAAGCCTTTTGTAAGCGGATCCGCAATGTTATCCTTTGACCTCACATAGTCAATCGTGATAACTCCAGCTGAGAGTAGTTGTCGTATCGTGTTATGCCGACGTCGTATGTGCCTTGATTTGCCATTATACATTGCATTTTGAGCTCTACCAATAGCTGATTGGCAATCATAATGTATGCAAATAGCAGTCACAAGCTTAGGCCATCTTGGAACATATTCCAAGAATTGACGCAACCATTATGCCTCTTCTCCAGCTTTATCTAACGCGATAAAATCAGATTCCATCGTGGATCTAGCTATAAGAGTTTGTTTGGACGACTTCCAAGATATAGCTGCTCCTCCAAGGGTAAACAAATAACCACTTGTAGATCTAGAATCTTTCATATCGGATATCCAGTTGGCATCACTGAATCCTTCCACAACAACTGGATTTTGGCTATAATGCAGTCCATAATTTCTCGTGTATCTCAAATACCTTAATAATCTTGTCTACCCTTCCAATGCTCTGAACTAGGATTAGTAGTATAACTACTTAGCCTACTCACAGCATATGCTAAGTCTGGTCGAGTACATGACATGAGACACATAAGACTGCCAATGATCCTTGAGTATTGCAATTGAGCAACACTCTCGCCACTATTTTTTGACAAATGTTGAGAGGTATCAATTGGAGTTCTAGCTACACTCGTGTCCCCAGGATTGAACTTCTCAAGGATCTTATCCACATAATGAGATTGACTTAGCACCAAACCAGTTTGGGTTCTAATGATCTTTACCCCAAGAATCACATTAGCTAGACCCATATCTTTCAAGTCAAATCTCGCTTTCAACATGTCCTTAGTAGATTTGATCATCTTATCATCACTCCCAATGATAAGCATATCATCTACATAAAGGCGTAAGATCACATAACCTTTAGAAGTGTCTTTCACATAGACACATTTGTCGCATTCATTTATTTTGAAACCATTGTTAAGCATAACTTGGTCAAACATTTGATGCCATTTTTTTGGAGCTTGCTTCAAGCCATATAATGACTTGACGAGTTTACACACTTTTTGTCACAACCCCCGACCCCATCCTGGGAGCGGGAGCCACGAACCAGTCAGATGGTATCGGTGTTTATTAATTTGGCAGCGGAAATTTTCTTCAGGACCGTAGTTAGGAAATATTTTTATCAGAGTTAAACACCAAAATGTTTGAAATAGAAAAATGAGATAAAATCCAAGTTTTCTTTACAATACATTTATAGGGATAAACCCTAAGTATTGAAAATAAAATCTCCTTTTTTATTTAGGTAACTTTTATAGCCACTTTTCTAAGCCTTCAGTGCTCTCTAGCTGGCTTCTATTTGGCTTTCACATTTTTTACCTGAAACGCGTTTAAAACATTTTTGTCTGTGAGAAATACTGGTGAGTGAATCCCAGTTTAATCAAGAAGAGTTTTATTGATTTGCAAGATTTAGAGCGATTACAATGTTTATATCTACACAATTACTCATTCAGTACTTGCCACTAAACCGTATCTGTCGCAACCCCCGTTCCCTAACAACCCGGGAACGGGCGGCCACGACCAGTTTTGGTGGTATCTGTATTTTATCCAATTTGGCAGCGGAATTTACATCAGGACCGTAGTTAGGAAATTATTTATTAGAGTAAAATACCACGCTTTCAATATATTAAATACATGGGAAGAACAGTTTCAAGTACACACACTTTCATAGGGATAAACCCTATTTTTATTTAATAAAAACATCTATTTATTTTAGGTAACTTTATTTCCACTTTTTCAAGCCTTCAGTGCTGTCCAGCTGGCTTCTATTTGGCTTTCAGATTTTGTTACCTGAAATGCGTTTAAAAACATTTTGTCAGTGGGAAATACTGGTGAGTCAATCCCAGTTTAATCAAGTTTAAATAAAACCATTGTACAGTATTGAGGGAGGTCTCGCAATTACATTTGTTTCCAAGTCATATCAATTACCACCCACGGTACTATCAACCCGAATTGTGGTCATGTTACTCCTCGCAAGGCAGTAACAAATTTTGTATACAAAACCCCAACATACCGACGATAATTGTATCCTTACAAATACTCAATAATTGTTTAATATATAATTAATTAAGTGAGGTTTTGTAAAAATAATTTGCAAAAAAAAGGTTTACACAAAAAGAAAGATTACTCACATTGTTGTCTTAGGTTTTCTGTAAGGGTTTCCTGGTGACAATCTATAAATTACACAAATGCACACGCGTTAGTATAATAACCCATTTTAACATTAGTAATACCCTCCCCGAGACGGCATTCCAACGGGTAGAACCACGACAGCCGTTACGGAACCCTAGATCAATCGGGCAGCGTATCTAATACGTATCCAGGGGTTATGATACTTACAACGGAGCAGAACTTCGTTATTTAGGTGGATATTATACCCGAGTATAATTCCTACAATGTGAAAATTGAGAGAGAAAGAAAGATCTGCGACGAATTTCGACTGAAGGCCTGAGGCCTCCTTATATAGGGCTGCATTTGGGGTTTCTCGCTCCCCGCGTAAGCTAAGGCAGGGGCTTACGTGGCCCGCGACATAGGTGTGTAGGGCCTGGGGTTGATTTGTCATTCGATATAGCTTCAACACGTAGACGACATGTGGCGGCACCGGGCTGCGCCACTTGCTCAGGCGCTCGCGGCCCGCGTAGACTTAAGTGAAGTCTGTCGCGGCCCGCGACAGCCCAATAATTTTTTTTTAATTTATTTTAATAAAAATTAAGGTATTTGGGGTCTGTTTTCGCTATGGGGTATATTTTGGGATATATTGGGGTATTTTAAAATATATTAGGGTGTCGGAAAATTTTCAGGAGGGTTGTTATATGCTCCCCACCTTATTTTAGAGCTCGTCCTCGAGATCTACTAGAACAAGTGTGGATATTTCCTTTGCATTTCTGATTCAAGCTCCCATGTGTATTCTGGTCCTCTTTTGGAGTCCCATTTCACTCTGACCAGAACTAATCTCTTGTGCTTGAGGTTCTTGACTTTCCTGTCTTCAATTTGTAGAGGCCTCTCTACAAACTTAAGTTGTTCATTTACCTCTATATCTTTTAGAGGTACCACCAGTGATTCATCAGCTAAGCATTTCTTGAGATTAGATACATGAAACACATCATGTATTCCTGCCATTTCCTCTGGCAGTTGTAGCTGATAGGCTACATGTGCTATTCTTCTAATAATCTCAAAAGGTCCAACATTCCTGGGATTTAGCTTTCCCCTCTTGATGAATCGTACAACTCCTTTCCAAGGAGAGACTTTCAATAATACCTTGTCACCTATCAGCATAACTCTTTTGTCTATCACGTGCTGCTTGCAGTCGTTCCTTGACTTGAATGATTTTGTCTGTTGTTTCTTGTACTATCTCGGTCCAGATAGTTGCTTTTCCCCAATTTCTGCTCAACTGACTGGCGTTGGGCACTTTCGTCCATAAAGTGCTTCGAAAGGTGCAGCATTGATACTGGTGTGATAACTGTTATTATAAGAAAATTCTATTAAGGGTAAGTGATCGTCCCAATTACCTCCGAAATCAATTACACAAGCTCTAAGCATGTCTTCCATTGTCTGAATTGTCCTTTCGCTTTGTCCGTCCGTTTGTGGATGATAAGCGGTGCTTAGATTCAACTTGGTTCCCATTGCTTTTTGGAAACTTGTCCAAAAATGTGAGGTAAAACGACTATCTCTGTCAGAAACAATTGATAAAGGAATTCCATGTAATGAAACTATTTCATCTACATATAATTTAGCTAACTGTTCCATACTGAAAGTTTCTTTCATTGGTAGGAAATGAGCTGACTTGGTTAGCCTATCTACAATCACCCAGATTGTATCATTGCCTTTCCTTGTTTTGGGTAATTTGGTAATAAAATCCATTGTTATCAATTCCCATTTCCATACTGGCATTTCTAACTGTTGCAACAATCCTGAGGGTTTCTGATGTTCAGCTTTAACTTGTGAACAGGTTAAACACTTAGAAACATAAGCTGCTATATCCTTTTTCATTCCTATCCACCAAAAATTCTTTCTTAAGTCCTGATACATCTTATCACTTCCAGGATGCATCGTATACTTAGACTTATGAGCTTCTTCTAATATATGGTGGCGTAGATTTCCTAATTTAGGTATCCACATTCTTTTCTTGTGGAATCTTCAAATTCCATCGGTTCCTTGTTCTAATTCCTTAATCATTCCTTTTAGTTTTTCAGTATCTTCCTTGATTATTGATTATTGTGCTTCTCTTATCTGATCATTTAATCTACTTGCAGATTTAACTTAAGAGAACGTACCCTTTTTGGTTTTTCATGATATTTCCAACTTAAAGCATCAGCTACCATATTTGCCTTTCCTGCATGATACTGGATATCACAATCATAATCACTAAGCATCTCCATCCAACGTCTTTGTCTCATGTTCAATTCCTTTTGTCCAAAAACATACCTTAAACTCTTATGGTCGGTGAATATGGTAAACTTACTACCATAAAGGTAATGTCTCCAAATCTTAAGGGCAAAAACTATAGCTCCTAATTCCAAATCATGGGTTGAATAGTTCTCTTCATGATTCTTAAGTTGTCTAGATGCGTAAGCTATAACCTTTTGACGTTGCATTAATACACATCCATAACCTAACTTGGAAGCGTCACAATAGATTACAAAATCTTCAATTCCTTCTGGTAACGCTAGTATGGGTGCATGGGTTAATCTTTGCTTAAGAATTCTAAATGCTTCTTCTTGTTTTGGTCCCCATTCAAACTTAATGGATTTACAGGTTAGCTTAGTTAAGGGAATGGCTATTCTAGAAAAATCTCGAATAAATCTTCTATAATAACCGGCCAATCCTAAGAAACTTCTAACCTCGGTTGGTGACTCAGGGGTTTTCCATTTGGTAATCGCCTCGATCTTGGTGGGGTCTACATGAATTCCTTCATGATTAACTAAGTGTCCAAGAAACTGTACATGTTCTAACCGGAATTCACATTTCGAAAACTTAGCATAAAGCTTTTCCTTTCTCAACAAAATTAGAAGTGCGTGCAAATGCTTTGCATGATCCTCTTTACTTTTAGAATAAATGAGAATATCATCAATAAAAAAAATTATGAATTTATCCAAATATGGCTTACATATTCGGTTCATCATGTCCATAAATGCAGCTGGGGTATTGGTTAAACCAAATGGCATGACAGTAAATTCATAATGGCCATACCTTGTTCTGAACGCGGTCTTAGGAATGTCCTCTTCCTGTACCTTTAATTGATGATATCCTGACCTTAAATCGATTTTAGAGAAAAATCGAGCTCCTTGCAATTGATCGAACAGATCATCGATTCTCGGTAATGGGTACTGATTCTTAATTGTGACTTTGTTCAATTCACGGTAGTCAATGCACATACGCATCGATCCGCCTTTCTTTTTAACAAATAAAATCGGTGCTCCTCATGGCGATGAGCTTGGCTGTATGAATCCTTTCTCCAACAATTCGTCTAACTGTTTCTTCAGTTCTTGCATTTCCGCGGTTGCCAAACGGTAAGGTGCATTGGCAATTGGTGCTGTCCCTGGTAGTAGGTGGACTCTGAATCAACTTCCCTGTCTGGCGGTAGTCCTGGTAATTCTTCCGGAAACACATCTGAAAACTGAGACACTAAAGGTAATTCTTTTCCTTTAGTGTTAGTGATTATAGAAATCAAATACACTAATGACCCTTTTCTCATACAACTTGCTGTTTTCATCACAGAGATGAATTTTGTGGATTTGGATGGCTTATCTCCTTCAATTGTGATCTTTTCACCTTTTGGTGAGTTTACTTGAATTGACTTTTGATCACATAAAATACTGGCTTTATTGGTTATTATCCAATCCATTCCTAAAACGACATTGAATCCTGACATATTCATTGGGTAAAGGTTTGCCATAAATTTTTTATTTAAAAATTCTATTCTTGCTCCCTGCAAGATTTCAGAAATTCTAACGGTTTCCCCATTTGCTGTCTCTACTAGACATTCTTGTGGGAGTTTAGTTAATGATTGATTAAGAAGTTTGCAAAACGAAGTATTAATAAAACTTTGGTTCGCACCAGAGTCAAATAATACTTTAGCAAAAACATCATTAACTAAAAACGAACCGGCTATCACGTCTGGAATCATTTTGGCTTCATCTACCGTCAGAACAAATGCTCTAGCATTTTTGGTGTTCTTGTTGTTCAGAGCTGGAACTAGTTTCGGGCAGTTGGGCTTGATGTGGCCTTTTTCTCCACAGTTGAAGCACAGTCCATTACTAGATTTCCTCCTGCAGTATTCTTCCTTGTGTCCTGGCATCTTGCAGAAATTGCAGTGAGTGGAGCATTTTCCCGAATGCTTCTTCTTGCAAGCTTTGCAGTACGGTGCAGAGGTAGAACCGACGTTCCTACGATTGGAATTACCGTAGCGGAATTCCTGGGTAAGTCTTTGAGCTAGGTTTCTCATTTGGTCTTCTTCTCGTGTACGCACTAATTCATCTGTCAAGGTATTTGCTAGTTCTACAGCTTCTTCTATGGTTTGAGGTCTAGCTGCCTTGACTACATGCCTAATCTCCCCGATTAATCCCCAGATGTATCGGGAGATTAATACTGGTTCAGGTGATGCAAGGGTTGGTACTATTCTAGCATATTCAAAGAATGTAGTTGTATAACCCTTACTATCTACCCCAGTCATCCTAAGGTTTAGGAATTTATTTGCTATCTGTTCCTTTTCATTAGGAGGGCAGAATTTCCTTTCCACCATATTCTTAAATTCCTCCCATTCCATGTTGTATATCCTATCACTTCCCCTTGACTGGAGGATAATGTTCCACCATTCTAAGGCTGAGTTCTTAAACAAATTAGAAGCAAACATTATCTTATCCTCTTCCGCACACTTGCTTATTTTTAAGACAGCCTCAGTCTTTTCTATCCAGCGTAGTGTTGTAATGGGTCCTTCATTGCCCGAGAATTCTATTGGTTTGCAGGACCAGAATTCTTTATAAGAACAACCATAAGGCATGGTTCTTCTTCTTTTGGGAATGGGCGCTTGAAGTACAGGTCCATTGTTTACGCTGTGTTCAGGTTCAGTTGGTCGCTTACTGCTATGCTTACTTTTGTTATCGGCTTCTTTAACAGTTTGAATAATAAATGGCATCACATCTATTATTCCTTGTGCCACTATGTGTTGGATGGCACTTTTATCCACTTGGTTTCCATTGTTATTGTTGTTTGGATTCTCATTATTCGGGTTATTGCCGTTCAGGTTTTCATTGTTCAGATTTTCCTGGTTCACTTCGCTGTCCATCTGAATTTTAAACATTTACCACGTATTAATATCACAAAATAATATTTAATATCGCCAATCACATGACACGCATTTTGGTCAAAAGCATCGATCATTGCGACTTACTCTTTTTAAATATATATATATATATATATATATATGCATCTACTACAAGCTAGAACTGGAAATTAAAATTACAATAAAACTGAAATTAAAATTACACTACTAATAGTAGGCATCCGTAGTTTTTTTTTCACACATATCTATTATTATATTTATTATTATTATTATTATTATTATTATTATTATTATTATTACCATCTCTACCATCACATTCACGGATATGGATTCATCCAGAAATCCATATTGCGCTCGTCGTACTTCCAGACGAGTCGCTCTCCCACATGTCTCATCCTCTCACTACTCTCAAAAATTTCCTCACCAAATGTCATGAGTTCTTGTACATTTTCTGCACTCATTGGGGGTGCAAGTTCTAGGACTGGGCTTGGAATCTGGGGTGCAGGTTCTAGGACTGGGTTTGGAATCTGGGGTGCGGGTTTCTGGTACGGGTATGGGGGTGTGGGTGCCTGGTATGGGTAAGGATTCTCTAAAATCTTCCTAATGAATACACCGTTATCGTAATAGGGATCTAAAGGGTCCAAACCTGGGTATGCTCCTAGATTCGGCATGGGTTCGTCGTTTAGGTGGTAGCGTGGCACATAATCCCTGTGATCATCGAACCATGGATCATAATCCGGGTCTAAGGGATTAGGTGCTGGTACCCTAGGAATCTCCTCCGGGTTAAAGTCATGCATTTCTACTTGATTTTCAGGGTTATTTTCTTTTTCCATGGGCTGAAATGGTTGGGGTGCTATCAATTGCTCCAGGTTAAGGTCAGCTGCTATGGTTGCTAAGATATGGATATTTGCTATACCCCTATTGAGCATGTCTTGGGTATAGGCATCGGTTTCTCTCTTAGCTGCTGCTAGCACTCTTTGTTCCTGCAACTTTTTCATACGTTTCCTACGCTCATGTGCTCCTCGACTGAACCATCCTCTCTTTTTCTGAGGGAATGGCTCTTCAGACTGAGCCTTAAACACAAATATTCCTTCTTCATTATCAGCAGAGTACCCTGAGAGGGCATGTTGTGAAGAGGCGCCTTCGCTTCTAGGCGAACCAGACAACTGACGATAAGCGCCGGATGGTCCTTGGTCGCTCATACTGTAAACTAACAAATAGTCAAATAACACATAACAATAATATACAATTATGCACGTATTTTCGTAATTTATTTCCTAACATATTGAATTTTGGTGTCAGCAGAACATTTCTGTGGCTGAATCAGTGGCTTAGCTCTGATACCACCTTCTGTCACAACCCCCGTTCCCTAACAACCCGGGAACGGGCGGCCGCGGCCAGTTTTGGTGGTATCTGTATTTTATCCAATTTGGCAGCGGAATTTACATCAGGACCGTAGTTAGGAAATTATTTATCAGAGTAAAATACCACGCATTCAATATATTAAAGATATGGGAAGAACCCAAGTTTCAAGTACACACACTTTCATAGGGATAAACCCTATTTATATTTAATAAAAACATCTATTTATTTTAGGTAACTTTATTGCCACTTTTTCAAGCCTTAAGTGCTGTCCAGCTGGCTTCTATTTGGCTTTCACATTTTGTTACCTGAAACGCGTTTAAAAACATTTTTTCAGTGGGAAATACTGGTGAGTGAATCCCAGTTTAATCAAGTTTAAATAAAACCATTGTACAGTATTGAGGGCGGTCTCGCAATTAGATTTGTTTCCAAGTCATATCAATTACCACCCACGGTACTGTCAACCAGACTTGTGGTCATGTTACTCCTCGCAAGGCAGTAACAAATTTTGTATACAAAACCCCAACATACTGACGATAATTGTATCCTTACAAATACTCAATAACTGTTTAATATATAATTAATTAAGTGAGGTTTTGTAAAAACAATTTGCAAAAAAAGGTTTACACAAAAAGAAAGATTACTCACATTACTGTCTTAGGTTTTCTGTAAGGGTTTCCTGGTGACAATCTATAAATTACACAAATGCACACGCGTTAGTATAATAACCCATTTTAACATTAGTAATACCCTCCCCGAGATGGCATTCCAACGACTACGTCGGGCAGAACCACGACAGCCGTTACGGAACCCTAGATCAATCGGGCAGCGTATCTAATACGTATCCAGGGGTTATGATACTTACAACGGAGCAGAACTTCGTTATTTAAGGGGATATTATACCTGAGTATAATGCCTACAATGTGAAAATTGAGAGGGAAAGAAAGATCTGGGACGAATTTCGACTGAAGGCCCGAGGCCTCCTTATATAGGGCTGCATTTGGGGTTTCTTGCGCCCCGCGTAAGCTGAGGCAGGGGTTTACGTGGCCCGTGACATAGGTGTGTAGGGCCTAGGGTTGATTTGACATCCGGTATAGCTTCAACACGCAGACGACACGTGGCGGCACCGGGCTGCGCCACTTGCTCAGGCGCTTGCGGCCCGCGTAGACTTAAGTGAAGTCTGTGGCGGCCCGCGACAGCTTAATAAATTTAATTTTTAATTTATTTTAATAAAAATTAAGGTATTTGGGGTCCGTTTTCGCGTATAGGGTGTATTTTGGGACATATTGGAGTATTTTAAAATATATTAGGGTGTCGGAAAATTTTCAGGATGGTTGTTATAGTATATGTGGCTATGGTCATATCACACATTGGCTAACCCGTTGTCCAATTGTGAAGATTATCAAGTAATGTATACAAAACCCCATAATACCGGCAGTAATTGAAGAATTACAAAGACTCAATCACTGCTAATCATAATTTAAATAAATAAAGGTTTTGTAAAATAGTTTGTAAAAAGAAGATTACTCACATTGCTATTTTGGATAATTCCCTGTGACTTCCTGGCTATAATCTATAAATTTTAATTAATGCACACGTGTTAGTATAATAACCCAATTTAACATTAGTTATACCCTCCCCGAGACAGAATTCCAATGACTACGTCGGGCAGAGCCTCGACAGCCGTTACGGAATCCTAAATCAATCGAGCTGCATATCTAATACGTAACCGAGGGTTATGATACTTACAACGGGGTAGAACTTCGTTAATTAGGGGGGTATAATGCCCGGGTATAGTGCCTACTATTCAGAAATTGAGAGAGAATTCAAATGTTTGAACGATTTCAAATGAGAGCCGAGACTCTCAATATATAAGGCATGAGTCTGCCTCGTGGCCTGCGAAGGATCCTTAAGGGGTCTTCGCGCCCCGCGAGAGATGGTAGGGCGGCGGCGGTGTTGCTGAGTCACCGAAGATGTCGACGCGTGTCCTTCCACGTGGCGGCTCCGCATTCTGCCACTAATCCTTCCGCTCGCGGCCCGCGATGGAGGTGGTGCAGTCTGTCGCGCCCCGCGACAGACTTAAAATATTGTTTTTATTTTGTTTTTATTAATTTAAATGTATTTCGGGCCTATTTCTCGCATACGGGGTGTATTTAGAAGCGTTTAGGGACATTCTAAATATTTTAGAAGTGTCGGAAATATTTTAGGAGGGTTGTTATACTATTTAATAAAATATATAATGCACTTGTGTTAAGTATAGTAACCCAATTCACTTTATCCCTACGTCATGAGACAGAACCCTAATGAACTTAGTCGGGCAGAGGCTTGACATGCGTTGGTGGGTCCTAAATCAATCGGACAGGGTATCAGTGATCAAGGGTCAAAACACTTAAAACGCGGCATGGCTTTATTATTATTATTATTATTATTATTATTATTATTATTATTATTATTATTAAATTAAAAACAGAAGAACAGATATAGAAGGGAGACATAGAGAAATTGTAAGAAAAGAAGTTGAACAGAGGAATAAGAATCATCCTATGCATATGTATACTAAAAGTTGAATTTCATTTACTTGGAGGCTAAGCCTCATCTGCCACGTACATGTAACATTAATTGTAGGACATATCTACAACACACACGTACATTCTTTTCATTTAGTTTGATTCTCTTTTTTTTTATCATTCATGAAGACTATGCATGCAAAAATGAAAATCAAATGTAAATTAAGATTTATTAATATGTTATATATTAAAATAAAACTTGTATTATTTTATTATTCCATACGTATATATTAAATAATGATTATTATTATTGTTATTTTATTAATTTATATATTATAATTAATTCAGCTGCTTCACTTATTTGGTGCGCATAACTTCTAAAATATGACGTTTTATAAAATAGTAAATATGTCATTGGAACGAGAATAATCTTATCTATATTTTGAACCAAGTTTCATTAAAAACGGAGTGAGTGCAAATATAATGTATTTTATTATTAAACGGTTTCTAGGCCCGTCTAGGTACTTCATATTTCTAACAGTCAAATTACCCATGGTCTATCCGTTTAATAACATAAGTTTTTATATACTTTATTTTAAATTTTATAAATAGAATTTTTGGGAATGTTACATCCTCCCCACCTTGTTTTAAATCTTGTACTCGAGATTCACTAAAATGTGGAGGAATACCTTTAGTTTGTCACTGATCCTAGTTTCTAAGTATATTCTGGTTCTTGCTTTGAATTCCACTTTACTTTGGCCAGAACTATTCTCTATGTTTTGAGACTCTTATCTTCTCAAGAGTTCTTAATGAAAGTAAAATTACTATTAGCGTAAGTTGTTAGATGTTTTGTGTCTTCGCACAACTTTTAGTTACAGGTTTCCTAATGTGTTTAATAATCGCAAGGGGAATTCTTAACTTTTGATGTCGTCCCAACTTATAGGGTTCCCGTCGTTCATCTTGTCACACGAGTTACGAGACGGATTATCAAATGGAATAATGTTTGATATCGGAATTATAGACGTATACGAGAGACTTCTGGTAAATAAATCTAAAATTTTTATTAATACCCCTGTTTGTGATTTATCCCTAGTTGTCAATCATTATGGCTTTTGGATTTCCTTATAGATATACATATCTATATAATCATATATTTCACATACGGTAATATACACACCATTCATAAGGTCAATGTATTTAACAGATTCATATTTCCAAAAACAGGTCAGACATCAAGTCATGGTACTATTTATGAAATTTCGTTAACATAACATATACCCCATCTTACTCGGTCTCGCCGGAGAGGTACCCCCATCTTACACGGACAAGCTGGAGAGTCTACTACACCATACTCAGTCTTGCAGGAGAGGTAATTATCATTGTATTTCCCTTAAATAGAATTTCTCTCAAATCATGATTTTAAAAGTGCATCATTTATTATGACTTATATCAAGAACAAGGAAATTAGTATTCTCATGATGGATCATATTCTAGAACCGAGTAGTATTAATAAACAAGAAATAATAGTGGCCAGGTGTTATCGCTTATTTATCATACATGCACTGTTCTAGTCATCATCCTCACGGCATACCAATAACCATCACATTTTATCTACGCAAGTAATTAGCTTATATTGAAGCTTATACTAAGGCATTGTTCTTAGGTTCAACTCTAAATACTATCTAAGTGTTACCAATAAATATTTATATCATAACTCTTTTTCTTAAGCATAGGTATTATTATGGTTGTGACTTCCTTTTGTTTGAAAAATGAGGTTTCAAAAATATCATTGTCTCCATTAACATTATGGCTAGGTTCATTGTGATGAGTATGCTTACAGCTAACTCTATTCATGCTTATGTGTTATGAGATTCCGATGCACGAAATATTTTATTGAGACAGATGGTATTTTAGAACATAATACGTTTCAGGATTTACTCTTATATGACTTCATGTTTTCATGTGAATCGCCCGTGATATTTTCTCTTATGTTTATCTTTAGAAGATATTTGATTATTATATTGTGTATACTATCAAGAAATTCTATGTATATATTTAGAAACATAAAATTTGAAATTTCTTGTTAATATCAAAACTTACATAATACATATATATATATATATATATATATAATATTGAATTATTTAGTAATATCTTTAATTTATATATATCCGATGGTACCAATTATCAAGCTTATTCCCCCTATCTTTATTTACCCTTTTATAAAAGTAATATATTGAAATAAACTTCTGTTAAATTTATTGAACATAATATTTTGAAATTAAAGGATAGATCAATAAAAGATTTAAAGAAATAAATTAATCAAATATAAATTTTCTGGACTCATGGGAACAATTTCATTTTTAACTAGTGGGTTGAACCATATGGGTTTAAAATATTAAAACTTAACTCTCAATTTATTGTATATTATATTATTTATTCAAAGAAGTATTATAGTAAGTAATACAAGGTTTGATGTTTCAAAAGTTGATTCTAAATATATCAAGTAATTAAGTAAATACATGTATATGCATATATATCTCAAACAATAATAACAGTAATTTATTTAAAGATATTGTAATATTAATACTATAATTTGACTTTTAAATAAACTATATAAAGGATAAGTGTATTAAATACACATTTGAGTCAGTTATCTTTATGTGGGGCATCCATTTTAATTCTCGCTTGAAAATGAACCGATAACTAGAACGTTTAGGAAAATTTAACTTGCCAGGAAAAATAAATACTAAATTATTTGATTTGTGTCGGGTAAGAAGATATATTTTCATTTTGTTATGTCTTTACTTCTACAAATTAATTATCTAACCTCTTTTATATATACCAATTGTACAAACCATTAGACCCATATTTTCTCTTATTTTATAAAAAAATATAAAATTTATTTCTTTTATAATATTCTAAATGATAGAGGATAAGAACATGATTATTTATATATGATTATAAAAATCTTTTGAACATACACTTTCTTTGAATTATGTTATAGTTTTAAAGGTATAAAATTTTACATGTATCCTACGTAATATAAACTTTAGTTTACTTTATATACACGTATAAAATATATAAACATTATTTAAATGTATTATAATGTGTATATATTTCAAATAGAATTGTAATGCATTTAAAATACTTTTATATTATCCTATATTAATAATAAAAGCCAATGAATAGTGATTATTTTTACTTCTTATTAATTATAATAATAATAATGACTATTATTATTATGATTATTATAACTGTATTTTCTTTTTTTTCTTTTTTTTCAATTTTATATATATGTTCACAATTTATTTTTATATTACTAAAATATATTTTTACAACTTTATATTCATTGACTAAGAGGTGATATATTTATTTATATAAAATATTAAATATTAAATGTTTAGTCCTATGGAATCTATGGAATAAATATAGGACTATGTTTTATAATATATATACTTTCGTTAATATAAATCTATGCTATAAAACTATAAACCATAAAGTGTAAGTTTAACTAGAAAAGTGTCTGCCTAGTAAAAATATAAGGCACATGTTATATTTTACTAGAAATATAATATGTCTTCCTGGGTAGTCTATGGGTACATTTAATCATATTGGTCACTCATACTGTGGACTGAAAACATAATTATTATAATATGAATATTAAGATTTATCTCCCAGAATAACACATAAATTAATTTCCTAACATAATGTTTAAGTTTTGGGCATTAAAAGAACACATAAATGGCTTAAACCAGTGGCTCTGATACCACCTTCTGTCACAACCCCCGACCCCATCCTAGGAGCGGGAGCCGCGAACCAGTCAGATGGTATCGGTGTTTATTAATTTGGCAGCGGAAATTTTCATCAGGACCGTAGTTAGGAAATATTTTTATCAGAGTTAAACACCAAAATGTTTAAAATAGATAAATGCGATAAAATCCAAGTTTTCTTTACAATACATTTATAGGGATAAACCCTAGGTATTGAAAATAAAATCTCCTTTTTTATTTAGGTAACTTTTATAGCCACTTTTCTAAGCCTTCAGTGCTCTCCAGCTGGCTTCTATTTGGCTTTCACATTTTGTTACCTGAAACGCGTTTAAAACATTTTTGTCAGTGGGAAATACTGGTGAGTGAATCCCAGTTTAATCAAGAAGTGGTTTTATTGATTTGCATTATTGAGAGCGATTACAATGTTTATATCTACACAATTACTCATTCAGTACTTGCCACTCGACCGTATCTATGGCTATGGTAATATCACACATTGGCTAACCCGTTGTCCAATTGTGAAGATTATCAAGTAATGTATACAAAACCCCATAATACCGGCAGTAATTGAATAATTACAAAGACTCAATCACTGCTAATCATAATTTAAATAAATAAAGGTTTTGTAAAACAGTTTGTAAAAAGAAGATTACTCACATTGCTATTTTGGATAATTCCATGTGGCTTCCTGGCTATAATCTATAAATTTTAATTAATGCACACGTGTTAGTATAATAACCCAATTTAACATTAGTTATACCCTCCTCGAGACAGAACTCCAACGACTACATCGGGCAGAGCCTCGACAGCCGTTACGGAATCCTAAATCAATCGGGTTGCATATCTAATACGTAACCGAGGGTTATGATACTTACAACAGGGCAGAACTTCGTTAATTAGGGGGGTATAATGCCCGGGTATAGTGCCTACTATTCAGAAATTGAGAGATAATTCGAATGTTTGAACGATTTCAAATGAGAGCCGAGACTCTCAATATATAAGGCCTGATATGGTCTGCCTCGCGGCCCGCGAAGGATCCTTAAGGGGTCTTCGCGCCCCGCGAGAGATGGTAGGGCGGCGGCGGTGTTGCTGAGTCACCGGAGATGTCGACGCGTGTCCTGCCACGTGGCGGCTCCGCGTTCTACAACTAATCCTTCCGCTCGCGGCCCGCGATGGAAGTGGTGCCGTCTGTCGCGCCCCGCGACAGACTTAAAATATTGTTTTTATTTTATTTTTATTAATTTAAATGTATTTCGGGCCTATTTCTCGCATACGAGGTGTATTTAGAAGCGTTTAGGGACATTCTAAATATTTTAGGAGTGTCGAAAATATTTTAGGAGGGTTGTTATACTATTTAATAAAATATATAATGCACTTGTGTTAAGTATATAACCCAATTTACTTTATCTCTACGTCACGAGACAGAACCCCAATGAACTTAGTCAGGCAGAGGCTTGACATGCGTTGGTGGGTCCTAAATCAATCGGACAGGGTATCAGTGATCATGGGTTAAAACACTTAAAACGGGGCATGACTTTATTTTTATTATTATTAACTTAAAAAAAGAAGAACAGAGATAGAAGCGAGACATAGAGAAATTGAAAGAAAAGAAGTTGAACAGAGGAATAAGAATCATCCTATGCATATTTATACTAAAAGTTGAATTCATTTACTTGGAGGCTAAGCCTCATCTGCCACATACATGTAACATTAATTATAGGACATATCTACAACACACACGTACATTCTTTTCATTTAGTTTGATTCTCTTTTTTTTTTCTTTTATCAATCATGAAGACTATGCATGCAAAAATGAAAATCAAATGTAAATTAAGATTTATTAATATGTTATATATTAAAATAAAACTTGTATTATTTTATTATTCCATACGCATATATTAAATAATGATTATTATTATTGTTATTTTATTAATTTATATATTATAATTAATTCAGCTGCTTCACTTATTTAGCGTGCATAACTTCTAAAATATGACGTTTTATAAAACAGTAAATATGTCATTGGAACGAGAATAATCTTATCTATATTTTGAACCAAGTTTCATTAGAAACGGAGTGAGTCCAAATATAATGTATTTTATTATTAAACGTTTTCTAGGCCCGTCTAGGTACTTCATATTTCTAACAGTCAAATTACCCATGGTCTATCCGTTTAATAACATAAGTTTTTATATACTTTATTTTAAATTTTATAAATAGAATTTTTGGGAATGTTACACTTTTCCTTATTGGCCAGGAGCAAAGAAACTCTATGGTTGCTCCTTGTAAATCTCTTCCTCTAATTCCCCATTGAGAAATGCAGTTTTTACATCCATTTGATGTATTTCCAAATTTCTCAATGTTGCAATTGCAAGCACCATTCTAATAGAGGTTATTCTAGTCACAGGCGAGTATGTATCAAAATAGTCAAGACCTTCCTTTTGTCTAAATCATTTGATCACAAGCCTTGCCTTATACTTTTCGACAGAGCCATCAGCTTTCATCTTTTTCTTGAATATCCATCGATATCCAAGTGGCTTGCACCCTGGTGGAAGATCTACTAGCTCCCAAGTATGATTTTGCAAGATAGAATCAATTTCACTCTTGATAGCTTCCTTCCATTGAGGTCCATCTGAAGAGGTGACTGTTTCTCGATAGGTTTGAGGCTCACTTTGAACCATGAATGTGAGAAAGTCAGGCCCAAAGGATTTCTCAGTCCTTTGCCTTTTACTTCTTCTTGGCTCACCCTCTTTAGGCTCTGATTGTTCTTTAGTATCCTCTTGAACAATCTCATCAACCATTGTTGATGAACTTGCATGATTGGTTGTTGAAGAACTCGCATGAGTTTGTACTAACATTGGAAACTCTTCTTCAAAGTAAGTCACATTTCCTGGCCTTATCTCTATGTTAGAGTCCTTGTGCACATCAGGATTCTTGGATTCATATACAAGAAAACGATATAAGCTACCGTTTTTGGCATATCCAATGAAAATGCAATCAACAAATTTTGGCCCTATTCTAAGTGCCTTAGGGGGTGTAACAATCACCTTGGCCAGGCACCCACATACTTTCAAGTATTTATAGGATGATTTATGTCCCTACCATAACTCATGAGGTGTTACATCCTTATTCTTGAAAGGTATTTTATTTAATAAAAAATTGGCCGACAAAATGGCCTCCCCCCACATGTCCTGGCCCATCCCAGAACTTATCAACATGGCATTCATCATTTCTTTTAGTGTACAATTCTTTCGCTCCGCGATGCCATTTGATTGGGGTGTATAAGGAGGGGTACACTCGTGTATTATACCACTTTTTGCACATACTTCCCCAAATGGTGAAACATATTCACCTCCTCTATCACTTCTCACACGTTTTATTTTCTTGTTGAGTTGATTCTCAACTTCAGCTTTATACAAGATAAACTTGTCAATTGCTTCATCCTTACTCTTAAGTAAGTAAACATAACAATATCTTGTATTGTCATCAATAAAGGTAATAAAATATTTATTACCACCTCTGGTGGGAATTGATTTTAAGTCACACACATCAGTGTGAATCAGATCAAGGGGTTAAGTTATTCTTTCAACTGATTTGAAGGATTATCTTATTTGATTGGCTTCAACACAAGTTTTACATTTTGTTTTAGAATCAATGGAAAAAGTTGGTATGTAATCTAATTTAATTAAACGACGCATCGAATTAAAATTTACATGACCAAGACATCCATGCCAAACATTAGGAGACTCAACCAAGTAAGCAGAAGTACTAGCACTTTTATTCATGTTTTTTTAACAGCCATTACATTAAGTTTAAACATGCCATTTTGGGCATAGCCCTTTCCAATAAACATACCATGCTTAGTTAAAACAAAATTATCACTTTCAAAAACCAAATGAAAGCCATGCTTGTTAAGCATCCAACCCGACACAAGACTCTTGCGCAGGTCTGGAACATAAAGCACATTCTTTAAAGTGAGCTCTTTCCCAGAAGTCCACTTCAAGATCACATTACCTTCTCCCTTGATATCAGCTGTAGCAGCATTACCCATATATAGCTTTTCTTCTCCCACCACCTCTTTAAACGTATTAAAAATGGTCCTGTCAGGACACACATGGCGGGTTGCCCCAGTATCAACCCACCACCCTTTTGGCTCATTAGCCACCACATTTACCTCCTCCATCATAGCAGTGAGGTCTGAAATCATGGCCACTAATGGCATACCATCATCATCAACCATAAGAGCCGTGTCACGTTTAGGCTCTTTGCATTGGTCAGCACGGTGACCAGTTTGTCCACAGTTGTAACACTTCCCTTTAAAGGGACCAACCTTCTTCTTCACACCACATTTCTTTGGCCCAAGGTCAACACCTTTGTTTTTCCCTTTTCCATTGAGCTTGTGGCCTTTGTTACCCTTGTAACCCCTTGAGGATTGACCGTGTTCCACACGGTTTGCTTTCACAGAAGCTTCAACTTGACATCCTTTGTGTGATATTATGTTGTCCTCCTCAATACGAAGACGAACCACAAGGTCTTCGATGGTCATTTCCTTTCTCTTATGCTTAAGGTAATTCTTGAAGTCTACTAAACTAGGGGCAACTTTTCAACAATTGCTGCCACTTGGAATGTTTCACTCGGATTCATTCCGTCCGACAGAATGTCACTAAGAATAGTCTGCAGTTCTTGGACTTGACTCACCATAGTTTTTGAATCAATCATTTTATAGTCCAAAAACCTAGCCACAACATACTTTTTAGTACCCGCATCCTCAGTCCTGTATTTCCGTTCCAATGACTCCCATAATTCTTTGGCAATAGGAACCTTGAGATACACGTTATATAGGGCATCTGAGAGGTCATTCAACACATAGTTGCAGCATAGGTACTCAGAATGTTTCCAAGCATCAACAACACTCACAGATTGGACACCAGATGTCCCTTCTGCGAGAACAGGAGGGGACTCCGTCAAAAACCTCACAGGGTTTAAAGTAGTCAGATAGAACAACATCTTTTGTTGCCATCTCTTAAAATTCAAACCAGTAAACTTCTCTAGTTTTTCAGCATGGTTAGCAACCGCTTGGGTACCAACCAATGGTCCCATGGTAGTGGATGTGGATCCAACAGTGGTTGATATGGTTGCTGAAATAGTAGCCATTTCAGAAACAAGAATAAAATTATAATCAGTTTATGGCAGAAACAAATTGGTTTTACAGAAAACCAATAAAAACTACAAAAGTTTGCTAATAAACAAAACAAATTGTTTATAAAAATTTTTAAAACCAAAATAATGAACGAGTTTTAAAAATCTGTTTTAAGCTTGTAGGACACCCGTTCACAAAAATAAATAAAATAACAATTTTATTAATGAATTTCTTGATTACAACTCGTAAGGAAGAACATAAGCAATTGAAAGAAAATACAGTACAAGAAGTGTAAACTAAACTAAAAACAGCTTACAAAAGAAATATGAGGAAAACATAAAACAACGGTGACTGAGACACGTGAAAATCACGCTTCCCTTAAAACATATTTCGGGCCACCCAGGTGAACCCGTCTGTTTCCCAAGGTATAACAGCCTGAGCAGATTGTACTGCGGGGATTAGCCTAGCACCTGAAAGGATACCTGAAACAAGAATGCGTAGAGATCCGAAATTAGGGAATTCGTTTGAAGCTGTGTGTGTTGTATGAACCATACGATTTGAAGTGTTCTGTGTATCTAAAACAAAGCACAAAGCTTTGTTTATAACATTGTCTTGAACTCCAAAAGTCTCAATTGAATACAGAATTCAATTAAAAAATAAATCTCGAATTCAATGATATAATGAATTCTGAGAATTTGATAAGACTTGACCAGTAGGAATACAAACAGTCTTCAGCTGACCACACAAAGCCACTGACCCGAGCCCACACGCACCTAAAAATAGTAAAGGCGGCTCCAAGCGGCTCGCGGTGATGTGAGCATGCGAAGTGCAAAGTGCGCCATCAAAGCGCCACATTGCGCCCATCGCCATCGTCCCGTGTTAAGGCGCGGGCGCGGGCGCATGTCGGTTGCTTAGCACCCTCATGGCTACCACTGGGTGTCAGTTGTCACACAAGAATACATTCGTGTAGAGAATTCTATTTATAAATCCACAAAGGATTTATCTCTCCACCTATGTGGGACAAGCTCAATTCCCCACATGTTTATGGTTCCAACACATAAACTTAATGCTCATGATCTCTCATTTATCTTGGCTTAATTATTAAATAATCATTATATTAACTTATAATATATCATTATTTATCAAATTTCCAACAATCCCCCACATGAATGGAGATCGTCCTATACACTCAACTGTCATGATAAGATTTCAGCGGTTAAGTAATGCAGGATAGGTAGGTTTCCCTTTGAACCCTCCTTTGTGACATATACTTAGTCTCCTAGCGGTTAGTAGACGCAATGTCCTTAAGCCAACCCCTTTTTAC
Organism: Helianthus tuberosus; assembly: GCA_030545235.1. Taxonomy (NCBI): domain Eukaryota; kingdom Viridiplantae; phylum Streptophyta; class Magnoliopsida; order Asterales; family Asteraceae; genus Helianthus; species Helianthus tuberosus. The sequence goes on from CM060452.1 coordinate 96,044,649, forward strand.
GTAGACGTTATTACACGTCACACATTACTCTTCCTGGTCTGGCTAACCCCTCATAGTTGTGTTCGTTATGGTCATGGAACACCATCCTGGTTCTGCGAGAGCTCTAGGAATTGTGCCCCCAATTCCATTCGAAGCGACCCCACTTCTCTCTAACATAGGTGATTCACAAATCATTAAAATCCATATGCTTAACCTCTATTGATATCACTGATTCTAAATAGGAATGGACTAGGAAGTTTGTAACTCCCTTTGTATGTTGAGGTACTCCCCCATAGTGACCTCTGTTCATACAGTTAGGTGGTCCTATTGAACTTAGATCATGGGATCTCCAATCTTTTAGGATACGTTTTCTGTTGTACAAACTTACTCCAAGGGCTTTAGTCCCATTCCCATCGACGACTTATGTACTACCTCTCTGCTTAAGCCTTTTGTAAGCGGATCCTCAGTGTTATCCTTTGACCTCACATAGTCAATCGTGATAACTCCAGTTTAGAGTAGTTGTCGTATCGTGTTATGCCGACGTCGTATGAGCATTGGTCTGCCATTATACATTGCATTTGGAGCTCTACTAATAGCTGATTGTCAATCATAATGTATGCAAATAGCAGTCACAGGCTTAGGCCATCTTGGAACATATTCCAATAATTAACGCAACCATTATGCCTCTTCTCCAGCTTTATCTAACGCGATAAACTCAGATTCCATCATGGATCTAGCTATAAGAGTTTGTTTGGACGACTTCCAAGATATAGCTGCTCCTCCAAGGGTAAACACATAACCACTTGTAGATCTAGAATCTTTCATATCGGATATCCAGTTGGCATCACTGAATCCTTCCACAAAAGCTGGATTTTGGCCATAATGCAATCCATAATTTCTCGTGTATCTCAAATACTTTAATAATCTCGTCATACCCTTCCAATTCTCTGAACTAGGATTACTAGTATAACTACTTAGCCTACTCACAACATATGCTAAGTCTGGTCGAGTACATGACATGAGATACATAAGACTGCCAATAATCCTTGAGTATTCCAATTGAGCAACACTCTCGCCTCTATTTTTTGACAAATGTTGAGAGGTATCAATTGGAGTTTGAGCTACACTGTGTCCCCAGGATTGAACTTCTCAAGGATCATATCCACATAATGAGATTGACTTAGCACCAAACCAGCTTGGGTTCTAATGATCTTTACCCCAAGAATCACATCAGCTAGACCTATATCTTTCATGTAAAATCTCGCTTTCAACATGTCCTTAGTAGATCTGATCATCTTATCATCACTCCCAATGATAAACATATCATCAACATAAAGGCATATAATCACATAACCTTTAGAAGTGTCTTTCACATAGACACATTTATCACATTCATTTATTTTGAGACCATTGTTAAGCATAACTTGGTCAAACTTTTGATGTCATTGTTTTGGAGCTTGCTTTAAGCTATATAATGACTTGATGAGTTTACACACTTTGCCCTCCTAGTTAGGAGCAAAGAAACCCTCTGGTTGCGCCATGTAAATGTCTTCCTCTAATTCCCCATTGAGAAATGCGGTTTTAACATCCATTTGATATATTTCCAAATTTCTCAATGCTGCAATTGCAAGCACCAATCTAATAGAGGTTATTCTAGTCACGGGCGAGTATGTATCAAAATAGTCAAGACCTTCCTTTTGTCTAAACCCTTTGGTCACAAGCCTTGCCTTATACTTGTCTACAGAGCCATCAGCTTTCATCTTTTTCTTGAATATCCATCGATATCTAAGTGGCTTACACCCTGGTGGAAGATCTACTAGCTCCCAAGTATGATTCTGCAAAATAGAATCAATTTCACTCTTGATGGCTTCTTTCCATTGAGGTCCATCTGAAGAGGTGACTGCTTCTCGATAGGTTTGAGGCTCACTCTCAACCATGAATGTAAGAAAGTCAGGCCCAAAGGATTTCTCAGTCATTTGCCTTTTACTTCTTCTCGACTCACCCTCTTCACCCTCTGATTGTTCTTTAGTATCCTCTTGAACAATCTCATCAACCATTGTTGATGAAATTGCATGATCGGTTGTTGAAGAACTCACATGAGTTTGTACTAACATTGGAAACACTTCTTCAAACTAAGTCACATTTCCTGGCCTTGTCTCTATGATAGAGTTCTTGTGCACATCAGGATTCTTGGATTCATATACTCACAGATTGGACATCAGATGTCCCTTCTGCGAGAACAGGAGGGGACTCCGTCAAAAACCTCGCAAGGTTTAAAGTAGTCAGATATAACAACAACTTTTGTTGCCATCTCTTAAAATTCAAAACCAGTAAACTTCTTTGGTTTTTAAGCATGGTTAGCAACCGCTTGAGCCGCTTGGGTACCAACCGATGGTCTCATGGTAGTGGATGTGGATCTAACAGTGGTTGATGTGGTTGCTGAATAGTAGCCATTTCTGAAACAAGAATAAAATTACAATCAATTTAAGGCAGAAACAAATTGGTTTACAGAAAACCAATACAAACTATAAAAGTTTGCTAATAAACAAAACAAACTGTTTATAAAAATTTTTAAAACCAAAACAGTGAACGGGTTTTAAAAATCTGTTTTAAGCTTGTAGGACACTCGTTCACAAAAATAAATAAAATAACAATTTTATTAATCAATTTTATGATTATAACTCGTAAGAAAAAATAGAAGCAATTGAAAGAAAATACAATACAAGAAATGCAAAATCGCTCAAAGACTGGGAGAAACTTTTGATTTGTCATCCCGCCAGAAGGCGGTGTGGGAGTGCCTGAAGGGTCCCCATGCCCAGGATTTTTTGACTGTTATCCCAATTTAGGGGCTGGGACAATGTATGTTAGCAGTAGAATACAGAGCAATCCTTAAATACCGGCTGATGATCCCTATGTACCCAGAAGATGAAACGTGCCCGATATGTCGTAAAGCTTGTATGGATAAATACGGAGAGCACGCAGTGCATTGTAAAGAGCTCACTGGGTTCAAATATCGGCATGACTGGGTGCGAGATGTTTTGTGGGACATCCTGAGAAGAGCTGGGATTTCGGCTAAGAAAGAGGCTCCTGTGAATTTCCTTACGGACCCTATGGAAGGGAGATCTACTCTGCGACCAGCGGATCTGCTCGTCTTTGGTTGGGCTAGGGGGAAACATGCTTGTGTTGACCTCACGGGGGTTTCCCCTCTGGTTGGTTTAAGGGAAAACGGGTTTGTAGCTGGACAAGCAGCAAGAAAGGCAGAACCGGAGAAAGTTAATAAGCACGCTAAAGCTTGTGCAGAGAACCAGCATGTTTTTGTCCCTTTTGCCTTTGACACATTTGGCTCCCTAGCGCCAGAAGCTATCCAATTCATGACCAGGGTCCAACGGGTCATCCACAACAATTGCTCAGCATCAGGGGGACGAGGTTTTGTCTTTGGCAGATTAGGGTTTGCAATTCAGAAAGGGGTGGCGGCGCAGCTTGTTGCCCGGCTACCTTTTGTTTTGATGTAACTTGACAAGTATGAATGAAATTTCGATATCTGGTAAAAAAAAAAAAAGAACAGATTACAAAAGAAATATGAGGAAAACATAAAACAACGGTGACTGAGGCACGTGAAGATCACGCATCCCTTAAAACAGATTTCGGGCCACCCAGGTGATCCCGTCTATTTCCCAAGGTACAACAGCCTGAGCAGATTGTACTGTCGGGATTAGTCTAGCACCTAAAAGGATACCTGAAACATGAATGCGTAGAGATCCGAAATTAGGGAATTCGTTTGAAGCTGTTTGAGTTGTATGAACCATACGATTTGCAGTGTTTCTGTGTATGTAAAACAAAGCACAAAGCTTTGTTTATAACATTGTCTTGAATTCCAAAAGTCTCAATTGAATACAGAATTCAATTAAAAATTAAATCTCAAATTCAATGATACAATGAATTCTGACAGTTTAATAAGACTTGACCAGTAGGAATACAGTCTTCAGCTGACCACACAAAGCCACTGACCCGAGCCCACACGCACATAAAAAATAGTAAAGATGGCTCCAAGCGATGCGAGCGTGCGAAGTGCAAAGTGCGCCGCCATCAAAGCGCCACATTGCGTCCTCGTCCCGGTCCCGCGCCGGGTGTGTTTCAAGTGCATCGCACCCTCCTGGCTACCAGTGGGTGTGAGTTGTCACACAAGAGAACATTTGTGTAGAGAATTCTAATTATAAATCCGCAAAGGATTTATGTCTCCACCTACGTGAGACAAACTCAATTCCCCATATGTTTATGGTTCCAACACACAAACTTAATGCTCAAGATCTCTCATTCATCTTGGCTTAATTATTAAATAATCATTATATTAACTTTTAATATAATATAATATTATTTATCAAATTTCCAACAGATATTGCTAAGCTAACATTTTTGTATAAATTCTTTATCAACAACAAACCTTCGGTAGCAACCTTTCCTTTTGTTTCAACCCTAGTTTGATTACACGATAGATACATTTTGTAGGAATAACTCTTCAATAGTAAATGTCTTTGCTTGTATAGTTTTTAGTATTATTATTCGTTTAGGGTATTCACCATCCCAAAATACCATTCCGCATGGGGCAATACCGAAATATAAATATAAATAGTCAAACATTGCTATATTTGGTGAAACACAATTTAAATTGGCCCATCAAGTAAAAGATATTCATAAATAGTCAAACATAGCTATACTCAGTCAAACAACAGTAAAAATTGGTCAATCATGTCAAAAATAATCATACTCGGTAAAAAGTGACGATAATTTTGGTGGGATGAATGACTTCAAGATAAAAAAAGATTTAATAAAAGAGTAAAACATGTATAAAACATAGTATATTAAAATGTTGGACATTCAAATCTTCTTTGATATTTACCACATATTTCATTACTCGATCTGCTTAGAGTTACGCTATCCGAACATTGGACGTCTATGCCTGAAAGTTCTATACATTTTGAGTAGTAAGCCCTACATATCGTGGGTCTAGTCTACCAATATAATGGATTGCAATGCACTTGGAAATTACTAACAACAATATCTCGTCAAAGGAGCTTATGTGGAGGATACAAAGTGCCTACTATTATATTATTGTGGGTATGTTTTCTAGACATGATTGTGAAGATTTTTATATTGATCGAATAAGTAGTTGCGTTTAACACTTGTCACTTACATTGTAATTCATCTATCGACAATTTAATATTAGTACGCTTTATGGTACGTGAAATCATACGCACGTGAATAGCTTTATGACCATTCGTGTATCCATATACTACAATTTATTCGATTTAGTTCTCAATACAAATATGTATTTACATCCATATAAATAAAACGAATCCTTTTTGACAAAACTTTATATATTGTGCAATAAAACTTATACTATACACAAAAATAAACACATCTCAACTTGGTATTTAAAATTATATTTACATGTTGGTGGTAAGGTATATCCCTTTAATGACTATCCCCAATGCAATGTATTTAGGATGCATTTGATGAGTATAAATTGAATGGTTTTAATATTATAGAAAAGTATAAATCGAGAAAGCTTATACTTTATACCTCCCAGCAAGATCCACAAGTGCGAGTTTACCACGAATAACTTGACTACGATATTTCCTTTTCTGTTTTCTAAGCACAGTTATTTCCAAAACTGCATGAGACCTATTTTAAAAAGCAAAATGTATACTCTGAACACTCAAAACAAAAAAAAAAAATAAACTGTACATTCACCACTTGTGTGTATGACTCACCGCGATGATGTCTCGTTGGCATCTGTGTTGTCAGTTTTGCGCCTATTGTTCCCAACATTTAAAAGCTCAAGAATCTTATCAGCTGAGTTGACTGAAACCATTAGACTTAATAGATTCACAACAAAATACAAAATGAAATTAGTGCTTTAGAAAACACAATTATACAAGTAAGATGTTTTAACCTTGATACATCTTAGCCCAGCTACAATTATCCCCTGCTCTGGGTCCTCTCTGAGTTCCAAATGACCAGATGATTTTTCAAGTTGATCGTAGATCACCTATTTACATACCAAAGAAGGTCAAACCTTTCCAACATCTTAATAAAGAAAAAGATAGAATACCAAAAACCCTAAATACCAAAAAAAATTGGATGACGATGAGCAAACCTGAATGGTGAGGTGGTGGTCATGACAGAATAACACGGTGGCCGGTTTGATTTTGTGAAACTTGCAAAATCTGAATGAAAGATTGAATTAGAATCGCTTATCATCTAATTTCCCAAAAACAACAATAAGAACTGAAGTATCACAAGAAAGAAAAACCCTAAACTGAACCAGACCATACCTTTATAGGATAGAGAGTATATGGACGATATATGAGAGAATCAGCAGAGGAGGATAAGCGATATAGGGTTTTCATTTGAATCAAAACAGTGAAGATGATGAGGGCTAGGATTTGGTGATTGTGAAACTCTTCAATCTGCAGAAAATGTGAAGGAGGCGCTAGGGTTTCTAGAGTGAACAATGAACGGAGAATGGAAAAGATGTATACATATTGGATCCGAATTGTGGGTCGGGTTTCATTATTCGGAGATCCATATCGTAAAAAAAGGGGGGGACGGGAGTTTTGGAGCCAAAAACCAAATTTTGATGCCCTCATTGAGTGCCACATTAGCCCATTTATTTTCATATATAAAATATATAATATATAATATTTGACATCTAAGCATGATCAAATTCAGTAACCCTCACAGATAATAAAGTTCAACTTAATGATCTTGACTACCCAAGTATCTTCCAAGTCCAAATTAATGACCTTGGTTGATGATTTCAAACAATTTTTAAATTTTCATTTTAAAATTCAAGTTTCAAATTAATGAACTTGTTATTTCAAGACATGTTCAGCATCTTCAGATTTTGAAACTCAGCTTTCCAACATTGATTGTCAAAACATAAAGTGAAATAAAATCCATTTGGATTTTACAAACTTTATGCTAAAACACACCTAAAATCTTTTTGTAGTTTTATTAGTAATGAAATGCAACAACAAAATATTTACAGAAATGTTTTTGTTGATTTGCATAAGAGGATCATATCAGTTTATGAGACACATCACTAACAGCGTTGATCTATTTAAACTATAAGCTTTAAACGATTCATTTAGATTGTCAGTATACTGATCTACTTAAATTTTTACATAAACTTCAATTGATTCAAGATACGATATTAGTGTTTTAAGAACTAACTTAATCGCATGTCCCACCTCAGAATAAACTCCCGTATCAAGATTCCCTGGATTCAGTCTTACATGTGAATATACCTAAATGATATCTGTCTCTGGGTTAGTGAGAGGCCTTGAGATCTCAGGTTAGAACTACCGTTCAAACAAAGAGATGAAGGCTCGACTTAAGGTATGTTCCACTTATTAATCTTCTAAACATCTGTACTTGATATATATCTTTCGATATTCTCAATTTTTATGCAGTGTAGGGATTTAAGCGCGAAAGTATTATACAAGGTCTAGGCCATTGCTGACGCAAAATCAGAAGACCAAGTATAATACCCCAGATATCAATAAGTATAAAAATCTAATATCTCATAATCAGGCAATCTCTCAAACGAAATTTCAGAGTACTAAGTCCATATATCCGAGAGATGTTCCCCATGAAATAAGAAAGTTATTGATTTAGATTTATATCTCGAAATCAATCTACTAAATGTGTGAAAACCTACTGGCATATTATCAGTGAGGCCGTTTATCACTTTTATCTTTCCATTTCTTTAGCATGTTGTGACCGTCTACTGATGTACTATTATTTCCTCTTTATACATTATCTCTTTTATCTTTTTGGCAAATTGGCCTGTAATAATCCCACCTACACCTTTTTGGCCAATAATAATCCCACCTCAGAATATTCCCCACACCAGTCCCATTTTTCAGATTTTTGGCCCACACTGGTCCCCAGTTAAAAATCCCTAACTCAGTTAGTAAAATGGCTGATGTGGGATTATTATTGGCCAAAAAGGTGTAGGTGAGATTATTATTGGCCAAAAAGGTGTAGGTGGGATTATTATTGGCCAAAAAGGTGTAGGTGGGATTATTACAGGTAATCAGTTTTTAACACATCATCTGCCACATATCTGCCACATAATCAGTTTTTAACACATCATCTGCCACATCAGCCATTTTACTAACTGAGTTAGGGATTTTTAACTGGGGACCAGTGTGGGCCAAAAATCTGAAAAATGGGACTGGTGTGGGGAATATTCTGAGGTGGGATTATTATTGGCCAAAAAGGTGTAGGTGAGATTATTACAGGCCAATAAGCCTATCTTTTTCTATGTTTTTTTTTTACATTTTTTGAATTTTTAAATGTTTTTGTATTGTGTACTACATTTTCTCCCCCTAAAATTAAAAACATTTTAAAGAGAAGAAAATGACAAACCGATGCAGATAGTGTCACACCCCCAAAATCCACATGCGGAGTACCACCGCTTGGAGGCGTGACTGACTAGGATCCAGCCACCAATTATACTGAGCATTGGTCAATCGTAAAAATGTTCACCAACCACAATAGTTAGTAAACCTTATAGTTCGAAGTTTTAAAAGTTTAAGTTCAAATAATAGTTTAAGTAAACAGCGGAAGCATAGACCAAACAGTTTCAAAACAAAGTTCATAGTTCAAGATTATTTAAAACCCAACACATGGGCTAGACGACCACTACACATTCCCAAGCTGCAAGCTCCTGAGTCACTAGGTACCTGCAAAGCATGCAGTAGGGTATCAACAAAAATGTTGGCTAGTTCACGAGTTGTCCAGTTTTTAATTACCAAAAACTAGTTTCACCAGTTAATTTATCCGTTTATACATGCGATGGGGAGCTACCCCATAAGTAAGCGACTAAACTGTTTTTCCAATACCGAATACTTACTTAACCGTACGTTTCCGCAGTGCCCCGTTTGTCAATGTTCTATCATCATTGACGGTTTGCCAGAGTACATTAGTTCACTCCCGTTCCCAGTAACAAGGGTCGGTGTGAGGCTGGTTACACCTAAATAGCGCTATTAACTAATAACCCGTTCGCCAGGCCCCGGCGACTAATCGGTATTAAATGGTAGGGACTTAAGTGATAGATTTTCGTTTAGTGTTGCTTGTTGCATTACCGTATAAACAATAATTAACTAAGAGTCCCATTTAAGGGGAAGAAAGTAGGTTTGTATCCCTTACGCGGGGATAGCGTTGTTTAAGTTTCCGTTTCCCAAAACCACCGGGAACGCATGCTTTAATAGTTGTGAACTCACCTTGGGTTGCTCGGCAGATTAGTTTACTTGGTCAAGCACGCTGGTCACCACGTCCTAACATGGTTACCAGTTTTGGTTCAGGCTCGAATACAGATAAGTCACGTAGGTTTTACACATAACTAACACATAGCATACATATCACGTCATTGGGCCTGTCCTAACAATTAAACAGTTACAGATAACACATGGTTCAGTCAAACATGCAGCCCAGACAATTCACATTGTGGCCCAATAACTAAAGTAAGCAGCCCAGTCGAGACAAGGTGGTCTCGAATCGAGAACACGCGGTCTCGAATCGAGAACACGCGGTCTCGAGTCGTAACCAGGAGGTCTCAAGTCATGGACATCTGGTCTCGAGTAGTGCATGCATGAGTCGAAACCTCTGAGGTCTCGAGTCCAGTCTCAAGTCGAAATCATAGAATCTCAAGTCGAGACCTTGCTGGTCTCGAGTTCCAGAAGTCTGTTTTGAGTTGTTTGGTCAAGGTCTCGAGTCGCAATTGCTGTGGTCTCGAATTGTAACTTAATGGACCACTTGCTGAGTCGAAACCTTTGTCGAGACCACTGATGAAACAACCGTTCTTGAGTAATCAGTTGCTGGTCTCGAGTTATCTCCATGATGGTCTCGGGTCGAGATCATAGGTTCCGATTCCAACATCTGTGGTTTCTAGAATGTTTGCACAAATAGTACTATCCAATAGAATTTCATGTTCATGATCCTTATTACTAACCAATACAATTTCACCAACATGTTTTCTTGTCTAACCTTAAATCAAATAGATCAAACATATAGTTTTTCAAATATTTTCGTGGCACTCATGTTGTTCTTCATTAGGGTTTTCATCATTTTCAAAACACATTCAAATATTCATAACATGTTCATGTATTTCAACACTAGGGTTTTATCATTCATCTTTATCTTCAAAGCATGTGCATATATCCTTAGTTCTACAACATATGACACGAGATTTGTGAACAAGAATTATGTGACATATATTCTAAGTATCAAGACAATCATTAAACACAATATTTGCCCTATTTTATCAATCATGAATCAGATGGTGATAAGCATCATCAATCATTCAAAGCACAATAGTTCACATCTCATTCATCATTTAATCAATCAAGCAAGTAACACCATTATTCACATAAATACCTAGTGAGCATCTAAAAACACTAATCGGTTGATATATACTCATGACCTATCATTTGTTTTAACCAAACAACTACAAGGTACTAACCGGTTAGATGTTGAGGGTATGAAGAATCAATGAACCAACTTCCGGGTGACGATCTCGAGCTTGATCCGAGAGTCTTAGTGCTTCCGGTTGAATCCGAGAGAGAGATAAGAGGAGGTTTGTGGTGGTGTTCTAGGGTTTTAGTGAGAGAGAGAGAGAGTGTGTGTAGGAGAGTGTGTGTGGGTTGCCCAAAAATGGCAAGGTTGGCTATCAACAAGGGTTATATACTCGATCCAAGTTGGTGCACCCTAATGGGCTTTCGGGTGGACTAAATGAGGTCCATGTCCCCAACCGGCCCACTGTTTACTGTTTACTCGATACCGAGTGGTCTCGAGTCGTGGTCTTGGTGGTCTCGGCTCACCAATACTCTTATTCATATATATATACATAACTTATACATTATACGTACACATTATCGACGCATAGCACATCAAGATAAATCACGACTTTCATTTAATATTATGTACACGCAAGTTCAATACAAGATGGTTGCTCGGGAAAACCCAGAGTGTCACATTATCCCCAAGTTTTAAGAACTTTCGTCCCGAAAGTTAAGGCAGTCACTGTCAAGCTAGTATAAGTGAGAACATTTCAACGGGGTGTCACATCATCCCCCCGTTAGTTTGGAATTTCGTCCCGAAATTCGGTTGTAGCTTCAGTGCTGGGAGTTTCATTTGGGAACAACTGGGGATACTTGCGCTTCATCTGGTCTTCCCGCTCCCAGGTAAACTCTGGGCCACGGCGCGAGTTCCAACGAACTCGTACGAGAGGTATCTGGCTACGTTTGAGGGTTTTGATCTCTCGATCCGTGATCTCAATCGGTTCCTCAGTAAAGTGTAGCTGTTCGTCAATAGTGAGTTCCTTGAAAGGAATGATGAGTGTTTCATCTGACAGACACTTCTTCAGATTAGACACGTGGAAGACGTTGTGCACAACACTCAGTTCTTCAGGCAGATTCAATCTGTAAGAGACCTTACCGATCTTTTCGGTAATTTCGAATGGTCCGACATATCGCGGATTAAGCTTGCCCCGTTTTCCAAAACGAACCACACCCTTCCAGGGTGAGACTTTAAGGAGAGCCCGGTCACCAACCTGGAACTCTAGCGGTTTGCTATCCTTATTAGCGTAACTCTTCTAACGGTCACGAGCTGCCGCCATGCGTTGTCTGATCTGAGCAATCCTTTCCGTAGTTTCTACCACAAGTTCTGGACCTGTGATCTGGCTGTCACCAACTTCCGCCCAGTAAAGAGGCGATCGGCATTTACGACCGTACAATGCCTCAAAGGGTGCTGCCTGAATGCTGGTGTGGTAGCTGTTGTTGTAGTAGAATTCCACTAACGGTAGGTGCTTTTCCCAACCCTTGCCAAAATCGATCACACATCCCCTAAGCATGTCTTCCAGGGTTTGGATGGTGCGTTCAGATTGCCCATCCGTTTGTGGGTGATAAGCGGTGCTCATGTCTAAACGTGAGCCAAAGGATTTGTGCATAGCTTGCCACAACTCAGAAGTAAAACGCGCGTCTCGATCGGAAATAATAGAGGTCGGCACTCCGTGCCTCGAAACCACTTCCTTTAAGTATACCTTTGCTAAGGTAGAGAACTTGTCTGTTTCTTTAATAGCCACAAAGTGTGCAGACTTAGTTAATCGGTCCACTATTACCCAAATGGTGTCATTTCCGCGTTGAGACCTAGGCAGGCCAGTAACAAAATCCATGGAAATTTGCTCCCATTTCCATTGCGGGATCTCTGGTTGTTGGAGTAGGCCCGATGGTTTCTGATACTCAGCCTTGACTCTCGCACAAGTCAAACATTTTCTGACATAGGTTGCTATGTGGGCTTTCATGCTAGGCCACTAGTATGTAGTCTTTAAGTCGTGGTACATCTTATCCGAACCAGGATGTACTGAGTAACGGGACTTATGGGCTTCATCCAATACAAGCTCGCGCAAATTCCCATAAAGTGGGACCCATATACGCCCGTTTACGTAGTAGGCACCATCTTCTTTTTGTTCTAGCCGTTTCCTTGATCCTCGCAGGGACTCAGCCCTGACGTTCTTGACTTTCAATGCTTCGACCTGAGCGTTTCGGATTTGCTTAGGTAGGTTCGAGTGGATGGTGAGCTGTAAGGCACGAACACGCTTAGGTTTGGTTTCTTTCCTGCTGAGGGCATCTGCCACCACATTAGCCTTGCCTGGATGATATTTAATTGCACACTCGTAGTCATTTAGGAGTTCGACCCATCGGCGTTGCCGCATATTCAACTCCTTTTGTTCCATTATGTGCTGGAGACTCTTGTGATCGGTGAAAATCGTGCATTTGGTACCGTACAAGTAATGTCTCCAAATCTTGAGCGCAAAGACCACAGCTCCGAATTCTAAGTCATGTGTCGTGTAGTTCCGTTCGTGGATCTTGAGTTGTCGCGAAGCGTAAGCAATAACATTCTCGCGTTGCATCAACACGTAACCAAGTCCTTGAATAGAAGCGTCGCAGTAAACAACAAAGTCGTCGGTACCTTCAGGCAAGGAAAGAATAGGAGCACTACAGAGGTTCTTCTTTAGTTCCTGAAAGGCAGATTCCTAAGCATCACTCCATTTGTAAGCAACACCCTTCTGAGTGAGGGTCGTAAGTGGTTGAGCGATCTTAGAAAATCCCTTGATAAATCTTCGATGGTATCCTGCCAATCCCAAGAATTGGCGAACTTCGGTCAGAGTCTTAGGTATAGGCCAATTCTTAATGGATTCGATCTTAGCGGGGTCGACGTGAATCCCCTCCTGATTGACTATGTGCCCAAGGAAATGGACTTCTCTAAGCTAGAAATCACATTTCGAGAATTTGGCGTACAGTTGCTCATTGCGAAGGAGTTCGAGAATAAGACGCAGGTTTTGTTCATGCTCCTCTTGACTTTTCGAGTAGATTAGGATGTCGTCAATAAACACAATTACGAACTTATCGAGGTAGGGTTTGCACACTCGGTTCATGAGATCCATGAAGATCGCAGGTGCATTGGTCATTCCGAAAGGCATAACAAGGAATTCGTAGTGACCATAGCGGGTTCTGAATGCAGTCTTAGAGATGTCCTCATCGCGGACTCTCAGCTGGTGATAGCCCGATCGCAGATCGATCTTGGAATAATAGCTCGACCCTTGCAGCTGGTCGAACAGATCGTCGATATGGGGAAGTGGATAACGATTCTTGATGGTAACCTTGTTCAGTTTGCGGTAATCAATGCACATTCGGAATTTGCCATCCTTCTTTTTGACAAAGAGCACTGGAGCTCCCCAGGGTGATGAGCCAGGACGGATAAAACCTTTGTCCAAAAGTTCTTGTAGTTGAGTAGAAAGTTCCTTGAGTTCTGCGGGAGCTAGACGATAAGGTGCACGAGCTATAGGTGCTGCTCCGGGAGCTAGCTCGATTTGAAATTCGACCTGACGGTGTGGAGGAAGTCCAGGTAGTTCTTCAGGAAATACCTCAGGATAGTCGCGTACAACTGGAAAATCTTCAATCCTGTTTTCCTTTTTCTGCGTGTTGGCAACAAGTGCTAAGATAGCGGTGTGCCCCTTTCATAAACACTTCTGGGCTTTTAAGAATGAAATGATGCCTGTGACTTCTCCGATTTTTTCGCCTTGGACGATAAGGGGTTTGCCAGGAGGACGGGGAATACGAACAGCTTTCTCTTGGCAGAGGATTTCAGCTCGATGCTTGGATAACCAATCCATACCAATGACGACGTCGAAGCTTCCGAGAATGATGGGGAAGAGATCGATACGGAAGGTCTGACCAGACAATTCTAGTTTGCAGTTACGAATAACGTGTGAGGCCTCGAGGTTTCTACCATTAGCTATTTCAACGATGTGCTTCGAGCTTAACGGCGTAAGAGTGGACTTAAGCTTCTTACTAATACGTAGGGATACATAGCTAGCATCTGCTCCAGAATCAAATAATATGGAAACACAACGATCATTAAGTAGGAACTTACCCGCCACCACGTTGGGGTCATTCCTTGCTTCAGCAGCCCCAATCACGAACGCCCTTGCATTGTTTCCAGCTCCCTGGTTGTTTTTGTTGTTTCCAGCACCTCGATTATTGTTGTTGCGATTCTGGTTCAGCTGAGGGCAATCCTTTCGCATGTGCCCTATTGCCCCACATTTGTAGCATTCACGGTTGTTTCCTTGCTGCTGCAGTTGCTGTGGTTGATGCTGATTCTGCCTAGCTGGGAACTGACTCCTGCAGTCTTTGGGTTCATGCCCCATCTTGTTGCATCGCTGACACTGACTTTTGCCACATGGCCCACTGTGGTGTCGGTTACATTTGTTACACTTGGGGTGGTTTCCTCGATAGCCACCCTGTTGTTGAGGGCCCTTGTTGCTTTCAGTCTTCCTTTGTTGAACTGAGGCCTGAGTGGGGTTAGCATCCTTACCCTGATTTCCATCCCACTTTCGTTTGTTATCGTCAGAAGTTCCAGTAGTAGCACTGATCCTCTTGGGCAACTTGCCCTCCTCCACAGCCTGATCAGTGAGTTTGTGAGCAAGGCGAACCACTGGCTGAATGGTATGGAGGTTGGCTGAGGTCACATGGCTCCGGATCTCTGGGGCCAAACCTTTGATGTACAATTCTATCCTTCGATACATAGGTCGGGACATGTTTGGGCAAAGTGCAGCATAGTCGTTGGACTGCTTGGTGTAGGTCTCAATCTCTGATCCGACCATCTTGAGCTCATAGTATTCGTTTTCGAGTTTGTGGATGTCATCCCTGTGACAATACTCTTCTTTGATCATGTCCTTGAAATCTTCCCACGCAGTAGCATTAGCAGTTTCCAGACCAAGCATCTGAATTTGCGCCTTCCACCATGAAAGTGCGTTTCCTTCAAGCGTACCAGTCGCGAACTTCACCCAGTTAGCAGGGGGACACTCGCAGACAACAAAGACAGCTTCGGCCTTTTCAATCCAGTGCAGAAGGCCTATGGCACCCTCAGTGCCGTTGAAAGGGAGAGGCTTGCCATCCATGAAGGTTTTGAAAGTACAAACACGTGGTTGCGCAGGCGTAGGCTGACCTGTCGTGAGAAGTGAAGCGAATAGGCTTAGAGGTGAAAAGACGATGCGGGGGTAGGATCTAAACATCCTAACGTAACGAGTTTACCTCCAGGGTGAGCTGCGAAAGCTGCAGCCACCGTGTTGAGCAAGTTAGTGAACTGAGCCTGAGTCATGTTAACATTTCCTCTTCCGCGTCCACTCATTGTCTTCATAGGCAGAAAACACAGTATGAGTGTGATGTCGTAATGTAGCGAGAATGAGATAGAAGAGGGGTACGCATCTACCTAATTAGGCACACTAGTATTTATAGTAGAGTAATCAACATAAAGCAATCAAGCAAGTAAACACAGGTCCGAGCTATGGGGTCTAATACGCTGAGTCTTGCCCTTGGAGTGTAGTGTCGTCATGAGTCACGGGTTATAGTCTGGTTTTTCTCAAAAAGACTTTCTTTTTAAAACCGAGTTCACTATAACCAATGGCTCTGATACCAATATGTCACACCCCCAAAATCCACATGCGGAGTACCACCGCTTGGAGGCGTGACTGACCAGGATCCAGCCACCAATTATACTGAGCATTGGTCAATCGTAAAAATGTTCACCAACCACAATAGTTAGTAAACCTTATAGTTCGAAGTTTTAAAAGTTTAAGTTCAAATAACAGTTTAAGTAAACAGCGGAAGCATAGACCAAACAGTTTCAAAACAAAGTTCATAGTTCAAGATTATTTAAAACCCAACACATGGGCTAGATGACCACTACACATTCCCAAGCTGCAAGCACCTGAGTCATTGGGTACCTGTAAAGCATGCAGTAGGGTATCAACAAAAATGTTGGCGAGTTCACGAGTTGTCCAGTTTTTAATTACCAAAAACTTGTTTCACCAGTTAATTTATCCGTTTATACATGCGATGGGGAGCTACCCCATAAGTAAGCGACTAAACTGTTTTTCCAATACCGAATACTTACTTAACCGTACGTTTCCGCAGTGCCCCGTTTGTCAATGTTCTATCATCATTGACGGTTTGCCAGAGTACATTAGTTCACTCCCGTTCCCAGTAACAAGGGTCGGTGTGAGGCTGGTTACACCTAAATAGCGCTATTAACTAATAACCCGTTCGCCAGACCCCGGCGACTAATCGGTATTAAATGGTAGGGACTTAAGTGATAGAGTTTCGTTTAGTGTTGCTTGTTGCATTACCGTATAAACAATAATTAACTAAGAGTCCCATTTAAGGGGAAGAAAGTAGGTTTGTATCCCTTACGCGGGGATAGCGTTGTTTAAGTTTCTGTTTCCCAAAACCACCGGGAACGCATGCTTTAATAGTTGTGAACTCACCTTGGGTTGCTCGGCAGATTAGTTTACTTGGTCAAGCACGCTGGTCACCACGTCCTAACATGGTTACCAGTTTTGGGTCAGGCTCGAATACAGATAAGTCACGTAGGTTTTACACATAACTAACACATAGCATACATATCACGTCATTGGGCCTGTCCTAACAATTAAACAGTTACAGATAACACATGGTTCAGTCAAACATGCAGCCCAGACAATTCACATTGTGGCCCAATAACTAAAGTAAGCAGCCCAGTCGAGACAAGGTGGTCTCGACTCGAGAACACGCGGTCTCGAGTCGTAACCAAAAGGTCTCGAGTCATGGACATCTGGTCTCGAGTAGTGCATGCATGAGTCGAAACCTCTGAGGTCTCGAGTCCAGTCTCAAGTCGAAATCATAGAATCTCAAGTCGAGACCTTGCTGGTCTCGAGTTCCAGAAGTCTGTTTTGAGTTGTTTGGTCAAGGTCTCGAGTCGCAATTGCTGTGGTCTCGAATTGTAACTTAATGGACCACTTGCTGAGTCGAAACCTTTGTCGAGACCACTGATGAAACAACCGTTCTTGAGTAATCAGTTGCTGGTCTCGAGTTATCTCCATGATGGTCTCGGGTCGAGATCATAGGTTCCGACTCCAACATCTGTGGTTTCTAGAATGTTTGCACAAATAGTACTATCCAATAGAATTTCATGTTCATGATCCTTAGTACTAACCAATACAATTTCACCAACATGTTTTCTTGTCTAACCTTAAATCAAATAGATCAAACATACAGTTTTTCAAATATTTTCGTGGAACTCATGTTGTTCTTCATTAGGGTTTTCATCATTTTCAAAACATATTCAAATATTCATAACATGTTCATGTATTTCAACACTAGGGTTTTATCATTCATCTTTATCTTCAAAGCATGTGCATATATCCTTAGTTCTACAACATATGACACGTGATTTGTGAACAAGAATTATGTGACATATATTCTAAGTATCAAGACAATCATTAAACACAATATTTGCCCTATTTTATCAATCATGAATCGGATGGTGATAAGCATCATCAATCATTCAAAGCACAATAGTTCACATCTCATTCATCATTTAATCAATCAAGAAAGTAACACCATTATTCACATAAATACCTAGTGAGCATCTAAAAACACTAATCGGTTGATATATACTCATGACTTATCATTTGTTTTAACCAAACAACTACAAGGTACTAACCGGTTAGATGTTGAGGGTATGAAGAATCAATGAACCAACTTCTGGGTGACGATCTCGAGCTTGATCCGAGAGTCTTAGTGCTTCCGGTTGAATCCGAGAGAGAGATGAGAGGAGGTTTGTGGTGGTGTTCTAGGGTTTTAGTGAGAGAGAGAGAGAGTGTGTGTGTAGGAGAGTGTGTGTGGGTTGCCCAAAAATGGCAAGGTTGGCTATCAACAAGGGTTATATACTCGATCCAAGTTGGTGCACCCTAATGGGCTTTCGGGTGGACTAAAGGAGGTCCATGTCCCCAACCGGCCCACTGTTTACTGTTTACTCGAGACAATGTGGTCTCGAGTCGTGGTCTTGGTGGTCTCGGCTCACCAATACTCTTATTCATATATATATACATAACTTATACATTATACGTACACATTATCGACGCATAGCACATCAAGATAAATCACGACTTTCATTTAATATTATGTACACGCAAGTTCAATACAAGATGGTTGCTCGGGAAAACCCAGAGTGTCACAGATAGCTTCATCTCGCCACCCTTTTCTGCTTCACAAGTAGTAAATTGATTATTTTTCATCCCCCATGATCACAAAACATTGATATTTTACATTTTGAAACCATTTTCAATTCTTGTTTTATCATGTTTTGTTTGTTCAGCCGTGTGAGTTTGGCGTATTCCTTTTGAAGATTTTTATTTTTTTTCAATTAAATCAATCACTTCCTGTTTTAACCACGGGATTTCTCCTCATGTGCTAGGTTGTTCCATTGACTAGCTAAACTTTAGTTGTCCTCCAGAACACCTTCACAAACATCAACTCAATTACTTGAATAATTTCACCCAAGTCTGCTTGACCTTGGGTATTTTGACACACTAAGCTTCATTCAGTTTCAGAAAATCTTTTTCATTTTTCATAAAAACATTTTCTTGCTTGACTTCAACCTTTTTGGTTGAATCAAGTGTCTTTTTCTTTTCATCAGAAGTGACTTTCTGTTTTACCACCCAAGTTTGTCCTTTAGAAACATTCTTTATATAAAACCTTGAGTCGCTTGGAATGTTTCTTTTTGACAATTCAATCTTTTGTTTCTAAATTTGTTTTGGTTCAAAATTGGGTGTTGTCATTTAATCAACTTCTGATTTCTTCTTTTTCTCAACATAAACAGGCTTCAGCTTTTGTGGACATTTTCTACCAATGTGTCCAACTTGTTTGCATTTAAAACACGTTTTCTTTGAAACATCCTTGGCATGTTGTTGTTGTTTCTTTCGAGCATAGAACTCTTCATTAGTCTGTCGACTAAATTGGAGTTCTTTCTCCTTTTCTGAACTTGTTCCGTGAACAAAGATCATCTTTTTCTGAAAATTTGACTCTATAAAACTTTTCTTTTGATTCTTTTTCTTTTTATAGCCTAAACCAGCTCTTGTATTTTTCTTTTGAAAATGCGAATTTCCTGGATTATAAAAAGATTTCTCTCCTCACAATTTCCTTGCTTTTTCTACAAGATTTTCAAATTCAGAAAACTCAATTTCCACCAATTTGAACACTTTTTTTTTATCTTTTCCACAATCACATTTTGAATCGGAACTTCAACATCTGAAAACAATTTGTCAGATCCGACCATTTGATATGCCAACATTATAGGATCATCATTTGTTATTGTCTCAGATTCAGATTTTGAATTTTTCAAATAATTTTTTTGAAAACTTTCTTCATCTTCATTTTGTGATGTGGAATTTTCATTTTTGGTACAATCATTCTCATTTTCATCTTTAAAAACATTTTCAACCACATTTTTTTTACCAACTCTGATTCACCAACATCAGATTTGGTGTAAGTCACATCAATATCATCAGGCAGTTGATCATCTTCATTAGAAACAGATTTTAATTTGATATTCAGTGCCTTTTCCATCTCCTCAAATTGTTTTTGACAATAATTTCCCATCATAGGAGGTGGAACCTGATGATACTCTGACCCTTTGCCCTTGTTAACATGTTTATTTTCATTTTTCTTTTCAGATTTATTCTCTTCAGCCGGAATTTGAAATACACGTTCAAGAATATATGAAGAATCATGATAACTGGGTAATTTCTTATTCTTTTTATCTGTTTCAGCCAATTCATGTTTTAGCACAGCAATTTGATCAAGATAAAAATGTACTGTCAATTGTTTATCTATATAACTAGCTTCAAGAAATCTGTTAGTTTCAGCATGTTTTATGTTTCTTTCTTCAAGATGTTTAATACTTTCCTTTATTTTATCATATGCTTCTTTCATTTTGAAATAATCAAAATTTAGCACATCATTGTGTCTTTGTAATTCTTGTACATTTTTGTCTTTTTAAACACATTCATTGCATTGTTCAGAACACTTTTGTTTCTAACATTTCATTTTCTTTTTCAACTTCATTTAATTTTTGTGTCAAATCATTTTTTTTATTCAAAACATTTTCTTTTTCAAGAATTTCTTTGCATTTTCGTACTAGAAACAATTCTTTTTTTCTCAAACTCTGAATGAGTTTGATTTAGATACTCTTCAATTCAACTGCTTCTTTGCATTTTTGTTCAAGAAATTCTTCTTTTTGAGCCACTTCGACTTAAGTTTTATTTAAAAAATCTTCTTTTTTCTCAAGTACTGTGTTTTTTTGTTTGAAAAACTCTTCGTTTTCAGCACAGACTTCACATGGTATTATGCCAAACTTACTCTCAGTTTTACCATCTTTACCATCTTCATCATCAACAATCTGAGCTGTCATCGCCTGATCATCTTCTTTTACCTTTTCCTTCTCTCTCTTCTCACTGTTAAATCCCATGCTTCCGTTGAATAAACCTACAAAATTATTATAAACCTCATCAGCTAAAGAAATATTAGAATTTTTAGAAACATTATCAAAACAATATTCTTCTTCAATTTCTTTAACCGTCTCCTTAGGTTCTTCAATAATCTCAGCTATTTTCTCATTCCTACTCTCATTTTTCAACACTTACTTTCTCTCTACATCACCATCCATGGACTCGGCCTTTTGTGTCATCTCAATTGACTCGGCCTTTTTAGATTTTTCTTTGTGAGCATTGTCAACATTTTTTTCCTCAGGTTCTTCATTCTTTTTCTTTGTTGAATATTGCTCTGCAGTAGTATGAATAGATTTAACCAGTGCTTCAAAATCTACTGTCTTAGAATCCACAGCAGGATTCCCGTCTATGTCTAGGTAACAATTCCTCTAAGCATCCCATCTGTTGGCATCTCTTGCTTCACAGAAAACCTCGTACATTTTAGCCAACCTTATTCGTGCAATATATTCTTCTTGATTCCAAATGCCCATTATTTTTTAATATTTTTTGCTCAAAGTCCACAGTCACCTTTCAAGTTCCATGATGAGACCCACTAAAACAAATTAATGCCCCAAATTTTTATGATCCAAAACAATTCTCACAGCCCAAAACTAAATGAGAATTTTCAGCCCAAAAATTTACACCTTAATAGCCCAAAATATGAAGTTTATTGTAGTTCTTATAATTTCTTTCCTAAAATTCCTTAAAATCAACCTGTCGATTCACAATCTTTGTTTAAAATTAACCTTTCAAAATGTATTTTCTTAAAAAAAAACTTTCCAACGAACTGTCAATTTGTTGAAACACAATTATACAATTTTATATGTCAATTCCACCTTTTCAACACACTTTGATATTATGAACTGCCCACTTATAATACTTTATTAATTGTCAAACTCTCTATTATTATTTCCTTTTAGTAAAAAAACTTTGAAATCTACAACCCATTTATAATTTTTTTTAATGGCCAACAAACTCAATCCCGAGCACTCTTGGGGTACCCACTGGACAAACGGAGTACTCCGAGAGTAACCAGAGTCCACCATCAATTCCGGGGAAAACCCGGTAACCCACCCGTCCGTAGGCACGACGGTGAAATTACCGGTAAAACCCGTTTGGCTCAAGGATCCAAACTAGGTTTCCCTGGGTCTGCTATCATTGCCTACCAGTGTCTCACTCTGCACCAAGTGAGAGTCGAACCTGCATCTCTCAAGAGAAATGCAAGCACTCCACCATTTGATCTAGAGATCATTGGCAACAACCCATTTATAATAGCCAAACCTTTCACAACTTTCTTTTTCACAAAGAACCCTAATGTTCAGCCGCAATTATCTATTCAAACCCAGCCGCTACTCCAGTTTCGCAAATACTCAACAACAAATTAATACCCAGCCAAACACAACCAGTCGCCACCTTCTCTTTCTAAAATATCCAGCTGACAGTTGTATTCTATCAAACAACAAGCACTTGCAAATCTTTTTACTTATTTTTCAACAAAAATTCAGCAAACATATACCACTTGTGAGTTCAGGATCGGATCGTAAACGATCACTAGATCTGCGTTTAAACGGTTCTACATGCAGAATCCGTAAAACCGAGTCGTAATCGTGCACGAAAGCGTAAATAAACATCATTTTATTACGTAACAACGACAACCGGACAGAGTTTCGACTCAATCTACCACTAGACACTTGAGATCTAAGAGACGTGATGTAATCGAGAGTGTCTTGAACTTGAGAGAAATCACAGCTTTGAACTTGACGGTTTGGTGCGTAGTCGTTTGACTGAACTCTGAAGTGCCTCGTACGAATGAACAGGTTAGGTATTTATAGCTGATCCCTTTCGTCCCAAATGTGCATGTCCACAGTCGTACGAATTGGAAGTCTTCTGTCTTGTGAGTTGATAAATTCCATTTCGTGCGATTTGGTTTATTCTCATTCGTGAATATTAGACATTCTATGCAGACTCCTCTTCGTATGAATTCCATAAACCATGCATTCACTCTTTTGTATATATAATTCATATTATCAATAATGTGATGCATTCCCGTTGATGTCCACTCTTTTCGCATTATGCCATACCGAATCCTGACCTGTTCTCTTATATCCTAATCAAAACCTAGTGAAACCTATGTCCGGTATTATACAGACTCAAGACATTACACATACAGACAGATTTCTAACTATGGACATACACATAATGCACTCACAGGCACGTACGAAGTTAATGACAAGTTTATCACACAAAGAATAATCGATCCAGAATAACGAACCAAGTATAATGTATGTATGCATGTATTGGATTGTTTGTGCATTTGAATAAAGTCTAAGTGTAACTGTGTAGGTTTAATAGTAAACATATTGCACCCAAAGCATAAAATGGAAAAAGGGTGTTCGAGTATACTCATAATTTTGCAAAAGCTTTCTGATCATCCGAAAGGGATGAGTTGTGTGAGAATGGGGATTCGAAAGCTTAAGGTCATTCGGGGTTTGTGGAGTAGTTGAATTCGAAATTAAAGTACGTAGTATAGTACGAAAGTATAAATAAGCAGAAAGTATATTATGTCCGAGCACTTGTCACGACACGGAGTTTTCTGTGATTTTACGGGTCCTGGTTTGCCTGACAGAATTAGTAACAAGGAACGTAGAAACCGAATAACAGGAAAACCGAAACACAAACTGTTTGGATGAGAGAACACTTGGGACGACAAGCCTTTCGCGCGAGTGGGACTGTTTGGCGAACCGATTCTCGTTTGAACGTTTTAACTACTAATCAGTTATGTTTGTGAGTTCAGTAAAGTGATTAGTTATAATATTAGTCCAGAATGTTCATAGAGTTCATAGAAGTCATGCATGGAGGGATACACCTCGTTATAGTTCACCAAAGCACAAGTTAGTTAACTTAGTTAACTAACCGGTTGGTCATGAATACAGATATGAAAATAACAGAATGTAAATATTAACCAAACAACCGAACAAGGACAACCCAAGTGTGCCAACACGACATAGAAAGAGTGAACTAAGTGTCAGAGGCTAGACGGGGTTAACTTATTCTAGGTCTAGGAGATTGTTTGGGTGTTCGTCTTACGAGTTTAAGTGAGGTGGTGGAACTAGTTTGGAAGCCAAGGCTTCCAAAGATCACACACTGATAATCCAGAGTTGTCTATATTGAAAATAGGGATCTGGATAATCATTCAACACTTAGAAACGTCGAAACAGAGTGAAACAGTCCCATTCGAACGACAGGAGTTCCCTCTCACATGAAAGGGTTAACCTTTCGGGCGAGTGGGTCATCATTTCGAACGATTGGCACTATTTCTAGGTGAAATCAGTTTGGTTTTGGTTGAACTGATCACCTTCTCCACTGGAATTGGCTCTAACATGAATCCACAGCTATGAACTTAGCTTGTGAGCTCAGAGAGTCTCTGATTCGGCCAAGGTTAAAGTCAGAAAGTTTGTTTTGTAAAAGATTTGGAAGATTAACTTCACTTAATCAGCTTGGTCCTCACTATGGAGAGTTCTACTCAGAGTGCCATGGCAAATCTGTTTAACCAAGTGAAAGTTAGGAAGAATCTTGTACAAACTTAGAAAAATAGAAGAAATTTAGAAGAAATGAGAGTGTTAGTGAATATCAAACTCACTTCGGAAGCTGCTGGAACAAGCTCAGAAGAATGCTCGAAGTCAGATTTTTGAGAGAGGATTCGGAGTTGCGAAGATTGGAAATGAAGGAAATGGGTTGGTATATATAAACTGAGGGTGGAGTTTGGGACGAGATGGTTTTGGACGAGTGGGGGGGGGGGTTGGGGGTTGGGACGAGAGTGTCCTCTCGTGCGAGAGGGACCAGTCCCTTATGTTCGAATTTCCAATTTGCGTAAATTGTTGGTTTTAAGCGTTTTAAACGTATAAGTGAAATGATAAGTGAAGTGTATAAAATAGTGAATGAATTTGTATGTATAATAAGTATGAGGTTGCGTAAAAATGTATTTAAATGACCGATTGAATGAGTAACAAGTATGTATAAAATGTGAATTTCGTTACGATCCAGGTTTTAAATTGCGAAATTGGGTGTTGATTATGAATATGGTACGAATACAAGTTTCCAAAGGTAGAATTACAAATAATCTTTCTAATTGAGGAAGGTTAAAAAAAGGGAGCATTACACCTTCTTAATCTTCAATTAACAGCTGCATCATCTTCAATTTAATAGTAAGCTTTTCAATTTTACCCTAAGCATGTTAAATTCACAGTTTTCATAAATTACACATTGACCATGTTCATCTACAATTAACAACATCAAATATTATCACAATTGGATCTCAATTAAAACAAACGACTCTAAACAAACATTTACACAAATAAGAACCGATGGTCTGACTTCGCTTTAGTCTGTGAGTATCAATAGTAAGTGTCGGTACCACATGAGCAAATGATGTCCGATGGCTCGCTCCTATGAGGTGGTTTTTTGGACGAGGTAGTGGTTGATTCTTGCGACATTGTTGTTAAAGGATTGAAGATTGTTGATCGATTAGAAAATTATGTTTGTTTTTTTGTTCTTCACAATCGCTTGGATGAGAGCAAGTGGGGAATTAGGGCTCCTAAGTTAAGATATTTGTATTTAAAAAAGGGCATAACAGACATTTCACAAAAAAAGTAAACGATAAAAGAGACAGATGTTGGGGCTGGGGACGCATAGTGTAGCGCTTTTACAAGACAAAGGACTCATTGGTCGAAATTTTCATTTTATAGATTCATCTTGAGATTGTCCTAAAGCACGGGGACGCAAATTGCATTTTACGCTTTTAAAAAATATATAAATATTATTCATAAAATCATATTGGCTATGTCTTATGTATGGCAATTGCATTTTAAAATGTATTATAACTAGTGAGATTCTTCATGTTTTGCAACGGGCCTTTGCTTGATATCGGTTCATTTATTTACAATTATCATTATGATTCCAACACTCAGTATAGCAACCGAAGGAGATATAACCCAGAGAATATTGACACGTGTTTTATATCTATCGAAAACCAAAAAAACAAATACCGATGTCGATGCCAATGTTGTTTGGTTAATATTGATCAAGACACTGTAATTCACTATATCTTATGGTAAAAAAAAAAGAAAGACAATATGGCGATTGTCACACCCCGACCACGTAGAACATACAAAACGTGGCGGAAATGTCGGGGAGTGTTGTAACAGAATTAATTGTTTCAAATCCATGGCAATTGAAGTTTCGTTTTATTGATTAAAAGTGTTACAATGTCTTAACAAACAAGAAATACAACATAATTAACTAGTCTTGCATCTTTTATTGTCACTAAAGCCCAAGTCTGCCTATGTGTATCTTGATCATCTTATGCAACAGTTCCTGAAAAACACATGTGAAAATAGGTACGTCAGCATAAAAATGCCTGTGAGATACATAGGTTTTGTGAAAATAGGTTTCATGACTTATGTTTGAGAAAATGTTTAGTCATGAACCTTGTTATTTGCTTTGCTTTGTAAATCGTTTGAAAATTGATAAGATCAGATGATAAGTATAAATAAATGTAAGGTTAAATGAATAACCAAGTAAAATATGTTTGCATAAGATAAGATGTTTATAAATCAATGTCTTGTGAAAAGTATGTTATTTGTATAAAATGTTCTATGTCTCAAACTGAAATGATTCAAATAACGCTATGATATGTAATACCATACAAACACTTATATATAGGAAGTACCAGCGGCGTATCCACCATGCTTGTATCATATTACACACGCATCGTTACTTAATCACTTAATCAAACCAAACCAACCAATGTAAGAAGTCTATGTTTAAATCAATTGTCAAATGTATTGGGTAATATGTCAAAGTGTTTATGTCAAGATGTAAATCATATCAAAATGTCTATATCAAATATCCATGTCAGATGTCTATGTCAAATATCCATGTCAAACGTCTATGTCAAGATGTCATGTATGGCAAGTGAAATGTCTCAACTAAACCATATGCACAAAAACAAAGTATTGAAGTAAATCTTGGTTTAAATCAAAGTTATGTTTTGTGGGAAATGCATGATCAAATGTCAATCATGTTAAAATGTCTATGCCGAAATGTCTATGTCAAATGTCTATGTCAAAATGTCATGTAAAACGATGTACTAAGTAATGCACACAATTGGGCACACCTAGCATGAAATGTCATAAAATCATGTACTATAATGTACTAACGAACATAGCAGTATATGATGTTAAAACAGGAAAGCATGAAAGTAACAAGTAGGCACATGTGTTCCACCCCAAAACAGTTTGGAAAACAGTAAAAGAGGGGTCTATGTACTCACCTGAGATTGCTCAGTAGTTCTGGAGTGACAACTAAACAATGCTAGAGATCGCGGATATCAAACGGCACGAAGGGTCCCCGAATGCTAATCCCGATTCAAGAATCTCAGGTATGAAACAATGGTTTCAACTTAGAGGTTCTCAAATCAGAATTCTAGTGATTTTAGCAATGGGGGGTATGGGGTATTTATAGGAATACCCGAACCGTTAAGATCGTTTCATGGAAAACGTGCCTTAATCCCATCCGTACATGTGTTGCAAAGTTATGGTGTTTAGGTGTTTAAATTCCATCCATACATGTGTTGCAAAGTTATGGTGTTTAGGTGTTTAAATTCCATCCATACATGTGTTGCAAAGTTATGGTGCCAAAATTCCATCCTTATCCGCTGACTAAGCAAGTTTAGAATGTGTGGTTGTGAATTAAACAACGGCTAATACATCGAATCTGGTCCCGAATGCGAAAAACGAACCAAATGACGCGACGAATGGATTTTTCTTATGGCGAGCACTAAAATATAATATAGTCATGCTCAAATAAATTTTTGGATGTCCGGATGTATTCAGAACGTAAGTTATGCGCGAAAATGCAAACTTGTGCACTTTTTTGACACTTTTAGTCCCTGAATGACCCAAAAGTTTATTTTAGCACACCGAACCCCTCAAAGCCTATTTCTAAGCTATGTAGAGGATATTTTAAGGTGTGTTTAACTTATGGTCATGTTCCGGAATGTCTGTTACAGTTCAAATTGGCATACTTTCGCAGTTTGTCAACTTTAGTCCCTGTAAGCGATATAACTTTGATTTCACCACACCAACCTTCCAAAACTTATATCTAAGTTATGTAAAGGTTATTTAAGGTATGTTAAACCTATTTCACTATTCCGGAGTGTTTGTTGCATTAAACTGGTTATATTTACGCATTAGTGCGCGTATAACCTTCCAGAAAGCGATTTAGAGTTTGAAATCGAACAAGAGTTGATATGTGCAAAAGATACACATATTTATACTAGTCCAAAGTATGAAATACAATATTTCATTGGTTTGGAATTTGTTTGATGGTTGAAATGACACAGGTGTTACAGTCTCCCCTACTTTAGGAAATTTCGTCCCGAAATTTAGTTTTAGAGGAAACTTGTGGAGATAGCTGTGACGGTTTTGCCTTCAGACAAATCCATTGAGCCCTTAAGTAAAACTCTGGGCCATGTTAGGATTCTTAGCAAAGATGTCAACCCTCAAATTTAAGTCATTTGTAGTAACAAAACATGGAGTTTTGAACTATAGACAGGAGAACAGTTCCCGTGAAGAATTATCATAGGAAACTTGTGTGTGCTTGAAATCAGAATTGGGTAGTGTGAGAATAAATGACATTGGTCAAAGTCCAAGACTTCTCCCGTATCATTACTCTTGCCACTGTTGGTCTTAACACATGACAAAACTTCCTGTGGTTCCTATGCACTGAACTCCATAATTATGTAGGCCTCCATAATTACGTAGTTCCTTGCACAGTCCGCACAGTTTATTTCATAATGCGTATGGGGAAAAATCAAACGAATAATCCTGTGGTGAATTAATCTTGACTGCAATAGAGTCTCTTTAACTAGGTCACCAAAGGATTAGATTAACGAACAATCTCTTGATTTAGACCACCCGAGGGCCTATTTAACTACATAAATACATGGCATATTTAACTAGATTGTCGAACCAATCTATTTAACTTAGATCGACGTAGGATATCTTTAACTAAACTACCCATGGGGAAAATTTAACCACATCGACGTAGGATATATTTAACTAGATTGTCGGACCAATCTATTTAACTTAGATCGACGTAGGATCTCTTTAACTAAACTACCCACGGGGAAAATTTAACCACATCGACGTAGGATGTATTTAACTAGATTGTCGGACCAATCTATTTAACTTAGATCGACGTAGGATCTCTTTAACTAAACTATCCACGGGGAATATTTAACTACACCGACGTAGGATGTATTTAACTTTAGATCGACGTAGGATCTCTTTAACTCAACTATCTAAGAGAAACATTTAACTACACCGACGTAGGATGTATTTAACTTTAGATCGACGGAGGATCTATTTAACTTTAGATCGACGTAGGATCTCTTTAACTCAACTATCTAAGAGAAACATTTAACTACACCGACGTAGGATGTATTTAACTTTAGATCGACGGAGGATCTATTTAACTTTAGATCGACGTAGGATCTATATGTTTCCCTTAAACTTTGGAATAGTACTTTATAATCCAAGGGACTTAACTACAACGTGGAAGTCCATTAAGGATTTAAGATAGTACCTTTTTGAATATCCTACTACGAATCCTTCATATGGAGATAAGAAAGATTCTACGAGGATTTGGATGGATCACATAAAAACACAAAACACATAAGAACATAATCACATAATTGTTTAACTTGATCTTTACTTTGTTATCTTTGGACACGGATATTTAAAGCACACCAGGAATCCAATCCGTGGATTCCATGCGGCACTTAAATCATTAGAATCTAACTATGAAGATAGGAAGATCTAAATAAGAATTCGGCTTTGTCCTTATTGAATGGTAATGTTCGTATTAAGGCATACGAATAATTCAATTAAGGGCTCCGATTTGAGTGATATTCATCCACAAGGATCTGATTATGAGGATAGAAAGATCCTTTATGGATTTTGAAATTTGTGTAACGAGAGGTGCTTCGACACCTTGCACTAGGCGTGCTTAAGTCGATACACAAGGTAGAAAGTTCATGAGGTTCAGGCGCTAGATATGCCAGGGCGACATATGAAGCAGAACTTGAAGGTTAAGCAGCAACAGGGTTTGCTACTGCCTTGCTTTAAACAGCAAAGCGACACATGTTATCCAAATGTCTCCATCATCCACCGGGGGTACATTTGTAACATGGTATTTGATTTGGATGATGACGGTTTCACTGACTTCTCCAAGGAGCGGTTCCCTTGCACGGCTTCATTCCTGAGCTGACTCATGGTGATAGCTAAATCAACGGTCTTCTGGAGTACTACGCCTATTTGTTGGGCAGTTGTAGCACCTGGTCCGGACACTCGAGTCTTGTTGCGATGAAGAGACACCATGAAGAACATAGGAGATATGGGAGGGAACAAGGGAAATGAAAACAGAATAACAATGCATAAAATTGCGATCATTTGTTTGTTACTTAAGGCAAACAAATGAGACGGTGACTAATCAAAGTAAATAGGTCAAAAATAATGTATCGCGAAGACATGCTCGCCTATAAGTGAACACTCATCCCAAGAATTCCCAGGTAAGCACAACTGGTCTCGCGTCTGGTTGAGATGTATACGAAGTGCTTGCCTAGACAGAAAACTCAGAATACAAGCATTCACCCTTCCAGTTTGCACGTGTTCACATTATTTAAAACCCAAAACCTTGACGAGATTTTGAAAACTCAAAGGGTTCAAAACCTTATAATAGAGGGTTCAAAACCTAGTAATCAATCATCCTAGAACAGATGATTAGTTTTCAAAGCGGTTTTGAATTTTATGTTCTTGTTGTGGTAGTCGCCTAAGGATAGGTGACGGTATTGTTTTATGACTAAACGCAAGTAAACTCGCGTTAGGGTCCTAAGAAGGTTATAGACTAGGTCAAAGCATTACTAATAACCTAATTCCCTATAACCATTGGCTCTGATACCATCTTTTCTGTCACACCCCGACCACGTAGAACATACAAAACGTGGCGGAAATGTCGGGGAGTGTTGTAACAGAATTAATTGTTTCAAATCCATGGCAATTGAAGTTTCGTTTTATTGATTAAAAGTGTTACAATGTCTTAACAAACAAGAAATACAACATAATTAACTAGTCTTGCATCTTTTATTGTCACTAAAGCCCAAGTCTGCCTATGTGTATCTTGATCATCTTATGCAACAGTTCCTGAAAAACACATGTGAAAATAGGTACGTCAGCATAAAAATGCCTGTGAGATACATAGGTTTTGTGAAAATAGGTTTCATGACTTATGTTTGAGAAAATGTTTAGTCATGAACCTTGTTATTTGCTTTGCTTTGTAAATCGTTTGAAAATTGATAAGATCAGATGATAAGTATAAATAAATGTAAGGTTAAATGAATAACCAAGTAAAATATGTTTGCATAAGATAAGATGTTTATAAATCAATGTCTTGTGAAAAGTATGTTATTTGTATAAAATGTTCTATGTCTCAAACTGAAATGATTCAAATAACGCTATGATATGTAATACCATACAAACACTTATATATAGGAAGTACCAGCGGCGTATCCACCATGCTTGTATCATATTACACACGCATCGTTACTTAATCAAACCAAACCAACCAATGTAAGAAGTCTATGTTTAAATCAATTGTCAAATGTATTGGGTAATATGTCAAAGTGTTTATGTCAAGATGTAAATCATATCAAAATGTCTATATCAAATATCCATGTCAGATGTCTATGTCAAATATCCATGTCAAACGTCTATGTCAAGATGTCATGTATGGCAAGTGAAATGTCTCAACTAAACCATATGCACAAAAACAAAGTATTGAAGTAAATCTTGGTTTAAATCAAAGTTATGTTTTGTGGGAAATGCATGATCAAATGTCAATCATGTTAAAATGTCTATGCCGAAATGTCTATGTCAAAATGTCATGTAAAACAATGTACTAAGTAATGCACACAATTGGGCACACCTAGCATGAAATGTCATAAAATCATGTACTATAATGTACTAACGAACATAGCAGTATATGATGTTAAAACAGGAAAGCATGAAAGTAACAAGTAGGCACATGTGTTCCACCCCAAAACAGTTTGGAAAACAGTAAAAGAGGGGTCTATGTACTCACCTGAGATTGCTCAGTAGTTCTGGAGTGACAACTAAACAATGCTAGAGATCGCGGATATCAAACGGCACGAAGGGTCCCCGAATGCTAATCCCGATTCAAGAATCTCAGGTATGAAACAATGGTTTCAACTTAGAGGTTCTCAAATCAGAATTCTAGTGATTTTAGCAATGGGGGGTATGGGGTATTTATAGGAATACCCGAACCGTTAAGATCGTTTCATGGAAAACGTGCCTTAATCCCATCCGTACATGTGTTGCAAAGTTATGGTGTTTAGGTGTTTAAATTCCATCCATACATGTGTTGCAAAGTTATGGTGTTTAGGTGTTTAAATTCCATCCATACATGTGTTGCAAAGTTATGGTGCCAAAATTCCATCCTTATCCGCTGACTAAGCAAGTTTAGAATGTGTGGTTGTGAATTAAACAACGGCTAATACATCGAATCTGGTCCCGAATGCGAAAAACGAACCAAATGACGCGACGAATGGATTTTTCTTATGGCGAGCACTAAAATATAATATAGTCATGCTCAAATAAATTTTTGGATGTCCGGATGTATTCAGAACGTAAGTTATGCGCGAAAATGCAAACTTGTGCACTTTTTTGACACTTTTAGTCCCTGAATGACCCAAAAGTTTATTTTAGCACACCGAACCCCTCAAAGCCTATTTCTAAGCTATGTAGAGGATATTTTAAGGTGTGTTTAACTTATGGTCATGTTCCGGAATGTCTGTTACAGTTCAAATTGGCATACTTTCGCAGTTTGTCAACTTTAGTCCCTGTAAGCGATATAACTTTGATTTCACCACACCAACCTTCCAAAACTTATATCTAAGTTATGTAAAGGTTATTTAAGGTATGTTAAACCTATTTCACTATTCCGGAGTGTTTGTTGCATTAAACTGGTTATATTTACGCATTAGTGCGCGTATAACCTTCCAGAAAGCGATTTAGAGTTTGAAATCGAACAAGAGTTGATATGTGCAAAAGATACACATATTTATACTAGTCCAAAGTATGAAATACAATATTTCATTGGTTTGGAATTTGTTTGATGGTTGAAATGACACAGGTGTTACAACGATACATCAAGAAAACCAAAAGAAAAAATAATCTACCAGAACTAGTGTTGTTTGGACGTTATTGGGTTCGTCACGTTAAAGAACAATATAGAAATAACTATATTTGACCTCATTCAAATTAAACTTTAGATACCCAAATGTAAAAGCAGCTTTGAAGGCATGTATGTTTATGCTACGTTCACTTGTACATTACTATTCACAACTCGGCTTTGAGTAAAATTTATATCTAGACAAAGATAAAAAAAAATTAGCACACTACAACGGGATACTCGGAATTCTATAAAATACCGTATCTAAAAGTCTTAAGCGAAAAATAAAATATGCTCAAAAGTAATTGTATAAAGTTAAATAGATAAATAAATAATAGAAAATAAAAAAAAATTGAGCAACCTAGCGCTTTTCATAATCAAGTCTAAATTGTAGGGCTGCAAACGAACTGAACGTTCAGCGGATAGTTAATGAACCGTTCAGCGGGAAGTTCATTTATGTTCGTGAACGTTAGATAATGTGTCCACCTATGTTCGTTTGTGTTCGATAATTCATTAGGGTTTTTTATTTTTATATTATATTTATATACTTCAAAATTCTCACTATTAAATTATTTAATGGATATTGATGTATTGTATAATATTTGGAATTTAATATATGTTCATTTGTTTTCATTTCTGTTTTCTTGAACGCTTGTGTTTGCGTTCGTATGCGTTTGTTACCTAAATTTACGAATGAACACAAACGACCACGTTCAGTTAAGTGTTCATGAACACATCTATTTTTTAAACGAACGAGGATGAAGATGGACTGTTCGTGTTAGTGCGGTTCGGTTGCAGGCCTACTAAGTTGTATATAGTTATACATACAGATTTTCTAAGTTGTTTTTTTAAATGACTAAAATGCCCTTTTACCTTAAAAAAGAAAATTAAAAAAATAACCTAATTTACTCTTATTAATATAATTATATATGTTATTCTAACAAAGGGTTACAAAAAAAATGTTTAGGTGCTTAGTGCGTTAAACTTTTTTGATTTTGGACTCAAGTGGTTAAAACCACTAAAACACATAGACTCAAAAGGTAACTTACTTTAATAGTTATTATTATTATATATATATATAGGGGACCGCTGAAATGAGAACCACCTCCAGTTGTAAGAACCGTGAGAACTACACCGTACGGGGCGAGGTGGACCAATTTTTTTTTTCATAAACGTAGATGCATGTATTATAAACACATATGTAGAAAAAAAATTCAAAAAAAAAAAATGTCGGGTGTGTAGTTTTGAGCACCCAAAGTTTGCGTTTACGGGACCCGTAAATTTTATTTAAAATTTACGGTACCAGTAAACACAAACTTGTGGTGTTCAAAACTACACACACTGCATTTTTTTTTTAATTTTTTTTACAAATGTGTTTATAATACAAGCATCTACGTTTATGAAAAAAAATTTGGTCCAACTCGCCCCGGATCAAAAAGTTCTCACGGTTCTTACAACTGGAGGTGGTTCTCATTTTAGCGGTCCCCTATATATATATATATAGGGGACATATATAGGGGACCGCTAAAATGAGAACCACTTCCAGTTATGAGAACCATGAGAACCACTTTCTAGCCTTTAGATCTTTAGGATGGATGGATGAGATTAAAAGTAGTAAAAATTAATATTAAATGGTTTTTGTCTTATTATGTCTTTAATATTATAATCCAAAAGGGTAATTTAGTAAAATAACTCTATTTTGCCTTTTTATCTTTATTGTTTTTTATTAGTTTTATGAATTATTATATTACTTTTTATTTTTTAAACAAAACTTTTTTATTAAAAACATTTTAAAATTCGGATTTTTTTAAAGATTTTTTATACTTTTTACAATTTAAGTTTTACGTTTTTTTGACGCGCCGTTTTTACGCCGTGTTTTTTCAAGCGTCGTCATTTTAACACGCCGTTTTTTAAACGCGCCGTTTTTTTACACGCTGTTTTTGTATGCGCCGTTTTTTACGCGCCGTTTTTTAACGCCGTTTTTTACGCGCCAATTTTTTAAAGCCGTGTTTTTACGCGCCGTTTTTTAACGCCGTTTTTTCAACGCGCCGTTTTTACGCGCAATTTTTTAACGCCGTTTTTTACGCGCCAAATTTTTAACGCCGTTTTTTACGCGCCAATTTTTAACACCGTTTTTTACGCGCCGTTTTTAACGCCGTTTTTTTACGCGCCGTTTTTTCAACGCGCCGGTTTTTTACGTTAACGTTTTTTTACGTTTTACGCGCCGTAATTTACTTTTTACTTTTTAAGTTTTATGTTTAACTTTTTACGTTTTACGGTTTACGTTAAAAAAAATTACATATTACGTTAAAAAATTTACGTTTTACATAAAACTTTTTACGTTTTACGTTTTCTACGTAAAAATTTTTACGTTTTACGTTTTTTACGTTAAAATTTTTACATTTTACGTTTTACGTAAAACTTTTAACGTTTAACGTCTTACGTTTTACGTAAAACCTTTTACGTAAAAGGTAAAACTTTTTACGTTTTACGTAAAACTTTTTACGCTTTACGTTTTTACAATAAAAAGTTTACGGTTTACGTTAAAAAAGTTTACGGTTAACGTAAAAAAAGTTTACGGTTTAACTTTTTTTTTACAAAAACTTTTTTACACACAAATGAACGCACTCAGAAATCGCAAACTCGGGAGGTGTCTCAGATATATCGTTATCATCATCGACTAGGGGGAAAAAATAAAAAAACATCAAAACAAAGTGTATCTCGAAAAAAAAACGGGTTAAAAAAACGAAGTTTTGGCTCAAATTTCCCGATAATCAGAGGCTGCAAAGTGGGGTTGCGGGTTCAATAACCTACCTTCCACCATCTTTGCCGCACCATCGTCAGTTTTTTTTTTTTGCATCATCACAGCCGATTCAAATAAGGCACCATATTCAACCGATTTAACAGCAACAAAAACCCAGATTCAACAGCAACAAAAACCCAGATTCAACAGATTCAACAGTAATAAAAACCCAGATTCAACAAAATTCAAACAAAACATGAACATGAACATGAACATCATTCAAACAAAAACCCAGCAAAAGGAACATGAACATCATTCAAACCCATATTCAACATATTCAAACCCACAACATACCAAATCAAAACAGAGATAAAAAAAATCCCCAAACATATCAAAACAGATTCAAACCAAATAAAAAAAATACCCACATACCAAATCAAAATCCCCACATACCAAATCAAAATCCCCAAATCAAAATCCCCAAACATATCAAAACAGAGATAAAAAAAATACCAGAGAAATCAACAAAACAGGCCAATGAACTCGTCGGGAGGAGACCGGGACCTCCGCCGCTCACGGCGGCGCTGCCGCCGGTCCACCACCCAGCCGTCGACCAGAGCATAAACTCGAAATCCCAAGTCGCACAAACGAGCAACGGAGATGGGGTTGCAGATCACCCATAGCGTCTCTCCCCGAGGTGGTAGCCGGTGGTGATCAACGATGGTGTGTGGTGGTTGGTTTTGACTTTTGATTTGGGGTTTTCATAAGATTTTTGAGCTTTGATTTGTGTCTGCAGAAGATTTTGGAACAAATATGAAAGAGAAGATGTAAAATGAGAGATGAAATAGGAGAGAGGAGAGAGATATATAACTAGTCAGTCATATTAAATGAAGAGAGAGAGGAAAAACTTGACATATGGGGTAAATGACCATAATACCCTTTGGGTTGTCAAATTCTGATTGGTTGAAAATGGTTCTCGCGGTTCTCATAACTGGAGGTGGTTCTTATTTTAGCGGCTCCCTATATATATATATATATATATATATGGTCAGGATTTAGGGAAAACGGTGAAAAGTGTGAGAACAATGAGAACGCTTATATATATATATATATATATATATATATATATATGGTCAGGATTTAGGGAAAACGGTGAAAAGTGTGAGAACAGTGAGAACGCTTATGGATCGTCGGATCAAAACAATCTATGGACTAGATTAGCGCGGTGGCGTTTTCGTAAATAAATCGATTTTATTACGTGGACGCGCTTCATTAAGGGTAAAAAGGTCTTTAGACTTCTCTACACAAAACGTCAAACTCATGAATAAAACACCATTAAATTGTTGCCTTAAACTACAAAGCACACATCGTCCTAATCTAAACGCCATTAAATATAAAACGCCGAACTTTGTTTTTAAACGATAAAGCTGAACAAACGGTAACTGAAACGACGGAACTTCATTACTAGCATTTATTATAATAAAACCCCGCCTAAAATACGTGCCAAAAACATCCTATATAAACGTCATTGAACACACCAAACCCAAACCCAAAACGTCATATTTTACTATATACCATTCAACTTAGAAACGCCAAAAAAAACAAAACATCAAAGATACCAATCGACATTTCTTTGAGATACACTATTTTCTCGGTAAAGTTTCACTCAATGTGATGGGCAAAATCCTTATGTGGGGATATTGTCCATCTCATTGAGCAAAATCTTATTGAGTTTATACTCAATATAAACGCAAAATATACAAAAATCACAAATTGCTAACGTCGTTTCTTGGAGATTCAGTTTTGTTCTCAAAAAAGTTTCATTGAATGGGGTGGAAAACATTGTTAGGCATCTATCTTAACTGAGGATTAACAATGTTGTCCATCTCATTCAGCAAAACATTATTGAGTTTAACATGACCAAATTAGAGGTTTAAGGTACTTTTATTTCGTAAAAGGCGTTTTTTTTTGGCGTTTGGTTTGTGTGACCGATCTTGTATTGTTTGTTATGTAACTTCCAAGTAATATGTTATGAACAATAAGTAGAAAAAAGATGAGGAAAAAATAAAAATTCTATATAAGAGATATAAAACGCCAAATTCCAATCTGTGTGTGTTCTGTAAAAATGAAAAATACAAAAACGCCAAACTACTATTCGCTTGCTCTCGATGACCGTGTCGATTTTCTTTTAATTACGGCCTTTTTGCATGTCGATGCGTAGTGTCCGTAGCCTTTGTAGTTCTGACACTGTCTTTCTTTGGCCCCGGGTTTCGACTTTGATTTTGTTTTCTCGATTGCTACCTCCTGTTTGGATTTCAGGCGCTGCCGAGATCCAGAACCTTTCAACTTATACCCAACAGGGACTCTTATCGGATTCTTGTCGTTTTTATATTGACCTGTTATCTCCGCCAAATCTATCCCTAGTACTAGCGGGAGGAGCAACAATCTGCATATCTTGAACCTTCATCATATAAGATTGAACATGATCCTTGTATAAGGATAGCTCCTCCTTATTACCAGATAAACGGTTCAAAGTATACTCTGTTGAAAAAATAATTTCTCGTATCATACTTTGAACATCGGGATCAAGCTCGGTCATATATTCACGACTAATTGACTATTCGGAAGAGTAGTTTGGGGAAGCCTCTTTGCGCCATCTATTCAAATGTATTGTTTTGGAAATTCCCTAATGTCCAAACTTCTCAAAACATAGAATATATGTCTACATAGCAAACCAAACTGCTCAAAACGCCTGCATGAGCAACTGCATGTGCAATCAGACTTATGGTACATTACTTAAAAAAACGCCAAAAACAATATCTCTATAACGCCATGCAGAGAATGTTTGTATAAAAAACAAATAAAAAAACCACAACAACTGGATAAAAAAAACAAATTAAATGTTATAATAGAATACCATATATAAAAAACGCCATATAAAAAACAAAAAACGCCATTGTTTACCTCAAATAAGGATGTACAAGGCTGCTGGAAATCATTTATGTAAAACTTAACAAACCCATCGGGCTGATCTTCGTAACGTTGATTTATGCAATCCGCAATTCCGGTTAGCTCAGCTTGAACGTCACAAAAAAAAAATATTTTTCATGTATATGTCAGCAGCTTAGCCCTCCAACACTTGGTAATTACTCTTCAACTTGGGGCGTTTGTATCAAGATTCATAATCAGTTTTCCAGTGTGTGTGACTATGTGCTTCTATAGTAGTTTCGTAATGAGTCATGAACTCAACCGGAGTAGCTTTTGAATTGCACACTTAACCAAAAAAATGATTCTCACTCTCCGACCTCGATGTCGTTCGCATAAGGCCAGACAACTCCTCCATTCTATAGTATGTTGGGAACCAAGATTCTCTAAGTGCAAAAATATCAGAGAGCCAGTCATTGTCTGCTAAATTGAACTCTCCGATAACCACTTCCCATTATGATTCAAACTCTTCGGGTGTAAGAGTGTCCGTCCACACAACACCACAAATACGTTCTTTGAAATTGGTGGAATTGCATTGCCTAACACCAACCTATGTATAACACGAAAACACCATGCAAAAAAACATATATATTACACACAGACAAACTTATTTAAAAAAACAGTAACGAGGTACAAAACGCCATATATTTTAAAACGTCGTATATCTTAAAACGCCAAACATAAAAATAAGAAAAATCAACCTTCAGAGAAAGTTTATGCATCACGTGCCACATGCATAACCGATGCCCCATGTCAACAAATACAGCAGAAATAGCCATCTTCATTGCTGGATCTTGGTCAGTGACAACAACTTTTAGTTGAGAACCAACAGCTTTTAGAAAAACTCTCAACAACCAAATATACGTATCAGCAGTTTCCGACGCCAATAATGCAGCACCAAATGTAACATTGCAATGGTGATTGTCTATATCAGTGAACGGTACAAAAACCATAGCGTATCTGCATATGAAAACGCCATGAGAAATGAAATGATAATAAAACGTCATTGCATGCAAACTCAGAAAAATGCCAATGCATGTAACCAGTGAAAACTCCAAAAGACCATAAAAAATGAATTATAAAAATATTACTTGTTGGAACGATACGTGGCTTCAAACGAAATCACATCATCAAACACATGGTAATTACGTTTGGCTTCATCATCACACCAAAAAAAGTCCCTTCAAACGATTCTCTTCGTCTGTGAAGTAATCGTACGAGAAATTAGGCTGTGACATTTTTTTTTTCATCTAAGTGTCTCACAACCATCTCAGCATCGTATTCCCCTATAAACAAGTTAATTTGCCTCTTGTAGTTCTTAAATTCAACTTTACTTGCACTCACGTCTTCAAAACCACTAAAACAAGTCTTTATAACATTAAACGCCTTAACTGGACCCAAATTCAACATAGACATGTTGTGTATAACATGCTTCTAGAGCTGACTGAGGTGTCGTTTAGTTGGAAGAAAATGTTTATCAAGACGTTCAACAAGATCATGGTTGTGCTCCTTAACAAACTTATAGACCTTCCATGATCCAACCTCAAAATTTACGCATAACAGTACACCACAATATGTCCTCTTTGAAAAGTTGGATCGCACAATACGTTCCTTTTGATTTAGGTCCAACGTATCAACCTTTTTGTCCTTATATACCCCAGCTCTCGTACACATGTAATTAATATGTTTTTCACCTTTGGAGTTTATCTTTTCAGTCACTTTCCTGACTGAAAAACCACAAGCCTTGGCATACGTAACATACATTGAATAACAATCATCGAGGCTTGTGAATATCATGTCCATTCTGGGCTTTATTTCTTCACTAACGTCAGGAATGATAAATGGTAAACTAGTTTTGGGGCAAAACCTTTCATTCAAGAAAACACCTTATTCTGAGAAAACACAGTGAGGAACAAATTTCAGAAAAAAACGCCATTAAAAAAGAAGATGTCCCCTGATAACATTATCGATGAAAACGCTATTAATCGAATAATAAACAAGACCTAATAAAGATATAATTGAAAACGCCATTATAAAAACGTCATAATACAAACACGATTACTTGATTGATTAATAAATATGATGAGTTAAAAATATTATTACAATGTGATAATCAAAAAGCCATGAGATGAATAATTAAAAATAAATAACAACATGAATAATTAACGAATATAACATGATAATGAAAACGCCATAGTTAACAAAACTGATGTTTACAAATTAACAAATAGTAATAACTGATGTTTACAAATAATACTCAATAATATTCAAAACTAATCAGGTGTAAAACGCCAATGATCGTAAAAACATAAGAAATATATTAGATCCCAAACGAAAATTAAAATTAATAATGAAAACTCCAATTATCATTTCTTACTAATTGTTTAACTACCAATGAAAACGCGAATAAATTGGATACATGAACAACGCCATTGAAAAGCATACAACACATTATGAAAAATTAATTTGAAAAAAAAACAATGAAACAAGCATAAAAGAACAAAACGTCGTATCTGTTGTATATGTGTTGCATGATTTGTTGGAACAAAAATATGAAACGTCATCAAATATTACTTTGTCGAACAGAATCCACGTTAGACGCCATAGATCTTAGAAAGCTTTGAAAGAAGGCAACAGCTAATACGAATTCTTTGGAGTTTTAATTTGAAATAGATTTATAATGCGAATAAGGAGGGAACATACAAAAGGACGATCGTACCCTGGCATATCATTTAGCGCCCCCTGCCATGTGTTGGGCCAGGATCCGTTCTCACACTTTAGGTCGTTTTCTCCTGATCTCGTACCTATATATACATATATATATATATATATATATATATATATATATATATATATATATATGTATAGGGGACCGCTAAAATGAGAACCACCTCGAGCTGTAAGAACCGTGAGAACTACACCGTACGGGGCGAGGTGGACCAATTTTTTTTTCATAAACGTAGATGCGTGTATTATAAACACATTTGAAAAAAAATCAAAAAAAATGTCGTGTGTGTAGTTTTGAGCACCACAAGTTTGTGTTTACGGGTACCGTAAATCCTACCGGAAAATTTACGGTACCCGTAAACACACACTTGTGGTGCTCAAAAACTTTTTTTTTTGAATTTTTTTTATAAATGTGTTTATAATACACGCATCTACATTTGTGAAAAAAAAATTTGGTCCACTCGCCCCGTACGGTGTAGTTCTCACGGTTCTTACAACTCGAGGTGGTTCTTATTTTAGCGTGATCCTATATGTATATATATATATATATATATATGTGTGTGTATATGTATATGTATAGTGTTGGGTTCATTTCAGAACTGTAAATTGATGTAGAAGTTTCAGAACTCCTAATAAACAATCTTTTAATTTATATATTTTTATATTAACCGTAATTTTATCATTTTTTTTTTTATTACATACATGTTAAAAGTGGCTTTTATCATTTTTATATGTAATTTTATATTACACATATATAAACTAGTTCTTTTACATATATGTGATTAGGCATTCCACATATTTATAATTTGGTTAATAAACATATGTAAACTACTCTTAACATATATGTAATAAAAAATACATATAATAAATGATAAAAGTACCCTAAATATCTATTTTGTAATTACTTAAAGTTCTATAATTATGTAAAGTTCTGAAATGATCCTCACCACATATATATATAGGGGACCGCTAAAATGAAAACCACCTCCAGTTGTAAGAACCGTGAGCACTACACCGTACGGGGCGAGGTGGACCAAATTTTTTTTTCATAAACGTAGATGCATGTATTATAAACACATTTGTAAAAAAAATTAAAAAAAAATGTCGGGTGTGTAGTTTTGAGCACCCAAAGTTTGCGTTTATGGGTCCCGTAAATTTTATTTAAAATTTACGGTACCCGTAAACACAAACTTTTGGTGTTCAAAACTACACACACGACATTTTTTTTTGAATTTTTTTTTACAAATGTGTTTATAATACAAGCATCTACGTTTATAAAAAAAAATTTGGTCCAATTCGTCCCGGATCAAAAAGTTCTCACGGTTCTTACAACTGGAGGTGGTTCTTATTTTAGCGGTCCCCTATATATATATATATATATATATATATATAGAGAGAGAGAGAGAGGGAGAGGCCGGTTATTGTACAAATTGTCTTAACGTTGCTGAGTACGATAAACATGCGTTTTTTTAACATGTGATTTTGATTTCTTTTAACATGCGATTTTTTTAACATGCAAACTTTTTTTATAACATGCGATATTTGGTTTTTTAGAACATGCGATTTTCACTTTTTGGTAACATAACGTGCGATTTTCCCATCACGTATGCAACGTATGTTAAGGCATATTGTACGATATACGTTATATATATATATATAGGAAGTGTAGAATACAAATCTCCTAATCATACATTATGTACGCGATCATAACAGCCCTACACGTGTCCCTGATTATTTTTCTTACATAAGGTTATATCAGACATTCCATTCAATCAGCAGAGGGCAAATTAGACAATTCTTCAATAAGCAGATCGCAAGTAGTTCGTTACACCACTATCCCGATAATTATGATTCGTATCAGTTTCAAATTTTCATAATTCTTAAAACTATACATTGCAGTTTTCGTTTCTGTGCGATTAGGGTTTAATCGATTGTTGTTTGTAATGGATCCACAAAGCAGCACTGGACGAAACATATATGTTGATTTTGAAGATGCTGAATTCGTCAGTGATCACGTTCAATTTCCTGGTGATCATAGAGTTACGATTCAGGAAGTTAAAAATCCTAATTCTTTAAATGCAAATGTTGTAAATGAGTGTTCCAATAGTAAGTTGTTAATTCAGATGTTTAAATGTTCAATGTCAGTTGTTTTTTATATTCGGTGTAATGATTTTGTGTGATTGTAATTGATTGGAAGGTTTTTAATGTTATTAGAGAGGTAATTGATATGGAATCAAATTGTTTTTAACTTCGCATGTCATGAGTCTAACAATTCGCATGTGATGAAAGGTGTAAC
Source organism: Helianthus tuberosus (assembly GCA_030545235.1). Classification (NCBI taxonomy): domain Eukaryota; kingdom Viridiplantae; phylum Streptophyta; class Magnoliopsida; order Asterales; family Asteraceae; genus Helianthus; species Helianthus tuberosus. The sequence goes on from CM060452.1 coordinate 96,088,623, forward strand.
ACGCTAGTTTCGCATGTTATGATATCATATATCTCATGTATAAAACATGGAATCAAAATGTTAACTTCGCATGTGATGAGTCCAACAATTCGTACATTATAAAAGTGATAACATGTTGTTTTCGCATAGAATGATACCATAATCGCATGTAGTTTTCATTATATATAAAACACACTGGATTTGCAGTTCTTAATAAATGTTATTTTGTTCTCCTTTTATTTAATTTTATAGATGAAAGGGTTTATATTCTGGAGGTTGAAGCATCAGTTATACCTGTGGTTGGCATGCAATTTAATTCTATCGAACAAGCATACGTGTTTTACCAAATATATGCCAAGTTAGCTGGTTTTTCTGCCCGGAAAGGTGGTGAAACCCACAGTGGTGGTATAATCAAAACTAAATATTTTGTGTGCTCGAAAAAGGGACATAAGGCATTGTTTATTGACGATCCTTATTCAAAGTCTAGAAAGCCATACAAAACAAGGAAAATAGGAACTAATAGAACCGGGTGCAAAGCACAAATTATGTTTGGTTTGGTGGATGGGACATCAATTACAGTTAAGAAATTTGTTGATGGTCATAATCATAAGTTTGTATGTCCTGAAGATCTTCATATGCTACCAGCTTATAGGCAATTGTCAGAAGTCCAAGAGGAAATGATATGGGAATTAGGTACTCTAAACCTTGGCCCGGTCAAAGCTTTTCATATAATGAGAAAACGATATGGTGGGTTTGAGAAAGTTGGCGCCACTGTCGACGATTGCAAAAACTTTAGAGCTCGAATTAATAGCTATATAGGATAATATGATGCAGACTTGGTGATCAATAGGCTGACCGATAAAAAATAATATTTAGTGGATTTTTCGTTTGAATATTCTGTTGATGAGGACAAGGGGTTAACTGGTTTGTTCTGGGCGGATGGGTTATGCAAGCGTAACTTCATGGAGTTCGGGGATGTAATATCGTTTGATGCTACTTTCAAAACAAACAAGTGTTCCATGAATGTCATTTTTAATTTTTTTCGCATGTTGTATGAATTCATAAACTAGCAAAATCGCATGTTACTAAAACATGGAAGTTAGGAGTTCAATATATCGCACATTAAACTGGCAAAATCGCATGTTACTTCTTGGTGTGTAGGTATAAGATGGTGTTTGTACCGTTTACTGGGATAGATAACCACTATCGAAATGTAACCCTTGGAGCTGGGTTGTTGGCATCAGAGAGCATTGAGTCTTATAAATGGCTTCTCAATTCCTTTGTAAATTATTTTAGACGTTAGCCAAAGGTTGTAGTGACAGACCAGGAGCCTGCGATGAAACAGGCTATTGAGAGTGTTTTTACTATCAGCAGACATAGATTGTGCATGTGGCACATAATGAAAAAAAGTGGCAGACAAGGTTCACTATGCTATACTGTGTGTTATTTCCATTTTTTATTTACATTATATATATGTTACATGTTGATAAGAAAAGCATTTTTTTTTCGTGTAGGTTGGATACGAGTTGTGCAATAATGAGGATTTTAAAAGGAAAATGTGTGATATTGTATGGATAGATTCCATTGAGCCAGAAGTATTTGAGAGAGAGTGGAAGTTGGTAATGATTGAGTTTGGTCTTACCGAAAATAAATGGATTGATGATATGTTTGTGATGAGATCAATGTGGATTCCGGCTTTTTATTGGCATGAGCCAATGTCTGGACTTATGCGAACAAGTTCAAGATCAGAGGGTGAGAACCATTTTTTTCTAGGTGGCGAATTCACAACTCACTCTTGTAGAGTTTATGAATCATTTTGACGGTTAATGGATGTCCAAAGGTTCAATCATAGAAAGAATTATCATATATCAAGATATACTGAGCCTGACGATTGAGCAAAACTACTCTGGAAGCAGATGCTGCTAAAGTCTACACCATGTCTATACTCTTCGATCAGTAGATAGAGATATACGGAACTATTAGTGAATGTCTGCCGATGGAGACCAAAATCGAGGGTGACCAGTTAAGGATATCGATGAAAGACTTTAAAGCTCATGGAGAAGGTTTTTTAGAGGTAATACACAAAATATTTTTTACTTATGAAAAAAACATCCGTTTACAACATGCGATTTTGATGAACTACCATGCGATTTTAATTTTTTCCAAGAAACTCTTTTTTACAAAATGAGATTTTTTTAACCACCCATGCAATTTTATGTTTTAACTTGTTTTTGTTTTCTGTAAGTGTGTTTCAAGAAACTTGAAGAAGATGTAACTGCGCAATGTAGTTGTCTGCGTTTCGAACAGTACATGTTGCTCTCTAAACACTTCTTTTTTTGTTTTCAAGATGTTTGGAGTTAAAGAAAAACCAAACAAATACGTTATGAAGAGATGGGCAAAAGATGTAGTTCCGAATGAATTAAACTCCATGTTTGATATAAAGGTTGATCCAAAGGATGAGCAATACAAGGCTAAACAAATTGCTCGTGAAATCATGTATACAGGGGAGTATCTGGTTAACAATTTGATTACTGACCTTGATCAATGCGTTCTAGTTAGGGATCAAATGAAGGAGACTAAAGACAAAGTGGACAAGAGTCGTATAACCAAGCCGATTGATCTGAAGTATGATCGGTTCTCAAAGTTAATTGGTTATCAACAACCAGCAACTTATGCACCACCTATTATCCATGTCCCAACTGGTATAAGAAACAAAGGTCGTGGCTCACATAAAAGGATCAAATCAAAGAAAGAATAAATGATTAGTCACAAAGGGAAGAGAACAAGGACCTGTAGTGTATGCAATGGAAAAGGTCATGATATTTGGACTTTTGAGGTATTGAAAGGTAAAAAAACAAAAGAAGATAAAGGGAGTCCAGATTGACAAAGATCCCGGCCAAAAATTTAATGAAGTGGAAGATGATTTCGAAGATGATAGTGGAGAGAGATGATGATGATAGTGAAGAAGATGTTTGGGAAGAGTTTTCAGAAGACGAAGATTAAAAAAACGTGTGATTTTTACATTTGTACATGCGATTTTATGTGTTAAACATGCGATTTTATGTACATGAGGTTTTTATTATTTGAACATGCGATTTTATGTGGTTCCATGTTATGACATGCGATTTTATATACATGAGGTTTTTATTATTGGAACATGCGATTTTATGTGTTTCCATGTTATCACGTGCGATTTTTACTAAGTTGTATGTGTTACCAACATGCGATTTTTATATTTAAGTGTTGCGATTTCTATAACACATTTGTAAGATCATAAGCATACAACATAAGCATAACATTTACGTAAATCACAGTTAAAAGTGTTCAAAATAGCAACATCAAAAGTTATCTAAACAACCATAGTTTCAACATAGTATTGATTAACACAACAAAAGACAATATAAAGATGAAGCTAACCTAGTTTCTTGCAGCAAAGATATTGTCACGCTCACTCGAGCTGAACTCTATCTTTTCTTTCACTGTAGACAGAGCATCCTTGAGAAAAGAGAAGACCAAGTCATCAGCTCGAGACTGTTCCTTAATATGCTCCAATGTGGTGTCTTTGAAGTTCGACGGTGGTTGTTCAAGGAGTTATTGTCACATGTCTTGATTTTTTTTATCCCAACAAAAACCTTTCCCTGCACATCAAGAATTAGGTGAGAAGAGCTGACATCGGTACTCATTTCTGTCAACGTGCGAGTTGACAATAGTTCTTTAATTGCAATGTTCTTTAATTCCTCAGAATCCGAAGACATTTTTTTGTTTTGATGTGCGATTTTTTTTTTGTGTTTTTGTGTGTGTTGTTTTGGTGTCTAAATTTGGAAGTTTGTTATCTTTGAGCATCTTATATTAAAATAGTAAATTTATTAGGTAGATGGGGGTGGTAAGTTATGTATTTATGTTACAAGTGATCGTTACAAGTCACATTACAGTCACATCGATATTAATTCCTTTCTTTTATAGAGGTTTTTAATATTAATAATTATAATGTTTACCTCACAATTTTATAGTGTTTTATATAAATGGATTTTTATTACTTTATTTATTTTTAATATTAATAATTCTACAAACCTTTCTTTTTTCTTGTTGTGCAATTTCATCAATGTGGATATATGTATATCAAAGTTATCATCATCATCATCATCAATTTCTTCAAAATCGCATGTTACTCAAAAAAGACTTTGCATATTATAAGAAACCACACTAATATTTTCACATCTGTTTCGCATGTTATAAGAAACCACACACAATAGTTTACATGTATTTCGCATGTTGTAAAACGCTGATTTTCAAAGCATAGATATATGCAATGTATAATTACAATTCTCATATTACAATAATCCAAACATAATTTTTACATCTATTTCGCATATTATAAGAATGATAACCAAGACATAACCTATAGTTTCAAATGTATTTTCGCATGTTGTAAAACCATGTTTCTAAAGCACATAAATAAGCAACGTATAATCAGAATTCGCATTTTACAACAATCAATAACCTGGATTCATCTTCTTCGATTGTGGTTGATCGTTGTTAGTCACGGTCCGTTTCTCTCTTACAACTCCAAAATCACTAGTACTCATTAATGTTCGATGAAATCACACCGGAAAGGACGAACGGAGGTTGGGAAAGAAGAATGTAAGGTTTTTGAATTTGATTTAGGATTTAATTTTGAAGTATCTTCTCTCAATTACAGGGATTTACGATCTCGCAATGACGATTTTAACCTTCTCGATATGATTTAAATATATGAGTTAACTTTTATTTTGCTCCTTGTGATTTGTTCATTTTAACGGTTTTACCCCAATAGTTTAAATATAGCCATTTTCCTCCCTAATTTTTCTAACTTATCGTCATTTTGCTCCCCGCCTCTAACTCCATCCAAAAAATCCGTTAACTAGAAGGGTATTTTGGTAATTTTATAGATAAAAGCGAGGGCATGTAAGTCTTTTCACCTAAATAAACCTATAACTTGTTTATTTGCATGTATATAAGTAATTCTTTTCTGATCCCCTATCTTTCCAACCACTCTTTCTACCGGTCACCACCACCTACAACCATCCAACACCACCTGCAACTACCACCTACCTACCACGACTACTGTGACTTTTAACTAAACGTTTTAATTGAGTTAGAGCCAGGGAGTACACTACCGAAATACCTCTACTTTTAATTGAACGTTTTAACTGAGTTAGAGCCAGGGAGCAAACTGGCGACAAACTCGAAAGATCAGGGAGGAAAATGGCTATTTTTAAACTATTGGAGCAAAACCGTTAAAATGACCAAACCACGGGAAGCAAAACGAAAGTTAACTCTAAATATATTAATTTGATTATATAAATTAGTTTCGCCCACGTCTATTGATGGAAGATCGTACGGCTGTGGGCATCGCGTACAAATTGTATGATAAAGGCCATTGTACAATAATCTGCCTATATATATAGTGGAGAGTTCAAATGAGAAGAAATTTTTTGTAAGAATAAAAAAGAAGAAATTTCAACCAATAAGAATGCTTCATGTTACTTCATTTAATTTTTTCATTTAATATTAGTGTAAGGGTATATTGGTAAACTTAGATGGATCATTAATTGGCAGTCTTCCTTTTTAATAGCTAGCTACATTAAATTTGTAACTTGTTTAAAAAAACATATTTTTCAAAAAAAAGAAAAAATATATAATTTGAAGTGTAGCATAAATTACGAGGAGTGTAGAATGAATTATGAGTCATTTAGGATAAATTTTAATATGTCTAGGATAAATTTCAAAACGTGTAGGATAAATTTTGATGTGTGAAAGCAAAAATTTAAGCGTGGAGGATGATAGTGTTTATGACTAATTAATTAGTCAAAGTTAATAATAAATGAATTGAGAGAAAAACTATTTAATGTTTTACATTTGTACCCTTTGTTCTTTTTCTTCTTAATTCAATTTTCTTCTTAAATAAACCTTTCCCTATATATATATATATATGATTTAAGTATAAGGGTTAGGATATAATAGAAAGTTCTTTTGGCTAGGAAGTAATCTTGACCATCAACTGATTTAGACAAGGGCTAAGATTAAATGAGTGAAATTGAAGAGAAAAAAAGAGGCGCGTGGGTTTGTGTAAGGGCATTCTAGTCAATCTAGGACAATAGTTTCTCTCTCCTCCAATCCACCCCCCATTTTTTAAACGTTAATAACTTTTTCATACGGCATTATTTTTTTTTATAAGAATTGCACCAAAAAACGAACGTTTTTTTATCTTAAAAACGAGTATACTATTGCTATATTTTTGAAAAAAAAAATCGAAAACTCAGTAATGGACAAAAAACGAAAATAAATGATTTTTTTTCTAAAATGCAATGGCCTAAAAACACAAAAGAAAGTGTTCTTTCTAAAACGCAATGGACTGAAAACACATAAAAATGTGTTTTACCTAAAACACAATAGACTAAAAACACTTCAAAATGTGTTTTTTTAAAACACAATGGACCAAAAAACACATAAAAATGTCTTTTTTTTTCTAAACGCAATAGCTTAAAAACACAAAAGAAAGTTTTCTTTCTAAAACGCAATGGACTGAAAATACTTCAAAAATGTGTTTTTCTAAAACGTAATGGCCAGAAAACACATAAAATGTCTTATTTCTAGAACGCAATGGCCTAAAAACACAAAAGAAAGTGTTCTTTCTAAAACGCAATGGTCTAAAAACACAAAAGAAAGTGTTCTTTTTAAAACGCAATGGACTGAAAACACATAAAAATGTGTTTTTACTAAAACGCAATGGACTAAAAACACTTCAAAATATGTTTTTCTTAATCGCAATAGACCAAAAAAACACATAAAAATGTCTTTTTTCTAAAACCCAATTGCCTAAAAACACAAAAGAAAATGTTCTGTCTAAAACGCATTGAACCAGGGTATGTTTTGTCTGTGAATGGTCTGAACCAGGAAGTAGGAGATCAAAAACTATCGACCCCAGCCAGGGGCTCTGCCCCTTGGACCCCGCCAGGGGCTGCAGCCCCTTGGACCCCGCTCCCAGGAGCGCTGCCCCCGGACCCCCGCCAAGATTACTTTGTAAAACACAATGACTCAATTCAAAAACATAGATCATAAAAATGGAATTCAAAAATTTCTTACATAGATCGAAGCCGATTTCTTCATCGATTGACGAAATTTGAATGTCAGAAACACTTATCAGCGATTGAATCGAACGAACCGAGCGATTCGCTTCAAGATCACAGGAAAAAAATGAGATATTGTATGAAATTAAACTGGGTTTCTTCAAAAAAGTTGAAGAACACGTTGATTGGGTGTTTGAATAATTGATTGGTGAAGATAATGTAGTGATTATTGAGATAGAAAATGAAGAAAAGGTTGAAGACGATGGGTTTTGAAAATGGTAAGTTTTGAAGTTACAGAGAGAAGAAGAGAGAAAATTGGATAAAATTGACTAAAATACTCTTCCTCTTTATTTTAAATTTTGCCACATATCATAATCCTATTGCTTCTATCCTTCTTATCCAAAATAAACTTCCTATTTGATCCTCTCCCTTAAGTATAATAATATAAATTATTATTATTATTAGGGGTAACTTTGTAGAATAGTAACCAAGTTTTAAAAGTGTTCCAATTAGGTCACTCAAGTTTAAAAAGTGTTCCAATCAGGTCACTAAACATTCATTTTTCATTAAAATTAAGGGTTTTTTCATCCACTTCAAACCTAATCATAGTGATGTGGATTTTTGTTTCTTTTTTCCCTTTTATTTGATGCTCACTTTGAGTGATGACGTGAATTGTAACTTGTTATTTTAATTTTTAATGTAATTAAAGTGTTTTTGTTTTTAATAAATATAATTTTATATATTAAAATAATCCGACCCCAACATCTTATTCTTCATTTTTTTCTTGACACATAGAAAAAAGGAAATGACTCGACTTGAATGTTAAGTTATCTAATTGGGACAAAAACGATACGAGTGACCTAATTAGAACACTTTTGAAACTTGGTTACTATTCTGTGACATATTAAATATTATTATTATTATTATTATTATTATTATTATTATAATGGGCTCGGTATATGAAACTCGGGTTGGAGTTCGTTACTTAAATGCAATCCAAAACTTATCTTAGGCTAGAACTTATTTTAACTCAGCTACTCTTGAGCAGCTCAAGTCAATTAAGTCCAACTCAATTCGACCTTTTAACCATTTGGCCTTGAGTACCTAGATCATGAACAACTCAATTGGTTTACATTTCCTAATCATGATCAACAACTTGACTGGTTTATGTTTCCTACTCATGGGCAACGGATGAAAGAAGAGAAAGGTAGAACATCCAATTATGAAACCAGAAAAATGTGAACTTACTCTCATTATTGCTAGTGATTGATGATATAAGCATGAGTCTAATATAAGCCAAAAAACAGAATGTTAGTGTAATTTTTAAATAGTTGGAGAATATTCTTGATGGTTTAAATATCTTCTTGGAAAATACAAATACCAACCACAAACTGTTTAATATGATATGTTAACTAACTCATGTAGATGACTGGCAACATAGGTTCTGTCAAGGTGGAAGAGAATCGTCTACACGGTTATTTTGGCGACGGTTTGGCGGATTTGGAACGCTAGAAATTTAAAGGTGTTTGAAGGGCAGTTTGTTCCAACCCGGAGATCTGTCGACCTAATAAAAGAAGATGCATTTCTTTGTATTACCCATCGCTCGAAGATACCGAAACCAGATTGGGATAAGTGGGTTGAGTTTAACATTTCGGATGTTCTGTAATGGTTTTTGCTTCCGTCTGTATTTTCTTTTCTTGTTCTTTGTATTGTTTTTCAGCCCCTTGTTGGCTCTATATAATTAAGGTGGTTCTCATGGTTCTTACCACTAGGGGTGGTTTTCATTTTAGCGGCTCCATATATATATATATATATATATATATATATATATATATAGGCCGGTTATTGTACAATACCCCTTATCCTACAAATTGTACGCGATGACCTCAGTCGTTAGATCTTCCGTCTATCAAACACGGACATGTTCATAAAGTCTCATGGGACTCACAAACTCTGACTCACAAAAATGTTTGTTCGCATGTTATATCCAAAATCGCATGGCTTCCCAAACCCTGACATTTTCATAAAGTCGCATGGGACTCACAAACTCTGACTCACAAAAAAGGTTGTTCGCATGTTATGTCTAAAATCGCATGGCTTCACAAACCCTAACATTTTCATAAATCGCATGGACTCACAAACTCTGATTCACAAAAAAGGTTGTCCTCATGTTATGTCCAAAATCGCATGTTATATCCAAAATCGCATGGCTTCACAAACCCTGATATTTTCATAAACTCTGACTCATAAAAATGGTTATTTGCATGTTATATCTCCAAAACCCTGACATTTTCATAAACTCTAACTCGTAAACTCTTACTCACAAAATGGTTGTTCGCATGTTATATCTCCAAAATCGCATGGCGATAAACTCGGACACTAATCGCGTACGCATAGGAAAAAATGAACCAGGGACACGTGTAGGGCTATTATCGTCGCGTACGTAATGTGTGATTAGGGGATTTGTATTCTACACTTCCTCTCTCTCTCTCTCTCTATATATATATATATATATGTGAGGTTCATTGTGAAACACTAAAACAGTGGGGAACCAACTTAAACGAACTCCGATTGGACTCATTCCAGCGGCGTTGGAACCGGCTCGTCGAACCCTAACTAGGACCTCTTAACCCTAAACCCTAAATCATAACCCCTAAACCCTAAATATATTAGGGTTTGGCTTTTAGGGTTTAGCTTTAGGGTTTAGCCTTAGGGTTTAGCCTTAGGGTTTAGGGTTTAGTTTTAAGGTTTAGGGTTTAGCTTTAGGTTTAGCCTTTAGGGTTTATAGTTTAGATTTTACGGTTTAGCTTAGGTTTTAGCCTTATTTTTTAGCTTTAGGGTTTAGAGTTTAGGAGTTAGGATTTAGGGTTTAGGGTTAAGAGATCTTAGTTAGGGTTCGACGAGCCGGATCCAACGCCGCTGGAATGAGTACAATCGGAGTTCGTTTGAGTCGGTTCCCCGCTGTTCCCCACTTTTTTAGTGTTCCCCAATGAACCTTCCCCTATATATATATATATAGTGGAGAGTTCAACCAATAAGAATGCTTTATTTTACTTCATTTAATATAAGTATTTAATGTTACTTTAAGGGTACATTGGTAAATCTACATAGGTCATTAATTTGTAGTCTTCGGGGATGTTTGGCAACATCTGAATGGTTAAGTGCTGAACCAGTAAGAGGTCTAAACCATTAAGTGCTGAACAAGTAAGAGGTCTGAACCATTAAGAGCCTGTATAATGTTTAACCGTTCAGAGGTAAATGTCGGACCAATGCAGATTAGAGGTCTTAACCATTCATACTTTGTATAAATCTTAACCACTCAGAGGCAAATGTCTGAACCATTCAGACATCTACTCGTGAAACAAATAGTCTGAACCATTAAGTGCTGAACCAGTAAGAGATCTGAACCATTAAGAGCCTCGTTAAGAGGTAAACAAACAGCGCCTTCCTCACTATTGGTTAATACATTAAATAATTTGTAACTTATCTTCAAAATATATATTTTTTTAAAAAAAATAAAATAAAATAATTTAAAGTGTAGGATAAATTACGAGTTGTGTAGGATGAATTTCGAAATATGTAGGATAATAGTCTTTATGACTAATTAATTAGTCAAAATGATAATAAATGAGATAAGTGAAAAAACTATTTAATTTTTACTAAATTTTCTTTTGTTCTTTTTCTTCTCAATTAAATTTTCTTCACAAATTAACTTTCCCCTATATATATATATATATATATATATATATATATAGAGAGAGAGAGAGAGAGAGAGAGAGAGATAGCGGTTAACATACAAAAGCCCTTATCATACTTCACGTACACGACAATCGTAACCATCAGATCAGGGCTATAATCACGCATGGAACAGTTAATAACGCATGGATCAGTTTGTTTTGTGATAATCACGCATGGGAGCAATAGTCACGCACGATAAGTTGATCAAAATGTAATCACGCATGTTATCTATATTAATCACGCATGTTGTGTTTTGGTCGCGTACGTTAACGTACGTTAAGCCGTGAAGTACATTATACTTTCTCTCTCTCTCTATATATATATATATATGGGGTCGCTAAAATGAAAACCACACCCAGTTAAGAGAACAACGAGAACCATTTTCTAACCATTAGATCTTCAAAATGGATGGATGAGATTAAAAGTAATTAAAACTATTATAAAATTCTTTTTGTCTTATTATGTTTTTAATATTTTAAGAGAAAAATGCCCGGATAGTCCCTGTGGTTTTGCCTTTTTTCACCTATAGTCCCTATCTTTCTAAAACTACTTGAATAGTCCCCAAGTTTTCAAGTTTTGTTCTTGGATAGTCCCTGGGTCTAACTTCAGTTTGTTTTCTCTGTTAAAATGTTGTGAAATGACAAAAATACCCTTTCAGTTTGTTTTTCACCTATAGTCCCTATCTTTATCACTCCCTTTTGTTTTTAGAACCCTAATTCTCATATGTACAGACATAATTCAGCCAACACCCTCATCATCTCTCCCTCACCCTCACTTACTGGCGACGGTCGGCAATCCGACGACCCCTCCGGTCAGCGTCAAACATACCACGACCCAACCTCCTGCTCGTCTTAAACACCACGCAACACCCCTATATTTCACGATTTGTGCGACCGGCCACCGCTCGAGTGGTGGTGCACAGTGGAGAAAAAGAGAGCGAGAGAAGAGAGAGGCACCGGCAGTGCGACGACGTGAACAGAGACGGAGAACGACAGTGCACGACGGCGTGGGATCTTTTCAGCAGTGACGAAATCAGAAATAAAGAGAGGGAACCAGAGAGAGGAGAGAACCGGCGGAGCCGACGCCGTCTCCGACGACGGTGGAGCCGTTCCGTTTCGACATTTCCTCGACATAACACCGTGGTGGTGCTCGACGGAGCTCCGGCACAGGTGCAGGTAAGATTGGTTCAGTCGGTTCAGGTTTCACCTAGGTTCGATTCACTCTCGGTTCAGATCAGTTATGAGATCGGTTCAACAAGTCAAAACAACAGTCAACAGGTTTTGTTTGGATTGAATTCAGTTTGCGGTTTGGGTCGGGTCAACTTTGAGTTAACTTCAAATTCAGATTCGGTTCAGTCAACACGGGTCAACAAAAGGGAGTGATAAAGATAGAAGGAGTTGCAGAGTGACTGTGGCGGTGATGGTGGAGGGTGGAGGAGAGTGATGGTGGGTGGAGGTTGAAGATGAAGTGTGGTGGTGGGGTTTTATAAATAAAAATGAAGAAGATGCCCGGATAGTCCCTATGGTTTGGCCTTTTAAGGAAATGGTATTTTTGTCATTTCACATCATTTTAACAGAGAAAACAAACTAAAGTTAGACCCAGGGACTATCCGAGAACAAAACTTGAAAACTTGGGGACTATTCAATTAGTTTTAGAAAGATAGGGACTATAGGTGAAAAAAGGTGAAACCACAGGGACTATCTGGGCATTTTTCTCATATTTTAATGTGAAAGAGTATTTAAGTAAATTTGTTTTTTTGTCTTATCATATTTATTGTTTTTATTACCTTTTTTGTCTTATCACATTAATTGTTTTTTAATTAAAAATCAGTTTTTTTTATTAACCAAATTTTGAAATCAGATTTTTTTATTTTTTTTTTCAAGATTTGTTTTAAAAAACGTTTTTAAGAGCCGTGTTTTTACGCCCTGTTTTTTAAGCACGTTTTTACGGCCCGTTTCACGCCCCGTTTTTTACGCTTCGTTTTTTCACGCCGTTTTTGCTGCCGGTTTTTTACGCGCCGTTTTTATGCCCGGTTTTACGCGCCGTTTTTTACGTCCCGTAGTCACGCCCCTTATTTAAGCGCCGTTTTATCACCCGGTTTTTTTTACGAGCCATTTTTTACGCTCCGTTGTTACGCGTCATTTTTTACGCCCCGTTTTTTACACACACGTTTTTAGACTTTTTTTACGGATTTAAACTTTTTTTTTTACAAAAACTTTTTTTACGGTTTTAAACTTTTTTTTTTACGAAAACTTTTTTTACATTTTACGTTTTACAATTTACATAATACAATGTTTTACATTTTACATAAAAAAGTTTTACGTTTTACATAAAAAAAGTTTTACGTTTTACATTAAAAAGTTTTACGTTTTACGTTAAAAGTTTACGTTTTACGTTGTATGTTTTACAATTTACATAAAACAAGTTTTACGTTTTACGTTAAAAAGTTTTTACATAAAAGTTTACGATTTACGTTTTACGTTAAAAAGTTTACGTTTTACGTTAAAAAGTTTACGTTTTACATAAAAGTTTACGTTTTATGTTAAAAAGTTTTAAGTTTTACATTATACGTATTACAATTTACATAAAAAAGTTTTACGTATTACGTTTTACACGAAAATGTTTTACGTTTTACAATTTGCGTAAGTTTTACGTTTTAGGAGATAAAAAAATTTACGTAAAGTTTTACGTTTTACGTTACATTTTTAAAGTTTTACGTTTTAAATTGACCACCCCCCTTCACTACCACCGTTCACCACCACCACCGCTTACACAGCCACCACCTCCAACACCACCACCGCCAACACCGTCGGGCCACCCCCGCCCCCGGAAAAAACCCCCCGACATAATCAAAAACACAATTCACTTGCAGAATCAATCCAAGATCCAAAATAAAACATATCAATCCAAGATCCAAGTAAAACAAAATCAACATCGTTCAATATTAAAAAAAACTAACCAGAATCAAGAACACAAACACCCATCTTACAGATCATTCATCCCAGATTCAATCACCTTAAAAAACACCCTCTTCTTTTGTCGCAACCCCCGGACCCTAATCACCTGGGAACGGGCGACTGCGGGCTCAGATTCAGTGGTATCGTTGTTTATCAGTTTGGCAGCGGAATTTACATCAGGACCGTAGTTAGAAAATATTTTATCAGAGTAAAAATACCACATTTTTATAATAGTAAATACATGGGAAATTCCCAAGTTTCCATTACAAACAGGTTTGTAGGGATAAACCCTAATTTATTTAAAATAAAACATCTTCTTTATTTAGGTAACTTTTATAGCCACTTTTCCAAGCCTTCAGTGCTCTCCAGCTGGCTTTTATTTTGGCTTTCATATTTTGTTACCTGAAACGCGTTTAAAAACATTTTGTCAGTAGGAAATACTGGTGAGTGGATCCCAATTTAATCAAAACTGGTTTTATCATTGTACAGTATTGAGGGCGATCTCGCAATTACATTTGTTTATATTTCTACTTTAATTACCACCCACGGTACTGTCAACCCGATTTGTGGTCATGTTACTACTCACAATGTAGTAACAAATTTTGTATACAAAACCCCAACATACCGACGATAATTGTAGAATTACAAATACTCAATCACTGTTAATTATAATGTAAAAACAGTTGACGTTTTGTAAAAACAGTTTGCAAAAAGGTTTACAAAAAGGAGATTACTCACATTGCTATTTTAGATTTTTCCATGAGATTCCCTAGTTATAATCTAATAATTAAACAATGCACACGCGTTAGTATAATAACCCAATTTACATTAGTTATACCCTCCCCAAGACAGAAACTCCAACGACTACATCGGGCAAAGCCTCGACAACCGTTACGGAGCACTAGATCAATCGGGCAGCGTATCTAATACGTAACCGGGGGTTAAAATACTTACAACGAGGCAGAGCTTCGTTAATTAGGGGGTATTATGCCCGATATTTTGTCTACACTTCAGAAATTTAGAGAGAATTTGTGTGTGATGAACGATTTCTAAATGAACGTCGAACTGCAATTTATAGGGCTGATCAGCAAGGCTGTCGCGCCCCGCGGCGCCCTAGGCTAAGCCCATCGCGGGCCGCCAGGGACTACGTGTCACGTATAGGTTTGTCGAGTCAACGAGTAGGGTTGCCATGTTTCGGGACACGTGGCACAATTGTGTATCTGGCAAGTAATGGCCTTTGCGCCCCGCGACACCCTGTGGTGCGTCCTTCGCGGGCCGCCACAGACTATATAATTTTGTTTTATTTGATTTTTGTTAATTTTAAAGTAATTCGGGCCTATTTTTTTGTATACGGGGTGTATTTTAGGGTGCCTAGGAACGTTCTAACTATTTTAGGAGTGTCGGGAATATTTTAGGAGGGTTGTTATATCCTCCCCACCTTGTTTTAGAACTCGTCCTCGAGGTCTACTGGAACAGGTGTGGGTATTTCCTCTGCATCTCTGATTCAAGCTGTCACACCCCCAAAATCCACGACGGAGTATCACCGCCAGTGTTGTAAAAATCGGAATTAATGGGCGCCTTGGCGCTAGTCGGGCGTTAACTGATTAATTTTGAGCTAGTCGGACCATTAGTCGGTAGTCGATCCAAGTCGGTCCTAGTCGGTGCAAGGCGGCCCAAATCGGCCCAAGTCGGCCAAATCCTTTCTAGTCGGCCCACTTTTTTTTAGTTTAAATCTGGCCCAAACAAATGTTTTTAACCATTAAATACATGGCCCAAGTTGTTTAGTTCCAACCTGGCCTAAAAAATATGTTTTAAGCCATTAAAACATATTCCATAATGTCATGACTGATGTGTTAATGTTTGAATATTTAGATACTTCAATTGCTATGTTTTAAACTTCGTTGTTTAAATTTTGAACTATTTTTAAGTATTATATTGATATTAATGTGTGTATTGAATGTTTAAATACTTGATTTGTTATGTTTTAAGCTTACAGTTGTTTGAATTTTGAACTATTTTTAAGTATTATATTGATATTAATGTATGTGTATATATATAAATTTAAAAATTATATATATTGTATATATATAAATTTAAAAATTATATATATAAATTCCGATCCGATTAATCCCGATTAATCCTGATTAATCCCGATTAATCCCTTGTCAGTACTTCACCGCCCGACTGACGCCTAGCGATCTCTACAACACTGATCACCGCTGGGAACGTGACTGTGTTAGGATCTGAGTTTCTTTTTTATTGCGTTTTTTTTTAAGAAATGATGAAGATGAACAAGTAATGCAACGGAATTAAAATGAAAATAAACTTTGCACACAATCAAATAGGAGAAATGCTTTTAACACACATGTTTGAACATTGAACCGAATGCTTAAATTTATTACAAACACCGATTATAATTTTGCATGCATGTAACAAACTCCCCCTCAGCCTGAGCTCACAGTGTTTGTTCGTACAGGAAGAAAGGTGATGAAGAGCTAATAGAACAGTACAAGGTACTATTCTATTTATAGGCACGCCCAAACCACTGTGGCATCTTTGCTGACGTCACCATGATAGTGACATCTAACCTCCTAACAAACTCTAACTACTGCCCTCATTACAACTACTTATAGCAAACAACTGATTACAATATATTACATAGAAATACACTAAACTATTGATTCTTCATTCCGCTGCTTAGTCTTCAGCAGTACTTGAGGCAAGGTAGTTGTTTGAGTCATCAGCACTTTGGTCTTTATCAGTTCTTTGGAGTCAACAGCAGTTAGGAAAGGCAGTAGATTGAATCCATCAGGTGTTAGAGCCATTATCAAGGGGAAAGCTTGTGTACAAACATTTGCTTATTCTGGATCCACTGCTCTGATCCGGTTTTGGCTTTAATCAACTGTTCCTCTGGTAGGGTTCAATCCCAACAATCTCCCCCTGGAACAGATGATGCCAAAACCCTTCATTATTGTGGAACTTTATTTCCTCATCAACAGTTCCCTTATTTGTCCTTGGAGTTGTAACTCAAAATCTAAGGCAGCTACGTCATCTTCATCCCTGCACAGTGGAAGATTAAGGAGATCCTGCAGATCTTCAACACTCGGGCCTAGTGCTTGTTCCTTTGATATTTTCTTCACTTCTCCACTAGACTTGATCACAGTCACTACATGGGTCTGTTTGTCAGTTTTACACTTTAGTACCTTTGAGTCCATTGGGTTTCTTGGGAGATTTTTATTGAATGAGGAATTGGGAGATGGTGGCCTGGTGATGACTGACTGAGCAGTGCTTTGAGCTATAGCAAGTTCAGGAATATCAACCATCATTTGTTTGAGAACCATTTTTAAAACTTCATCACCTGCTGCTTGATCCTCTGGTGTTTCTGCATCCATCTGCTTTTGTCTTCTTCTTTGATAAAGAATGGCAGCATGAGGAGTAGTGGATTTCCTGACTTGCAGCTTTGGTGGTCTTGTTGAAACCTCTGCTTCAGGATAGTCAGGTTTTTTGTGGAATATTTGGATTTGTCTTTCTTAGTTCTTCCAAACTTTTGTAGCTGGTCCTGACTTTGTCTTCTTTCCACCTTGTCACCTGATTTCTAGACCCAAAATCAGCAGTAATAAGTTCCTTTTTCATTCTTTTCAGTTCAAGCACCTTATCAGGTACATTCTTCTTGTATTTTTCCCAATCTGGAGGAGTATGTTTAACCTTGTTTTTTTATCATATCTTGAATCCTATATGCTTCACTTTCAAGCTCTTGAATGGTACATTCTTTGTACATGTATTTTTCTCCCTTGTATTTCTTGTAAGCCATGATGTTTTCAAGATAGTCTTTTCTCAAGGATTCATCTTCTCTTTCTGATAGTTGCTGACATAGGTTTTTTGCAAACTGCTCCAAAGAACTGACTTGTGTGAGCAGGAATTGATAATGCCTTTGAATTTCTTTGTCAGATTTTCCTTGTGAGTTTCTTTTAGAAATATCCTCTGCTTGTTGAGCCTTAACTTTCAAGTATTCTTCAATGTTACTAGGCTTAAGATTTTCTTCAACAGATGGCAAACTCCTTTTAGCAGGGTCATCTTCAAAGTAGAAAGATTTGATCTCTTCTCTGACTGCTCTAAGCTCTAAAGGATATTGGACAGATGCTGAAACAATGGCTGTGATTGGTTTGTGAACTTGAGCTGAAGAGAGAGGAACAGGGTTTGGAATAGTAACAAGTGACAAAGGTTGTGAAGATGTTGGTGGTGATGGAGAATCATCATCTTTCAAAATTATCCTTCTCCTTTTTGGTTTAGGAGAGGCTTGTGGTGTGTTGGTTGGTTCAGTGGTGGTGATTTGAGTGGTGGTTATTGTAGTGGAAGGTGATTGACTAACAGTTGTTGAAACAACTGGTGTTTCAACCACTGTTGTCATTACAACTGACGATGTGTCATCAGCTGTCTTCTGCTTTTTGGCAGGAGGTGATGGTGGTTTTGTAGTTGTTTGTGGTGGTGATGGTATTTTTGGTGGTGGCGGTAAGGCAGTGGTTGTGGTGTGTGTTGAAGAGATGGCAGTTGTTGAAACCACTGGAGTATCAACAGCTGTTGGTACAACAGGAGTTTTAACAACTGCTGGTTTAGGAGATTGATATTTGGAGCTTTTGGTGGGTTTGGAAGTTTGCTTTATGGGTCTGGATGGTGTGTGTTTGGGTTCCCTCACTTTTCTAGTGGGAATCTTTCTTTTTGGCTCAGGATTTTCATCATCCTTAGGCTCAGAAGTACCCTGCTCATTCAGCTCCATAAAAGCTCTTTTCTCCTGTTCCCACCTGGCTTTATCCTTAGCTTCCTTATCCCTTTTTAAACTTGCTTTTGCTTCAGCAAGTGCATTTGTGGTTACATCAATCTTTTTGCTACCATCTGGCATGGGAATGTCTGCAAGCATGCTTGACTTGTCTGGTTCAATATACAGGCCATCTTCATACCCTTTCTTTTTTAACTGCTTTAATTTCTTCCCCTTTTTGGCATCAGCTGGTGGTGGTTCATCCACAAAGATGATAGAGGGAGGAGCAGTGCTAGTGGTGTTCAGCAAATGGGCCTTAATAGCCTTGATATCAGCCTGGGTGTCTTTAAACATTGACTCCATGAGATTTTTGATCTTTTGAACTTGAATCTCATGTTGTTGATCAGCTAACTCTCTTTGATGATGGAGCAGTGGTTGAAATAAATTCCAAAGCTCATTTGCAGCAGGTGCAGGTTGTGGTGCATGTGCTTGAGCTGGAGCAGCAGTGGTTGGTACCTTTGGAACTTTCAACAACTGTTGCAGCATATCTTTAATTTCTGCAACAGATGTATCAAGTTTATCAATTCTACCTGTCAATTCTTGGTACATTAAACCATCACCCAACTTAATGGGATCATCTGATTTCCCACTAGCAGTGGTTGTAACAGTGGTTGATTCAGGACATGTATCCTAGAAATCATCCACTGATGCCCCTTTGTCTTGGTACTGGGGACCTCTTCCTTCAAAATGAGAAACACTTTTTAGTGAACTAGTAAAGACTGGATACACAAATGTTCCCAGAGAAGAAATTGCCTTCAAGGAAGTATTATTGATGAAACCACTGTCCAAATGCAAACCAGTGGGTTTAGCACTTGTAGTGGCTGCTTCACTTGAACTACCACCAAGAGTTACCTGTAACTCACGGGGTGTAACCTCCTCAGGTTTTGTTGGTGGGTTAGCAATGATTGAAACACCAGACCCAATCACTTGTTGGGGCATATTCTCATGAACAGGTGATTGAGAAGGACTGGTTTGTGTTTGGTTCAAATCAAGAGCATCCAACAAGAGTTTTGTTTGTGGGGGAATTGTGGCAGTGATGATGGGTGTAGAAAGCGAATTTTCCCCGGGCAGTGGGCTGTGGATGATAGAATCAAGTGATTCTAGAGCATCATATTGTGGTGTCCCAATGTGTACAACCTGTTCTTTTTTAGAAGTAGCAGGAGGAGTTTGAGGCATGGGTTGAGATATTTCTACCATCTGCTGTGAGGAAGTAGCAACACTGGTTTCTAGTGACTTTGGTGTTGTCACTAGCAATTGCTCTGGTATCTCATCTTCCAGAGTTGCCTTTGTTTTGGGTTTGGGGGGCTTTCGAGTTTTCTTTTGTTGTGGTTTTCTGGTGGTTTTAGGTTTGGGTTTCACAGCAGTTGTTTTGCTGCTGTGATCAACTAGAGCAGTGGGCTCAGCAGCAGATATCTGAGGAGCAGTGGTAGCTGCTAAATTCTGCTCAGGGACCCCTGCTTTTGTTTTGCAAGGTGTTGATAATCTTGTAAAAGTTTCAGCTGTTAAGCTGTTTATTTGAAAAGAGGCACCTTGTGTGAGCACATGAGCATCATCCTTACCAAATTTCTTTTGAAATTAATAACTTAGAAATCTTGGAAATAGTAAGAATGGTTTTTATCAACATTTTTAACCAAATCATTAAAGATCTCCTGGGAGTAGTTAAAATTTTCGTTTTGCAGAATAGCATAACCCAGGTATTGGATCTTTAATGGTATTTCATTAAAAGCAGTTGTTTTATTTGAAACACACATCAAGAGGGTATGAAATAAAAATCTTGTTGCAGGAGGAAAACTACCTTTTTGTAAGGTATCCTTTTTCATTTCCTCAGCGTACCCCCTCTCAAGAAAATCAGTTTTATACTCGATTTTGGGAAAAGAAGTTTTACCTTGCTGATCATCGAGTTCGAATACTTCTGAAATGGATTGTGGTGTGATTTTAACGGATTTACCCTTTATTGAGGAATTGATGGCTATGGTTGTTTTACCTTGAAGTTCAACAATGACATTCTTCCAAAATTATGTCTGGGTTGCCAGGAAGATCGGAGCATCAGCAGTCAACAAAGTTTTATACTTTGAAGATGACATAGTATCAATAATGGAATCGTAGATATCGATGTTAACGGGTTTTGTGAGGAGATGATATTCACCAATTTATACATATTTTAGTCCCCCATTTTATCCCCATTTTATGCGTTTTCGGCCGTAAAACCGTTATTCAGATACTTAATCAGGTATAGTTTTGTTTACAGGCCTAAAACAGCATACCAGACAAGATGATAGTGAAAACGAGGATTTTCCGGGTGAAACGAATGAACTGCGAACATTCTGTGGAAAATTCTGACCTGGGCAAGTTGCACCCCCGTGCAACTGGTGGCACCCCCGTGCGGATGCGACAACAAGGCTCAGCTCGGCGTTGCACACCCAGTGCGATCAGGAATGCAACGAAATCCTGGGAACGCACCCCCGTGCGACTGGTGGCACCCCCGTGCGGATGCGACAACAAGGCTCAGCTCGGCGTTGCACACCCAGTGCGATCATGAATGCAACGAAATCCCGGGAACGCACCCCCGTGCGACTGGTGGCACCCCCGTGCGGATGCGATGACCAGCCCCAGCCCGGATATGCACTACCTGTGCAGTTGGTCGTGCCAAACCCATCTCGGTGATGCACCCCCGTGCAACCCATGGCACGCCCGTGCCGATCGGAAGACCGGGCAAGATCTGATGACGTCATGCAGTATGGTGCACCATACCTCCAATAATGCATAAAGTGAACGGTCGTGCAACAGGACGCACGACCGTGCGAAATCGAAAATATATAAAAAACATGCAGAAACATTCTGCTCGCAACTCTGGAATTTTGGAGAGCAATTCAGACGATTTTCAGGCTCTGGAGGCGTTAGCTTTCACCCGGATTCAAGCCACATTGTCCCGTTTAGCTCGATTACTATCCGGATTCTTAATCTAGTGCTTGTTTATGGTTTGGTTTTCTAATCTTTCCATAATTTTGTTAATCTTTCAAGCATTTAGATTAATGTTTATGTATTATTGTAGCCTTTGGGCAAAAACACAACAATCCCTTGCTTGATTATAACCATTAGTATGTTAATCTTTGTTTGTAATGACACTTGGAAGTATTTTCTATGTTAATCTTTGATGATTAGTTTGCAACCTTGTTATTGATATTGATTTCTTGATTATAAGTAATTTTGTTGGATGATTGGTATTTGGTTAGTTAAGATAGTTGAAAAATGAAGCTTAATTAATCTTGTATTAGTAAACTTTAAACTTGGTTAACTAGTTTAGCTTGGTTAAAATGTGTGCACCATGATACTAGAAATGGTTAGTGGTTTATTAATAAAATGTAATTATTGTTAATCAAGAAAGCTTGCCGTCACGTAAGGACCTTAACGGGTTAAATGGTGTCGTTATAAATTCTTCCCATGATTTGTTAGCTTAGTTAGTAGTTTAGGCCAAAATTGCTATCTTGGTGAATTTATGTGCAAGATTTGTAAAATGAACTCGGTTGTGATTTAATCTAGTTTATGCTTCTCTCGGTGGTTGCATTGTGTTTATCGGTGTCGCTTTCCTTGTTTAAGTGAGGTTAGAAAACTCCTAACGGATGACTAACTTATTTTTAAGAGATTTTCATAGACATTTATCAATTGCACGTTAAAGAACAATTTTAGGTGGTTAAAGTGTGTTTATCGTTTTAACTTTCCGAATGGTTGTCATGTTAGGATTCCCGAAAGGGATACTAATTGTCTCAAAATTGGAGAATTGATCAAATGCTTCTAGTGCCAAAACCGACTTAGTTGACATGCTTTGGTTGTGTATTAAGCAAGGCTATTTATCTATTTTCATATTTGAAATCTATTATGTTTTTATAAGTTGTTGTTTATGCTTACTTTAGTTTATTAAAAATCAAACAACTTATGTTTTTACCGGTTGTTTAGTGACAAAGGTCTAGTATTATTCCTCCGCCCATTTCCTTGGATTGATACTTGGTTCTTACCGATACTTTACTACATATATGACGGGGTACACTTGCCTCTTTCGTGTGTGTTTTGATGTTAAAGTAATAATCACTTTTATAAATTTAAAACCGAATCGTGTGTAATTTCATTATAAAAATATGTGTAGTCGCGCACATGTCAAGTTTTTGGCGCCGCTGCCGGGGAATTGGCGAGCTTTAGGAAGGACCCGAGTCATTGTTTTATCGCTGTATATACTTGTTAATATTTGTGAATATTTTCTTGATTATTTATTTGTTTATTTATTTGTTAATATTTCTTGTTTTAATTTGATTTATTCGTTTTCCAAGTCTATTTTTTGTACACTTGTAAATTTTTGTTCCATTTATTTGTTCGAATCCGGATTTATTTATTCATTTATTCTTTGAGTTTTCGGCTTTGAAAAATCATTTTTACATTAGCCGATTCGATTATTTTTATTGTTGTATTTTTTATAAAATTTCGGGTCCATTTTCAAATTTTTATAAAATTTTCAGCCCATTTAAAATAATATTCTGTTTCTTTTCAGCAAAAAAAAAACATTTATTATAATAATATTAAATGCATGTGTGTCAATTTCTCGTTTGCAGGTTGTTGTCCTCAACCCCCCGCTCCCGACGCTGTTGAGCCTTCAGACGAAATCGCGTGATCTGAGGAGACGTCTTCGTGAGAGATCCCGCGCGGTTGCGCTGCAACTCGCAACAGCTGCGGACGAGCCGGTGGTACCCGCTGAAGCCGAGGGCTCAGGGGACGTAGGAAACATAATAATGGGGACGACGAACGACCACTGAACGCGTCAAATCAGCCGGAGGTGAAGCCCGGTTCCTACAGATTCGTGAGCTGGAAGAGCTGAGACAACACGCCTATGAAAGCTCCGTGCTATATAAAGAACGAACCAAGAGATTGCACGACAAAAATTTAGCATGAGTCTTGCTATCGACTCGCCGACAAAAATTTAGCATGAGTCTACGCTACTGACTCGTGGATTAAAAATGTAGCAAGAGCGTCTTTGGCGCTTTAGGGGTAAAATTGTCCTAGTTTTTGTTTTTATCGTTTTTCCGTGTTTTTGGTGTGTTTGGTAGGTTTTCGTAGGACCGTACAGTTCTCGATCATGCCGGACGAAGAATATAAGTGAGAAAATTGTTAAATCAGTTTACATACTGCAAAAGTGGCGGAAATCGGTCGGAACAACCTCCAAAAATGGGTTCTGTGAAAATCAGACTGATCTGCAGGTTCGGCACGACCGTGCATCAGGTCGCACGGCCGTGCCTATCCAAGCCAGCACCTACCATTGCACTACCATGCATCCCGAGATCAGCGTGCCAGGATCAGTCGATGTCGGAGTTGCACGACCGTGCTTTCCGTCGCACGACCATGCGGTTGGCCATGGGTGGTTTCGTCCAATCAATATATAAAGGCCTTTTCTGCGCTCCCTTTTTCGGAACTCGCGAACCCTAGCAGCACCCTCATTCCAGACCAATTTCCTCTCCAAAATCTCACCACTTTTTGCAATATTTCTCGAATTCTTCGAACAAGATTTTAGAAGCAAATCTTGGACCGGAGCACACCACAGAAGCAGATTTGGAGACTCGTTTCATCTAAATCATCTTCAGGGGAGTGTTATTCTCCTTTTTCTCTATATATCGGGTTTCGCATTGGGGACAATGCGAAGTTCAAGTGTGGGGAGAGGTTTAACTTGTTAACTTTGTTTGACCTTTGTAAAAAAAAATCAAAAAAACCATTCAAAAATATCTGTATTTTGTATATATTTTAGTAAATAAACCGGTTGGTTGTGTTTTAGAAAACTTCGGACTTGATAAAAACTCGACAAGCAAAATAAATTTTGAAAAAGAAAACCGGAAAGCGTGACAAACAAAGAAAGACTTGCATGATAGTTTTCACACTTTTACCCATTCCTTCCATTACGTGAGCATATTTGAGCCTTGGAATTATTATATATTTGTTCATTTCGGAGTAGGAGTGAGCCGGATGTCATGTGTAATTTAGAACTTGTCACTAGCATGCTTGTTACGACCATGAACTTGCAAAATTGTGTAGAAGTGATAGAGGCACTTAGAAAACCCTTTGTGTTACCCTTGTTCTTTGTGTTGTGTTTCCCGTAAACCTTACATTACCTTTAGGATTAACCATGTCGAGCCTTCCCGTTTACCTTTGTTTACCCAACATAATCGCCCACTTAGCCAAATTTAGCCTTTTTATGTTTTAAACCTTTTAGTGTTGAAACTCGGTCAAAATAATCGTTTAACTAGCGCTTGTTATAGTTTATTTTTCATTGTATAAATCCATTAGTTCCTATGTTAAAAAAAACAGAAAATAAAACACCCTAAAATAGGGTGAAGTAGACAAAATTCGAGCAATTTTGAATGGTAAAATGATGAAATCTTGTTTATGAGCTCGTTGTCGCATAAGTCGCCTTTTTAAGGCATTTGTATGTATAGTTTTGTTGTATTGCGCTTGTTAAATGTAACTACCGAGTTTTAACCGTTTCGCCACTTTAAATATCCCTTTCTATACCCTTCGCCCAAGCCTAACGTTACACCCCGTAAAGACCTCTTGATTTACACTTTTTTCACATGTTAGTTGGTGGAGACGAGATCTTATGACAAGCTTATGATATTACATGTTTCATTGACAAGGCATTGAGTGTTTGCACATACACATTTTATGTATGTTTCACATATAAAACCGAGTGTGTGTGAAGATTAGCATGTTAAGTCAATTGAAAGTGAAGTCACGGCTTTTTGGTTATCTACATATATTTGCATATGCTTGTTTGGTTTGATTCATTTGATGTTGTCTTTAGAAAAACCGGCTAACCATTTGTAGTTGTTTCAATAAATAGTTTGTAAATACTCGTTCTTGTTAGATTCTTGTTTTTTATCGCATTTTAGTTTAGCTTGCTTGAGGACAAGCAAGGTTAAAGTGTGGGGAGATTTGATATTCACTAATTTATACATATTTTAGTCCCCCATTTTATCCTCATTTTATGCGTTTTCGGCCGTAAAACCGTTATTCAGATACTTAATCAGGTATACTTTTGTTTACAGGCCTAAAACAACATACCAGACAAGATGATAGTGAAAACGAGGATTTTCCGGGCGAAACGAATGAACTGCGAACATTCTGTGGAAAATTCTGACCTGGGCAGATTGCACCCCCGTGCGACTGGTGGCACCCCCGTGCGGATGCGACAACAAGGCTCAGCTCGGCGTTGTACGCCCAGTGCGATCAGGAATGCAACGAAATCCCGGGAACGCACCCCCGTGCGACTGGTGGCACCCCCGTGCGGATGCGACAACAAGGCTCAGCTCGGCATTGCAAACCCAGTGCGATCAGGAATGCAACGAAATCCCGGGAACGCACCCCCGTGCGACTGGTGGCACCCCCGTGCGGATGCGATGACCAGCCCCAGCCCGGATATGCACTACCTATGCAGTTGGTCGTGCCAAACCCATCTCGGTGATGCACCCCCGTGCAACCCATGGCACGCCCGTGCCGATCGGAAGACCAGTCAAGATCTGATGACGTCATGCAGTATGGTGCACCATACCTCCAATAATGCATAAAGTGAACGGTCATGCAACAGGACGCACGACCGTGCGAAATCGAAAATATATAAAAAACATGCAGAAACATTCTGCTCGCAACTCTGGAATTTTGGAGAGCAATTCAGGTGATTTCAGGCTCCGGAGGCGTTAGCTTTCACCCGGATTCAAGCCACATTGTCCCGTTTAGCTCGATTACTATCCGAATTCTTAATCTAGTGCTTGTTTATGGTTTGGTTTTCTAATCTTTCCATAATTTTGTTAATCTTTCAAGCATTTAGATTAATGTTTATGTATTATTGTAGCCTTTGGGCAAAAACACAACAATCCCTTGCTTGATTATAACCATTAGTATGTTAATCTTTGTTTGTAATGACACTTGGAAGTATTTTCTATGTTAATCTTTGATGATTAGTTTGCAACCTTGTTATTGATATTGATTTCTTGATTATAAGTAATTTTGTTGGATGATTGGTATTTGGTTAGTTAAGATAGTTGAAAAATGAAGCTTAATTAATCTTGTATTAGTAAACTTTAAACTTGGTTAACTAGTTTAGCTTGGTTAAAATGTGTGCACCATGATACTAGAAATGGTTAGTGGTTTAATAAAATGTAATTATTGTTAATCATGAAAGCTTGCCGTCACGTAAGGACCTTAACGGGTTAAATGGTGTCGTTATAAACTCTTGCCATGATTTGTTAGCTTAGTTAGTAGTTTAGGCCAAAATTGCTATCTTGGTGAATTTATGTGCAAGATTTGTAATATGAACTCGGTTGTGATTTAATCTAGTTTATGCTTGTCTCGGTGGTTGCATTGTGTTTATCGGTGTCACTTTCCTTGTTTAAGTGAGGTTAGAAAACTCCTAACGGATGACTAACTTATTTTTAAGAGATTTTCATAGATATTTATCAATTGCACGTTAAAGAACAATTTTAGGTGGTTAAAGTGTGTTTATCATTTTAACTTTCCGAATGATTAAAACGGCGAACGGCGCCTTTTACGCGAATTTTTACCGTTATCAACGCGCGAACGCCACTACGACGAATACCGACATTATTTTTTACACGAAATATTATTTTACTAGGCCACGGTGATTCCGGTTTTAAAAACGTGTCTCGTAGGAATTACAGGCCACTTACGCATGGGATGGGTTTGTGGGCCCTGGGCCCAAGCCCAAAACCCACAAGCCTAAACCTATACATAATCCTATAAGATCTTTGCAAAATATTGCCAAATCTCTACCAAATATTATTAAATCTCATAAAATCTCTATAAATCTACAAAATCTTAGCAAATCCGTTCAAAATCTCTACAAAATATTTACTAGAGATTTGGTCTCAAAAGTTGGAACATAAGAACTTATGGATAATAAGTTGTTGGAAAATAATGATATTAACCTCCAAACAAAACCCAAATTCAAGTGTATAAATAGGGTTTATGGCCTCTTTAATTCTCATTCCACAAATAAAATCACACAGACTTTAAGTCTGCCTCTTTTCCCCCTCTTGATCTTTTACATACACAAACACAGAGATACTCATGTTCTCAAATACACAACAACACACATTAGACATCAGAGCACAACCCAGCCCCCCTCCCCTTCTCGGTTCCAATTGCGACGGCAGATGCGCCGCCGTGAGCGGCGGCGGTGGTGGCTCCGACCACCAACTACACCCCCAACCTTTTCCCTCATTCTCGATGTCTCTGAGCGGCGACACCATACCCCCTGCTGATTATCAACTGCCACCACCAGATGGTGGTGGCGTGCGGCGGCATTACACGAAGAGAGAGAGAGAGAGAGGCGATGAGAGAGAGAAGCACAAAGAGAGAGAGAAGAGATCGGAGAAGAAGAAGGCAGCGGCAGCGGCGCCGCCGCTGACGGCTGCGGCAGTAGCAGCGACGGTGGTGGTTCGGCTCGACGACAGGAGCTCCGGTTCGAGGTATGTTCGGTTCAAGATTCACGATTATTTCGGTTCAAGATTTGATGTTGATTTTTGGCTTGGGTTTCGGTTCGGGTTACACAGGAAGCAGGCGAGTCAACCGGGGCAGTCGAGTCAACTCGGTTAAACCGAGTTAACACGGCTCTGGTCCGGGTCAACAGTTGGTTCAATCAACAACTGGTCAGCAGGCGCCGGTTCGGTTCAGGTCTCAGGTTCGGGTTACGAGTCAGATTCAGGAGGGTGCGGGTCAGCTCAGTTCAGTTCGGGTCAACTCGGTTAAACCCGAGTCAACTCGGTCAACAACAGTCAACAGCGGGTCAAAGTTGTTCGACGTGGTTCGACGAAATGACATGAAGAATCGGTAAAATTTAATCTACGCAAAATTTTGTTATCTTGTTATAAACTTTATATTTATACGCGAACCGAGCTCGAACCGACATTTCGTTACAAGATTTTATATTTAGTCGATAGTTTATTACGCGACAAAAGTTATATATTTGATTGCATTGATTGGATTATTGTTGAGTTTGGCAAAATATATCGACACGTGATTGTCGGGATCGTCCAAAAACAGAGGAAACTCTGCTCGTTTTTCGAGAAAATCCGTAAAAATACCGTATTATAAAACGCGTTTTATTGAAAAACAACAACTAACGGTATCAAACGACTTTTTTGAAAGCAAACACAAGTATATAATACTTTCTACGACACGATACAATTTATGAAAGCGACGTTTCGGTACATTTTTTGCGACAATAAATATAGCTCTTATATTTATTCTAAAATTTTGAAATCTCGGAAATTCTTTTATAAAGATAAATATAAGTTATGTACCTATTTCAAATATCAAAATACGGACTCGTTTGATATAAATAAATATAGTATATATTTACTTCCGTTAACAAACAACACGCGTTCATTTTGTAAAAATAAATATAGTTTACATATTTATTTGGAACATCAAACAAAAAGACGATTCGAATATTATTCACAACAATAAATATAGTTGTTATATTTGTTTTAAACTTCGAAACTTCGACGAATTCTTTTATAAAAGTAAATATAGTTTACTTCAAACGTAAAACAATCCGAATTCTTTTATAAGAGTAAAAATAATTTATTTCAACATCAAACAACTCGGATTCTTTTATAAAAATAAATATAGTTTATATATTTATTTCAAACACAACAACTTGACGATTATTCTATAAAATAAATATAACTTTTTATATTTATTTCAAATGCCTAAACGGCATACACGTATATTTCGACAAATATCATACGAGACGCAATATGTGATACGAGTTGTTATATGATATTCTTTTTGTACACGTACGACTACTCGAGACGGCTAACGCAATCACAACGATATTTATATATTTGTATAAATATGTATTTACTTTAAATCTCTCGAGAATCAAGTCTTTTCAAGACTTATTGGTTATTATCGATAATAAATGATACTTATCAAATATGACTTAATCATTTCCGATAAGTTAACTACTTACCGTCGAATCGTTCGGTTAACGATTCGGTAGAGCTCGACGACACGCAGTTTAGTTACTGCGTTTATTTAGAAACTTATAAGATATTCTGTGTTAGGAATATTGTAGAATGCACGCTAGCAAGTCAAGTCTTGGAAACGACATCACGAAGTCGTAATTAGCTAGCTTCGCACAAGGCAATTCAGGTGAGTTCATAACCCCACTTTTTTTTACGGTTTTACATTTTTATAAATGTTTTCGGGGTGGAAAGACATGCACGTTTTGCAAGAACATACAAAGTTTTGAACAAACGAAAACTCATATTTCTAAATTATGTTACGAACGGATTTCGAGGAACTCAAATGGTTTACGAATGGATAATACTAAATATACCGTTTTTTTATAAAACAAATGCGTATTATCGAAATGGGAATGATTTTCATGACTAGGGATGGGATCGTCTGGTGATAATATAGAGAGACTGGGGAGTCAGCCTTAGAGGCTGGGGAGGTTCAGCCTTAGAGGCTGGGGAGGTTCAGCCTTAGAGGCTGGGGAGGTTCAGCCTTAGAGGCTAGGGTAAAATACATGTTACAATTATTACAGACATTTTATACATGGTATGATTAGCTTAAGGAGGGTTTACTACTAGATCATGTGAGGGGTGGGTACAACACTTAAGGCCATCAATCCTCGTTGTTAGGACCGAGGGACACAAGAGTGATAGATCTATTTGGGTGTAGCGAGCCCACACCCGTGAGGCCGGGGCGGCCCATAGAGGTGACTGTGTCTCACAGCCGGAGCCCGGTAACAAATTTGCTAGGTTTGAGTCTTCCTGCACCTTTTCACACATGCCAGTGGCTTTGCAACCCATTGGTGATCTCTTTTTCCTTATTACTACATACCAGGGACATACATACTTACAGAAATACTTGATTTATACAAATTAAATACCATGTTTTATACAAATTCAAAGCATAAGATTTTTGCGGGCGTGGAGTCAAATTCAGGGTGGACATTGACGGTTATACGAACATTACAAAAACAAGAGTTTACAAATACAAAGTTTCCATATAACTTGGCAAGAAAATGATTTCTAAATTCGTTTTCTCACTATTATTTCACAAACCGGTTATTCAAAAGATTTATTTCAAATCTTTTACAAACAAACTATGAACTCGCTCAACTTTATGTTGACTTTTTCGCATGTTTCTTTCTCAGGTTACCTTTCAGAAACTATGGCACGGTTGGAATAGGAGAACCATATGGAGTCGAGTACTTAGTGGGCGTTCGTTTTTCTAGAAGTCTTAGCTATATTTGCTTCCGCTGTGCAATGAAGATACCAGTCCAGTCACGCCAGCTCTGATAATTTCGGGGTGTGACAGATTGGTATCAGAGCTATAGGTTACAGCGAATTAGGTTTTCGTAGAGATACCTAGGCTCTAACCTCACCTTTCCCCCTGAGGACTTAGATCATTGAGACTTTACAGAACGCCTAGTACTCGAATATGGTCTCCAACCGTTGCCGAAAAACAAACAGTCAAGAATTCGTTTCTAAACATACGCTAAAGTTTTGTTTTACACACGGTACACAAAACAGTCGCATACAGTAAACAAAACCCTGAGAGTTTAGGAAACATGCATTTAAGACCTTCGAAAACTTATGTTGAAGTTCATTAAATGTGACCACGTAGGAACCTCGAATATTAACTCGGGCACACACCATTATCCATATTGCCTATGATATTTTTACTTCCCGAGCAGGCAGCCTACGCATAATGAAATGCTAGTGCACGAGAATACATGGAACTCAATTTTTACGTCAACGGATGTCGGAGTACATCCCATTCTACGCGGAACGAAACGCTAGTGCACAGGTATACGTGAAACTTAAGCTATACATCAACGGAGGTTGAAGTACGTCACATACGACTTTCGAGGTGAAGTCACTGCAAAGACACTATGGAGCAATTCAGCGATGATGCTAATCTTGTCAGCACGAAGACTACAGATCAGGATGCGACGATGTGTCACACGGTCCTGCAAACGATACGAAACACGCCAAGGAGAAGACGTATGTCTTCGTATTCCCCCTTCTCTCATTAATGATGAATACGCTATATTCGACATTCCATGGTAATATCCCCTAACAACTGGATATCACATGCAACCCCAGGTAAAGTCCTTAAATTTCTTTTATTGAGATTTCGACTTTCACATTTACTGAGTAGATTTCCGTATCTCTACTCCTCTTAATGGTCATTGTATTACGATCATTTCTTTCAGTATAGCGAATACTCATTTGGTTTATTTCTATATGTTACGCATGCATTGTTTGTTACGCATGTGGTTTTGTTTCGAATAAGCGTTTCATCAAAGTTCAAATATTATTTCGCTAAATCTAATTATTGATTTATGGTTCGAATGACCTGTATTATTGTAATTGTTGGCTCCTTTGTTATCAAGTCAACACATTTTCTTGAAATTTGTTTTCTTTTCAAGTTACATACATGGTTTTTCGTTGTGACCATGCCGAAAGTTTCCTTGTCGATACCTGTATTTATGGTCGGATTGCGTCGAAACCAAGTTCGGTTGTTTGAACTTGTCCATTACATATATTCAATTCAAAGCATCTTATGATGTATTGGGAGCATCATATTCAAATCAATTTTTAACAAGCACTTCATTTGTTCCAAGTCGTGGTACACTTGTTTGGTATTCGACCCCATTAAATTGTTTGTTGACTTCGACACCTTGTGGTGGTGTTTTCACTTATTTGAAGCTTGCGCTAAACTCGTTTACATATCTCACGCACGGATTTAAATATTTATTTATTGATTTATTTTAAATCCGCTTTGAATTATCATATTAAAGCAGTCTTAACACAATCGTGTGTTAAGACGATGGTACACAAAATTCATTGCATATTCCAGTGTACCTACTAACGGTTCTTTCAACATCGATCGAATATTTTACGATATTTATTGTTTCTTCATCTTCGATCGAAAACATTAATTCTTTGATGTTCCATCCTCAATTGAAAATCTTATGATGTCGTTTGAATCAAATTTTCAAAATTGCTTCATTGTACTTTCGCTTGACTTCAAACACGGTGAATTTGTTTGATCACCACTATTATTGAATTGTTTCAATCACTACGACACCTTGTGGTGTTAGTGTAAACTTGTAGCTTGGGCTAATCATGATCGAGCGTTTCATGCAAACTGGTACATTTGAGATTGTTGATTCTAAGTTCATCCAGTGGATTTTATTGCTTCTAGAACTCATTTACTTATTGTGAACGTTCATATGGAATTCGATTGGTCGAAGTTCCTGTTCATTGTTGGATCCCTGTTAACTTAGTCACACTAGTGACTGTATCTATACATCTTGTTACCTGTGACATCAACTTTTGAAACACATTTCTTTTAAACCGTTGGGATTCCTATTGTGGAGAAATGTCCTTGAATTCACATGATTTGAATAAGCCTTGATCCGATTTCGTGGTCATCCACTTTGATACTATTCGTATTTACCTACACATAACGTAACTCTAAGGAGTTAACGTAGTCTAAATTTTGTAGGATCGGATTCCGACCTAAACGAGTCGTTTGGAAGAGTTCTAGTTCGTTTCAGAGGCGGAAACTAAGAAACAAATCAGTAAACAGCTTGTTTCACACTTTAAATCTCTTGTATATAGATTTGACAACCTTTACAATCAGAAGAGAAACCGGCAGCACTTCGGTATCACTTGGCAAAAACTGTTACAAATGAAAGCACACTATGCCTATTTATAATGCTCTAGGTTTCGCTTGAAATACTTGAAGCGAAACCTTCAAGCGAAATCTTTAAAGAAATATCATCTATTGAAGCGAAATGTATAACATTCTGAATTTTGTCTTGAAGCGAAACTTTCATGCAAACAAACTGATTCCATGCAATTCTGTCTTCATGTGCACATGATGCAGTGATGATGTCACTAGTGTGATGTCATCATCCTTGATGATGACATCATGCCTGATAAGATCCGCACCGAACCTGAGACTCGATACAAGACGAAGACGACAGATGTGTGCACCAACAGACTCCCCCTCAGATGTTGACGAGTCTTAAGTGTCGAGTCTTCGCAGCTTCAGTCTTTATCGGTCTTTGTGCTTCACTCTTTCAATCAGCATCAACAGACTCCCCCTTGCAATGTGCTGGTATTCCTTTAGTTCTTCAGCGTCATCTGCTTCAGGATCGTTGTCTGACTTTCACAACTTTGGCTTTTCAGAATCATCACTTCTCAAACTTTAAACCTGCATAAACTCTACCTCACAATAAATTTTACAACTTACACATTTCAAACATATAAACTTTCACTAACTCAGACTCTTGTCTAAAAACCTAATCAAAATGACCTTTCAATCTGATGAATCACTTGAAGATTTGACAAAAATAATCAGTTTTAAACACAAACTCCCCCTCAAATCATACTCATCATGTTTAGCACTCAGAATTTTGAAAATCAGCTTTTCAATATCAGTTGTCTAAAATCTTTTTGGATTTTTCAAAATTTATGCTAAAACACACCGAAAATCTTTTTGGAATTTTGAATAGAATGAAATGAAGAAATATTTACAAACAATATTTTTTGTGAGTTCGTGCAAGAGGATCATATCAGTTTTTGAGACCAATCACCAACACCGTTAAGCTTTAAACATTTTAAGTTCTAAACAATTCACCTAGATTGCCAGTATATTGATCCACTTAAATTTTCACACAAAGTTCAATTGATCCGAGATACGAGATTAATGTTTTAAGCTCTTGAAATTATTCGTGTGTCCCACTACTTGAATATACTCCCGTATCCAGATCCCAATATTCAGTCTTACAGGTGAGTATACCACAAATGATATCTGTCAAGGGAATAAATTATAGTACGAGGGCCGTGAGAGCTCAGGTCGATCTTTCGATACGCAAAGAGATGACGGCTTCGACTTTTGGTGTGTCCCCTTTAGAGGATCTTTTGCATTACAACAGCAGCGACTATCAATTTTATTGTTTCATCAGCTTGCTGAGGGCGATGCTATGTTTCAAGCAAATGTAAAGTATTCTCCGGGGACTAGGCCATTGCTTCCGCAAAATCAGAAGTCCCGGGATAATACCCCAGATATCACTGAGCATAAAGACCTAGTATCTCAGAATAAGGGACCTTTCAAACAAGATTTCAGGGGTTACCTATATATCCAAGCAGTTTTGTTACCCACAGAATAAGCAAGTTTGAATTTTAGGTTTATATCTCGTCACAATCTACTAAATGTGCAAAAACCTACTGACATATCCGCAGTAAGATTGTTTATCACATTTTTCTTTCCAATTCTTTAGCATGTTGTGATTGTCCACTGATGTACTATCATTTCCTCTATTCACAACGAAACTCATTTTTGAATTTTATCATGTTTTTGTCTTTTGCAAATTTTCAAATGTTTTTGGATTTTCTGAAATTTTCTACTCCCCCTAAAATACAAACACATGAAAGGAAATTTGAAAATAAACTGTACAATAAAGTGACAACTGATATCGAATCGCATCAAATCGCCATTCACTAGGCATAAACAATCAGAACTCCCCCTATCACAAAACTATTATCTCATTTAGATTTCAAAACACTTAAGTTTGTTTTAATCAAAATGATTTTTCCGGAAAATAAGTTTTGATGATATAATCATTTATAAATTCGGGGTGTGGTTCATCACATTGTATATTCTTAACCATTTGTAGCAAATCAAGTACAAATTAATGTCCCTGATTTACCACTTGCATGTATGCACCTTCTATACCAATTGTAAAAATTACCACATGTAGAACACAATACCACTTGTAGGAATGTTACGTCTACATCACCATTTTACCAATCAAAATGCCGATTCCTGCTTCACACTTACCAACCTGGAAGCTCCGGCGTAGTCATACAACCTGTAAACATCCAAACACTATCAAAATCTTTCAACCAAAAACTTCAAACATTAGAAAGATGCCGATTCCTGATCCACGATATAAACTTGGGATCTCCGGCATAGTCCTAAGACTTTACGGGAAACAGACTTCCATCCAAGTCTTTTCAGACTTGATGGCTTTTAGTTCTTGTGCAGTAGGGTTGTAAGTTGCCTTTTTAGTTGCATAAAAATCTTTAACCCCCTTAACTTTCCCATTCAACATTTTTCCAAAAAATTTCTTAACACTTCCATTAAATGTTTTCTCAACATCAAATTTCTTCTGATCAGCAAACCATTGATTTGAGATTTCAACCTTACCCACTTGTTGTTTAACCTCTTCAAACTTCAGTGATGGAAACTCATCATCATTCACTGAAATTTTCACCTCAACCTGTGGCTCTTCTGGCTTTGTGGAACCAGATTCATCACCGACTTTCTCATCATCTTTCTTAACAACCCACACTTGGTTGTCTTTTGCATTCTTTTTGTAAAAATTCTTTTTAGAACATTCACCAACCTCATAAGTTGAGTTTTCAAAAATTTTAAATTTTTCAATTGGTGGTTCAACATCAACAACTTTCTCTTTCAATTTCTGATAAACTCCCTGTTTTGTTTTGGCATTTTTCTGACAGTTCCATGCAATGTGACCAGTTTCATTGCACTTGTAACAGGTACGAGTCTCTCTTTGATAAAACAATTCAGTTCCATTCTTCTTCTTTTCAGCAAGAAATTCTTGATTTGACTGTCTCCAGAATGGTTTCTTCTGTTCTTCTTCTGCAAATCCACCTGATACAAATTCTGTTTTTGTTTTAGAATTTTTCAAATTTTTATGATTTTCTGGTGGAATAAATCCTAATCCTTTCTTTTTGTAGCTACGATTTTGGTTAGATTTCTTTTGAAAACCAGAACCAAAATTGTAACCCTTTTTCTTGTTTAGACGTTGTTGCACTCTTGAGGTGTAAGGTCTTGGATTTTTAGAAAG
This sequence comes from Helianthus tuberosus, assembly GCA_030545235.1. Classification (NCBI taxonomy): domain Eukaryota; kingdom Viridiplantae; phylum Streptophyta; class Magnoliopsida; order Asterales; family Asteraceae; genus Helianthus; species Helianthus tuberosus. Next base: position 96,125,178 of record CM060452.1, read on the forward strand.
ATTAATATCTTTTATTTCAGAAATGTTGATTTCGGTTAGTTTGAAAACCTTTTTAATCATTTCAGTTTTAACACCTCTTATTGGAAATTCTTTGTCATAATATAATTTGTCCGAATCATTTAAAGTGTATGCAACTTCAAATGTTTCATCATCCAAATTTGCTTTTGATAACAAAAATTCTTTACTATAAGACCGTTTAACCGACGACTTGGAATTTTTGACCGACGAACTCGAACTTTTGACAGAAGAACTTGAACACCCAGACTCAGACTTTGACTCAGACTCCTCCTCAGTGTCTAACACCTGATCGACCACCTTTTTGATTAACTCAGACTCATGATCAGTATCGGATGAGGTAAATGTGACATCAATGTTATCTGGTAAAACGTCAGTTGTGTCGGTTTTTAGCTTTATATTGACTGCTTTTTCAAGTTGCTCCTCGTTCGGTTTTCTAGGAGAATACCCTTCCCAAATTGGAGGCGGACACTTGTTATAGCTAACAGTCGGTTTCTTACCACTATCTTTCTTCTTTGGCTTCTCATCTTGAAAAGCTTCCATACCTGCAACAGTTGGGTAAATACGATCAATGAGATAATCAGAACTAGAATAACTTTGTAATAAACGTCTAATTCTCTCATTCTCAATCTTCTCTGTCTCCAACTCTTGCTTCCATTTAGCACTCTCCTCGATGTAAAAGTTGATTGCTTTTTGCTTTGTCATCATCACAGCATTCATCATTGTTAGTGCTTGTTCTCGTTCTGAGTTAGTCTTTTGAAGACCAGTTACTGTTTTGTTCAATACATCATAAGATTCTTTTACATAGTTAAGATTGAACAGCAACTGCTCCTTCTTCTTCTCATACTCAGCAATTATCTCATCTTTTACTGCACAATCCTTGCATGCTTCCAAACACTTCTCGCAAGGCTTTACAACTTCAACAATCTTTTCAACTTCTATGATCTTTTCAACTTCTATGATCTTTTCAACTTCGATCACTTTTTCTGGTTCAGTCATCTTTTCTCCAGCAACAACTTTAACTTCTTCAGTTTGAACAATTTCATCCTTTTCAGCATCACTTTTAGTTTTCAAATCCTTTTGTTCTTTTGCAGCTCGTTTCTCTTTCAGCTTCTCCAAGCGATCTGCAAAATAGAAATGAAAACTTTCAGGAGAAAGATGAGTTTTTGCTACATTTATATGTTTTTCTTCCTCATCATCACTATTACTATCAACAGGTGTTTGATCAAACTCTACAGATTTTTCAGAATCAGCATCTGATACGCCAGAATCAGACGGTGTTTGATCAAATACACCTTCTTTTTCTGAAGTAGCAACATTTTGCACACTCTCATCTGCACTTAGTGAATCTTCATCAGCACTATCTGAGCTTTCTTCAGATGTAACAAACTGTTCATCCACACTTTTCACTGTTTCACCAATAGACTTCATCCAAGTAGCAAACATGTCTGGTTCTCGAACAATCTTAGCAATAAAAGCTTTATATTCTCCTTTTTCATCAACGAGCATATCCCAGCTGAAGCCTTCAGGTAGTCTCTCATCATCTTGATCAACTATGCATGCTTTGCTTTCAGGAGATATGTAATTGTTCCAGTTGAAGTCTACCAAACATCCTCTTTTTGAATCCTCAATCTTCCTACCATGAGCCGTCTGTGAATCTTGTGATTGACCAACCTGCTGATAAATGGCTTTCCGGTAGTAATCGTCTTTTCCGAATGGATTCTGAGCACCACTAGCTTCCCTGTTCTTGCACTCCCGCTTGAAATGACCTTTTTCCCTGCATCTGAAACAAGTAACTTTAGATTTATCAAAACCTAAAGTAGATACACAAGCATCAAGAAAGTCATTTCTCCCGGTAATTGTCTTAAACTTTTCAGCACGTCTAAGAACACTAGCAAGACACCATTTGATATCCATCAGTTCCATCTCTTCGGCGTCTATCTGATCGTAATCCTCCTTTGTGAGCATAGGATTTCCAATTCGACCAGCCACTAGACCTTCATACGAGATAAGCACGGAACCAAGTAATGCCATATGATCTTTCGCAACCTCCTCAGAAAAACTTTGTCCATCTGGAAGATTCAAGGCAATATTGCATTGTATCACACAACCATTTCCTGTCTTGGTGCTTTGAGACTGAAAGTTTTCTGATGAACTCTTTGGATTAACACTCGGATATAATGAGAAACCACCGCTGTTTTTGTTTGAACTTTGATCAATCTTTTCTGTAGAATCCCCAGCACTAAACGCAGTCTGGATTTTCGGACTTCTCTCAGCTTCTTGAACCGGAACACTTCCTTTGTAGTACATCTTTACATCCTGTTGACCACTTGGACTGTTCATCCTCGCGATCTTCTGCTGTTCCAAATCTTGACCCTCAATCTTTTCGATAAACTCACCAATTGATAACCCATCATAAACCCCTGTGTTTTTTAGGATCATCAAATAAGTTCCCCACTCTTTTTGCGGTAACGCATCAGCTAATTTGTCTACCCACTCTTCAGACTCTTTTTTTATACTAAGCATTGACATAGATCGCACAAGGTGACAGTATCTTTCAATCAGCTTCTTTGTGTCTTCACCTGGTAGACTGCTGAACAGATCAAACTCTTTCTTTAACAGTGCCTTCTTGCTTTTAATCATTTTCTCGCTACCCTCAAATTTGACTTTAAGTGCATCCCAGATTGACTTTGCAGTTTTGTCATGCTGTAGCAGAATGAAAATGTCTTCTTTGATAGCTTGTTGCAACAGACTGATCATCATTTTTTCGGCTCTATACATATCACGTTCTTCATTACTAAATTCAGATATTTTCTTGTCAACTTTCAAATCAGTCTGTGGTAAAACATATTTCTTCAAAATACATTCCCATGACCTAAGATGGTTAGCCTGAACCCAGTTTTCGAATCTATCTTTCCACCCATAGTATTCTTCGATACTCATCAATTTCGGGGGCTTTTGGGTGGTTCCCGTCTCGTTTTCCAAATTCATGTTCTGAGCAATAGAAGATGAACTCGACGGTGTTGCAAACGCGTTGTAGAACTCGTTATCCATTATTCGGAATCGAAGAACTTATCAAGCAAGTTTTTACACGAACTGATTCTTCTCGTAAAAATAATACCTGACAAGTACCTGACAAACAGAACAAACAACAATCAGTTTAAAGACTTATCAATTAACGAAAACAGACTAGTACTCGAACTGATGATTTTTTGTGCGGACTGAACGTTGACCAACTGTGCGGACTGAATGACCCGGATTGAATTCGATTGACCTGACACTTTGAAACCTTTGACCTCCAAACTATACGAACTGACAAGTGAGTCGATGACGTTAATACGCGACTAGACTGACAAAACGACTGATCACACCGTGCAAACAAGGATTTTCTTTTGTGAGAACTGACTGAAACCAATACTCAAACCACGCAACCTGTAAACTCTTTTGATTGGACCACGCAAACAACTAATCACATTCAACCATGGCAGATATCACATGTAAACTGTTTTTTTTAAAACAACACTTATCCTACCAAATGCAATATCACATGTAACATTGGTAACAACAACAATAAGCTGACAATACTAATGATTCATGCAAAACTCAATATTCAAAACACAAGACCCGATATATCTCACATGTAAATCGACAACCTTAATTGGAATTTTCAATATTATAAATGCAATGGTCGACAAACAATACTGTTTTCACATGAAATGGCAGTGATATTACAAGTCAGTCGAACACTTTATCAAAGTAAGAGCTTTTATCAAACACCATGGCATACAATATCATTTTATGCATTACTTGATTTTATCAAAAGCTATTTGTAGACAATTTTTTTTATACTTTTAAAGTCACATGAGCTGATAACAATTTATAGTTGCCTGACACATCAATTTTCAAATTAAAAATGATCACATGAACAACTCATATGCAACACATAAATCGACACAGTTTAACACAAACATGTGATTTCCTTTTTCTCAATTAACTATGACCTGACAACAACTTAATCCTGCCAACACTTATCAACTCACAATCAATGATTTATACTCATATCATATGCAATTCCGATATCATCACATGTGCACATAAATCGAAATATTCACAATTATACAAAGTTCACATACAATCTTCAGTTTCAAAGCACAACATAGCAACTAACAACAATCACATGTATTCTGACACACACTTTCTTGATTCAATAATCACATGCAAATCATTATTACCTCATGTACATACAATCATTTCACGCATGCATATCAGACAATTTATAAGATTGAGAATTCTATATCACATGCACTGATGACCTAACACAATTTAATACCAAATTTAACTTCACGTGACCTGAATTTGTTTCACATTACACGATGTATATTCAATCGGTTCACATAACTCGATGCATTTTCACAACAGACGATGCATATTTTTAATCGGTGAATCACAGATTTCAAGCAAAACAAGATCAATATCAATCAGACAAACAGTATCTCAACGTAGCAGATTGAAGCGAAATTTCAGTTTTCAAGCAAAGTACACAGTTTCAAGCGAAATCAAGACCAATCTTCAAGCGAAATCTAATAAACATTCAAGCGAAATCAATCACTAAATTGTGATTTCAAGCGAAATCCATCCAAAATGTTGCTGATGTCATCATTTTGTTCGAGCAGTTGAAGCGAAAACACACAAAACTACAAGATTTAGGCTGATTTTAAACTTGAAACTTTCAAGGATTGATTAAACCATGTTTATGCACAATATATGTGAAATATGTCCGATTTTGACCGTAAAAAGTTTTGTTTTTCGAAAAAGAAAGGTGTAGAAACAGATTTTACGGCTGAATCAACAAGAACTCTTCTTCACTGGCTCTGATACCAATTGTAGGATCGGATTCCGACCTAAACGAGTCGTTTGGAAGAGTTCTAGTTCGTTTCAGAGGCGGAAACTAAGAAACGAATCAGTAAACAGCTTGTTTCACACTTTAAATCTCTTGTATATAGATTTGACAACCTTTACAATCAGAAGAGAAACCGGCAGCACTTCGGTATCACTTGGCAAAAACTGTTACAAATGAAAGCACACTATGCCTATTTATAATGCTCTAGGTTTCGCTTGAAATACTTGAAGCGAAACCTTCAAGCGAAATCTTTAAAGAAATATCATCTATTGAAGCGAAATGTATAACATTCTGAATTTTGTCTTGAAGCGAAACTTTCATGCAAACAAACTGATTCCATGCAATTCTGTCTTCATGTGCACATGATGCAGTGATGATGTCACTAGTGTGATGTCATCATCCTTGATGATGACATCATGCCTGATAAGATCCGCACCGAACATGAGACTCGATACAAGACGAAGACGACAGATGTGTGCACCAACAAATTTCGAGGACGAAATTTCATTAACCAGGGGAGAATGTGACAACCGGTGATTTACGGCTCTTAACTACGTGATTAACAGGTGATTAACGCGTTAATAAATAGTGCTTACAGCACAAATTAACTTAATTAGGCCTTTGAAGTGCCCAGGAATGTTTATTCGACTATACATGCGCGTACGGTGGGTTACGGAAAAATCTGCTGAATGATAAGCGACAACGGATTGAAACCAAACAGAATACTGACAACGCCGAAAAAATTTAAATTGTTATGATATATTTTAGATTCGTAATTATATTTTAGTGACTGCAGTCGTAACCGGACCGAAAAACAGATTAAAACGGCGAACGACGCCTTTTACGCGAATTTTTACCGTTATCAACGCGCGAACGCGACTACGACGAATACCGAAATTATTTTTTACACGAAATATATTTTACTAGGCCACGGTGATTCCGGTTTTAAAAACATGTCTCGTAGGAATTACAGGCCACTTACGCTTGGGATGGGCTTGTGGGCCCTAGGCCCAAGCCCAAAACCCACAAGCCTAAACCTATACCTAATCCTATAAGATCTATGCAAAATATTGCCAAATCTCTACCAAATATTATTAAATCTCATAAAATCTCTATAGATCTACAAAATCTTAGCAAATCCGTTCAAAATCTCTACAAAATATTTACTAGAGATTTGGTCTCAAAAGTTGGAACATAAGAACTTATGGATAATAAGTTGTTGGAAAATAATGATATTAACCTCCAAACAAAACCCAAATTCAAGTGTATAAATAGGGTTTATGGCCTCTTTAATTCTCATTCCACAAATAAAATCACACAGACTTTAAGTCTGCCTCTTTTCCCCCTCTTGATCTTTTACATACACAAACACAGAGAAAATCATGTTCTCAAATACACAACAACACACATTAGACATCAGAGCACAACCCAGCCCCCCTCCCCTTCTCCGTTCCAATTGCGACGTCAGATGCGCCGCCGTGAGCGGCGGCGGTGGTGGCTCCGACCACCGACTACACCCCCAACCTTTTCCCTCCTTCTCGATGTCTCTGAGCGGCGACACCATACCCCCCTGCTGATTATCGACTGCCACCACCAGATGGTGGTGGCGTGCGGCGGCATTACACGAAGAGAGAGAGAGAGGCGATGAGAGAGAGAAGCACAAAGAGAGAGAGAAGAGATCGGAGAAGAAGAAGGCAGCGGCAGCGGCGCCGCCGCTCACGGCGGCGGCAGTAGCAGCGACGGTGGTGGTTCGGCTCGACGACAGGAGCTACGGTTCGAGGTATGTTCGGTTCAAGATTCACGATTATTTCAGTTCAAGATTTGATGTTGATTTTTGGCTTGGGTTTCGGTTCGGGTTACACAGGAAGCAGGCGAGTCAACCGGGGCAGTCGAATCAACTCGGTTAAACCGAGTTAACTCGGCTCTTGTCCGGGTCAACAGTTGGTTCAATCAACAACTGGTCAGCAGGCTCCGGTTCGGTTCAGGTCTCAGGTTCGGGTTACGAGTCAGATTCAGGAGGGTGCGGGTCAGCTCAGTTCAGTTCGGGTCAACTCTGTTAAACCCGAGTCAACTCGGTCAACAACAGTCAACAGCGGGTCAAAGTTATTCGACGCGGTTCGACGAAACGACATGAAGAATCGGTAAAATTTAATCTACGCAAAATTTTGTTATCTTGTTATAAACTTTATATTTATACGCGAACCGAGCTCAAACCGACATTTCTTTACAAGATTTTATATTTAGTCGATAGTTTATTACGCGACAAAAGTTATATATTCAATTGCATTGATTGGATTATTGTTGAGTTTGGCAAAATATATCGACACGTGATTGTCGAGATCGTCTAAAAACAGAGGAAACTCTGCCCGTTTTTCGAGAAAATCCGTAAAAATACCGTATTATAAAACGTGTTTTATTGAAAAACAACAACAAACGGTATCAAACGACTTTTATGAAAGCAAACGCAAGTATATAATACTTTCTACGACACGATACAATTTACGAAAGCGACGTTTCGGTACATTATTTGCGACAATAAATATAGCTCTTATATTTATTCTAAAATTTTGAAATCTCGGAAATTCTTTTATAAAGATAAATATAAGTTATGTACCTATTTCAAATATCAAAATATGGACTCGTTTGATATAAATAAATATAGTATATATTTACTTCCGTTAACAAACAACACGCGTTCATTTTGTTAAAATAAATATAGTTTACATATTTATTTGGAACATTAAACAAAACGACGATTCGAATATTATTCACAACAATAAATATAGTTGTTATATTTGTTTTAAACTTTGAAACTTCGACGAATTCTTTTATAAAAGTAAATATAGTTTACTTCAAACGTAAAACAATCCGAATTCTTTTATAAGAGTAAAAATAATTTATTTCAACATCAAACAACTCGGATTCTTTTATAAAAATAAATATAGTTTATATATTTATTTCAGACACAACAACTTGACGATTATTCTATAAAATAAATATAACTTTTTATATTTATTTCAAACGCCTAAACGGCATACACGTATATTTCGACAAATATCATACGAGACGCAATATGTGATACGAGTTGTTATATGATATTCTTTTTGTACACGTACGACTACTCGAGACGGCTAACGCAATCACAACGATATTTATATATTTAAATAAATATTTATTTACTTTAAATCTCTCGAGAATCAAGTCTTTCCAAGACTTATTGGTTATTATCGACAATAAATGATACTTATCAAATATGACTTAATCATTTCCGATAAGTTAACTACTTACCGTCGAATCGTTCGGTTAACGATTCAGTAGAGCTCGATGACACGTAGTTTAGTTACTGCGTTTATTTAGAAACTTATAAGATATTCTGTGTTAGGAATATTGTAGAATGCACGCTAGCAAGTCAAGTCTTGGAAACGACATCACGAAGTCGTAATTAGCTAGCTTCGCACAAGGCAATTCAGGTGAGTTCATAACCCCACTTTTTTTTACGGTTTTACATTTTTATAAATGTTTTCGGGGTGGAAAGACATGCACATTTTGCAAGAACATACAAAGTTTTGAACAAACGAAAACTCATATTTCTTAATTATGTTACGAACGGATTTCCAGGAACTCAAATGGTTTACGAATGGATCATACTAAATATACCGGTTTTTATTAAACAAATGCGTATTATCGAAATGGGAATGATTTTCATGACTAGGGATGGGATCGTCTGGTGATAATATAGAGAGACTGGGGAGTCAGCCTTAGAGGCTGGGGAGGTTCAGCCTTAGAGGCTGGGGAGGTTCAGCCTTAGAGGCTAGGGTAAAATACATGTTACAATTATTACAGACATTTTATACATGGTATGATTAGCTTAAGGAGGGTTTACTACTAGATCATGTGAGGGGTGGGTACAACACTTAAGGCCATCAATCCTCGTTGTTAGGACCGAGGGACACAAGAGTGATAGATCTATTTGGGTGTAGCGAGCCCACACCCGTGAGGCCGGGGCGGCCCATAGAGGTGACTGTGTCTCACAGCCGAAGCCCGGTAACAAATTTGCTAGGTTTGAGTCTTCCTGCACCTTTTCACACATGCCAGTGGCTTTGCAACCCATTGGTGATCTCTTTTTCCTTATTACACCAGGGACATACATACTTACAGAAATACTTGATTTATACAAATTAAATACCATGTTTTATACAAATTCAAAGCATAAGATTTTTGCGGGCGTGGAGTCAAAGTCAGGGTGGGCATTGACGGTTATACGAACATTACAAAAACAAGAGTTTACAAATACATGGTTTTACGGCATTAATGCGTTACAAATACAAAGTTTCCATATAACTTGGCAAGAAAATGATTTCTAAATTCGTTTACTCACTATTATTTCACAAACCGGTTATTCAAAAGATTTATTTCAAATCTTTTACAAACAAACTATGAACTCGCTCAACTTTATGTTGACTTTTTCGCATGTTTCTTTCTCAGGTTACCTTTCAGAAACTATGGCACGGTTGGAATAGGAGAACCATATGGAGTCGAGTACTTAGTGGGCGTTCGTTTTTCTAGAAGTCTTAGCTATATTTGCTTCCGCTGTGCAATGAAGATACCAGTCCAGTCACGCTAGCTCTGATAATTTCGGGGTGTGACATTAGGATTCCCGAAAAGGATACTAATTGTCTCAAAATTGGAGAATTGATCAAATGTTTCTAGTGCCAAAACCGACTTAGTTGACATGCTTTGGTTGTGTATTAAGCAAGGCTATTTATCTATTTTCATATTTGAAATCTATTATGTTTTTATAAGTAGTTGTTTATGCTTACTTTAGTTTATTAAAAATCAAACAACTTATGTTTTTACCGGTAGTTTAGTGACAAAGGTCTAGTATTATTCCTCCGCCCATTTCCTTGGATTGATACTTGGTTCTTACCGATACTTTACTACATATATGACGAGGTACACTTGCCTCTTTCGTGTGTGTTTTGATGTTAAAGTAATAATCACTTTTATAAATTTAAAACCGAATCGTGTGTAATTTCATTATAAAAATATGTGTAGTCGCGCACACGTCAGGAAACCCAGATAGTTGTGAGGAGCTTTGTACGGAATTTCAATGGGTTTGGGGGCCATTTAAGTGTCTTTTTGAGAAGACGAAATCGGTGAATTTGGAGAAGAAGACATGAGTGATTTGTAAGATGAAGAAGACGAAGATGGATTTGAGAGAAGGAAATGGAAACTGCTTTGAGAAAGGAATTTTAGAATTCAATTAGACAGTGTAAAACCCTGTTTGGGGTTTTGACGTGGCAGCAGTTACAAAAGATCTGACCGCTATGTACTGTCCACGTGCCAACCCCTGATGAATAATGGAGGACATTTGTTTTATGAAACCACTGATGGAACAATAACAGTGGGTGCAACGGTAATAATGAAAGCAGTGGGTGATTTTAACTATCAGTGGATAAAAACACTGATTTTGAACAACAGTGTTTACCAAGGAAATGAGAGAACAGGGGTTGATTTTCAGCAGTGGACAACTTTTAGTGGAACAGATGTTTGAACAAAACAGTGGTTATGGCAGACTTTTGAGGATTCAATGAAAAATTCATTTTTAGCTATTTTTAAGGATGGATATTTTATTTTCTAAAAACATTTTAATGCTTTTATTCATAGAAAAACAAGATTTTGCTTGTTATTACATGTTTAGCATGCCAATCCTAGAGATCAAGCTTTCAAAGGTGGATGCGTCTAATGCTTTGGTTAGCACATCTGCCAGCTGATCTTTAGTTGGAACATGGTGCAGAGAAATCAAACCTTTTTCATAGCAATCCCTCACAAAATGATGTCTGATATCAATGTGCTTGGTGGTTGAGTGGGAAACTGGATTTTTGATGATATTTTCTGATGCCTGACTGTCCAACATGAGAGGTGTCTTTAGGGCAGTGATACCAAAATCCAGCAATAGATTTTGAAGCCAAAGCAGTTGGGCTGTACAGCTTGCAGCAACTATATACTCTGCCTCAGCAGTGGATGTGGAAACAACTGCTTGCTTTTTGCTTTGCCAAGACACTAAACAACTGCCTAGGAATTGGCACCCTCCTGAAGTGGACTTCCTTGTCTTGTCACATCCAGCAAAGTCACTATCTGAGAAACCTGAAAGCTTGATATTTCCATCAGTTGGATACCAGATACCAAGTGTGGGAGCACCTTTTAGGTATCTGAATATCCTTTTTACAGCAATAAGGTTTGACTTTCTAGGGGCTGACTGGGATCTTGCACAAACACATGTTGCAAACATGATGTCTGGCCTATATGCAGTTAGGTACAATAAAGACCCAATCATGCTTCTATAAAGAGTTTGATCAACCAAATCATCATTTTCATCAGACATGACTATTTTATTGGTTGCAATGGGTGTACTGCATGGCTTACAATCATCCATCTCAAATTTCTTTAAAAGTTCTTTGGCATATTTGCCTTGATGGATAAAAGTGCCATTTTGCAGTTGCCTTACTTGGAGACCAAGAAAGCACTGGAGTTCACCCATTGCACTCATTTCAAACTCAGCTATCATGAGTTTCCTAAACTCTTCACACATTTTGTTACATGTGCTTCCAAAAATGATGTCATCCACATAAATCTGGACAATCATCAAATCCTTTCCTCTCCATTTTAGAAACAGTGTTTTGTCTATTTTACCTCTTGTGAAACCAATGGAAAGTAGAGAGGTGGAAAGAGTTTCATACCAGGCCCTTGGTGCTTGTTTCAGGCCATACAAAGCTTTATTTAGCTTATAGACATGATTTGGATTAAATGGATCCTCAAAGCCTGGAGGTTGACAAACATAAACCTCTTCTTGAATCTTACCATAGAGGAATGCACATTTAATATCTATATGATACACCTTGATGTTGTGGTTGACAGCAAAGGCCAGGAATAGTCTGATAGCTTCAAGTCTTGCTACAGGGGCAAATGTTTCATCATAGTCAATGCCCTCTTCCTGTCTGAACCCTTGAACCACAAGCCTATCTTTATTCTTGACAACAATGCCCCTTTCATCAGTTTTATTTTTGAAGACCCACTTTGTGCCAATAGGGCTTACACCCTCTGGTAGTGGTACAAGCTCCCAAACTTGTTGTCTTTTGAACTGTTGGAGCTCTTCTTGCATGGCTTCAACCCAGCTGTTGTCTTTCAGTGCCTCTTGGTACTTGACTGGCTGATGGAGAGATAGGAAACCAGCAAAAAGACAAATGTTTTGGGATTGACTTCTTGTGAGCACCCCTTCATTGATGTTGCCAATGATTTGGTCAGGTGGATGAGATTTCAAGAAGATTAGATCTCCTTGGTATGGAACAATGGCATTTAATGGTGAAGGCTGCAGATGTGAATCATCTGAGCTAACCACTGCTGGTGACTTTGATAATCCAGCAGTGGCTTCAAATGGGGGTGGAATAGGAGGTAATGGTGTGGACACATGTTGACTTTGATCCACTGTTTGAGGACTTTTATCAACAGTGTTTGATGATGTGGAAGTAGGGGTTGATGGGCTACTTTGGTCAACAACTGTTGAGGTAGCAGTGGTTGAACTTTGACAGCTGTTTTGAACAACTGCTGCTCTACCATTTGAAGCAGACTTTTGTTGTGGAATGATGATTTCATATCCATAGTCTGATGATGAATCTTCTGATGGACCTGCACTGTTAGTCTTGACAGCAGTATTTTCAAAAGTAAATTTATCAAGATCAAATAATTCTGTAGGGTTTGTTGGGATTTTCATTGATGAAAGTTCATTGAACTTTACATTCAAAGTCTCTTCCACTGTCTTAGTCCTTGTGTTAAACACTTTGTAGGCCTTAGCAGTGGTTGAGTATCCCAGATGATATCCACAATCAATTTTGGCTGCAAACTTTGAAATAGAATCTTTTAAGTTTAAAATGAAGCATGGGCAGCCAAAAACTTTGAAATATGAAATCAATGGCTTTATTTTATACAGCAGTTCATAGGAAGTCTTTTGATGCCTGGGGTTGATTAAAACTCTGTTTTGGACATAGCAAGCAGTGTTTGCTGCCTCTTCCCAGAAAGTTAATGGCAAACCTGAATTAGCAAGCATGGTTCTGGCAGCCTCAATCAAAGTCCTGTTCTTTCTCTCAACAACCCCATTTTGTTCTGGTGTTCTTGGAATGTTGTACTACCTCACAATTCCTTTTGACATATAGAAATCATCTAACTCCTTGTTTCTGAACTCTGTGCCATTATCACTTCTGAAGATTTTTACTAACAAGTCAAACTGCTTTTCAACCTGTTTCACAAAGTCTTGCAGAATGCCTGTAGTCTCATCTTTTGAGTGTAAAAAGTAAGTCCATGTAAACCTAGAAAAGTCATCAACAATAACCAAACAATATCTTTTCTTCCTAAGACTCATGACTTTAACTGGGCCAAACAAATCCATATGAAGCATTTGCAAACACTTGGTTGTTTTGGACTCTTCAATTGATTTGTATGAGCTTTTATGTTGTTTTCCTTTTAGGCAGGAAACACAATGCTCAGGACAGGTGAACAGTTTTTGAGGTAAACCTCTTACTAACCCCTGTTTTGAAATAGCAGTGATTGTCTTGAGATTTGTGTGCCCCAATCTCCTATGCCATAATTCTGTCTCTTTGTTTGAGGCAGCTGAGAACAGACAGGCATCAGTCCTGGGGCTCTCTTTTGACATATCCACCACATAAACATTGCCACTTCTTTGAGCAACAAGTTGGGTTTTTCCATTTTTTATTATTGCTTCAATCTTTTCAACCATTTCTGGTCCAACAATCCTACAACACTCTTTTGTAAAGAATGAGCCATTGCCCTTATCACTCATTTGAGAGACACTTAAGAGGTTGAATTTTAGATTGTCTATTAGATTGACATTTTCAAACTTAACTTTACCAGATTGAACAGTACCAGACCCTAGAACCTTCCCTGTACTATTATTGCCAAAGGATATATCACCCCCTCCATGAGTTTTGAAATCTTTGAGAAGGGCTCTACATCCTGTCATGTGCCTGGAGCCTCCACTATCTACATACCAAAGACTATCTAAGCATGTAAAAGCTCCCTACACATGTAGTAAAAGATTCGTTCATTAGGGTCTCCAAAGCCAATAAGGATTTGGATGGAGTCTCAACAGTGTCTAGGTTAAGTTCAGGTGGATGGGCAGTGGTTAGGTCAGGGGTTTGGACAGTTTTGGAACTGTTTTTCTCTAACCACTGTTGGGGGTCTTGCCCAATGATCTGCTGATAACCAAAAGGATACCTGTTCACTCTTGGTTTAGAAGGTTTTTTGTAAACCTCATAAACATGTGGGATCCTTTGGTATGGTGGTTGTCCCTTACCTCTTCTATATTGATTGGCAGGGGGTGCATCAGTCACCTGAACATCTCTTTTGACAGATGTTTGGTTCAGCTGTTTTGTAACAGCTGTTTGGACTAGCACAAACAGTGGTTGGTTCTTGGTGAACTTGACAGATGAACTTCATGAACTCATGGATGTTTTTGCAGTGTACTCATTCTTTTTCACATCAAATGATTTGAGATACACACATTCTTGAGTTTTGTGGTTTGATTTACCACATATGGTGCAGCTCTCAGCAGGTACAATAACACTTGTTTTGTTGATATCATATGCTTTTAGATGAAAATAGTCTTTTGTTAGATGGTTCTTCTTTTCACAGAAATCACAAAACAGGTTTTTGACTTTTTCTCTTCTTTTCTTCTTCTCAGACTCCTTAGCAACAGAGTTTTGAACCACTGTTGGGATGTCTTTGAGAGGAATGACCTTTGCTTTAGGAGTTTTTACACCATCAGTGGTTGAGAAGTCCATTGGTTTAAAATTTTCAAGAATGTCACACTCATCAGACCTTATGGGTTTAAATTGGTATTTCTCAATTTCCTCAAAGGTTGAGGATCCCACAGATCTTTCCAGAGTGATTTTGTTACCAAGTTTGTCAGTTATCTTAACCTCTTGGCCATTCTTGTTGGTTGGTGTTATTTCAACTGAACCAGCTTGTTTTGCAGCAGTGTTTTCAATTTCATCATATTTTCTAAATCCTATGCCAAATTTTACATTGCTTTCAAGCTGTTTTTCAAGCATCACCTCATAACCTTTACAAGATTCCACCCATCTTTCACAAGTGATTTGGGTGGATTCCAACTCCTTTTTGCAAACTTGATATTTTTCTATCATAGTTTGGAGTTGGTTCTTGGTTATGCTTTGCTCTTCTTTGAGACTGCAGATTTCTTTATCCTTTTCAGCTAATTTGTTTTTAAGTTCTTTTAAAGACCTTTCAAATTTGACTTCATCAGTTAAGACTTTATCCCTAAGGTTTTCATTCACCTCTTTAATGTTAGCAAATGAATTAATGCATTTGTCTGAACACAGATTTTCAAGAACCTGAGGTGATACCTTGGCAGCAGCCATCATGGCACAATCACATTGATGATCACTTTCTTCATCAGCTCTCTCTTCTTTCTCACCTTCCTTCTTTTCTTCTTTTTCTTCTTTGGACCAGGGGTCAAACAGTGGTTCAATCAGGGTTTCTGAATTTCCTCCCAGCAGTATTTCACCAGCAACTGCAGTAACCACTGCTTCAGCCACTGTTTCAGCACTTAGCTGTTCTCCTTCAGCTTCTACCCCTTCTTGTATTGACTCTAATGCCATAAGACAAAATTCATCATTAAAAGATTTGTTGATCTGGTTGAACCACTGTTGGAGCAGTTTGTTGAGGTGCAACAGGTTGCACTTGAGCCTGAGGGACAGGGGCTTGAACATACTGAATTTGTGGAACAGTGGTTTGAACATAATGCACAGGCACAGGGGTTGCAGCATAGTGAGCAGTGTTAACATGGGCTGCAGGGGTATATTGGGTATAGTGCACAGTGCTTTGATGTTGTGGTCTAGGGTTTGAGCTGGGATGAGTAATAATTGGACCAGTGGTTTGACTCCTGCATTCCCTAGCAAAATGACCTAGCCTATTGCACTTATAGCACTTGATTTTTGACTTATCCAACCCCACTTTTAAATTCCCATGTAACCCTGGGAATTTTCTCCCTGTTCTTTTATAGAATTTGCTTGTTCTTACACTAAGCAATGCCAATTGATGCAAGATGTTCATTTCTTCTAAGTCAGTGGGATCAAAGTGTTGTAAATCATTGAGTTCAAAAGACAGATTATCAAAGATCTGGCTTTCTCCATTTGTTGTGAAAGCAAAGTTGGATGAGTGAGGATCAGAGTTGAAATTACCACTAGCATTTATGTCAATAAAATGATCATAACTCTGATCCTTACTACTGCCAGACTCATCTTGACCCAGAAGAGCTGTGCTGCCAAATGAATAATCATCTGCAACTTTGCTAGACTCTTGCAACCTCTTTTTCTGGTTTAACTCCCTTTCATAGGTCAGGAGTCTACCATAAAGTTGGGTCAGTGTCAAATCTTTGAACTCAACAGAGTTTCTAGTAACAAAGGCAATTGTATCCCATTTTTCAGGTAGTGATCTAAGGAACCTGCTATTTTGTGTAGAATTTGGAAACAAAACCTTAACAAGTCTTAGCTCACTAATGAGACAACTGAATCGCTCAAATTGTTGAGTTAATGATTCACCCTTAATGTGACAAAAGGTTTCATACTACTGATTCAGAATTTCCCTGTTATTTTCAATTACTTCTTCAGTTCCCCCAAATTGTTCCTTAAGTGCATCCCGTAATTCCTTGGCACTGTTACAATGTAACAGCCCAGTATAAATTTCATTGGGTAGTGCAGATGCAATGATGCTAAATGCTTTGGCATCGAGTTCGAATTTTTGAAAATCAGTTTCAGTATAGTTTTCAGGTTTCTTAGGTTCGAACTTCTTTGTATCCTCAGCACTTGGCACCATGGGAACATGTGGTCCAAAAACAACAGATCTCCAACATCCGGTATTCTGTTGAGCAAGGATGTGACCCATCCTTCTCTCCCAGATGTTGTATTCATTTCGTTTCAAGATGGGTGGTTTGAAAAGTGAACCGATGTTATTTTTATCATCTTGTGATTGTGAAGTCATCCTGGTTGTTTTACAGGTACTGATTAATCAACTTTGATGGTGATTAAACCTTACTCTGCTTTTCAACAAAACGAACAACTATCAGTATCAACGATTGTGAGCTGAACTATTTATGTCAAAATGATTGTTAAATCAAATTTGACTGTCCGAGCTTTGATACCAATTGTTAGGATCTGAGTTTCTTTTTTATTGTGTTTTTGTTTAAGAAATGATGAAGATGAACAAGTAATGCAGCGGAATTAAAATGAAAATAAAATTTGCACACAATTAAATAGGAGAAATGCTTTTAACACACATGTTTGAACATTGAACCGAATGCTTAAATTTATTCCAAACACCGATTACAATTTTGCATGCATGTAACAAACTCCCCCTCAGCCTGAGCTCACAGTGTTTGTTCGTACAGGAAGAACGGTGATGGAGAGCTAATAGAACAGTACAGGGTACTGTTCTATTTATAGGCACGCCCAAACCACTGTGGCATATTTGCTGACGTCACCATGATAGTGACATCTAACCTCCTAACAAACTCTAACTACTACCCTCATTAGAACTACTGATAGCAAACAACTGATTACAATATATTACATAGAAATACACTAAACTACTGATTCTTCATTCCACTGCTTAGTCTTCAGTAGTGCTTCTAGTCTTCAGCAGTACTTGAGGCAAGGTAGTTGTTTGAGTCATCAGCACTTTGGTCTTTATCAGTTCTTTGGAGTCAACAGCAGTTAGGAAAGGCAGTAGATTGAATCCATCAGATGTTAGAGCCATTATCAAGGGGAAAGCTTGTGTACAAACATTTGCTTATTCTGGATCCACTGCTCTGATCCGGTTTTGGCTTTAATCAACTGTTCCTCTGGTAGGGTTCAATCCCAACAGACTGACCAGGATCTAGCCATCAATCATATTGAACAATGTAAATAAATAATTAAAAATCCAAACCAAACAATATAATTGGTGTCAAAACAATTTAACAATGTCTAAGTTATCAGCGGAATCAATAAGTTCAAAACCCAAATCATAAGTTTAAAAGTTCATAAGTTCATCATGAACACTCATTGGTCCATGTTCCACAACGACTCCTCCAGTGCAAGCTCCACCTAAGTACCTAACGACCTGCAAGGCATGTAACAACGAATAAACAACAATGTTGAGCGAGTTCACAGTTGGTTGTCCATTTTAGTGTTGTTCCAAAAACCATAAGTTATTTCGAAAACCACGAGTTATCCAGTTCCTTGTTTCCCAAACCATAACCAGTGGGGGTTTCCCCATGTTAACTACTAGACCCGTTACCATATCGACTACTAACTGTAGTTATGTTTATATCCCCTGCGTCAATGTCTATCATCATTGACTAAGTTCCCAAGTCCATTAGTCCACACCCGTCCTCTACGGCACGGTGTAAGGCTTGTCAAACCTAATAGCGCTATTTAACTAATGACCCATCTGCCATAGGCCCGGTAATTAAGTCGATATAAAAATGAGGGACTTAATGATAGAGTTTTGTCTAGTGTCATTCAATGTTGTCACCCTTCACTTAACAGGGTGGGAGTACGTGTCCTACCCAAGGAGAACACGCAGGTTTCAATGTTGTCACCCTTCACCTAAGAGGGTAGGAGTATGTATTCTACCCAAGGAGAATACTTAGGTTTCCTTATTAAATGTTAACCCATTCCCAAACCACCGGGAATCCCATGCCTTGTAGAAAGTGTGAACTCACCTTAGGTTAGCTCGGCAGATAAATAGAAAGGTCACTTGAGCTAATTGGGTCAACCACGTCCTAACATGGTTACCATACGAGTCAGGTCTAGGTTCAAGTAATTCACGTATGTTTACACATAAACTCACAAGTTACGTACACAGAAAGATCATGGTATACACATAGAATCATGGGGGATGATTAACAACACTTAACACACTCAACAGTAACATTTACACATAAGGTCTAATTGTGCGATTCAAGTGTTGGGCTATTGAGGTTGTGCGAGCCCAATCGTGTTGTGCGAGTCAACCTTGTGCGGCCCAACGGATGCCCGGCCCACAATCAAGGACTTGTGCGATTCGTCCTTAATTGTGCGACCCGGGTTGTGCGATACAGCCCTTACCCAGCCCAAATAAGATACGCGGCCCAATAACATTAAAACAGTCCAAAGGTTTGTGCGGCCCAACATGTTGTGCGATCCATAGCATGTTGTGCGGTCATGCATGAAAGGGTTGTACAATACGCTTAAACAGTAGTACTATATGAAATTCTAGCTTGTGCGATTCGTCCGTAATTGTGCGACCCGGGTTGTGCGATCTAACCCTTACCCAGCCCAAATAAGATACGCGGCCCAATAACATTAAAACAGTCCAAAGGTTTGTGCGGCCCAACATGTTGTACGATCCGCACTGTCTTGTGCGATCCACCGCATGTTGTGCGGTCATGCATGAAAGGGTTGTACAATACGCTTAAACAGTAGTACTATATGAAATTCTAGCTTGTGCGATCAAGACTTGTGCGGTTTGGCTTGTGCGATTGCTATTGTGCGATTGGGGGTCTTGTGCGATCAGTTATATGTTTCCTTAAATCATGGCAATCAGTTACACAATCTATTTTGCTCAATCAATTCAAACAGTTTCCAATTATTCCTCTACTCGATCAAAACAAGCAAATATCATGCACCTTTCATGAACCCTAACTACTAACTTGAACCAAATCGATTAACAACCATTAACAAAACATTCTAAGCATCCAAACTGAATCATTAGTATCATTAAAATAGTGATTCCTTCTCATCACAATACCCTAATCATCGGTTAGACTAAAACGGCAATAGTCTATCATGATCATCTATCAAACTTGAACCGATTCGCACAATAAATCATCATACAAACCTAACCTCTAAATATCATGCAAAATCATAACAACACACACATCATACCTAATCACCATCCAAGATTATAACAATCACAATATCAAATATCATGTATTAACAAGTTAACCAATAATGAGACACTAACCGAGAGGTGGAAGGAGTTGGTTTGATCGATGCAAGAGCTCCGAATGAAGGAAGGGGCTGTCGTCGAACAAGAAGGAGGAGAGGAGAGAGAGCTAGGGTTTTGTGTGTGTTCTTGTGTTTGCAAATTATGAGAAACCAATCCCACTAATGGGTGTTTGTATGCGTATAAGAGAAGTGTGTCGAACCCTTCTTTAGGCTGCCCTTGGTCTCGAGTTCAAGCAAAGTGGGCCGAGAGGAGTGTGTGAGTAGGGACATGGTGTGCGGCCCAAAGGGTTTGTGCGACTAAGCAAGTATTGTGCGACTAAACATACATATTCACATTACAATCTCGTAACACATATCATACTCAAAACATAACATTCCATTGCAACAAAACACATTGGTTAATCACATAACGTTCATACAGGTTACGTCAAAATACAACGAGAGGTTCGAAAATACGAGTTGTCACATCATCCCCAAGTTGAAAGAAATTTTGTCCCGAAATTTAGCACGGTGTCACTGAGGAAGCTAGTTAGGTTGCGTGGTTTCCTGGTTTTCCTGGGGTATCACATCATTACCCCGTTGGTTTGGAATTTCGTCCTGAAATTCTGCAGTAGCTTCAGCCGTGGACTCACTTTTCTCGAACAACTGGGGATACTTGTGTTTCATTTGGTCTTCTCATTCCCAGATAAACTCTAGGCCATGACAGGAGTTCCAACGAACTCGAACAATGGGTATCCTGGTACGTTTGTGAATCTTAACTTCTCGGTCCGTAATTTCCACCGGTTCCTCGACGAATCGCAATTGGTCGTCGATAGTGAGTTCTTTGAAAGGAACTATGAGGGTCTCATCTGACAGACACTTCTTCAGATTCGACACATGGAATACGTTGTGAACACCACTGAGCTCTTTGGGCAGGTTCAGTCTATACGCCACTTTGCCGATTTTCTCAGTGATTTCAAAAGGTTCGACATAACGCGGATTTAGCTTGCCTTGCTTGCCAAAGCGAACCACACCTTTCCAAGGTGAGACTTTAAGTAGCACTCGATCCCCAACCTGGAACTCGAGTGGTTTCCTGCGCTTATCAGCGTAGCTTTTCTAACGGTCACGAGCTGCCGCCATTCGTTGTCGGATTTGGGAAATCTTTTCCGTCGTGTCGACGACGAGTTCTGGGCCAGTGATTTGGCTGTCGCCAACTTCTGCCCAGCATAAGGGTGATCGGCATTTCCATCCATACAGAGCCTCAAACGGAGCAGCCTGGATGCTAGTGTGATTACTATTGTTATACGAAAACTCCACCAAAGGTGGGTTCCTTTCCCAGCTATTACCAAAGTCGATTACACATCCTCGAAGCATGTCTTCAAGAGTTTGGATGGTGCGTTCAGTCTGCCCATCCGTATATGGATGATATGCTGTGCTCATGTCCAGACGTGAGCCAAAGGATTTGTGCATCGCCTGCCACAAATCGGATGCAAAACGTGGGTCGCGATCAGAAATGATGGAAGTTGGTACCCCGTGCCTTGCGACTACTTCCTTCAGGTAGATGTATGCTAGGGTAGAGAACTTATCCATTACCTTGATAGCCAGGAAGTGTGCAGACTTTGTCAGTCGATCCACTAATATCCAAATGGTATCGTTTCCTCGCTGAGATCTAGGTAGGCCAGTAACGAAGTCCATGGAAATTTGCTCACATTTCCATGTCGGTATCTCTGGTTGTTGGAGTAGGCCTGATGGCTTCTGGTATTCAATATTGACCCTAGCACAGGTCAAACATTTACTAACATAGGTCGCTATGTTAGCTTTCATGTGGGGCCACCAGTACGTGGTTTTGAGATCGTGGTACATCAAGTAACGAGACTTGTGTGCCTCATCCATCACAAGCTCACGTATATTACCATAAAATGGGACCCAGATGCGCCCCGCTAAGTAGTAAGCACCATCTTCCTTTAGTTCCAACCGTTTCTCCAATCCCCGTAGGGACTCAGTTTTAAGGTTTTCTTCCTTCAATGCTTCGATCTGTTCCTCACGAATCTAGGTAGGAAGACTGGAGTGAATTGTAAGCTGTAACGCATGCACACACTTAGGTTTGGTTTCCTTACGACTGAGGGCGTCAACCACCATATTGGCTTTGCCTTGATGATACTTGATTGCGCATTCGTAGTCGTTAAGGAGTTCGACCCATCGACGCTGTCGCATGTTCAACTCCTTATGATCGAAGATATACTGGAGACTCTTGTGATCGTTGTATATGGTGCACTTGGTACCATACAAGTAATGTCTCCATATCTTAAGCGCAAACACCACTGTTCCCAACTCCAAGTCGTGAGCAGTGTAGTTCTTCTCGTGAGCTTTGAGTTGGCGTGATGCGTAAGCAATGACTTTCTCACGTTACATCAACACACTACCAAGTCCTTGGATTGACACGTCACAATAAACCACAAAATCGTCTGTGCCTTCAGGTAACGAGAGAATAGGTGCACTACAAAGTTTCAACTTTAGCTGCTGAAATGCGGATTCCTGAGCATCACCCCAACGGTAGGTGACACCCTTCTGAGTAAGAACAGTAAGAGGCTGCGCAATCTTCAAGAAATCTTTGATAAACCTTCTGTAGTAACCCGCCAAGCCCAAGAATTGACGGATTTCAGTTGGAGTTCGAGGTGCGGGCCAATTCTTGATTGAGTCAACCTTGGATGGATCGACGCGAATCCCATCTTTATTGACTACGTGTCCTAGGAAAAGAACTTCACGAAGCCAGAAGTCACATTTTGAAAGCTTAGCATAAAGTTGTTCTGCTCGTAGAAGTTCCAGAATGAGTCGCAGTTGACCACCCTCATGTTCCTCCTGACTCTTGGAATAGATCAGGATGTCGTCGATGAAAATAATAACAAATTTATCCAAGTACGGTTTGCACACTCGGTTCATTAAGTCCATTAAAACCGCAGGTGCGTTTGTCAACCCGAAAGGCATGACCAGGAACTCGTACTGTCCGTAACGAGTCCTGAATGCTGTCTTAGAGATGTCCTCGTCCCGGACTCTCAGCTGATGATAGCCCGATCTCAGATCAATCTTTGAGTAGAAGCTCGACCCTTGCAACTGGTCGAACAGGTCATCGATACGCGGGAGAGGATAACGATTCTTCATGGTCACTTTGTTGAGTTCGCGATAGTCTATGCACATTCAAAAAGTACCGTCTTTCTTCTTCACAAACAAAACTGGAGCTCCCCATGGTGAAGAGCTGGGACGAATGATACCTTTGTCTAAAAGCTCTTGTAGTTGCGCGGACAGTTCTTCTAGTTCAGATGGTGCTAAGCGATACGGTGCACGAGCTATTGGTGCGACTCTAGGAGCTAGCTCGATTTGAAACTCGACTTGACGGTGAGGCGGAAGACCAGGTAATTCCTCAGGGAATACCTCAGGAAAGTCGCGTACGATAGGAATGTCTTCGATCTTCTTCTCTTTCGTTGAGGTGTCAGTAACGAGGACTAGAATAGCAGTGTGGCGCTTTCGCAAACACTTTTGGGCCTTAAGGAAAGAGATGATGCCCACAACAGCACCACTCTTGTCGCCACGAATAACGAGGGGTTCTTCACCAGAACGAGGAATGCTGACGACTTTCTCCTTGCATAGTATTTCCGCTCGATGTTGGGATAACCAGTCCATCCCAATGACAACATCGAAGCTACCAAGAACGATGGGGATAAGATTGATAGAGAAAGTCTAACCAGCTAAATCAAGATTACAACCCTTAACTATGTGTGTGGCCTCAAGATTTTTACCGTTCTCTAATTCTACAATGTGCTTGAAATCCAGAGGGATTGGGGTACGCTTAAGCATCTGACTAACTCTTAAGGACACGTAACTAGTATCGGCTCCCGAATCGAATAAAAAAGAAACAAAGAAATCATCCAGTAGGAACTTACCCGTCACGACGTTGGGATCGTTCCTCGCATCACCCTGACCAATCACAAATGCACGTCCCCTGGCACCATTGCCATCATTGTTATCCCTGTTGTTGTTCCCATTCCCCTGATTGTTATTGTTGTTCTAATTCTGGTTCAGCTGGGGGCAGTCTCTTTTAAAGTGTCCCTCAGCACCACACTGGAAACATCCTTTGTTGTTACCCTGATGTTGCTGCTGCTGTTGGCGCTGGTTCTGTGGAGTGTGTTGCTGTGGTCACCTCTAATTCGCAGGATAAAGGCTCCTGCAATCTTTTACTGCATGGCCTGGTTTGTTGCATCTCTGACAGTTGTTCTTGCTACACGGCCCGCTGTGGTGCATATTACATCGATTGCACTTAGGGTGGTTTCCCTTGTACCCACCCTGGCCTTGATTACTAGAAGACTGTTGACTAGGGCTCTTGTAGTCGTCAGTCCTTCTCTGCTGAGACTAAGACTGAATAGAACTTGAACCCTTGCTTGAATTTGCATCCCATTTGTGTTTGTTGTCGATAGGAGCATCAGAAGTACTGGTAGCACTAATACGCTTCGGCAGTTTGTTCTGCTTGACTGCTTGATCAGTGAGACGGTGGGACAGTCGTATGATCTGCTGGATTGTAAGGAGATTAGCTGAAGTCACCATGCTCTGAATCTCTGGAACTAAACCTTTGATGTAAAGTTCGATACATTTTGTTGGATCTGAGGTTCTTTTTTATTGTATTTTCGTTTATAATTAAGATGAAAATGAAAGAGTTGTGCAGCGGAATTAAGATGAAAACAAACTTTGCATACAATCAAACGAGAGTAATACTTTAATCAAACATCTTTACACAATGAATCGAAAGATTGAATTTGTTTCAACAACGATTACAATGATTGATGAATGAATGCAAACTCCCCCTCAGCCAGAGCTCAGTAGTTTGTTCGTGCAAAGAAGACGATGTTGCAAAAGAGCTAATAGAACAGTACAAAGTACTGAACTATTTATAGGCACTTGCAAACCACTGAGCATCTTTAGCTGACGTCACCATGAAAGTGACATCTAACCTCCTAACAAACTCTAACCTCTGATCAATACAAACACTGATGTACTAACTACTGCTATTACAAATCATTACACAAAAGACACTTAAACAGCTGCTGCATCCTTCCACTGTTGTGAACCCAGCAGTGCTTGTCCGGATCAGCAGTACTTGACTCAAGGCAGTAGATAGACTCAGCAGAGCTTTGTTCTTTCATCAGTCTTTGACATTGGGCAGTAGATGCAAGGCAGCAGTTATTGGTCAGCACTTAGTAAGATCAGCAGATAGGAGGTCAGCAGATATGAAATCACTTTCAAGGGGAGATATTTGTATGAACCAACTGTAATCGTCTGATTATTCTGGATCCACTGCTCTGATCCAGTTTTGGCTTTAATTATCTGTTCCTCTGATAGGGTTCAATCCCAACAATCTCCCCCTGGAACAGATAATGCCAAAACTCTTCATTATTTGTGGAAGACTTTATTGCCTCATCAACAGTTCCCTTATCTGACCTTTAAATTGTAATTCAAAGTCTAGGGCATCTGTATCTTCATCATCCCTGCTAAGTGGAAGATCAAGGAGATCCTGCAAATCTTCAAGACTCAGGCCAAGAGCTTGTTCCCTTGATATTTTCTCCACTTCTCCACCAGACCTGAGCAAAGTCAATACGCAGGTCTGTTTGTCAGTTTCCCACTTTTGTATTTTTGAGCCTGGTGGGTTTCTTGGGAGATGTTTATTTGCAGAAGTATTTGGAGAGGCTGGCCTATTCATGACTGGCTGAGCAGTACTTGCAGTTTGATCCAAACCAAGAGTTTCCATGATCATTTTCTTTATACCCTCTTTTCCAAGGTCTTCACCTTCCATTAACTCTTTGATGGTTTCAGCAATCAGCTGTTTCTGTGGCCTTCTTTTGTAGATGGCAGCACCAACTGGAGCTGTGGATCTCCTGATTTGCAGCTTTGATGGTCTTTTTGAAACCGCTGCTTCAGGATAGTCAGGCTTTTGAGGAACTGTGGGATCTTTCTTTCTTAATTGTTCCAGCTTTTTGTAAGTAGCCCTGACCACATCTTCTTTCCATCTAGCAACTTGTCTTTTGTTTCCATAATCAGCTGCTACCAGTTCCTCTTTCATTCTCCTCAGCTCTTCCTGTTTGTCAGGTACATTCTTTCTAAACTTTGCCCAGTTAGGAGGAGTATGAGTGACTTTCCTTTTTATCATGTCTTGAATTCGTGCTGCTTCGTTTTCAAGTTCAGGAATAGTCCACTCTTTGTACATGTATCTCTCTCCTTTGTACTTCTTGTGAGCCATGATGCTTTTAATGTAGTCTTTCTTCAGAGTTTCAGCTGCTCTTTCAGAAATTTGTTGACTAACATTTTTTGCAAATTGCTCTAGGGATCTGACTTGTGTGAGCAAATATTGACTTCTCTGTGCAATTTCTTTATCAGATTTCCCTTGTGTGTTTTTCTTTGAGATATCCTCTGCTTGCTTGGCCTTGATTTCCAAATATTCATCAACATTTTTAGGCCAGGGATATCCTTTTATTGATGGCAAACTCCGTTTGGCAGGGTCATCCTCAAAGTAAAAAGATTTTATTTCTTCTCTAACAGCTGCTAATTCAAGAGGAAATTGAACACCTGCAGGAGGTAAGGGCTTGTACATTTTAACTGAAGAGAGAGGAACAGGTTTTGGAATTGTGACAAGTGCTAAAGATTTTGAAGATGTTTGTGGTGGTGAATTGTCATCATCTTTGAGAATTAGTCTTCTCCTTTTTGTAGGAGGGACTGATGATGTTTTGGATGAAACAGTGGTGGTAGATGTAGTGGCAGTGGATTGTGATTGACTAACAGCTGTTGAAACAACTGGTGTTTCAACCACTGTTGTCATTACAACAGATGTTATAACATCTGCTGTCTTCTGCTGTATGTCAGCAGGTGTTGTTTTTGGTGGTGATGATGGTAAAGCAGTGGATGTTGTGTGTGTTGAAGTGGTGTGTGTTGATGGAACAACTGTTTGGCAAGCAGTAGTTTTTGTAACTCCTGTTGCATCAGCTGTTTTGTATGGTGGTTTTTGAACAGACTATGAATGTCTGGTTGGAATGGATTTGGGTTGCCTTACTTTTCTAGCAGGCTTCTTCTTTTCCTCAACAGGATTTTCATGATCCTTTGACCCAGAAGTACCCTGATCTGGATGATCCATTCTGTCCACCCTGGCTTTCCTTTTGGCCTCTCTATCCCTTTTTACACTTGCAACTGCTTCTGCTAGTGCATTTGTTGTCACATCAATTTTCTTGCTGCCATCTGGCAAAGGGATCTTTTTGGTCATGTTTGAATTTTCTGGTTCAAGATAGAGACCATCCTCTATACCCTTCTTTTTCCACTCCTTAATTTTCTCCCCCTTTTTGGCATTATCTTCGGGGATTTGATAAATGTAGCGGACTTTTGGAGGAGCATTGCCAGTGGTGTGCAAGATCTGAGTTTTGAGAGCCTTTAAATCAGCCTGAGTGTTCTTGAACCTTGACTCCATTGCATTTCTCAGCTTTTGTACATGTTTTTCATGTTGCTGATCTGCTAATTGTGCTTGTTGTTGGAGAAAAGATTGAAATAGATTCCAGAGCTCATTTGTAGCAGGTGCCCTTTGTGGAGCAGGTGCTTGAGGTGGAACAGCAGTTGATTGTACCTTCTGAACTTGTAACACCTGTTGTAGCATATCTTTGAGTTCTGCAACAGAGTTATCAAGCTTTGCAATACGATCCGTCAATTTCTGGTACTTTAAATCATCACCCAATTTAATGGGATCATCTGATTTCCCACTAACAGTGGTTTTATCAGTGGTAGATGTAGGGAGTATACTCCAAACATTAACCACTAATGCCCCTTTTTCTTGGTACTGGGGTCTTCTTCCTTCAACACTTGACAACCTTTTGATGTTGCCAGTAGGATAAATAAATCCACTGGTGGTTGGCAGAGGTGCTATAAAAGGAATTGCCTCCAAGGAAGTCTTATTAATGTAACCACTGTCCAACTGTAAACCTGTAGGTTCAACAGTTGTAGTGACTGCTTCACTTGGATTACCACCAAGAGTTACTTGTAACTCATGGGGTGTAACCTCCTCAGGTTGTGTTGGTGGGTTAGCAAAGATAGATACATCAGACCCAGTCAGTTGTTGAGGTATATTCTCATTGATAGGTGATTGAGAAGGACTGGTTAATGCCTGGTTCAAATCAATTGCATCCAACAGTAGTTTAGTTGGTGGGGGAATTGTGGATGTGAAGGGTGGTGTAGAAAGTGGATTTACCCCGGGTATTGAGCTGTGGATGATAGAAACGAGTGTTTCCAGAGCATCATGATGTGGAGACCCTATTTGTACAACTTGTTCTTTTTGTGAAGAAGCAGGAGGAGTTTTGGTTATGGGTTGAGATATTTGTACCAACTGCTGTGAGGAAGTAGCAGCAGTGGTTTCTTGTGACTTTTGTGTTGTCACTGGCAGGTGCTCTGGTATCTCATCCTCCAGAGATGCCTTTTTGATGGTTTTGGGGGGTTTTTGTGTTTTTCTTTTTGTTGGCTTTTTGGTGATTTTAGGTGTGGGTTTCAAAACAGTTGTGCTGCTGCTTTGATCACCTTGAGCAGTGGGCTCAGCAGCAGATACCTGAGGAGCAGTTGTAACTGCTAAAATCTGCTCAGGCACCTCTGCTTGTGTTTTGCAAGGTGCTAACATTCTTGAAAAAGTTTCAGTTGTTAAACTGTTTATTTGAGTAGAATCACCTTGGTTTCTTATAGCTAAATCATCCTTACTGAATTTCTTTGCAAAATAATAACTTAAAAACCTTGGAAACAGTAAGAATGATTTTGTTTCAACATTATTAACCAAATATTTAAAAATTTCCCGAGAATAGTTAAAATTTTCTTCTTGAAGAATTGCATATCCCAGATTTTGAATCTTTAAAGGGATTTCATTGAAAGAAGTGGTTTTGTTTGAAACACATAGTAGGAGGGTATGAAATAAAAATCTGGTTGCAGAAGGAAAATAACCTTTTTCAAAGGTAATTTTCTTCATCATTGTGGCTTCATACCCTCTCTCAATGAAGTCAGTTTGTAACTCGTTTTTAGTGAAAGAAATTTTACCTTCCTGATCACCGAGTTGAAAGACCTCTGAAATGGATTGTGGCGTGATTTGGACAACTTTACCCTTTATCGAAGAGTTTATGGTGGTTGCAGTGTCTCCTTGTTTTTCAAGGGTTGCATTTTTCCAGAACTCCCTTTGGGTCGCCAAATAGATTGGTGCATCGGCAGTGAACAAAGTTTTGTACTTTGATTTTGCCATGAGATCAATGATGGAATCGAAAACTTTGGTGGTTCCTGGTTTTGTGAGAAGACCCAGGAGATTGTGAGATGGTTTATGTGGAATTTCAGTGGAGATTGCCTTTTGAGAGGCTGTTTTCGATGCTGATTTGGATGAGGGTTTTGTGGATGACTTCGATTTTGTCATTTTGAAGATGAATGATCGAAGAAAGTTGTGAAAGATGAGAAGAAAAACTGCTTTGAGAAGAGAATTTTTAAGAATTCAATTCGACAGTAAAACCCTGTTTTGGTGGTGAGTGGGGGATTTTATAGGGAAGAAAGTGAATGCTGAGGTGGCAGCCATTACAAAAGGTCTGACCAATATGTACTGCCCACGTGACAACCCCTGTTGAAAGTGAAGGACAGTACTTGTGTGATAGGGACAGATGAAGGCAGTGGTATGAAAGCAGTGGATGATTTTCACTATCAGTGGATAGCATATCAGTGGATAAGACACTGCTTTTGAACAACAGAGTTTATCAAAGTAATGAGAGAGCAGGGGTTGACTTTCAGCAGTGGACAGACTTTTAAAGGAAGCAGAATTTTGAACAATCAGTGGTTAATGGCAGACTTTTAAGGATTTTAATGAAAAATTTTCATTTTTAGCTATTTTTAAGGATGGAGTTTTGATTTTCTGAAAACATTTTGTTGCTTTTATTCATAGAAAAACAAGGTGTTGCTTGTTATTCCATGTTTAGCATTCCAATTCTAGAGACCAAGCTTTCAAAAGTGGCTGTATCAAGTGCTTTTGTGAGCACATCAGCCAGCTGGTCTTTAGTTGGGACATGATGCAGAGAAATCAAACCTTTTTCATAGCAATCCCTCACAAAGTGATGTCTGATGTCGATGTGTTTGGTGGTTGAATGTGAAACTGGATTTTTGATGATATTTTCTGCTGCCTGACTGTCCAACATGAGTGGTGTCTTTAAGGCAGTGATACCAAAATCCAGTAACTGTTTTTGAAGCCACAAGAGTTGGGCTGTACAGCTTGCAGCAGCAATGTATTCAGCTTCAGCAGTGGATGTTGAAACAGCTGCTTGCTTTTTGCTTTGCCATGAGACTAAGCAATCACCTAGAAACTGGCACCCTCCTTATGTGGACTTCCTTGTGGTGTTGCATCCAGCAAAGTCACTGTCTGAGAAACCTGAAAGCTTGATGTTCCCATTAGCTGGATACCAGATACCAAGTGTGGGAGCACCTGTTATGTATCTGAAGATCCTTTTTACAGCAATGAGATTTGATTTTCTGGGAGCTGATTGACTTCTTGCACAGACACATGTTGCAAACATGATGTCTGGTCTAGATGCAGTTAGGTACAATAAAGACCCAATCATGCTTCTATAAAGTGTTTGGTCAATCAGCTCATCCTTTTCATCAGACATGACCAGCTTATTTGTTGCCATGGGTGTGCTGCATGGTTTACAATCATTCATATCAAATTTGGTTAAAAGTTCTTTAGCATATTTGCTTTGATGAATGAAAGTTCCATTTTGCAATTGCTGTACTTGGAGACCAAGAAAGCATTGCAGCTCACCCATAGCACTCATTTCAAACTCAGCTGTCATGAGTTCTCTAAACTCTTCACACATTGAGTTACATGTGCTTCCAAAAATAATGTCATCCACATAAATCTGGACAATCATTAAATCCTTCCCTCTCCATTTTAAAAACAGTGTTTTATCAATGGTACCTCTTTTGAAACCATTTGAGAGTAGGAAGTTGGAAAGAGTTTCATACCAGGCCCTTGGTGCTTGTTTCAAGCCATACAAGGCTTTGTTTAGCCTGTAGAAATGATCTGGATAAAATGGATCCTCAAAACCTGGAGGTTGACAAACATACACCTCTTCTTGAATTGTACCATAGAGGAAAGCACTTTTGATATCCATTTGAAACACCTTCATATTGTGGTTGACAGCAAAGGCCAGGAACAGTCTAATGGCTTCCAATCTTGCAACAGGGGCAAATGTTTCATCATAATCAATCCCCTCTTCCTGTCTGTAACCTTGAACCACAAGCCTGGCTTTATTCTTGACAACAATACCCCTTTCATCAGTTTTGTTCTTGAAGACCCACTTTGTGCCAATGGGACTAACCTCTTCTGGCAGTGGTACAAGCTCCCATACTTGTTGTCTTTTAAACTGTTGGAGCTCCTCTTGCATGGCTTCTACCCAGCTGTTGTCTTTCAGTGCCTCTTGGTACTTGACTGGCTGATGGAGTGATAGAAAACCAGCAAAAAGACAAATGTTTTGGGTTTGACTTCTTGTGAGCACCCCTTCATTTATGTTGCCAATGATTTGATCAGGTGGATGAGATCTCAAGAAGATTAAATCTCCTTGGTATGGTATGATGGCATTGGTAGGTG
Source organism: Helianthus tuberosus (assembly GCA_030545235.1). Classification (NCBI taxonomy): domain Eukaryota; kingdom Viridiplantae; phylum Streptophyta; class Magnoliopsida; order Asterales; family Asteraceae; genus Helianthus; species Helianthus tuberosus. The sequence goes on from CM060452.1 coordinate 96,156,808, forward strand.
AAGGCTGCAAATGTGTATCATCTGAGCTAACCACTGCTGGGGACTTTGATGATCCAGCAGTGGCTTCAAAAGGTGGTGGTATAGGAGGTAATGAAGTGGACAACTGCTGACTTTTATCCACTGTTTGAGGACTTTTGTCAGCAGTGTTTGAGGATGTGGAAGCAGTGGTTGATGGGCTACTTTGGTCAACAACTGTTGAGGTAGCAGTGGTTGAGCTTTGATAACTGTTTTGAACAGCTGGTGCTTTTCCCTTAGTGGCAGACCTTTGAGGGATGATGATTTCATACCCATAGTCTGGTGTTGTATCCTCTGATGGACCTGCACTGTTAGTCTTGACAGCAGTATTTTCAAAAGTGAATTTTTCAAGATCAAACAGATCTGCAGGGTTTGCTGGGATTTTCATTGATGAGAGTTCATTGAACTTAACATTCAAAGTCTCCTCCACTGCCTTGGTCCGTGTATTGAACACTTTGTAGGCCTTGGCAGTGGTTGAGTATCCCAGATGATAACCACAATCAATTTTGGCTGCAAATTTTGAAATGGAATCTTTTAAGTTCAAAATAAAGCATGGGCAGCCAAACACTTTGAAATATGAGATCAGTGGTTTAATTTTATACAGAATTTCATAGGCAGTCTTTTTGTGCCTGGGGTTTATTAAAACTCTGTTCTGAACATAGCAAGCAGTGTTTACTGCCTCTGCCCAGAAAGTTAATGGCAAACCTGAATCTGCAAGCGTGGTTCTGGCAGCCTCAATCAGAGTTCTGTTCTTCCTTTCCACTACCCCATTCTGCTCTGGTGTTCTTGGGATGCTGTACTGCCTTACAATCCCTTTCTTCACAGAGAAGGCATCCAACTCCCTATTTTTGAATTCTGTGCCATTGTCACTCCTGAAGCTTTTCACTGGAAGGTCAAATTGCTTTTCAACCTGTACTACAAAGTCTTGCGAAATGCCTGCAGTTTCATCTTTTGAGTGCAAAAAGAAAGTCCATGTGAACCTAGAAAAGTCATCAACAATAACCAAACAATATCTTTTCTTTTTGAGGCTCATGACTTGAACTGGGCCAAACAAATCCATGTGTAGCATTTGCAAACACTGGGTTGTTTTGGACTCTTCAATGGACTTGTAAGAACTTTTATGATGTTTTCCTTTTAAACAGGAAATACAATGTTCAGGACATGAAAACAATTTTTGTGGTAGGCCTCTCACCAAACCATTTTTTGAAATTTCTGTGATTGTCTTAAGATTTGTGTGTCCCAGCCTTCTGTGCCAAAGTTCTGTCTCTTTGTTAGAGGCAGCTGAGAACAGACAGGCATCAGCTCTGGGACACTCTTTTGACATGTCAACAACATAAACATTGCCACTTCTTTGAGCAACAAGTTTAGTTTGACCAGAGTTGATTATTGCTTCAATCTTTTTGACCATTTCTGGTCCAACAATCCTACAACAGTCTTTTGTGAAGAATGACCCAAATCCCTTGTCACTCATTTGGGACACACTCAGAAGGTTGAATTTTAGATTGTCTATTAGATTGACATTTTCAAATTTTACTTTTCCAGACACCACTGTACCCGACCCCAGAACTTTTCCTTTACTATTATTCCCAAAGGATATATCACCCCCTCCATGGATTTTAAAGTCTTTGAGGAGGGCTTTACATCCTGTTATGTGCCTGGAGCCTCCACTATCTACATACCAAAGACTATCAAAGCATGCAGAAGCTCCCTGCACATGAAGTAAAAGGATTAGTTCATAAAGGTCTCCAAAGCCAACAAGGCTTTGGATGGGGTCTCAACAGTGTCTGGGATGGATGCAGAATGATGGACAGTGGTTAGGTCAGGAGTTTGAACTGTTTTAGGACAGTGTTTCTCTAACCACTGTTGTGGGTCCTGACCAATCATCTGCTGGTAACCAAAAGGATGCTTGTTCACTTTGGGTTTAGAGGGCCTTTTGTAGGCCTCATAAACGTGAGGAATCCTTTGGTAAGACTGTTTTTCTCTGCCTTTTCTGAACTGATTGGCAGGGGGTGCATCAGTAACCTGAACATCTCTTTTGACAGATGTTTGGTTCAGCTGTTTTGTAACAGTTGTTTGAACTGGCACAAACAGTGGTTGTTTCTTGGTGAATTTGACAGATGTTGATGATGATGATGGACTCAAGGATGTTTTAGCAATGTACTCATTCTTTTTCACATCAAAGTTTTTGAGATACACACATGCTTGAGTTTTGTGGTTTGTTTTACCACAGACAATGCAACCTTCAGCTGAAACAATAACACTTGTTCTGTTTAAATCATACGCTTTTAAGTGGAAACAATATTTTGTAAGATGATTCCTTTTCTCACAGAATTCACAAAACAAGTTATCAATTTTTTCTTTCTTCTTTCTCTTTTCAGACTCCTTTGCAGCAGAGGTTTTAACCACTGCTGGGATGTCCTTGAGAGGTATGAATTTAGCTTTTGGAGCCTTGACACCATCAGTTGATGTAAAGTCCATTGGCTTGAAATTTTCAAGAATGTCACACTCATCAGACCATTTTGGTTTAAACTGGTATTCTTCAAGCTCCTCAAAAGTAGAGGATTCCATTGGTCTGTCAAGTGTGATTTTGTTACCAAGTTTGTCAGTGATTTTCACTTCTTGGCCATTCTTGTTTGTGGGGATGAACTCAGTGGTTACATCAGTGGTTTGAACAGATTTTTCAAAATCAGTGTTTTCATCATCATGTTTTCTATAGCCAACCCCAAATTTCACATTGCTTTTTCTCTGTTTTTCAAGCATAACCTCATATCCTTTGCAGGATTCCACCCATCTTTCACAAGTAATCTGGGCGAACTCCAACTCCTTTTTGCAAACTTGGTATTTTTCTACCATAGTTTGAAGTTGGGTTTTGGTTATACTTTGCTCTTCTTTTAGACAGCTGTTCTCTTTTTCTTTTTCAGTCAATTTGTTTTTAAGTTCTTTTAAAGACCTTTCAAATTTGACCTCATCAGACAAGATTTTATCCCGAAGGTTTTCATTCACCTCTTTAATGTTAGCAAAAGCAATTATGCAATTGTCAGAACACAGTTTTTCAAGAACTTGAGGAGATACCTTGGCAGCTGCCATCATTGCACAATCACATTGATGATCTTCCTCATCATCAGCTTTCACCTTCTTTTCACCAGCCTTTTCTTCCTTCTCTTCTTCTTTGTCCTCTTCGGACCATAGATCTGTCATTGGTTCAATCAGGGAACCTGAACTTTCTCCCAATAGTAGTTCACCAGCTACAGCAGTAACCACTGCTTCAGTCACCTCTTCCATTGTTTCAAAGCTCTGCTGTTCCTCCTCAGTTTCAACCCCCTCCTGTATTAACTCTAATGCCATCAAACAAAACTCATCATGAGAAGAATCATTAGAAGCATAGAGTGCAAAATTTTCATCATTAAGGTCTTCAGGCATACTGCTCCAGTCAACAAACCCTTGAGTGAAAAAACTTTGTTGATCTGGTTGTGCTGCTGCTGGAGCAGTGGTTTGAGGTGCAACAGGTTGCACTTGTACCTGTGGAGCAGGGGTTTGAACATATTGGATTTGTGGAACAGTAGTTTGGACATAATGTACTGGCACAGGGGCAGCAGCATAGTGAGCAGTGTTCACTTGAGCTGCTGGGGCATATTGGGCATAGTGCACAGTGCTTTGGTTTTGAGGTCTAGGATTTGAGCTAGGATGAGTAATTATGGGACCAGTAGTTTGACTCCTACATTCCCTAGCGAAATGTCCCAACCTATTACACTTGTAGCACTTGATTTTCGATATATCCAACCCAACCCTTAGATTCCCATGCAAACCTGGGAATTTTCGCTCTGTTCTTTTGTAGAACTTGCTAGTTCTAACACTTAGCAAAGCCAGTTGGTGCAGGATGTCCATTTCCTCTAAATCAGTGGGATCAAAATGTTGCAAATCATTTAGTTCAAAACTTAAATTGTCTGACATCTGGTTTTCGTTTGCAGTGAATGCATAACTAGCAGAGTGAGAATTAGGGTTGTTAAAATTTGCACCAGCAGTTATGTCTATGAAGTGATCATAACCCTGATCCTTACCACTGCTCCCAGATTCTTCTTGACCCAGAAGAGCAGTATTACCGAAAGTGTAATCATCGGTAACTTTTCCTGACTCTTGTAACCTCCTTTTCTGGTTCAACTCCCTTTCGTAGGTCAGGAGTCGACCGTGGAGTTGGGTCAAGGTCAGATCCTTGAATTCAGGTGAGTTTCGGGTGACAAAAGCTATGGTGTCCCATTTTTCTGGCAGTGACCTGAGGAACCTGCTATTTTGAGTTGAGTTTGTAAAAGTGGTGTTAACAAGCCTTAGTTCACTGATGAGACAACTGAAACGCTCAAATTGTTGCATTAGTGATTCGCCTTTAACGTAGCAAAATGTTTCATACTGTTGGTTCAGGATTTCCCTATTGTTTTCTATGACTTCTTCAGTTCCCCCAAACTGTTCCTTAAGTGCGTCCCATAACTCTTTGGCACTGTTACAATGTAACAGTCCAGCATATATCTCATTGCGCAGCGCTGATGCTACGATGCTAAACGCTTTAGCATCTAGTTCAATCTTTTGAAAATCGGTTTCGGTATAATTTTCAACTGGTTTTGGAACGAACTTTTTAGCATCTTCAGCACTTAGCACTGAAGGAACATGGGGACCATAAATGACAGACTTCCAACAACCTGTGCTTTGTTGAGCGAGGATGTGACCCATCCTCCTCTGCCAGATGTTGTACTCATTTCTTTTTAGCATAGGTGGTTTAAAAAGTGAGCCGATGTTGTTTTTATCATCCTGAGATTGTGACGTCATTCTTGTTGTTTTACAGACACTGAGAAATCAGCTTTAATGGTGATTAATCCTTGCTCTGTTTTTCAACGGATGAACAAACGATCAGTATCAACTGTTGTGAGCTGAACTATTTATGTCAAAATGATTGTTAAATCAAATTTGATTGTCCAAGCTCTGATACCAATTGTTGGATCTGAGTTTCTTTTTTATTGTATTTTCGTTTGTAATTAAGATGAAAATGAAAGAGTTGTGCAACGGAATTAAGATGAAAACAAACTTTGCATACAATCAAACGAGAGTAATACTTTAATCAAACATCTTTACACAATGAATCGAAAGATTGAATTTGTTTCAACAACGATTACAATGATTGATGAATGAATGCAAACTCCCCCTCAGCCAGAGCTCAGTAGTTTATTCGTGCAAAGAAGACGATGTTGCAAAAGAGCTAATAGAACAGTACAAAGTACTGAACTATTTATAGGCACTTGCAAACCACTGAGCATCTTTAGCTGACGTCACCATGAAAGTGACATCTAACCTCCTAACAAACTCTAACCTCTGATCAATACAAACACTGATGTACTAACTACTGCTATTACAAATCATTACACAAAAGACACTTAAACAGCTGCTGCATCCTTCCACTGTTGTGAACCCAGCAGTGCTTGTCCGGATCAGCAGTACTTGACTCAAGGCAGTAGATAGACTCAGCAGAGCTTTGTTCTTTCATCAGTCTTTGACATTGGGCAGTAGATGCAAGGCAGCAGTTATAGGTCAGCACTTAGTAAGATCAGCAGATAGGAGGTCAGCAGATATGAAACCACTTTCAAGGGGAGAGATTTGTATGAACCAACTGTAATCGTCTGCTTATTCTGGATCCACTGCTCTGATCCAGTTTTGGCTTTAATTATCTGTTCCTCTGATAGGGTTCAATCCCAACACGTTTGTAGGGAGGATCCACCATGTTGGGACACAAAGCAGCTAATTCATTCGATATCTTAGTATACGCTTCGATCTCAGACCCCGTCATCTTCAAATTGTAAAACTCCACCTCTAGCTTGTGAATGTCATCACGATGACAATACTCTTCTTTGATCAGATCCTTAAAGTCGTTCCATGGGGTGGCATTAGCGGCTGCCAACCCTAGCATTTGCACCTGTGCATTCCACCAAGTTAACGCACCGCCTTCAAGTGTTCCCATAGCAAACTTCACCCTACTGGCAACAGGGCATTCACACATTTCGAAAACAGATTCGATCTTCTCGAACCAGTGGAGAAGACCCACGGCTCCTTCTGTGCCGTTGAAGGTACTTGGTCGACAATCCATGAAGGTCTTAAATGTACACACTGGAGGTTGAGCATGTTGACCTGTCGCGCGAGAAAGAAAGGACAAGGTTAAGCACGAGAGTAGGTTCACGAGAGTAGGATCTAAACATCCTAGGATAGGTCGAAATAGCAGGCTATACCTCCTGCTTGAGCTGCTGCGAGAGCCTCAGCAACTCGCTCGTTGATTAGAGCCCTCAGTTGGGCTTGAGTCAAGTTGAGATGTCCACTCGTGGTCTACACATTGAGAAAAGCACAAGTAAGAACGGTGACGTAGAGGTGTGAAAAGTATGAGATGACAGAAGAGAGTAAGCACACAAGGTTTCAAGCAACAGCACATTATGAACAATGCACTATTTAAACTAACAGGCAGGCAATATAAACATAAACCATATCACCTATAGTATTGAGTCTTGCACGTGGAGCAAAGCGTCGTTGTGGATCGTTGAGCACTGAACAGGTTATAGTCTGGTTTTCATCAAAAAGCTTTTTCCCTTTTTAAAACCAAGTTCACTATAACCAATGGCTCTGATACCAATGTGTCACACCCCCAAAATCCACAACGGGGTATCACCACAGGGAGCGTGACTGACCAGGATCCAGCCACCAATCATATTGAACAATGTAAATAAATAATTAAAAATCCAAACCAAACAATATAATTGGTGTCAAAACAATTTAACAATGTCTAAGTTATCAGCGGAAGCAATAAGTTCAAAACCCAAATCATAAGTTTAAAAGTTCATAAGTTCATCATGAACACTCATTGGTCCATGTTCCACAACGACTCCTCCTGTGCAAGCTCCATCTAAGTACCTAACGACCTGCAAGGCATGTAACAACGAATCAACAACAATGTTGAACGAGTTCACAGTTGGTTGTCCATTTTAGTGTTGTTCCAAAAACCATAAGTTATTTCTAAAACCACGAGTTATCCAGTTCCTTGTTTCCCAAACCATAACCAGTGGGGATTTCCCCATGTTAACTACTAGACCCGTTACCATATCGACTACTGACTGTAGTTATGTTTATGTGCCCTGTGTCAATGTCTATCATCATTGACTAAGTGCCCAAGTCCATTAGTCCACGCCCGTCCTCTGCGGCATGGTGTGAGGCTTGTCAAACCTAATAGCGCTATTTAACTATTGAAACGTTCGCCATTGGCCCAGAGATTAAGACGATATAAAAATGAGGGACTTAATGATAGAGTTTTGTCTAGTGTCATTCAATGTTGTCACCCTTCACTTAACAGGGTGGGAGTACGTGTCCTACCCAAGGAGAACACGCAGGTTTCAATGTTGTCACCCTTCACCTAAGAGGGTGGGAGTACGAATTCTACCCAAGGAGAATACGCAGGTTTCCTTATTAAATGTTAACCCATTCCCAAACCCCCGGGAATCCCATGCCTTGTAGAAAGTGTGAACTCACCTTAGGTTAGCTCGGTAGATAAATAGAAAGGTCACTTGAGCTAATTGGGTCAACCACGTCCTAACATGGTTACCATACGAGTCAGGTCTAGGTTCAAGTAATTCACGTATGTTTACACATAAACTCACAAGTTACGTACACAGAAAGATCATGGTATACACATAGAATCATGACGGATGATTAACAACACCTAACACACTCAACAGTAACATTTACACATAAGGTCTAATTGTGCGATTCAAGTGTTGGGCTATTGAGGTTGTGCGAGCCCAATCGTGTTGTGCGAGTCAACCTTGTGTGGCCCAACGGATGCCCGGCCCACAATCAAGGACTTGTGCGATTCGTCCTTAAATGTGCTACTCGGGTTGTGCGATCCAACCCTTACCCAACCCAAATAAGATATGTGTCCTAATAACATTAAAACAGTCCAAAGGCTTGTGCGGCCCAACATGTTGTGCGATTCACAGCATGTTGTGCGGTCATGAATGAAAGAGTTGTACAATACGCTTAAACAGTAGTACTATATGAAATTCTAGCTTGTGCGATCAAGACTTGTGCGGTTTGGCTTGTGCAATTGCTATTGTGCGATTGGGGGTCTTGTGCGATCAGTTATATGTTTCCTTAAATCATGGCAATCAGTTACACAATCTATTTTGCTCAATCAATTCAAACAGTTTCCAATTATTCCTCCACTCGATCAAAACAAGCAAATATCATGCACCTTTCATGAACCCTAACTACTATCTTGAACCAAATCGATTAACAACCATTAACAAAACATTCTAAGCATCCAAACTGAATCACTAGTATCATTAAAATAGTGATTCCTTCTCATCACAATACCCTAATCATCAGCTAGACTAAAACGGCAATAGTCGATCATGATCATCAATCAAACTTGAACCGATTCGCACAATAAATCATCATACAAACCTAACCTCTAAACATCATGCAAAATCATAACGACACACACATCATACCCAATCACCATCCAAGATTATAACAATTACAATATCAAATATCATGTATTAACAAGTTAACCAATAATGAGACACTAACCAAGAGGTGGAAGGAGTTGGTTTGATCGATGCAAGAGCTCCGAATGAAGGAAGGGGCTGCCGTCGAACAAGAAGGAGGAGAGAGAGCTAGGGTTTCGTGTGTGTTCTTGTGTTTGCAAATTATGAGAAACTAATCCCACTAATGGGTGTTTGTATGCGTATAAGAGAAGTGGGCCGAACCCTTCTTTGGGTTGCCCTTGGTCTCGAGTTCAAGCAAAGTAGGCCGAGAGGAGTGTGTGAGTAGGGACATGGTGTGCGGCTGTCCCAACCCTCGATCCCTTATCTGTCCCGGGAACGGGCGGACGCGAGCTCAGAGTTTTGTGGTATCAGTTATTTAATCTTGCAGCGGAATTTACATCAGGACCGTCGTTAGGAAATGTTTATCAGAGTAAAACCACCATATTTGATATTAATAATAACATGGGCAAAACCCAACTTTCTTATTACAATATATTTATAGGGACAAACCTTATTTTATTGAATTTAAAACATCGTTTATTAGGTAACTTTTATAGCCACATTTTTCCCAAGCCTTCAGTGCTCTCCAGCTGGCTTTTCATTAATTGGTTGTTCACATTGTGTTACCTGTAATGCGTTTTAAAAACATTTGTCAGTCGGAAATACTGGTGAGTGAATCCCAGTTTAATCAAGAAACATTTTATCAATTAAAACAGTATTGAGAGCGATCACATTGTTTATTTCTACACAATTACTCATTCAATACTTGCCACTCGACCAGATCTATGGCTATGGTCAAATTACCCATTGGCTAACTCGTTGTCCAATGGTAATGTACTGTCGTTCCCGACTTACTACTACTCGTAGTAATAAATTTTGTATACAAAACCCCATAATACCGGCATTAATTGAACAACTACGAAGACTCAATCACCGCTTAATCATATTGTAAAACATTTAAGGTTTTGTAAAATATTCCAAAAACATTAACAAAAAGAGGATAAACTCACATTGCTATCTTAGACTTCGCGTAAGGGTTTCCTGGATATAATCTATAATTTATACAAATGTACATTGATTAGTATCATAACCCTTTTTAAAATATTAATGATACCCTCCCCGAGACGGCATTCCAACAACTACGTCGGGCAGAACCACGACAGTTGTCACGGAACCCTAAATCAATCGGGCGGCGTAACTATTACGAAACTGGGGTTATAATACTTACAACGGAGCAGAACCTCGCTAATTAGGGGGATATAATACCCGCGTATTATAACTCTATACAGAATTTGAGATTTAGAATGAAAGAAATGAGCGACGGAAAACGAAAACCCGTTGCCTTCTTATATAGTGCTGATATCTGGTCTCCACGCGGCCCGCGTAAAGAACAGACAAGGGTTACGCGGCCCGCGTCAACCCTAGTCAACATGTAGCTTAGCTGATTCGATATGTAGGTCCGCCACGATGTTGACATGTGTCGGCCTAGGATGTCTCCGCGTTTAATGATCTCTCGCGGCCCGCATCAATGTAAGCTTAAGCTTACGCGGCCCGCTTGAACTAAAGAAATCAGCGGAGTCTGGTTCCAGCCTTGATACCGCCCGCGTAAGCTTGAGGTGAGGTCCTACGCGGCCCGCCTCAACTTACTGTTTTCAGATTTTTATTTATTTTAAATGTTATAACATAATTCGGGCTCGGTTTTCACATATGGGATGTATTTAAAGACATATGAGGGTCTTTTAAAATATACAGAGGTGTCGAAAATATTATGAGAGTGTTGATTTTACCGAGGGTTGTTACATTCTCCCCACCTTGTTTTAGAGCTCGTCCTCGAGATCTATTGAAACAAATGCGGATATTTCTTTTGCATTTCTGATTCAAGCTCCCATGTGTATTCAGGTCCTCTTTTGGAGTCCCACTTCACTTTGACTAGAACTAGTCTCTTGTGCTTGAGATTCTTAACTTTCATGTCTTCAATTTGTAGAGGTCTTTCTACAAACTTGAGTTGTTCATTTACCTCTATATCCTTAAGAGGTACTATCAGTGATTCATCAGCTAAACACTTTTTGAGATTAGATACATGAAACACGTCATGTACACTTGCCATTTCCTCTGGCAGTTGTAGCTGATAGGTTACAGGTCCTATTCTTCTAATAATCTTAAAAGGTCCAACATACATGGGACTTAGTTTTCCTCGTTTGATGAATCTTACTATTCCTTTCCAAGGAGAGACTTTTAATAATACTCTATCTACTACTTGAAACTCCAATGGCTTGCGTCGGTTATCGGCATAACTCTTTTGTCGATCACGTGTTGCTTTCAGTCGTTCCTTGACTTGAATAATCTTGTCAGTTGTTTCCTGCACTATCTCAGGTCCGGATAGTTGCTTTTCCCCAATTTCTGCCCAACAAACTGGGGTTAGACACTTTCGTCCATAAAGTGCTTCGAATGGTGCAGCATTGATACTTGTGTGATAACTATTATTATAAGAAAATTCTATTAAAGGTAAGTGATCGTCCCAATTACCTCCAAAATCGATTACACAAGCTCTAAGCATGTCCTCCATTGTCTGAATTGTCCTTTCACTATGTCCGTCCGTTTGAGGATGATAAGCTGTGCTTAATTTTAACTTAGTTCCCATTGCCTTTTGGAAACTTGACAAAAAATGAGAGGTAAATCGACTATCCCTATAAGAAACAATTGATAAAGGAATGCCATGTAAAGAAACAATTTCATTTACATATAATTTAGCTAAATGTTCCATACTAATTGTTTCCTTCATGGGTAGGAAATGAGCTGACTTGGTTAGCCTATCTACAATCACCCAGATTGTATCATTTCCTTTCCTTGTTTTAGGTAATTTAGTAACAAAATCCATTGTTATTAATTCCCATTTCCACACCGGCATTTCTAATTGCTGTAACAAACCTGAGGGTTTATGATGTTCAGCTTTAACTTGTGAACAAGTTAAACATTTAGAAACATAGGCTGCTATGTCCTTCTTCATTCCTATCCACCAGAAATTTTTCCTTAAATCCTGGTACATTTTATCACTACCTGGATGCATCGTATACTTAGACTTATGGGCTTCTTCTAATATACGATTACGCAAGTTTCCTAATTTAGGTATCCACATTCTCTTTTTATGGAATCTCCAAATTCCATCTATTCCTTGTTCCAATTCTTTTAACATACCTTTTAATTTTTCAGAATCATCCTTGATTACTGATTCTTGTGCTTCTCTTATTTGATCATTTAAATCTACTTGCAGATTTAAATTAAGAGAACGTACCCTTTTTGGCTTTTCATGATATTTTCGACTTAAAGCATCTGCCACTACATTTGCTCTTCCTTCATGATACTGGATATCACAATCGTAATCACTAAGCATTTCCATCCAGCGTCTTTGTCTCATATTCAATTCCTTTTGCTTGAAGATATACCTTAAACTCTTATGATCAGTGAATATGGTAAACTTACTACCATAAAGGTAATGTCTCCAAATCTTAAGAGCAAAAATTATAGCTCCTAATTCTAGATCATGAGTTGAATAATTCTCTTCATGATTCTTAAGTTGTCTAGATGCGTAAGCTATAACCTTTTGTCGTTGCATCAACACACATCCATAACCTAATTTAGAAGCATCACAGTAGACTACAAAGTCTTCAGTTCCTTCTGGTAATGCTAATATGGGTGTATGAGTTAATCTTTGCTTAAGAATTCTAAATGCTTCTTCTTGTTTTAATCCCCATTCAAACTTAACAGATTTACAGGTTAACTTAGTTAAAGGAATGGCTATTCTAGAAAAATCTCGAATAAATCTTCTATAATAACCGGCCAATCCTAAGAAACTTCTAACCTCGGTTGGTGACTCAGGGGTTTTCCAATTGATAATCGCCTCAATCTTTGTTGGATCTACATGAATTCCTTCATGATTGACTAAATGTCCAAGGAATTGTACCTGTTCTAGCCAAAATTCGCACTTAGAAAATTTAGCATAAAGCTTTTCCTTTCTTAATAGACTTAAAAGTACGTGCAAAAGTTTTGCATGATCTTCTTTATTCTTAGAATAAATTAGAATATCATCTATAAAGACAATTATGAATTTATCCAAATATGGCTTACATATTCGGTTCATCATGTCCATAAATTCAGCTGGGGCATTGGTTAGACCAAATGGCATGACAGTAAATTCATAATGGCCATACCTTGTTCTGAAAGCGGTTTTAGGAATATCCTCTTCCTGTACCTTTAATTGATGATATCATGACCTTAAATCGATTTTAGAGAAAAATCGAGCTCTTTGCAGTTGATCAAACAGATCATCGATTCTCGGTAATGGGTACCGATTCTTAATTGTGACCTTGTTTAATTCACGGTAATCAATGCACATACGCATTGATCCGTCCTTCTTTTTAACAAACAGTATCGGCGCTCCCCATGGCGACGAACTTGGTTGTATAAATCCCTTTTTCTAACAATTCGTCTAATTATTTCTTCAGTTCCTGTATTTCGGCGGGTGCCAATCGGTAAGGTGCTTTGGCAATTGGTTCTGTTCCTGGCAGCAGGTGAATTCTGAATTCAACTTCTCTGTCGGGTGGTAGTCCTGGTAATTCTTCTGGAAAGACATCTGAAAACTGAGATACTACTGGAATATCTTTTAATTCTTTTCCTTTAGTGTTATTGATTATAGAAATCAAATATACTATGGAACCTTTTCTTATATAACTTGCAGTTTTCATAACAGAGATGAACTTAGTGGATCTAGAGGGTCTATCTCCTTTAATTGTGATCGCTTTACCTTTTGGTGAATTTACTTGTATTAACTTTTAATCACATAAAATATTGGCTTTATTGGCTATTAAACAATCCATTCCTAATACAACATCAAATCCTGCCAGAGTCATGGGATACAGATTTGCAATAAATTTCTGATTTAAAATTTCTATGCTTGCTCCCTGCAAGATTTCAGAAATTCTAACGGTTTCTCCATTAGCGGTCACTACTAGACATTCTTGTGGTAGTTTAGTTAATGACTGATTTAGAATTTTGCAAAATGATGTATTAATAAAACTTTGGTTTGCACCAGAGTCAAATAATACTTTGGCAAAGATATCATTAACTAAAAACGTACCAGCTATGACATCTGGAATCATCTTAGCTTCATCTGCAGTCAGAACAAATGCTCTAGCAGTTTTAGTATTCTTGTTGTCTGCAGCTGGAACTAATTTTGGACAATTTAGCTTGATATGACCTTGTTCTCCGCAATTGTAACACACCCGGCTGTTAGCTTTCTTCCTGCAGTTTTCTTCCTTGTGTCCCGATATTTTGCAAAAGTTACAATATATAGAGCATCTTCCTGAATGCTTTCTTTTGCAATACCTACAGTAGGGTGCAGAGGTAGAACCTATATTTCTTCCACGGTTAGAATTTCCAGAACGAAATTCTTGAGTCAACTTCTAGGTTAGGTTCCTCCTTTGATCCTCTTCTCTGGTACGGACTAATTCATCAGTCAAGGTATTGGCTAGTTCTACAGCTTCTTCTATGGTTTGAGGTCTAGCTGCCTTGACTACGTGTCTAATCTCTCTGATTAATCCCCAGATATAATGGGAGATTAACACTGGTTCTGGTGAAGCAAGAGTTGGCACTATTCTAGCATATTCAAAGAATATTTTAGTGTATCCCTTACTATCCACACCAGTCATCCTAAGGTTTAGGAATTTGTTTGCTATTTGTTCCTTCTCATTGGGTGGGCAGAATTTCCTTTCTACCTTGTTCTTAAACTCTTCCCATTCCATATTATAGGTTCTTTCACTTCCTCTTGATTGGAGAATAGTGTTCCACCATTCTAATGCTGAATTCTTAAACAGATTAGAAGCAAACAATATCTTATCTTCTTCAGCACACTTACTTATCCTTAGGACTGCCTCAGTCTTTTCTATCCAGCGTAAGGTTGCAATGGCCCCTTCGTTGCCCGAGAATTCCATTGGTTTACAAGACCAGAATTCTTTATAAGAACAACCATAAGACATGGTTCTTCTTCTTTTGGGGATAGGCATTTGAAGTACTGGTCCATTATTCACGCTGTATTCTGGTTCACTTGGTCGCTTACTGCTATGTTTACTTTTATTATCAGCATCCTTAACAGTTTGAAGAATAAATGGCATTGCATCTATAATTCCCTGTGCTACAATGTGTTGGATAGCACTATTATCTACTTGATTTCCATTGTTATTGATGCTTGGATTCTCATTAACCACGTTAATGTTACTTTGGTTATCATTATTCAGATTTCCTTGATTTCCTTCGTCGGCCATCTGAATTTTAAACATTTATCCCATATTAATATCACAAGATAATAGATAATATCGTTAATCACATGATACGCAATTTAACCAAAAGCGTCGATCATTGCAACTTATACTCTATTTCCATATACTATGAGTCAATTACACACTAGTACTGAAATAAAGATTACAATACTAACAGAATAGAATCACACTAATACTAATATGCATCCGTACACACATCTTTTATTTTATTTTATTTTATTATATTATTATTACTACCATTTCCTTCATTCTCACATTCACGGATATGGATTTATCCAAAAATCCATATTGCGCTCATCGTATTTCCATACGAGACGCTCTCCCACCTGACGCATTCTCTCACTGCTCTCTAAAATTTCCTCCCTGAAAGTCCTAAGTTCTTGCACGTTTTCTTCACTCATTGGGGGTGCAGGTTCTTGGACTGGGTTTGGAATCTAGGGTGCGGGTTCCTGATATGGGGGTGAAAGTTCATGAAATTGGTAAGGATCCTCTAATATCTCCCTAATATAGTCATTTTGGTAATAGGGATCTAAAGAGTCCATACCTGGGTAGGCTTCTATGTTCTGTATGGGTGGATACTCCTGGATAGGGTAACGTTGCACAAAGTCCCTATTATCGTCCCACCAGGGGTCGTAATTTGGGTCTAGGGAATTTGGCGCAGGCACCCTAGGGATTTCTTCTGGGTTAAAATCATGCATTTCCACTTGGTTGTCAGGATTTTCTATCTCCATGGGTTGTTTTGGGTTTTGGGGTTGTGGGGCTACTAATTGTTCCAGACTCGGGTCAGCAGCAGTTGTAGCTAGGATATGGAAATTTGCTAGGCTTCTATTAAGCATATCTTGAGTATGGGTATCTGTCTCTCGCTTAGCAGCTGCTAGAACTCCTTGCTGTTGCAACTTTCGCATTCTCTTCCTACGAGCAAAAGCTTCCTTACTGAACCATCCTCGTTTCTTATGAGGGAATGGCTCTTCTGACTGAGCTCTAAAGGCAAATATTCCTTCTTCCTGATCAGCAGTATACCCAGAGAGGGCAGGCTGTGATGAAGTACCTTCACTCCTAGGTGAATCAGACAACTGACGACTCATGTCTGAGGGTCCTTGATCACTCATACTGTAAACTAACATATAATCAAATAACACATAACAAATAATTACAGTTATGCACATATTTCCATAATTTATTTCCTAACACAAAAAAATTAAATTTTAAGTGTCAGCAAAACACTTCTTTGGCTCAGACCAGTGGCTAGGCTCTGATACCACCTTCTGTCGCAACCCCCGATCCCTTATGTGTCCCGGGAACGGGCAGACGCGAGCTCAGAGTTTGGTGGTATCAGTTATTTAATCTTGCAACGGAATTTACATCAGGACCGTAGCTAGGAAATGTTTATCAGAGTAAAACCACCATATTTGATATTAATAATAACATGGGCAAAACCCAACTTTCTTATTACAATATATTTATAGGGACAAACCCTATTTTATTGAATTTAAAACATCGTTTATTAGGTAACTTTTATAGCCACATTTTTCCCAAGCCTTCAGTGCTCTCCAGCTGGCTTTTCATTAATTGGCTGTTCACATTGTGTTACCTGTAATGCGTTTTAAAAACATTTGTCAGTCGGAAATACTGGTGAGTGAATCCCAGTTTAATCAAAAAACATTTTATCAATTAAAACAGTATTGAGAGCGATCACATTGTTTATTTCTACACAATTACTCATTCGGTACTTGCCACTCGACCAGATCTATGGCTATGGTCAAATTACCCATTGGCTAACTCGTTGTCCAATGGTAATGTACTGTCGTTCCCGACTTACTACTACTCGTAGTAATAAATTTTGTATACAAAACCCCATAATACCGGCATTAATTGAAGAACTACAAAGACTCAATCACCGCTTAATCATATTGTAAAACATTTAAGGTTTTGTAAAATATTCCAAAAACATTAACAAAAAGAGGATAAACTCACATTGCTATCTTAGACTTCGCTTAAGGGTTTCCTGGATATAATCTATAATTTATACAAATGTACATTGATTAGTATCATAACCCTTTTTAAAATATTAATGATACCCTCCCCAAGACGGCATTCCAACAACTACGTCAGGCAGAACCACGACAGTTGTCACGGAACCCTAAATCAATCGGGCAGCGTAACTATTACGAAACTGGGGTTATAATACTTACAACGGAGCAGAACCTCGCTAATTAGGGGGATATAATACCCGCGTATTATAACTCTATACAGAATTTGAGATTTAGAATGAAAGAAATAAGCGACGGAAAACGAAAACCCGTTGCCTTCTTATATAGTGCTGATATCTGGTCTCCACGCGGCCCGTGTAAAGAACAGACAAGGGTTACGCGGTCCGCGTCAACCCTGGTCAACATGTAGCTTAGCTGATTCGATATGTAGGTCCGCCACGATGTCGACACGTGTCGTCCTAGGATGTCTCCGCGTTTAATGATCTCTTGCGGCCCGCGTCAATGTAAGCTTAAGCTTACGCGGCCCGCTTGAACTAAAGAAATCAGCGGAGTCTGGTTCCAGCCTTGATACCGCCCGCGTAAGCTTGAGGTGAGGTCCTACGCGGCCCGCCTCAACTTACTGTTTTCAGATTTTTATTTATTTTAAATGTTATAACATAATTCGTGCTCGGTTTTCACATATGGGATGTATTTAAAGACATATGAGGGTCTTTTAAAATATACAGAGGTGTCGGAAATATTATGAGAGTGTTGATTTTACCGAGGGTTGTTACAGCAGCCAAAGGGTTTGTGCAACTAAGCAAGTCTTGTGCGACTAAACATACATATTCACATTACAATCTCGTAACACATATCATACTCAAAACATAACATTCCATTGCAATAAAACACATTGGTTAATCACATAACGTTCATACAGGTTACGTTAAAATACAACCAGCGGTTCGAAAATACGAGTTGTCACACAAGCTCCCAAGTGTACTCTGGTCCTCTCTTGGAATCCCATTTTACTTTGACTAGAATTAATCTCTTGTGTTTGAGATTCTTGATTTTCCTGTCTTCAATCTATAGTGGCTTCTCTACGAACTTAAGCTTTTCATTTACCTTTATATCCTTAAGAGGTACCACTAATGATTCATTGGCTAAGCACTTTTTGAGATTACATACATGAAATACATCATGTATTCCTGCCATTTCCTCTCAAAGTTGTAGCTGATAAGCTACTGGTCCTATTCTTCTAATAATCTCAAAAGTTCCAACGTAGCTGGGGCTTAGCTTTCCTCTTTTGATGAATCTTACCACTCCTTTCCAAGGAGAAACTTTTAATTATACCTTGTCTCCTACTTGAAATTCCAATGGCATTCGCCCGTTATCAGCATAACTCTTTTGTCGATCACGTGCTGCTTTTAGTCTTTCTTTGACTTGAACAATCTTGTCCGTTGTTTCTTGTACTATCTCAGGTCCAGACGGTTGCTTTTCTCCAATGTCTGCCCAAAGTACTGGAGTTCGGCACTTTCGTCCATAAAGTGCTTCAAATGGTGCAGCATTAATACTGGTATGATAGCTGTTATTGTAGGAAAACTCTATTAATGGTAAATGATCATCCCAATTTCCTCCGAAATCAATTACATAAGCTCTAAGCATATCTTCCGTTGTCTGAATCGTCCTTTCACTTTGTCCATCCGCTTGGGGATGATAAGTTGTGCTTAGATTTAGCTTGGTTCACATTGCTTTTTGGAAACTTGTCCAAAAATGAGAAGTAAAACGGCTATCTCTATCAGACACAATAGATAAAGGAATTCTATGTAATGAAACTATTTCATTTACATACAACTTGGCTAATTGTTCCATACTGAAAGTTTCCTTCATCGGTAAGAAATGAGCAGATTTGGTTAACCTATCTACAATCACCCAGATTGTATCATTACCTTTTCGTGTCTTGGGTATTTGGTAACAAAGTCCATTGTTATCAATTCTCATTTCCATACAGGCATTTCCAATTGTTGTAATAAACCTGAGGGTTTCTGATGTTCAGCTTTGACCTGTGAATAGGTTAGACTCTTGGCAACATAAGTTGCTATATCCTTTTTCATTCCTATCCACCAGAAATTCTTTCTTAAGTCTTGATACATCTTATCACTTCCAGAATGTATCGTGTACTTAGACTTATGGGCTTCTTCTAATATTCGGTGGTGTAGGTTTCCTAGTTTAGGTATCCAAATCATTTTCTTATGGAATCTCTAAATTCCATATGTTCCTTGTTCTAATTCCTTAATCATTCCTTTTAATTTCTCAGTATCATCCCTGATTACTGATTCTTGTACGGCTCTAATTTTCTCGTTTAAATCTATCTGCAGATTTAATTTAAGAGAACATACTCTCTTTGGCTTTTCGTGATACTTTCGACTTAAAGCATCGGCTACTACGTTAGCTTTTCCTGCATGATACTGGATACTACAATCATAATCGCTAAGAATTTCCATCTAGCGTCTTTGTCTCATATTTAACTTTTTTTGCCTAAAAACATATCTTAAACTTTTATGATCGGTGAAAATGGTAAACTTACTACCGTAAAGGTAATGTCTCCAAATTTTCAGGGCAAAAATTATGGCTCTAACTCTATATCATGGGTTGAATAGTTCTCTTCATGATTCTAAAGTTGTCTAGAGGCATAGGCTATAACCTTTTGACGTTGCATCAACACACATCCATAACCTAACTTAGAAGCGTCACAATAGACTATAAAGTCTTCAGTTCCTTCTGGTAACGCTAGTATGGGTGCGTTGGTTAATCTTTGCTTGAGAATTCTAAAGGCTTCTTCCTGCTTTGATCCCCATTCAAACTTAACAGACTTACAGGTTAATTTTGTTAAGGGAATGGCTATTCTAGAAAAATCTCGGATAAACCGTCTATAATAACCGACCAGTCCTAGAAAACTTCTAACCTTCGTTGGTGATTCAGGGATTTTCCATTTAGTGATCGCCTCGATCTTTGTGGGATCTACATGAATTCTTTCATGATTAACTAAATGTCCAAGAAATTGCACTTCTTCTAACCAAAATTCGCATTTTGAAAATTAGCATAAAGCTTTTCTTTTCTCAGCAAATTTAGGAGTGCATGCAGGTGCGCTGCATGTTCCTCTTTACTCTTAGAGTAAATGAGAATATCATCTATAAAGACAATTATGAATTTATCCAAATATGGCTTACATATTCGGTTCATCATTTCCATAAATGCGGCTGGGGCATTGGTTAAACCAAATGGCATGACAGTAAATTCATAATGGCCATACCTTGTTCTGAAGGCAGTTTTAGGAATATCCTCTTCATGTACCTTTAATTGATGATATCCTGAACGTAAGTCGATCTTAGAAAAGAATCGAGCTCCTTGCAATTGATCAAACAGATCCTCGATTTTCATTAATGGGTACCGATTTTTTATCGTGACTTTGTTCAATTCTCGGTAATCAATGCACATACGCATTGATCCGTCTTTCTTTTTAACAAACAAGATCGGTGCTCCCCATGGAGATGAACTTGGCTGTATGAACCCTTTCTCCAAAAGTTCTTCCAATTGTTTCTTTAGTTCTTGCATCTCTGTTGGTGCCAAACGGTAGGGTGCTTTGGCAATTGGTGATGTTCCTGGTAGCAGATGGATTCTGAATTCATCTTCTCTGTCTGGAGGTAGTCCTGGTAGTTCTTCTGGAAAAACATATGAGAATTGAGATACTACGGGAATATCTTTCATTTCTTTTCCTTTAGTGTTAATAATTATGGAAATCATATATACTAGTGACCCTTTTCTTGTATAACTTGCTGTTTTCATCACAGAGATGAATTTCGTAGGTCGAGATTGCTTATTTCCTTTAATTATGATCTTTTCACCCTTTGGTGAATTTACTTGGATTGACTTTTGATCACATAGAATTCTGGCTTTATTGGCTACTAACCAATCCATTCCTAAAACAATATCAAATCCAGCCAGATTCATTGGGTAAAGATTAGCAATAAACTTTTGGTTTAAAATTTCTATTCTTGCTCCCTGTAAGATTTCAGTAATCTTAATGGATTCTCCATTTTCCGTTTCTACTAAACATTCTTGTTGAAGTTTAGTTAATGGTTGATTGAGAAGTTTGCAAAATGAAGTATTAATAAAACTTTGGTTCGTACCAGAGTCAAATAATACTTTAGCAAAAACATCATTAACTAAAAACGTACTGGCAATCACGTTCGGAATCATCTTTTCTTCTTCGGTTGTCAGAACGAATGCCCTAGCATTCTTAGTAGTCTTGTTGTTCATGTCTAGAGCTAGTTTCAGACATTTTGGCTTAATATGCCCTTTTTCTACACAGTTGAAGCACACTCCATTACTGGGTTTCTTCCTACAATCTTCTTCCTTATGTCCTGGTATCTTGCAGAAGTTGTAGTATGTAGAGCATCTTCCTGAATGTTTTTTCTTGCAAGCCTTACAATAAGGTGCAAAGTAGAACCTACGTTTTTCCCACGGTTGGAATTACCATAATGAAATTCCTGGGTAAGTTTCTGGACTAGGTTCTTCCTCTGGTTTTCTTCTTGTGTACGTACTAGTTCCTCGGTCAAGGTATTTGCTAATTCTACAGCTTCTTCTACGGTTGGTGATTTAGCTGCCTTGACTACATGTCTAATCTCACCGATTAATCCCCAGATATAACGGGAGATTAATATTGGTTCTGGTGAAGCTAGGGTTGGCACTATTCTAGCATATTCAAATAATACAGTAGTGTAACCCTTACAGTCTACTCCAGTCATTCTAAGGTTTAAGAATTTATTAGCTATCTGTTCTTTTTCATTGGCAGGATAGAATTTCCTTTCAACCATATTCTTAAACTCAGTCCATTCCATAGTATAGACTCAGTCACTTCCCCTAGACTAGAGAATAGTGCTCCACAATTCTGACGATGCATTCTTAAACAGATTGGAAGCAAACATAATTTTGTCTTCCTCTGCACACTTGCTTATTTTTAAGACTGCTTCAGTCTTTTCTATCCAGCGTAGAGCTGCAATGGCTCCTTCATTGCCTGAGAATTCTATTGGTTTGCAAGACCAGAATTCTTTGTAAGAACAACCATAAGACATGGTTCTTCTTCTTTTTGGAATAGACCATTGAAGTAATGGTCCATTGTTCACGCTGTGACTAGGTTCAGTGTGTGTTCGCTTACTTCCACCATTACTGTTATTATTTTCAGCTTCTTTAATATTTTGTATGATATATGGTATAGCATCTCAAATTCCCTGGGTTACTATGTGTTGAATTGCACTGTTATTTATTTGATTATCATTATTCTGGTTTTCCTGATTTACTGCGTTGTCCATCTGCGTTGTCTTTCTTTTTATCGTGATATCCATCTTGACCCATTTGTTGAAAAGTCTAATTTAAATCGACTTTATAAATGATGGATAAAACATTCAAAGTTTGTTATAGTAATAAAAATAATTAAAAAAGGGGTCAAATGCCACAATGAGGTTAAACGTGTGTGTTAAAATAGCCTTATTGAAATGCTTTCACGTCCTAAAATTTTTTTTCAAAGAAATTACATTATCATTAACCATAATATAATAACTATATTCATAATAACAAAAAAAGAAAGACAAAACGGTGTTAATAGGTTGGGCTTAACACTACGTGTTTCAACCCAAACCCATGTAGCTTGTTACCATCCCCGCTCAATGTGACAATTTACAACGCCGAACTAATTTTATGTTATTTTATCAATCCTTGTATGATATATTGCATAGTACTTCTGCGGCGAGGATATCATACAAGTACATTTCAATATGACCTGGTTTTGAATATGGAGAAGTAGATAAAAATATGCGTCACAACGATATATTCTAAATGTAAGAAAATGTTACGTTGTAAAAAATGAGTGTTAAGGAACATCACGTTATGAATATCTTAAAGCTAACACCATGAACCTACTTTACATTGACCCACTTGACAATCCGAATGGCAAGTCTTAAGCACACATATGAATATCTTTCTACTTTGGAGATTATTTTTTTTCCTATTCTTAAATTTAGTAGTTGAATAATACGCAACTGGTGTTTGATTAGGATTTTATATATTAATTTACTTGTGGTGAAGAAACAATATTAATTGTTTTTTTTTTTGTGTGTTTGCATAATCCAATAAAAAAGATTGTTTAAAAGAACAATTTACCCTTTTTAGGGGTGTATTTATATAATGCAAACATATACAAATAGAAATAGGATTTTAACGTATCTCAAACATGAACCATACTTGATGCATCAAACAAGGGAAATACCCACTTTGACCAAAATTAATGCACGCACATATTTAAAACAGCTGTGGTTTTAATGCTTCACTAAAAATGTTTCTTTTATTTCAGCAACCAAGTGACAACAGTCAACACAGAAATAAGTTTCATCGAATTGAAAAATAAAAGCATTGACCACACAATCTCTTAATCAAATTGAAAAATTAAAGCAGTGACCACACGATCTCTTAAAAACGGGAATTTGCCAGCAAGAGCTTTTCCAAAGCCTCTAGTACTGTAAATCTGTAATCAAACACTTACGAAGTTGCAACAATCAGCTTGCTATGCAACTCTGGTCCAGATGTGAACATTTCCAATAGAATTCTAAGACCATGTGTAGTGGTTATGGTGAATAATGCCCCACCCTTGGGCGTTGTCCACCAGGTGTCGTTCTAGTCAGCAAAGCAAAGGGGCGTTTTGAAGAAATGGGCGTAGTGGCATAATGGCCCCACACTTGGGCGTTGTTCGACACGTGACACTCCCATAATTACCCAATTATTATTTCTTTTTTAATTTTTAAAACAAATAATTATCATTGGCCATCAAAACTTCTCTCAGGCGTTGTTTTTAAGACACTCCGACAAATTGTTGGTCGAAAAACGCCCATGGGGGCGGAGATTCTGGCGTGGGGGCGTTCTTTTCAAAAACACGCCCAAAAAACGGACCACTACGCATGGTCTAATTATAATAGAATTGACAAAATTTTATATATAAAACAAGCCTAGCTCGAGCATTAGAACTGGGCTCGGGCTAGGCTCGTTTACACCTCTACAAATGATAATGCCACCAACCCAACTCACCTAGGGCTGATTAGTTAAACTGGCTTACAAATAGAATCGTTTGCAACAAAACGTTTTGATCAATGGCTAACCTGAGAAGCTGAATCCAATCAACAAGATCACTCAAGTGCTCATCATGGTCACATTATACCTCCCAAAGAGAAACATAATTAAAGGGTATCCAATTACATCACATTATATCAAAAACTAATGACCAGCATTATAAAGAATATTTGCAAGATCTATGCCTACTATTTCAACAAATTAGGTAGTTCATCATCACCACTGTAAATTTCAATATTTTAGATTATGATCGACGCCATCCTAACCTTTTTTTAATTAGCCCTTTATGACCCAAACTCATCCTAACCCGGAAACCAACCCAACCAAACCCGCCTAAGTTGAGGGGCTAAACTTGGTTAATGTTGACAAAAGTTGAGGGGCTAAACATATCATTATTAAAGCTAAGGGGTTAAATATGTCATTACCAAAGTTGAGGGGCCAAAGTTGATTGATGCCAAAGTTGAGGGGCCAAAGTTGGTTGATGTTTACAAAATAACATTTTAATCATATTTAGAATTTAGAATTTAAAAATCATACCTCTTTAATACCCATGGATTTCATGAGCAGAACGACACCATCAACAGGTGTTTTTAATATTTCAGCAGTTGAAAAGTCTGCAAATATGTTGAAGCCGCAGACGAATAAAGACGATAACAATGGCCCGGCCCGACACAAAGTCTTCAACACGCATGGTCGTACTCATTAATATCAGTCGTAGTGGATGTATCTTCTTGTCAGCGATAATCGTTTTCCCGTTGAAACCTCGTATGCGTTTTGTTGCTCGTGTATTTTCTGACATTAAAACACAGTCAGTCAAATATACTGTCTTCTAAGTGATAAACATTATTTACAGAAAAAATAAAAATAACTAAAGCACGCTTACCTGGCGTTCTACTATAACGCGAGACAACATCCCAGTAAGTATGTCGGTATTCAGACTCCTCTCATGAGCCTCATCCAATATTATAGATGAATATCGCTTCAACAAAAAATCATTCTGCAACATAAACATGATATCAACACTCAGTGATCCTTAAACTATGAATTTCAGCTAACATAAAAGAAAACAAAAAACCTGCAATTCGCGAAGCAATATTCCATCGGTTATGAACTTGATTGAACAGCTGTCGCCAATCCTCTTGTCATGCCTAACTTGAAAACCAACCTCCTTCCCTAGAGCAACACCAACCTCAAAAGCCACACGCCTTGCAGTAGCAAGAACTGCCACACGACGCAGTTGTGCAACCCCAATAATCCCACTTCGACTGCCATGATTTTTGTTACCAAATCCAGAATCAAATTTAGCACTTGATGTCGGCAAATCTGCATCGATAAAGTTTTGCATCTTCTTTCAGTCAAAAGTAAAATTAACATTCAATATCACACATATATGAAATTAAGTAACCTGGTTCAGTAAAGGTGTACCTATTTTCAAAAGAAATGTAGGCATGAACGTAACCTATCATCAATATCGCGTAACATTAACTGACAAAAAGAAAACAGATAACGCTTAGCAAATTAGGGCAAACATAGTCATGTTAAATAGCCAAACATCAAACGATTCAAAGTGAAAATAAAATAACTAAGTCACTGCAAACTGGGCAAACAATTACCTTGACTTCGTGTCCAAAACCGATCAGATCCGCAAAAACCCGGCCACCACCGAAAGCAACGGCGTCGTTGAGGTTTTACGCTGGCAAAAAAAATTGTAATGTACTATTCATGTTTCACAGATATATGAAGCAAGCTTTGTTTTAACCACTAAATGCATCATTAATACCTTTTTTTAATCAAAATATACAACCCAGTAGTCAATCAGTGCAACAAGTTGCATACTTTGCTAAGAAACGGAATGTTGCATGAAATGGTAAAAAAGAAAGTATGTTGTATATATTAGTAAAAAATTGAATAGCACGTTGGATTGTTTTGCAAATTGTCCTTTATTTGATACTTATAGGAATGATGGCTGAATCAGAACCACAAGAAAGCATCATGTCCTGCAAGTTTTCACCCAATTAGTCCAAACCAAGATACTGTAGGTGGATTATGGAGAATTACACACGAATGAACAAGGATGCTTACAGTTTCAAAACTTTCGTTAAAAATGGACCAAAAAATATCCAGACATTCATTCATCATGTCACAGACCCCAGCTCCATTTCAAAGAGCCAGTTCATGAAAAAGGCACAAAGTTGACTTCAAAGTTGAAACCACCAGGTGGAGGTGCATATTCTTGTGGAAAAGCACTTGCAAAAATCTGTAACGATTTATAAAACCGTTAGATAGTAATTCTTTTATTTTAATGATAATAATAACGGAAGTTAAAACGCACCTGTGAAGATGAACCAAGACGCTTGGAGGCCCGCCAAATAACTTCGAGATTTTTATCCCCTTTTCGCTTAGCTTTATCTTGGTAATCAATCCGGCCGAAGAAAAGAGAATCAAATCCAACCTAAATGATCATAACAACTAAAGTTTAAAACTTTAAAACACGTAATAAAAGTGATATTAACAGTTTTTTATAAGCGTCAATAAACCAGAATATATGACCTCTGCCCCTAACAGACAAGCCTGCACTGCTGAATGACTGAAAGGGTCTATTTTCCAATCAATTCTCGGTGCTACGTTAAACTGTTCCTTGATAAACTTATGCCCATACGTTATTTGATCAATCATATTGATATAATGCGGTGCTGCCTCGTCATGCATGCACTAACCGCCATTTCTGCCCAACATAAAGTAGTTATATTCACAACATAAATCCAATGTAATACAGAAGCATTAATGAAAAAAGTCAACTTAATTTGCTTACAACAG
Organism: Helianthus tuberosus; assembly: GCA_030545235.1. Classification (NCBI taxonomy): domain Eukaryota; kingdom Viridiplantae; phylum Streptophyta; class Magnoliopsida; order Asterales; family Asteraceae; genus Helianthus; species Helianthus tuberosus. Next base: position 96,183,685 of record CM060452.1, read on the forward strand.
CTCAAGTTGACCCGAGCTAACAAGGCGCTTGACTATAGCTTGGGCCGCCTCACTCTGATCCCTCCACCAACGTTGGAAAAACGCCTGCAACATTCATAACATCTTAGAAATCTTTCGGGTCAAACTGCACAGTCAAACCAAAGCATTCAAGATTTCTAACCTGTTCAACATAAATAAACTTCCGATTCTTATCCTCCAATAGCGCTTGAACCACTAAATCATGCACATTTCGAACGCAGGCTCCCTGCACGATAATTTAAAAGATCAAACAATGAAGTTATTGGATTAACAAAGAGATAAAAGAACAGAAAGACATACCTAGAACTCAAAGCGAAATAGATCATGAGATGAAGTTAAGTGAGATCTTGGACCTTGAAAACATCAATATGGAGTTATGAACATAATAGTATCATATACTGTGCCTACAATTAACATTTAACAAAAGTAGAAAAAAATACAAAAGTTAAATCAGATTCTCTTCACTGTCTATTTCAAACCAAGAGTGCCCTAAAATCCCAAATCCCTTTTCATATTTTCCACATAAGAAATCAAATCACCTCAGAATTTGCTTTAGAATACATGATTTCTTCAGCTTTTAAAACAACATTTGGCAGCTTATCTTGCCATTCTTTGTTCTTCCTTGTTGCTGAGCTATTGATCTCATTCACAACCCTAAACAAACAAAACCCATTACAAAAAAAAAAAAAAAAAAAAAAAAAAAAAAAAAAAAAACCTTTTGGGACAAAGTTAGAGAGAGAAAGAGTGAATAAGAGAACACCTCATGGGTTGAACATCACAATGAACAAAATGCTAAATCAAACCTGGTAATAAAGATGAACATAATCAAAATCCTCACAAGTAAACCCATTATCGTACGGTATACCACACAATGACACCCTGAACATCAGTTGAAGTGATACACAACCAAAATAAACCACAAACCCTAATACGGTCAAACTTTTAGACCACAATCAACAACAAATCTTACCTTTAGTGTTTGGGGGCCGCAGATTTAAAATTCTCAGGTGCAAGTCTTCTAAATCAAACCTGGTAATAAAGATGAACAGAATCAAAATCCTCACAAGTAAACCCATTATCGTACGTTATACCACACAATGACACCCTGAACATCAGTTGAAGTGATACACAACCAAAATAAACCACAAACCCTAATACGGTCAAACTTTTAGACCACAATCAACAACAAATCTTACCTTTAGTGATTGGGGGCTGCAGATTTAAAATTCTCAGGTGCAGGTCTTCTAAAGATCAACCGGCTGGCTACCTCCAACACCTGATCCGCCAATAAAAGCCGGAAATCGGAACCAGGAGGTCAGAATGTTCATCGATCTGTTGAAACTTCATAGATCTGGTGAAATGTGTTCCTGAATCGCTAGAGAGAGAGGAGCAAGGAAGCGGCGATTTTGAAAAGTTTCGAAATGACTCTCAAAACCCTAATCTGATAGACAGGATGTCAGGATGTATGGGAAGTGAGAATGAGCGGGGATTCAAATTTTGAACTAAAAATGGCCGCTCAAAATTTAGATAGCAGCATGTGTTGAAAAGAACCTTCATGCTTTAAAGGTTGTACAATGGGCTTCAAAGGCTTGTAAAGTGGCAAATGACCATTTCTATCCTTCCTATATGCTTTATAAAGTAGTATAGATATATACATATATATAGGGTAAGGTTCATGCGAGAACCACCTTTATTGCGAGAATCGCGAGAACCAATGTGAACACAACCTAAAATAGCTAAAAAAACCTAACCCCCACCCCCCCTCCCCAAAAAACCTACCCCCCCCCCCCCCAAAAAAAAAAAAACCTAAACCCCCCTCCCCCACCCCCCAAAAAACCTAAACCCCCCACACCCCCCCCCCCAAGCTAAAATGCTAAGAACTAAACCCCCAAAAAACCTTAAAAAAATCTAAATTTTTTTTAATATTTTTTATGTTAAAATCGCTACTTTTAGTAGCAAAATTTTTTTTTTTTTGCTACTAAAAGTTGCGATTTTTTTTATAAAAAATATGAAAAAAAAAATTGTGTATTTTTTAGCTATTTTTAGGCATTTTTGGTTGAGTTCACATTGGTTCTCGCGGTTCTCGCAATAAGGGGTGGTTCCTAACGGATCTTTGTCCTATATATATATATATATATATATATATATATTATTACGACTTAGTGGGGGTCCATCCAATATTGCATATTACGCTCGTCGTACTTCCAAACAAGCATCTCCCCTATTTGTCTTATCCTTTCACTTTCATCTAACAACTCCTCACCAAAGGTGCGAAGTTCCTATATGTTCTCGGTGCTCATGGGTGGTGCGGGTGCTGGTATCGGGTCAGGGTATTGTGGCATCGGTTCCTCATGTGGGTATGGGTTCTCTAGGATCTCCCGAATATATTGGTCATTATCCCAATAGGGATCTAGAGGGTCAAGGTTAGGGTAAGGTGCCACTGGGTTTTGCATAGGCTCCTCTAGTGGGTAGAGTGCTTGATAATCTCTATGGTCGTCAAACCATGGGTCATAGTCTGGAGGATGGGGTGCTTGAACTCTCAGGATTTCAGTTGGGTCGAAGGCAGGTAAGGGAATCTGGTCTCCTGGGTTCAGTTCTATGTCCATGGGTTGTGTTGGGAACAAGGGTAGTGGCTGTGGTGCAATGATTTGTTCTAAATTCGGGTCTGCAGCAGTGGTAGCTAAGATGTGAAAGTTGGCTAGTCTCCTATTGAGTATATCTTGAGTTTGAGAGTTCATCTCCCTATTCGCAGCTGCTAAAGCTCGCTATTGCTGTAACTTTCTCATTCTTTTCCTACGCTCGTGAGCTCCCCGACTGAACCATCCTCTCTTTTTGGTAGGGAATGGCTCTTCGGATTACGCCTTGAATATGAAAATCCATTCCTCTGTGTCAGCTGAATACCCCGAGGGGGTAGGCTGGGAAGAAGTTTCTTCATTTCTATGAGAACTGGACAGTTGACGATAAGCGTCCGATGGTCCTTGATCACTCATACTGTAAACTAACAAATGGTCAAATAACACAAAATAATAATCTACACGTATGCACATAGTCTTATTGATTATTTCCTAACAAAAATTGACAATTTCAATGTCAGCAGAACACTTCTGTGGCTGAAATAAGTGGTTGTAGCTCTGATACCACTCTCTGTCGCAACCCCCGGCCCCTAATCACCTAGGAACGGCCGGCTGCGAGCTCAGATTCAGTGGTATCGGTGTTTATCAGTTTGGCAGCGGAATTTACATCAGGACCGTAGTTAGGAAATATTTTATCAGAGTAAAAATACCACATTTTTATAATAGTAAATATATGGGAAATTCCCAAGTTTCCATTACAAACAGGTTTGTAGGGATAAACCCTAATTTATTTAAAATAAAACATCTTCTTTATTTAGGTAACTTTTATAGCCACTTTTCCAAGCCTTCAGTGCTCTCCAGTTGGCTTCTATTTTGGCTTTCATATTTTGTTACCTGAAACGCGTTTAAAAACATTTTGTCAGTGGGAAATACTGGTGAGTGAATCCCAATTTAATCAAAACAGGTTTTATCATTGTACAGTATTGAGGGCGATCTCGCAATTACATTTGTTTTTATTTCTACTTTAATTACCACCCACCGTACTGTCAACCCGACTTGTGGTCATGTTACTACTCACCGTGTAGTAACAAATTTTGTATACAAAACCCCAACATACCGATGATAATTGTAGAATTACAAATACTCAATCACTGTTAATTATAATGTAAAAACAATTGAGGTTTTGTAAAAACAGTTTGCAAAAAGGTTTACAAAAAGGAGATTACTCACATTGTTGTTTTAGATTTTTCCCTGTGATTTCCTGGTTATAATCTAATAATTAAACAATGCACACGCGTTAGTATAATAACCCAATTTACATTAGTTATACCCTCCCCAAGACAGAAACTCCAACGACTGCGTCGGGCAAAGCCTCGACAGCCGTTACGGAGCACTAGATCAATCAGGCAGCGTATCTAATACGTAATCGAGGGTTAAAATACTTACAACGAGGCAGAGCTTCATTAATTAGGGGGTATTATGCCCGATATTTTGTCTACACTTCAGAAATTTAGAGAGAATTTGTGTGTGATGAACGATTTCTAAATGAACGTCGAACTGCAATTTATAGGGCTGATCAGCAAGGCTGTCGCGCCCCGCGGCGCCCTAGGCTAAGCTCGTCGCGGGCCGCCAAGGACTACGTGTCACGTATAGGTTTGTCGAGTCAACGAGTAGGGTTGCCATGTTTCGGGACACGTGGCACAATTGTGCATCCGGCAAGTAATGGCCGTCGCGCCCTGTGACACCCTGTGGTGCGTCCGTCGCGGGCTGCCACAGGCTATATAATTTTGTTTTATTTGATTTTTATTAATTTTAAAGTAATTCGGACCTATTTTTCGTATACGGGGTGTATTTTAGGGCGTATAGGATGTTCTAACTATTTTCGGAGTGTCGGAAATATTTTAGGAGGGTTGTTATATCCTTCACCCACAAAACCGGCACCACCTCTACCCATCACCCAATCACCGGCATCACCGACATGGACGGCACCACCGCTCACACAGCCACCACCGCCAACACCATCGGGCCACCCTCGCCACCGGAAAAAAACCCCGACATAATCAAAAACACAAATCACTTGCAGAATCAATCCAAATCCAAAATAAAACATATCAATCCAAGATCCAAGTAAAACAGAATCAACATCGTTCAAGACTAAAAAAAAACTAACCAAAATCAAGAACACAAACACCCATCTTACAGATCATTCATCCCAGCTTCAATCACCCCAAATCTTGGATTTTTAAGAGAGATAGGTGAGAGGATGATGGTGGTGATCTGGTTTTAAGAAAGAGAGAGGTGAGAGAGAAAGATGAAAAGGATGGTGGTGATATCAATGTTAGTCAGACTTTAAAGAGGAGAGATAGATGATTTGATGATTTTGATTAAATGAATATTACCCTTTTGGGTGTCATTATCTGATTGGTGGAAAATGGTTCTCGTGGTTCTCTTAACTGGAGGTGGTTTTCATTTTAGCGGCCCTATATATATATATATATATATATATATATATATATAGGGGAAGGTTCAAATGAAAACCACTAGTTAAAGTGAAAACCCAAAAACACACTACAAAAGCCTAAAAAACATACCAAAAAAAAATTTACCAATTTTTGCTACTTTTTGTATATAATTTTTTTTTGTAGTGCACATGTGTATGTGTACTACACATGTGTATTACAAAAAAAAAAAATTCTGAAAAAAAGCTTTTTTTATATATAAAAAATAGCGATTTTTAATAAAGAAATTGTAAAAAAAATTGGTACGATTTTTAGGTTTTTTTAGTTAGTTTTCAAGTTTTCGCGTTAAAAGGGGTTTTCATTTGAACCTTCATATATATATATATATATATATAGGATTAGGTTCAAGAGTGAACACTAGTGTAGCTTGCGAACTGAGTGAACTAATCCTGGCCATACATGTGTGTAGATCAATGACCAGGATTTGATGTTGAAATACACTAGTGTATTTTACGATTTGATGATGACATCCTGGCCATACACGTGTGTAGATCAATGGCCAGGATTTGTTCACTCAGTTCGCAAATACACTAGTGTTCACTCTAGAACCCCACCCTATACATATATATATATATATATAGAGAGAGAGAGAGAGAGAGAGAAACGGGTTCAGGAGAGAACGGTGAAAAGTGTGAGAACGGTGAGAACGGATCCTGGCCCAACACGTGGCAGGGGGCGCTAATTGTTATGCGGGGGTACGATTGACCTTTTATACATTCCCTCCTTATTCGCGTTATAAATCTATTTCAAATTAAAACTCCAAATATTTATTGTTAGTTGTTACCTCCTTTGCAAGCTTTCTCAGATCTATGGCGTTTAACGTGGATTCTGTTCGACAAAGTAAAATTCGTTGGCGTTTTCTGTTTTTGTTCCAGCAATCATGCAACAGATATGGCATTTTGTTCTTTTATCGTTGTTTCATTGTTTTTTTTTTTTTTTGTATTAGTATTTTTATAATGTGTTGTATGATTTTCAATAGCGTTATTCAATTATGCAATTTAATCGCGATTTGATTGGTGTTTAAACAATTATTAATAACTGACAATTGGAGTTTTCAATATTAATTTTAATTGTCGTTTACGTTCTAGTATATTTCTTATGTTTTTACGATCATTGGCGTTTTACATCTATTTGATTAGTTTTGAATTTTATTTAGTAGTATTTGTGAACATCAGTTATTACTATTTTGTTAATTTGTGTAAACATCAGTTTTGTTAATTATGGCGTTTTCATTATGATGTTATATTTTGTTAATTATTTATGTTGTTAAGTGTTTTTAATTATTCATCTCATGGCTTTTTTATCATGTCGTTTTTAAATTATGTGTTTATTATGATTTGTTTATTATTCAATTAATGGCGTTTTAATATATAATGTTATTATGAGACATCACTGTGTTTTTCTGATTTTTCTGTTCCTCACTGTGTTTTCTCAGACGAAGTTTCTTCCTCGAGTCAAAGGCTTTGCCCCAAAACTGGATTACCATTTATCATTCCTGACATCAGTGAAGAAATAAAGCCCACAATGGACATGGTATTCTCAAGCCTCAATGATTGTTATTCAATGTATGTTAAGTATGCCAAGGAGTGTGGGTTTTCAGTCAGGAAAGGGACTACAAAGACAAACTCTAAAGGTGTCTTACATATTAAGTATTACTTGTGTACGAGATCTGGGTTATACAAGGACAAGAAGGTTTATACGTTGGACCCCAATCAAAAGGAGCGAGTAGTGCGATCCAACTTTTCAAAGAGGACTGATTGTGGTGCACTGTTATGTGTACTTTTTGAGGCTGGATCATGGAAGGTGTATAAGTTTGTCGAGGAGCACAATCATGATCTTGTTGAACGTCCTGATAAGCATTTTCTTCCAACTGAACGACACCTCACTCAGCTCCAGAAGCATGTTATACATAGCATGTCTAAGCTGAATTTGGGTCCCGTGAAGGCGTTTAATGTTATGAAGACTTGTTTTGGCGGTTTTGAAGACGTGGGTACGAGTAAAGTTGAATTTAAGAACTATAAGAGGCAAATTAACTTGTTTATAGGGGAATATGATGCCGATGTGGTTGTGAGACATTTGAATGAAAAAAAAAACATTCCCAGCCTAATATCTCGTATGATTACTTCACATACGAAGAGAATTCTTTGAAGGGACTTTTTTGGTGTGACGATCAAGCCAAACGTAATTACCACGTGTTTAGTGATGTGATTTCGTTTTACGCCACGTATAGTTCCAACAAGTAATATTTTATAATTCAACTTCTTCTGTTTTTGGCGTTTTATTAGTTTACATGCAATGGCGTTTTATTAGTTTACATGCTATGGCGTTTTATTAGTTTACACGCAATGGTGTTTTATTAGTTTACATGCAATGGTGTTTTATTAGTTTACATGCAATGGTGTTTTATTATTGTTTCAGTTCTCATGGCGTTTTCATATGCAGATACTCTATGGTGTTTGTACCGTTCACTGGTATAGACAATCATCACTGCAATGTTACATTTGGTGCAGCATTATTGGCGTCGAAAACTGCTGATACGTATATTTGGTTGTTGAGAGTTTTTCTAAAAGCTGTTGGTTCTCAACCAAAAGTTTTTGTCACTGACCAAGATCCAGCAATGAAGAAGGCTATTTCTGTTGTATTTGTTGACACGGGGCATCGGTTATGCATGTGGCATGTGATGCATAAACTTTCTCTAAAGGTTATTATGCTTTTTTTACCTTTGGCGTTTTAGGATACATTGCGTTTTAAAATACATGGCATTCTTTACCTTGTTAGTGTTTTTTTAATTAAGTTTTGTCTTTGTGTTTTTTTTTATGCATGGCATTTTCGTGTTATACATAGGTTGGTGTTAGGCTATGCAGTTCCACCAATTTTAAAGAACGTATTTGTGGTGTTGTGTGGACGGATATTCTCACACCTGAAGAGTTTCAATCAGAATGGGAAGCGGTTATCGCAGATTTCAATTTAGCAGATAATGACTGGCTATCTGATATTTTTGCACTTAGGGAATCTTGGATCCCTGCATACTATAGAATGGAGGAGATGTCTGGTCTTATGCGAACGACATCGAGGTCGGAGAGTGAGAATCATTTTTTGGTCAAGTGTGCAATTCGAAAGCTACTCTTGTTGAGTTCATGACGCATTACGAGACTGCAATAGAAGCACAACGTCACACACACCGGAAAAATGATCATGAATCTCGATACAAAAGACCCCAGTTGAAGAGTAGTTACCAATTATTGGAAGGGCAAGTTGTTGACATATACACAAAAAGTATTTTTTGTGACGTTCAAGCTGAGCTTATTGGAGTTGCGGATTGCATAAATCAACGTTACGAAGATTAGCCTGATGGGTTTTTTAAGTTTTACAGAAATGACTTTCAACAGCCTTGTACATCTTTATTTGAGGTAAATAATGGCGTTTTGGTTTTATGGCATTTTCTGTTAATGGCGTTTTATCATATGTGTAACAACTCTCACCAAAACTATTATTTATTATTATATTTTGTACAATAGAAAACCCTAATTAAGACCCCCAAGTGATCCTGCATAAACCCTAAAATTTTCAGATCAATCGGAATCAGGATCTGGACCCCTAAAACTCAGGGGGGGGGGGCATTTCCTATTCGGTATTATCTAAACAGTTTTACGTGTGATGCGAATTTTAACGAACAACCAACTCAGCAAGCCTACCAAGACACGGGGCTACCCTATGGTAGGGTAGTACCCCTCGTGCCACGCGATAGCCCCTCGTGCCACGCGAGGGGGCTGTTTTTCAGGTATAAATAGAGGGGGTTGGCAATCGAATTCTGGCACTTGTTCGACGTAAAAACTCAATTCGTACGCTGAGTTATTGTCTGTATACTACAAAAACACACACAATCACAAATTTCCGCCGCAACAACAGGGTAATAACTCGATCGCTACTACGATTCAATGTCCGATTGATGAAAACTATCCAATGGATGTTTAAGTGCTGCCCGAATTAGGTATCGCACTTTGTCATTCGTCGTGAATTCGATGGATGTTTAAGTATCGCACTTTGTCATTCGTTGTGAAAGTTTTATTCTCGTGAGTTATCGTAAATGCTGTATTAGTTACTGACCTAGTTCGTGTGCATTGTTATTTGAATTAGGTTAACAAGGCTAATCAGTAGGCTAGACTCTGCCCGTATTAAATCTGCAATGTGAGTCATTCTCTTTTATCAAAAGTATTTTACAATACTCCATTATTTTCAAAAGTTATAATTACAGGGATTAAGTCGTGGTTATCTTAAATCACTGGCTAGTGGGGTATTGTGCACATTACTAATTTCTCACGGTTAGGCTAATAAATCCTAACAGTGATAAACGTCACTACTTGGGGAAAGACCCAATAGTGGTATGACCATCGTCACCAGGTGAGACGGCGCCAGATAAAAATAAGATAGAAACCATTGTAATCGCTCTTATGCTGCAATTTATAACTATGTGTCGTTTTGTGCAAAATGAATGATTCACCAGTATTTCCCCGCTGACAAAATATTTTTAAAAACATGTTTCAGGCGACCTGCTGAAAATCAAGGAAAACGTGCTACGGAGCACTAACAAGCTTGAAGAGGTGGCTCAATAAAAATGAATAAACATGTTTTATAAATCAGGGAATTTCCTAGTAAAATTCCTCTATTGTAAATTACGGGGTTGATCCCGAATTATGAAATAAAATAATCGGGCAATTACAAGTTTTAAAAGATCCTGTTAAATCTTCCGCTGTCGCATCATTTAATAAATACCACGGGTTCCTGTCCCGCGGCTCCTGACCGCGTAAAACCGGGGCTGGGGCCGTGACAGGAAAAGGTGGTATCAGAGCCACTGATTTAAGCCAATTAAGTATTTAAAGAATACTTAATTTTACTAATTGCCATTTTGTGATTACGTGTTTTATTATTTGAATACTTGTTTACAGTATGGGTAAACAAAGACTTTCGGACATCTATCATAAATTAGATAGTTCCCCGAAAGAAAAAGGAACTTCATCCTCAAAATACCCAGCAGATACTGAGGAAGGAATATTTGTCCGTAAAGCACAGTTTGAGAAACCGCTTTCTCCTAAGAAAAGAAGTTGGATTATTAGAAAAAAGTCAAGAGAAAATTAAAAAGTCTCAACCAAAAGGAGAGATGATTAATGAGAAATCTCAGGAAATAGGCAATAACCCACCATGGGAAGATAAGTTAGATGAAAAATGGGCAGATCTCTATATGTTAGCCACTGTAGCAGTAAATGCAAAATTTTAAATACCCTGACCCAGTATTAGCACCATATCATCTACAATCCAGAAACTCTAAAGAAAATTTTTACCCAGTAAATAAATAAGTTTACAATAAACCTTAGTATGTTTTGAATTTCTGTTGTAAATTGTAAGTCACAATATGTGCAATAATATTTGAATAGTTATGTTAAATTTTGTCTGTGAAATCGTTAACTTAGTATTTTGTATGCATTTTGCATATATGCTAAACAGCATGAATGAGTTATCTGAAGCCCTTCAGAGTCTCAATCTCTATCCCGTGAAAGTGGAAGTTTCCAAAGATTTTACTGGTTACTTACCCGATGTAGAGGAACCTATGGAATTTCGAGTTCCATCTCCGGAGAAACCAGAGCTTAAGAAAAGGAGAAGATTTGTAGGCTGGAGGCGTGTACGCAGGAGGAAACCAGCAACTAGGAAAATTCCCAAAATAGAGAATCCCATAGATAAAGGAAAAAGGATTGAGATCGGGGAAGATTCTAGGCAAACAAAAATGGAAATTAGGGAAAGTTCGATGCAAGCTGAGGAATTGCCACTACAGGAGGAATTGGATCGCATACTGGCAAGCTGCGATATTCTTAGGCCTATCAATAATAACCTCTATCCTTATCATGCCGAAACTCAACTTCCAATAAACTTGGAACCAGCCATTCCAGACCCTTTGATCCATACACAACCTTTGGGAGAAATGGACGAGTGGTGGACCAATGATTGGCAGTTTCAAAACCTTCTCAATAACCCTTATACCTTTTTCCCTCAGTTCGACCCAGAACCTATACCAAACCCACCAATGAGTAATGAAAACTTAGCTGAACTCCGCCATTTTGGCGAAGAACTGGTGAACGCAGGGAATAGAATCAAGGAAGAAGGAGAACAGATCTCCTGGAAGTACGACGAGAGGGAACGTCGCTTCTAAGGTGCCAGCTGACGGGGAGGGTGTGACGGTATGGTTATGGTTGTATAATAATAATAATAATAGTAAAATATAAGTCTGTAAAATAACCTAAAAATAAAACTTTTGTAAAATAACAGTGTGTACGGATGCATATTATAATATATAAAAATGGAAGTCGAGAAATTGACAATTTTGGCTATACATGTGTTGTGAAATTTGTGTGATTAATTGCATATAGTTATTATTTATTTTATGCTAATAATTTATATATATTAATTATCAGATGGAACCTGCTAGTAATGAACCAATTAATGAAGTTAATCAATCTGAGCAAAACCATGAGGATCAATTTCTGAATAGGCAAGATATCGAGAATATCGTTGCTCAAGGAATAGCCAATGCTATTCCAGCAATCATTGCTGCTGCCCAGAAACCTCTTGAACCTCAACAACTTATTCCTAGTAAAAGTACTCAAGAAGATAACTTCAGTAATAGTGTAAACTGAGGCGGCAACCATACTAATCATGATAATGATCTACGGCAGGCCCCACTCCCTAAGAAAATGAAAGTTGCAACACCTGGTTGAACTTACAAAGATTTTCTTGCTTGTAAACCGGCTGATAAGGGGCGACTGCGGCGCTGCGTTGGTTGGAGAAAACCGAAGCAGTAATTATGATAAGTAAATGTGCTGAAGAAGACAAGGTCATGTATGTGTCACATCTTTTTAAAGAAGGGGCGCTAGAATGGTGGAATACGGTACTTCAAGCCAAAGGAAGAAATATGGCCTATGCCATGAGTTGGGAAGAATTTAAGCAGCTAATGGAAAGAAAATTATGTCCCGAATATGAAAAGGAACAAATGGCGAATAAGTTCCTGAACCATCGGATGATGGGTGTAGATTTTCGAGGATATACTTAGACATTCTTCGAATATGCGAGAGTGGTACCAACCCTGGCTTCGCCAGAACCGGTGCTCATTTCCCGCTATATTTGGGGATTGATTGGTGAAATCCGTAATATCGTTAAAGTTGCGAGACCTCGCACTATTGACGATGCGGTAGAATTAGCTAACACCCTAACTGATGAGTTGGTACGCACAAGAGAAGAAAACTGGAAGAAGGAAGTAGCCCAAAAGATTACCCAAGGATTCCGTATGGGTAACCGTAGTAGTTTCAGGAAAAAGGGAACCGGGCAATCTTCCACTGTTCCATTTTGCATTTCCTGCAAAAGGAAGCATTTTGGAAGATGCAAGGGATATTGCAATTTTTGCAAAATTCCAGGACATCAAGAAGAAGATTGCAGAAAGAAGAAAGCAACAGTTTGCTACAACTGTGGAGAAGCTGGACATTTTAGGCCAGACTGCCCGAAATTAGTCAAACCAGCTGACAACAAAGCCAAACCTGCAGAAGGAGCTACAAAGAAGAACGTAAGAGCTTTTCAACTTACTACGCAGGAGGCCGAACTAATTCCTGACGTAAAAGCTGGTACGTTCTTAGTTCACGACGTTTATGCAAAAGTATTATTTGACTCTGGTGCAAACCAAAGTTTTATAAATACTTCATTCTGCCAGGCACTTAATTTACCCTTAACCAACCTTAGGGAAATTTTTACAGTCGAAACGGCAGATGAGAATTCTGTTAAAATAGATAAGGTTTTGCGAGAAGCAAATATAGAACTCTCAGACCATAAATTTTCTGCAAACCTATTACCTATGAATTTAGCAGGATTCGACGTTGTATTAGGAATGGATTGGTTAGTAGCTAATCATGCTCGAATCCTATGTGATAAGAACTCCATAGAAATTCGTGCACCCACCGGAGAAGTAATTATGATTACAAGGGATAAGCCGCGTAAACCCATGAAGTTCATTTCAGTAATGAAAGTTGCTAGCTATGAACAAAAACAAGGAGTAATGTATATGATTTCGGTAATCATAAGCACTAAGGATAAGGAACTTAAGGAAATTCCTATAGTCTCAGAATACCCAGATGTATTCCCAGAAGAGTTACCAGGATTACCACCAGATAGGGAGGTAGAATTTAGAATTCATTTAATTCCTGGAACTACACCTGTAGCTAAAGCACCCTATCATTTAGCACCTACTGAAATGTTAGAACTGAAAAAGAAATTAGATGAATTGCTCAATAAAGGATTTATACAACCTAGTTCATCCCCGTGGGGAGCGCCAGTGTTGTTTGTAAAGAAAAAGGATGGTTCGATGCGAATGTGTATCGATTATAGGGAACTGAATAAGGTTACAATTAAGAATCGATACCCATTACCTAGGATTGATGATCTTTTCGATCAACTTCAGGGGGCTAGATACTTTTCTAAGATCGACTTACGCTCCGGATACCATCAATTGAAGGTACAAGAAGAAGACATACCTAAAACTGCTTTCAGAACGAGGTATGGTCATTACAAGTTTACAGTCATGCCCTTTGGATTAACAAATGCTTTTGCAGCATTTATGGACATGATGAATAGAATCTGTAAACCGTACTTGGATAAATTTGTAATTGTCTTCATCGACGATATACTTATTTATTCCAAAAGTCAGGATGAACATTGTCAGCACTTGCATGCACTCTTAACTTTGTTAAGAAAAGAAAAGCTTTACGCCAAATTCTCGAAGTGTGAATTTTGGTTGCAAGAAGTGCAATTTTTAGGTCACATGGTGAATCACGAGGGTATTCACGTAGATCCTGCTAAGATAGAAGCAATCACCAATTGGAAGATTCCGCAATCAGCTATGGAAATTAGAAGTTTTATAGGATTAGCCGGATACTATAGACGATTCATTAAGGATTTTTCCAAAATAGTTGTACCATTAACTAAGCTAACCTGTAAAGCAGCTAAGTTTGAATGGGGACCAAAGCTAGTAGAGGCCTTTAGGATTTTGAAGCAAAAGTTAACAAATGCCCCAATTCTAGCCTTACCAGAAGGAACGGAAGATTTTGAAGTTTATTGTGATGCTTCTAAACTAGGATTAGGATGTGTGCTAATGCAACGCAAGAAAGTAATTGCGTATGCCTCAAGGCAATTGAAAAAGCACGAAGAAAACTATACGACTCATGACTTAGAGTTAGGAGCCATAATTTTTGCCCTTAAGATTTGGAGACATTATCTGTATGGAAGTAAGTTTACTGTCTATACGGATCACAAAAGTTTAAGGTACATATTTGGGCAAAAAGAATTAAACATCAGGCAAAGGAGATGGATGGAAATCCTAAGTGACTACGACTGTGATATTCAGTATCACGAAGGAAAGGCAAACGTAGTTGCAGATGCCTTAAGTCGTAAGTATCATGAAAAACAACGACGAGTTCATGCTCTTAGATTAAGTTTACAATTAGACTTAATGGAACAATTAAAGAATGTCCAGGAAACAGCAATCAAGGATGATGCTGAAGGAATAAAAGGAAGAATAAAGGAGTTGGAGCAAGGAGCTGATGGAATTTGGAGATTCCATAAGAAAAGGAATTGGGTACCTAAGCAAGGAAATTTAAGACATAAAATCTTAGAGGAAGTCCATAAATCTAGGTATACCATGCATCCCGGTAACAATAAGATGTACCAAGATTTAAGGAATAATTTCTGGTGGATAGGAATGAAAAAGGACATAGCTAGATATCTTTCTAAATGTCTTACTTGTTCACAAGTTAAGGCAAAACACCAGAAACCCTCAGGTCTACTACAACAATTAGAAATGCATGTATGGAAATGGGAACTCATAACAATGGACTTAGTTACTAAGTTGCCCAAAACCAGAAAAGGTAATGATGCGATTTGGGTAATTGTGGATCGATTAACCAAATCAGCTCACTTTCTACCCATGAAAGAAACTTTTAGCATGGAAAGGTTAGCAAAGTTGTATGTAGATTAAGTAGTATCCTTACATGGAGTTCCACTCTCCATTGTATCGGATAGAGATAGTCGTTTCACTTCACATTTTTGGAAAAGTTTCCAAGAAGCCATGGGGACTAAACTGAACTTGAGCACTGCATATCATCCTCAAACAGACGGGCAAAGTGAAAGGACGATCCAAACCCTTGAGGACATGCTTAGGGCATGTGTGATAGATTTTGGTGGAAACTGGGACAACCACCTACCATTAATTGAATTCTCCTATAACAATAGCTATCATTCAAGCATTGAAGCTGCCCCGTTCAAAGCACTGTACGGACGTAAGTGTAGAACTCCAGTTTGTTGGGCAGAAATAGGAGAAAGTTAATTATCAGGTCCTGAAATTGTACAAGAAACTACCGACAAGATCACTCAAATCAAGGAAAGACTAAAGACGGCTCGAGATCGCCAGAAGAGTTATGCAGACAATCGACGCAAGCCATTGGAATTTCAAGTTGGAGATAAAGTACTTTTGAAAGTTTCTCCTTGGAAAGGAGTAGTACGGTTTGGAAAGAAGGGAAAGCTGAGTCCAAGATACGTAGGACCATTTCCAGTAATCTAACGAATAGGACCAGTTGCCTATCGTTTACAACTACCAGAAGAACTAGTTGGAGTACATGATGTGTTTCATGTATCCAACCTCAAGAAATGTCTATCTGACGAATCCCTGGTAGTACCTCTTCAAGATATAGAGATAAATGAAAAATTAAAATTTGTTGAGAAGCCATTGCAAATAGAAGACAGAAAGGTCAAATTTCTCAAGCACAAACGACTAGTGCTGGTCAAAGTCAAGTGGGATTCAAAGAGAGGGCCTGAATACACTTGGGAACTGGAATCGGAGATGAAGCGAAAATATCCTTACTTGTTCCAGTAAATCTCGAGGACGAGATTTTTTAAGGTGGGGACGATGTAACAACTCTCACCAAAACTATTATTTATTATTATATTTTGTACAATAGAAAACCCTAATTAAGACCCCCAAATGATCCTGCATAAACCCTAAAATTTTCAGAACAATCAGGATCAGGACCCCTAAAACTCAGGGGGGGGCATTTCCTATTCGGTATTATCTAAACAGTTTTACGTGTGATGCGAATTTTAACGAACAACCAACTCAGCAAGCCTACCAAGACACGGGGCTACCCTATGGTAGGGTAGTACCCCTCGCGCCACGCGACAGCCCCTCGCGCCACGCGAGGGGGCTGTTTTTCAGGTATAAATAGAGGGGGTTGGCAATCGAATTCTGGCACTTGTTCAACGTAAAAACTCAATTCGTACGCTGAGTTATTGTCTGTATACTACAAAAACACACACAATCACAAATTTCCGCCGCAACAACAGGGTAATAACTCGATCGCTACTACGATTCAATGTCCGATTGATGAAAACTATCCAATGGATGTTTAAGTGCTGCCCGAATTAGGGTTATGCTTTGTCATTCTTCGTGAATTCGATGGATGTTTAAGTATCGCACTTTGTCATTCATTGTGAAAGTTTTAATCTCGTGAGTTATCGTAAATGCTGTATTAGTTACTGACCTAGTTCGTGTGCACTGTTATTTGAATTAGGTTAACAAGGCTAATCAGTAGGCTAGACTCTGCCCGTATTAAATCTGCAATGTGAGTCATTCTCTTTTATCAAAAGTATTTTACAATACTCCATTATTTTCAAAAGTTATAATTACAGGGATTAAGTCGTGGTTATCTTAAATCACTGGCTAGTGGGGTATTGTGCACATTACTAATTTCTCACGGTTAGGCTAATAAATCCTAACAGTGATAAACGTCACTACTTGGGGAAAGACACAATAGTGGTATGACCATCGTCACCAGGTGACACGGCGCCAGATAAAAATAAGATAGAAACCATTGTAATCGCTCTTATGCTGTAATTTATAACTATGTGTCGTTTTGTGCAAAATGAATGATTCACCAGTATTTCCCCACTGACAAAATATTTTTAAAAACATGTTTCAGGCGACCTGCTGAAAATCAAGGAAAACGTGCTACGGAGCACTAACAAGCTTGAAGAGGTGGCTCAATAAAAATGAATAAACATGCTTTATAAATCAGGGAATTTCCTAGTAAAATTCCTCTATTGTAAATTACGGGGTTGATCCCGAATTATGAAATAAAATAATCGGGCAATTACAAGTTTTAAAAGATCCTGTTAAATCTTCCGCTGTCGCATCATTTAATAAATACCACGGGTTCCTGTCCCGCGGCTCCTGACCGGGTAAAACCGGGGCTGGGGCCGTGACAATATGCAATGTGTTTTTTTTTATTTTTTAGACAAACATTCTATGCATAGCGTTATAGAGATATTTTTTTTGGCGTTTTTCAGGTAAAGTTCCGTAAGTCTGATTGCACATGCAGTTGCTCATGAAGGCGTTTTAAACAGTTTGGTTTGCTATGTAGACATATATTCTATGTTTTGAGAATTATGGACATTAGGGAATTTCCAAAACAATACATTCTAAATAGATGGCGCAAAGAGGCTTCCCCAAACTGTTCTCCTGAATACTCAATTAGTCGTGAATATATGACCGAGCTTGATCCTGATGTGCAAAGTATGATGCGAGATATTATTTTTTCAACGGAATATACTTTGAACCGTTTATCTGGTAATAAAGAGGAGCTATCCTTATACAATGATCATGTTCAATCTTATATGAAGAAGGTTCAAGATATGCAGATTGTTGCTCCTCCCGCTAGTACTAGGGATAGATTTGCCCAGATAACCGGTCAATATAAAAACGACAAGAATCCGATAAGAGTCTCTGTTGGGTATAAATCCAAAGGTTCTGGTTCTCGGAAGCGCCTGAAATCTAAACAGGAGATAGCAATCGACAAAAAGAAATCAAAGTCGAAACCCGAGGCCAAAGAAAGACAGTGTCAGAATTGAAAGGCTATGGACACTACGCATCGACATGCAAACAGGTCGTAATTAAAAGAAGATCGACAAGGTCTTCGAGAGCCAGTGAAGAGTAGTTTGGCGTTTTGTATTGTTCATTCTTATAGAACACACACAGATGGTCTTTAAGAGCCACTGTAGAGTAGTTTGGCATTTTGTATATTTCAATCCTATAGAACACAGACAGATCTCAGTTTGGTGTTTTACATCATTTTTATACATCATTTTTTTCCATCTTTTTTTCTACCTATTTGTTCATAACATGCTACTTCAAAGTTACATAACAAACAATATAAGATCAGACAAGGAAATCAAACGCCAAAAAAACAACAACGCCACTAAATAAAACTACCATAAACTTATAATTTTGGTCATGCTAAACTCAATAATGTTTTACTGAACGAGATGGATAACATTGTTAACCCTCAGTCAAGAAAGATGTCTAACAATGTTATCCATCTCGTTTAGCTAAACTTTATTGAGAACAAAAACTGAATCTCCATGAAATGGCGTTTTTGAAGTTTTGTGGTTTTTGTATGTTTTGGCGTTTATATTGAGGATCTTGCTCATTACATAGAGCGAAAGTTTATTGAGAAAATAGTGTATATCAAAGAAACATGGATTTGAATCTTTGATATTTGGGTTTTTTTTGCGTTTTTAAGATGAATGGTATAGATGAAAATATAGGTTTTTGGGTTTTGGTGTGGATTTTAGTAGTTCTGAGAGTTTGTTTATATAGGAAGTTTTTGGCGCGTATTTTAGGCGCGATTTTTATTACAGTAAATGCTAGTAATTAAGTTCCGTCATTTCAGTACTGTTTGTTCAGCTTTATCGGTTAAAACAAAGTTTGGCGTTTTATATCTAATGGCGTTTATATTATGATGAAGTGTGCTATGTGTGTTAAGGCGGGATTTTAATAGCGTGAGTTTGGCGTTTTGTGTAGAGAAGTCAAAAGACCTTTTTACCCTTAATGAAGCGCGCCAGATTAATAAAAGTGATTTTATTTACGAAAACGCCACCGCGTCATCTAGTCCATAGATTGTTTTGATCTGACAATCCATAAGCGTTCTCTCCGTTCTCACACTTTTGGGTGTTTTCTCTAAATCCTGACCCTATACATATACATATATATATCGTGTGAGGTTTATTAGGGAACACTAAAAAAGTGGGGAACAGCGGGGAACCGACTCAAACGAACTCCGATTGGACTCATTCCGGCGGCGTTGGAACCGGCTCGTCGAACCCTAATTAGGATCTCTTAACCCTAAACCCTAAATCATAACCCGTAAACCCTAAATATATTAGGGTTTGGCTTTTAGGGTTTAGCTTTAGGGTTTAGCTTTAGGGTTTGGGGGTTAGCTTTATGGTTTATCTTTAGGGTTCGCTTTAGGTTTAGCCTTTAGGGTTTATAGTTTAGATTTTACGGTTTAGCTTAGGTTTTAGCGTTATTTTCTAGCTTTAGGGTTTAGAGTTTAGGAGTTAGGATTTAGGGTTAAGTGATCCTAGCTAGGGTTCGATGAGCCGGTTTCAACGCCGCTGGAATGAGTCCAATCGGAGTTCGTTTGAGTCGGTTCCCCACTGTTCCCCATTTTTTTACTGTTCCCCAATGAACCTCACACTATATATATATATATATATATATATATATATATAGGGTAAGGTTCATGCGAGAACCACCCTTATTGCGAGAACCGCGAGAACCAATGTGAACACAAAATAAAATCTAAAAAAAATCAAAAAAGCACTCAACAATTTTTTTTTATTTTTTTTAATATTTTTTAATAAAAAATCGCTATATTTCGTTACCATAAAAAAAAAAAAAAATTTCGAGTAACAGTTATCCATGCACATGTGCATATGTATCATTACTTCAACAAATTCGGTAATACGTTATCAGGAATAGACAATTTCACTTTAATTTACAATACCATTAGTAATACACTACTTTTTACATTACCAATATTCAAAATGCACATGTGCATAATTAGGTATAACCATGATATAACGTGTTTTGATACAAAAAGTTTGTGATTTTAAATGGAGAAGTAGACCCATATACATGTTTTTTGGTTAGTTATATCTAGTGGTTGATGGTTTGGTTATAGTTGTCAATTTTTTATGTAATATGTTGATTGGATGGTATAAATGGTGTTTACATACATGTAATAAGGTGAAAATATTGTTAATGGTATTGTATTATGGATGGTAGAAGGTAATGGTATTGTATTATGGATGGTATGAGGTAATGGTAGTGTATTATGGATGGTATGATAGATGAAAGGGAAAGTGTATTCAAAGTGGTGTACCAAAACACCTTATTTCATGTTGATACATATAAATGCACATGTGCATTTCTAATATGGGTAATGTAAAAAGTAGTGTATTACATATGGTAGTGTAAATGAAAGTGCAATTGTCTAATATATGTAATGAATTACGGAATTTGTCAAAGAAATGACAAAAATGCACATGTGCATGCTTGTGTATTATGGATGGAATGATAGATGAAAGAGAAAGTAGTGTACCAAAACACCTTATTTCCTGTTGATACATATAGATGCACATGTGCATTTCTAACATTGTTAACGTAAAAAGTAGTGTATTACACGTGGTAGTGTAAATGAAAGTGCAATTGACTATTATTTGTAATGAATTACGGAATTTGACAAAGAAACGATACATATGCACATGTGCATGGATAACTGTTATTCGGATTTTTTTTTTTTTTTGAATTTTTTTTTTATTTTATTAACAAAATATTGCGAATTTTTCAAAAAAAAATAGTAAAAAAATAAAAAAAAAATTTTTTTGGTGTTTTTTAGATTTTTTTAGGAATTACTGTTTGTGTTCACACTGGTTCTCGCGGTTCTCGCAATAAAGGGTGGTTCCTAACGGATCTTTGTCCTATATATATATATAGTGTGCTACCGTTCAAAAAAAATAATTAACTAAAAAATTATATTTGTTTTTATTTTTATATTTGAAAAGAAAATTTCCATAAAAAACTCTTTTGATAACTAAAGTTTGAGTAACAAATTAAGATAGTCTTAAATCTCAGATTATTAGTCGGTAATAGACTAATAGTCTTCTTTAATTACCATACAACATATATAATACATGAAAAAAATCACAACAATTATAAGTGAACAATATATAATGAACTTGAATGTTGCATGTATAATGAAAGAATTTGATTGATTTAAATAAAATAATTATAAATTTATACGTACTTGATAACGTTTTCCCTTTAAATTTTTGTATATATTGCCATATGATTACTATAACCTAAAACCTATCTGGGATAGACCAACTCAACTAGTAACCGGAATTGAATTGATTTTGTAAGGTCGTCAGCCCGTTTTAATAGACCACTACCGTCCATCATCGCCACCATCACTGTCCACCATCCACCACCACCGTCTACCACCATCACCGTCCAGCACTACGACCACCCACCACTATCGTCCGTACACCACCACCAGTTTATTTTAGAAGTCTGCATACGTTAAAAAACAAACAACCTTCTTCTTGCAAGACTGCAGAGGTTTGGTCCATCTCGTCTTCTGTAGATATGGTCCGCAGACTGCAGACATTTTACCTCTTAAAAAACAAACAGCACCTTAATAAAACCTGACTGCGTTTAGTTTTTTTTTTTAATCTATAAACAGGTTGAACTAGTGGTATTGTTTTGAATTTATTTTTTTGCCATCGGCCAAAAGATAATAGGAAACACACTTGAGATTTGCAAGTGATAGATCATAAAGGGTGAGATGATGATATCCAAAGACTTCATAGTTCACACACACCACTCACTATTGCACATGCCAAAGTATGGAATCTTTAACATATAGATAACACACTGGTCCTACCACCATATGCTACTATTATTTATGTTACATTATTTGTGAAAGTTTATAAAATCTTTTTTCATTAGTTACCATTTATGACGAATCTAAGACATCCAAACCAAGTACTGTCGAGACCAACTATAGAAATTCTATATTGACAAAACATCATACGACTCTTGACATTCATGACAAATCATAGGAGCACTTAACACAACGAAGCAAAAGCAACGAGAAAGAAGCATGAAGAAGCAAAGTCGGCCAGTGGTGCACGTCTTGCATATTATGGACAATATTAAATCATGTTAGACTAAGCTAACATAGACGTACCACTTAAACTCGACATTTATGATTGGACTCACACAAATTAAACCTATTACAATTGACATAATTCTCAACTGGTAAAAGTGAAGACAAATCCCCCCCCCCCCCCCCTCTTTTTTTGGTTCCCCTCCTTCTCCGACCCTCTCTCCATCTATACACACCTTTTACATAAGCGCTATGAAATATTAACTTCAGAGTGCTAATACCATACCACTTTTACCTTTTTACAAAATGTAGACTTCAACGTCAAAGGAGGTGCTTAAGGTTTCGGCCTCGAGATCCTTTCTAAAAAAAATGTGTGATGTTTTCTAACTAGGCAGATAGTTGTAGCAACAATTACCATGTGCCATGTGTGGAAAAGGTGAGTTGCAAGACGTCGTGGGTTTGAAAGCAAATGCCAAGTTGGAAAAAGAAAGTCTCTCAAAGTGAGCTTGAAAGTGGTGAGGGTGACATGGTGCTGAAGGTGTGTGGTGGAGGCATTGATAGAATAATTTTGTTAGGGTTTTTAAGATCTTTTGTTATGATTTCTTTTAAAAGTCAATTCTTTAGTTATGTAAAGCTAGTTTATTAGTTGTTAAGTTATCTATGATAAAACACAAAATGATAAAAAGGAAGCAGAAGGCTTTACATATTACATTCAATTCATTGATTCAACACATTACACATAACAACCAAACAAACATAGGGCCCAACACAAACCTACTTGAAATGACCAAAAGGCCCACACATCCGCACACCCTATAAAAGTTTTACATATATATTAAAAGAAAAAAGAAAAAAAAAAAGCGCGCTCACTCTCCCTTTAGAGAGGGGCTGCAAAATACCCTCATACCAACACTAAATTACAATATAACCACTTGACTTGCACACACCATACATAAAGCCAAATGGTACCCACTCCCAACGGTTACTTTTTCCATTTCCATCTCCATCTCCAGAGAAAAAAACACCTAACTGATAACGGATATATTGGTGTGGTAAGGCTAAAATTACCTTTCTAACCTTCGGATGAAAAGGGTAATATGGGGATTTACTTCTTATTTTTTAAAATGTCAAATTTATAATGGTAAGAAAAACATGTTTTTTTTTTTTATGTTTTTCATTTTGGGATATCAGAACCCTTTGATTAAGATTTTTCGGTTAGGGAGAAAAGTTAAGACGCGAGGTATACGTGGCTTTAACAGCCCAGTTGCCTGGAATTACATCTCTTGCCGACAAAGTTCTTCCGGTCGAGAGCGTGGTCAGTTTGACCGAGAATGGTCCTCTGAGTGGTCCTCTCACAATCACCCAATTTGCACCCCAAACATGGCTCATCTTTAGCCATTCGGTCGAATGCGCCTGTTGATTCACACACATAAACACACTCAATATATAACCCAATATGAATACGTGACAAATTAGAGCTCACATTTTTTTATCGTGAAAACCCGTTATTGATATCAAATAAGATCCCATCAATACCCAACAAACTAATGAGATCATGTAGCCTTAAAATTAAAAACTAAAACCCCGCTTGTGCTATTTTAATTCATATTTTTGTTTGATCCCAAAATGATATTATTATTAATAATTTAATATTTAAAAAATAGTAACTGAAAAAAGAAATGCTGGTTGGAAATAAGTGGTGCAATATCTTAATTCAAAATTTATCAATCAAGCACAAAATGGGAAAGCACTTGGATCACAATAAAACCGCCACTAACGACTTTAATTTGATTAATCAAATATATTTTTTCTGACTTAATGGATACACAACTATATATTATTTTTATGACATTATGGGTATTAAAAATAAATATCTCATTTATTATTTATATTATTATGTGCAGTACGTTTCAGTTTTCTGTATTATTCTAATTATAACGATATCCACAAGAACCAAAAATAACTACATAGTAGTTCTAACAACGTGTACTCTATGCTGTAAAAGGTTGTACGTTAAGGTACAAGAGTGTATCCGACATATTCGGATATCAACATGCTTCTTTTATGAAAGTGTGTGTTTTATTTATTTAAAAAGCTGCTTAAAAAGTAGTTTCTTTTGACTATTATGCCCATCTTTACAAACCACATTCTTCCAACTCCTTAACTTATTCCTTACTTGCTTTGTTAGTTAATCGAATCGGTTTTGTAACTAAATTTGACTACGACTCGAACCGAACCGAACCGAAATGAGAAAAGAAACTATTATGAAAAGCTTACCTCTCTTATATGCATAGATCCAACATCACCATCTCCACCCTCGAATTCGACCAAAAGTGAAAGCCAATAATTCGTGGACCCTTCGTTTACATGAAAGGCGATGTTTCTACCCGGGTATTTACACGGTGTTCTACAATTAATAAAATAAAATGCCATGGTTAGTTCGAATTCAATAATTTTAACGGTAATTAAGATACATATAGAATTTAAACACAAAACTTTTATTAATATTAAATACATTTTAATGAATTTTTTATTCTTTTACCTAGTAGCAAAACATCCACAATATTAAATAGGGCGGTTTTCGTCATTCTAAAATAGTGGTGGCTTTTAATGACATTTATTGAAAGAATGAGGTCAATTAACTAAATAATTCTTTCAACAAAAAAACTAAACACAAAAAAACAAAAAAGAAAACTAGAAGACCGTTAAATAAGTATAGCCGCAAAAGAATAGCAAAAATACCGGCGGTAAACAATGTTGAGCACACCACGGTCACGAAGCTGGCTGTGGTCACCGGCTACCGCCATTCGACCAAAAGCGGCACCGCTAAGGTCAAAATGTGTCTTTCCACCAGAGCAGTACCCGCCAGGACATTCGTCGGTTATAATAACCGTCACGGCCCGGCGGGAACAAATCGATTTATCCAAACACTTCACTTTGTAACAGGCCCCACACCCTTCACCACCCTTAAACAGAATCGGACTCACTGCTCCCACACGCGCCCGAAACGGTTTCACATCCACCAGAGATCCGTACCCACACGCGCCACCTGCGCAAGTAGAATTAGTTTGTTATACACACAAAATTATCAGTTTATTTTTTTTACTTATATTATTTTATTTTTATTTTTTAACTAGGAACACATATATCCCCTAAAATCCTGTCCTAAAATAAAGGTGGAACAAAGCATTGTAAAGAGGTCCTTTAACCCACAAGAAATTGTTAGAATTTTTATATATTAAATTTGATTTTAATTTTACTTTTTATAATATAAAACATTATTTGGATCCTCTAGTTACAGCCGATCGAGAAAAAAAAGCCTTATTGTGACCCTCGATAAAAAAAAAAAAAAGGTTCCGGTTGCACTAATGGTAGCTAAAATCAGTGGCGAAGCTTGACCCGAATGACGGGGGTCGAAAAACGTATATACCCAAAAATTTCTATAGAACAGGGGTCGAAAACGTATATTGCCAAAAATTTCTATACGAAAACTACATATATAACACTACTATATAACACTAATAAGCGAAAAGTTCGGGCGTCGCTAACACAAGTTTAGAGTAGAAACTTGCAGAATTATATATTTCTCCAACACAAGTTTAATACATATGAAATTGCCCAGAAATTAATTAAAACATAAACGAGTAAAACTTTATGTACCATCGCTGCCATCGCCTTCGGGGCTGCCGTACCACGTGGCAGTGGCCGGAAGCCAATGTGAGTTAGTAACATGTTTCACCTTTGCACCGGATACCTCCGAGCACCAAAACACCACCGTCGCAAACCACCACAACACAATGCGGGTCAAATTCGATGTAACAAACACCATTGTGAAACAAAAACCGACAACCGTGTCGGAGAAAATGTCCGGCCGGTGACGGAGAACACAAGGTACAGTTAAGAAGTAAACTAGAGAGAGAGTGTGCCGACAGTGGGTTAACAGAGTTAGAGTTCCACAGTGTCAGAACTACTGGGGTTTTAACTATATAACACGGGTTGTAAAGCGGAATGGCAATTGTGCCCTGGTTGATTTTGGGTATTTACGGTCGTGCCATTCTCTTTTAGATGGGGCCCAACGGCAGTTAAGGCGTCAAATCCGGACTGTTCAGTGTTGGTGGTGTCGGTGAGGACCGGACCCTGTTTTTAGCTATTTGTTTTTATTTTATTTTTAGTTTTTGGTTAAGGAAGTTGTTAGTTGAATATTCATATTGTTTTTTTTTTTTTTTTTTTTTGAAAGGAGAACTTTATTAAAACGGCCCAACCGAAAAAACCGGCGACCAAGCAAACAACAACCCACTAAACAAATTTACACCAATCACTCCATATTAACTCTTTACATTTGGACCTACTATTATACCAAAGAAAGCCGAGCGACTTGACCGAACTAAACACTACCTCCGGCTTGGGGATTTTCCCGTTGAAAACTAGAGCATTTCTGGCCAACCAGATCTGCCAACAAGTAATCAGCACCACTCCTTGAAACGCAACCCGAGCTTCCCCATCCAACCCACAAAAACTATGGAAGTTCAGCACATCCCTGACCGAGAAAGCTATTAAAGGGGGAACCTTGCACCACCTGCAGACCAAGCTCCAAACAGCTGCAGCAAAACCGCAACCAGTAAACAGATGCAGAGCTGTCTCCCTCCCGTCAGAACACAGCGGGCAGCCGTCGTCCGAGACCGAGACGTTCCTCTTGCGGAGTTCTACCCTCGTATTGTTAAAGTGGTTATCTTATTTTTTTTCTTTTGCTTTTTAGGGGTTAGTGATGATGAGTGTAAATAGTTACACTTTAATAAGTAAGTGTAAGAAACGCTTTAATAAATTTGTTATGTAACCGAATTATGCTAGATTGACCTTTTGTTTACAAACCACGTGTTATGTTGTTACATGCATTAAATGACGAGTCACCTAACAACTATTGAACATGTTTACACACATGTTATTGTATTTATGTTTGATTTATAAAACGTTTTTATTTTTTATTTTTTTGAAAGGTAAATTTCATTCAACCAAAAACGCCACAAACCGTCCTCAAAGGAAGGACCCCCGGGCTAAACGACATTACATCAAGTCTAAAGAATATTTACACCATCTATTCCAATCAATACCTTTCAATCTAGACCTATGGCTAATCCAAAAAAACGACGACAACTTAATATTTTCAACCACTTCGATCACTCTTCGGGACTTGTTGTTGAAGATTCTTGCATTCCGTTCATTCCATATAGACCACATAGATGTAAAAATGATACCTCGTAGGATTTGGTTCTCCATTTTAGTCTTTGTCTGATTGTCGGCCAACAACAAAATATCACTAATGTCAGGCGAAAATCGGGCTTAGACTACACCAAGCTCCCACTCTAGCCCAGATCTCGGAGGTGAACAAGCAGCCTATGAACAGATGAGTAGTTGTTTCATGATCAAGATCACATAGAGAACACGATAAGTTGTCTAACGGAATCCCACGCTTAACCAATTCCACCCTTGTAGGTAACCTGTTAAGATTTGCACGCCAAACCATAATTTTGCACTTCAATGGAGTCCATCCGACCCATTTCATCTTAGAAACAAAGAAGTTGATATCCGAAAAACCGATGCCTGCTGAAAACGTTTTTATTTACTAATTTTTATTTTAATTTTTTTACTAATTTGAAATTTCTAAAATATGGAATGCAATTTTTTTTTTTTTTTTGAAAAGTAAATGATAAATTTATATATAAGGTCAAACAAATTACACCAAGATAGCCGGTAAGCGGGCAACAAGCTGCGCCGCTACCCCCTTTTGAATAGCGAAACCTAACCTAGTAAAAACGAAACCCCGATCTCTAGGAGACGAAATGTTGCTGGAATGCAATGAAAATTTTAATTTAATTTAAGATATTTTAAGAAAATATTAAATTTTGATACTTTTAATCTAACAAAATTAGACAATTGTTACTTCGAATAATTTATTAAAAGCTAATTTTTATAAAGAATACACCTAGCCAATTAATAGAAACAAGGCTGTAGAAATAATACACCTTGTTATTTTCACACTTCAGATAGGATTTACATATTTCATTTGTGAAGTGCTAGCAAATTCCGTCTGTAATCCCTCGGCAAAATATTAGTAAATGCTTTAAATGTGTCATGTTTTCCAACGTAGTATCATCATCGTTGTAAAAGTCTAGTCTAGGCTTCGAGTACTCCCCGAGTACTCGCTACAAGGTAGGCTGCCGAGGCACGAGTACTGTTCTCCCAGGCCAATTACTCCCCGAGTAATCTCCGCTTAAGCCGAGTACTTCCCGAGTACTCCCGAATCCGACTAGGGAGCACTTAGCGACTTTTGCAACCATGAGTATCATTGACAAATTACCTATGATACCTCTTTCACCAAGTGACTCTATGATACCTCGTTCACAAGAAGCTAAGTCTAAGTTGTGAGTCGGTCATGGTTTCACAACTCGACAAGCTCCATCAAACTCCCACAAAAATAATGAATCTATCGAACTCAATCAATGATGATATCTCAAAGGCTCATTCTATACACACCCCCCTCCTTCCTGATTACACCCCCCCCCCCCCCTTGTGAGAGGAAAACTGTCGGTCCCACGCAGGCCCCACCTGTAAGTATGTGAGAGGAGGGGGGTGAAAAAAGTAAATAGGGGGGTGTAGAAAGTAGCACCCTATCTCAAAAAGTTGTGCCTTCTTCAATTATTGGGTCAAAAAACCAAAACTTGGATCATTTTGTGTTGATTTTCCTCCAAGAACAACACATTGTAGGACATCTGGTAAGTTTTTTTATTATTTCATTACATGTTACAAATAAAAATAATAGAATGACAAACATGAACAAAAAGAATCAACTGAAACAACCGAACAAAATTACAATTCTCTAGAAATTATAAACAAAATGAAAGTAAAATTGTAAACGGGTTACAAACAAAATAAACTAAACAATGGAAATAAAACATCGGTGATTTCGAGACACTTCTCTTAAAATAGATTTCGGAGCCACCCAGGTGAGCCCGTCTGTTTCCGAGGGTACAACAGTCAGAGCAAGTCGTACTGCCGGAGTTAGCCTTGAACGGAAATAGTACCTGAAACAAGAGTGTGAGATGCAAAATCTAGGAATTCGTTTGAAGTGGTTTGCGTTGTGTGTGCCATACGAGTTTCAGTGTTTTGTATGTTTTTGAACAAAGCACAGAACTTTGTATGTAATAAGTTTAGAATTCCAAGTGTATGAATTGAATACAAAATTCAATAAAAATAAAGTCTTGAATTCAATGACATAATGAATTCTGAGACTTGACAGGATGGAATCTAAACAGTCTCCAGCTGACGACACCAAGCCACTGACTCGAGCCTATATGCACCTAAAAACAGGAAAGGCGGCTCCAAGCGGCGATGCGAGCGTGCTATCACCCCCCAACCGATGATGGAAACATCAGAGTGTGACGAAAACGAGATTGGAAGAGACTTCATAACGGATAATTGTGACAAGTATTTAAAATAATGATTTTACATTGTTTCAAGAAAGAAAATACAACATTTAGAACATAACAATTTAAACAACAAAACATGAATTTTAACTAAGTGTGTTTCTAGTCCTTCCTACTAGATTTCTTTTCAACGCATCAACATCAAGCTCCTACAATATATATGAAAGTAGCATGTCAACACAAAAAGCATTTGTGAGCATATAAGGTTAGTGTACTAGCTTACGTTTAAAAGAATTTTAACGAGATCCACGTGGCAAAAACGTATACTAAGGCATAAACATAACATGAACTAGCACGCATTACATACGTGTCAACCCAAAGATTCCACTAGCATAATCTTGTCGTCGCAACGACAAGATCGTTTCTATGATTACTAAATATAGACCCCAACAAGAGTGGTGTGCTAATCCTATAGCGCTATGCATGTTAAGGTAGGCTTGTACGAACTTAATAACAAAGTATAGTGCATGAATGACTTCTAGCATGCATGTATTCCTAGAGTTTACACGTATAAAGCATATATAACGGATTCGCTTATATGAATAATGTATTTGCATGAGTGTGTTTGTGTGAGTTTTAATACGGTATAAATATTGCACCCAAAAGTGTGAAAACGGAAAGGGGTCGTGTATACTCAAGGTTTGCGTAGAGCTTCGACGTAAGTAAGTTGGAAGAGTTCTTGAGTTTGGAACACCGAAGTTACCCTAAAGGGATGTGTGTGAGTTACGGTTTTGATAATGGATTGGATTTGGATTTTAGGATGTATAACATGAATTAATATAGCATAAGGAGCCACGAATTTGGTCATGTAAGGAGGTAGGATGGTGAACATCCATTTAACCTCGTTATATGTTTCACCAAAGCACAAAATCATCAACTTTGTTGATGATTTTGGTTGGTCATGAATGTAGACTAAATTGAAAAATATATAAACCACTAAGTCTTAAAACAATCAAATGAGCAAGCTAGATGCGTGCATCCCAAACATGGAGAGTGTTTGGGGACGTGGTGTAGCCTTGTCCCTTTGTTGGAAATTGTTTTGAGATCTTAGTAGTATGAAGATAATAAAACAAGTGAGGTAGTGGAACAAAGTTGGAGAGCCAAAGCTTCCATGGTTCACACATTCAGCAAGACACAAGTCTCGTCATATTGAAGATGGTGAACTTGGATGGTCTCATCACTTGTAGGTTGTTTGAAACCTTGTTAAAACAGAAAGTTTAGAAGGTGTTTGAACCTCTAAACTTGTAGTAATCAACCATACTCAAGCTCCATGACCATAGGTTTGCTTAGAAGCAAGGTTGGTGCTAGATTGTACAAGTTAAACGTGTTTAAAGAAGGTGTAAGTAGAAGTTTCATCAAAACATAATTTTAATGCTACTTTGGACCTCAAATTTGGTGAGATTCCACCTTAGTTTTCCATGGCAAGCTTGTGGAAACCTAACTATAGGTTATCCAAGTAGTTCGAAAGAAGAAATGAATAAGAATGGTGAAGAAAAGTGAGTGAAAACTCACTTAGAACACTAAGTGTTTTCTGGCCAGAATGGAGAATTCTTGAGAGTTTTTTGATGTTTGGATTATTTGTAGAGTGTGTAAAAGTGTGAGGAAGGTGTGGGAGGCATGTATTTATAGTGGGGGATTAACGTTTGGGTTTGAAGAATATTGGAAGGTGATTGGGGGTGAAAGAGGTGGAAAATGGACCAACCCGCGAGCTGGCTGCAACCTGCTGCGGATCGACCTCTATCGTGTGTCACGGGGGACGTATGGGTTTGTTTTGCGTAGCGCGGGGGAGTGCATTTTGAGAATGTTCATTTTTGGCCCTTGTACTTTGTAATTATGTTATTCTATGTCGTAAACTTGTATTTTAGCCTGTTTTTAGGTATTCAAAGTGTATCAAGGTATTGTATGAGTGTGATGCATATATGAGTGATATTTCCAAGTATTTTGAGTCTCGGTTTTGCATATAACATGCATTCAACGACTGATTGCATATAATATAAGTATGTACCACATATATGTATAAAAATGAATTTCCATTATGATCAAAGCCTCGGACTACAAGATTGGAAATGAAATATAAATACGACACGATTACGAGTTTCTAAAATTAGAATTACGAATATAACTTTCTATATAAGGAAAGTACAGAAATGCGAAGCGTTACAGTCTCCTCTACTTTAGGAAATTTCATCCTGAAATTTATTCAAGAGGAAGACTCGGCGAATATATGTGGATACTTGGTCTTCATATCCTTCTCGAGTTCCCAAGTAAATTCAGTGCCATGTTTTCCTTCCCATCGAATCTTGACTATGGTAATTCGACTGTGCCTATGTGACAACCCGTACTTCCAAGGTTAAAACCATTCACTTTCTTGATTACGTATTTATGTTTCGTTATGTTTTTACTTTTCACATCGCACGATTAAACCTAACACCTTTAAATGTGTGTATATATATACATATAAATATCTAAACTCGAAACATTGTTATACATACATACATACATACATACATACATATATATATATATAATTAAATAACCACACTGCATTCTATCTACGTATACTAATCCATTTGGATATTCTTCTGAATTCATTCATTATATCCGACATCAAATCTTCTGGAGCCCATCATCTACACACCTGCAGTTTCACTCCATTCTCAAGGTAACGTGGTTAGCAACGTATAATCTCATTCATATTGAATCCCATATAAATTCACATAACACATTGCGTTAAGCTACACGTATTAGATTTCATCACATGCATACATGCTTTTACATTCAACACACACATACAACTTACCTCATATCTCATTCTTATGTGCAAGTCCTATCTACCTACATCCATACATACAAATCCTATACGAACATGCACACATACATGTTCACACCACTTAGGCGCATAATGATTTCATATTATATACATTCAAGTCATATTCACCCAACTCAAGTTATAATGTCGTACTTATACATGCACACAATATGTCATCCATAATCAAACTTATATATGGTACCGTCCTTTTTTACATATTATATATTCTAAAGCATTCATTCATACAAGTCCTAATCGCACGCTTGCATTTAAATACATACACACATGTCTACAGACATAAATCATCCCTTAACATGCTTACATACTAGTTCGAACCACACCCGCACCTCACAAAAACCCTTTCAGTAGGTATAGGGTGTGTTTTGGGAGTTTAACAGGGCTTAGAAATGGGACTACGGGGTCCGGGATCAAGGAAAGCAAAGAAACGATTCAAAACGGTGTTCTGGTGTAACACCTCGCAAAAATCATGACCAATAATGTGAAGACACGTGTCATAAACCCTAAACGTGTAATAAGTTGACTTTGAAGGACTAAAGATGACAAACAGTGAAAAGATGTATGCGGAGGGACTAAAACTGTCAACATGCTAAAACTTATTCCTTTGAGTGACCTTTTAACAAGCCCGGGGCTTCGTAATGTTCAATCATGCTCTCGGGAATGCTTGATATTGATTATGAAAGGTTTTGGTATCATTACACAATAAAATGTGCAAGATTTCAAGAAGAAGGGTTAAAAGTGTCAACGAAAGAAACTAGTACATTCGGGAGGTCTACCTACAAACCGGGAGCCTTAGAATATTTATTCACACTCCCATGTATGGCCAATATTTTCTAAAGTTGGCTTTTGATAAGTTACAAGACAATAATAGAGGTTATACAAGTCATGAGGCCAATTGTGTAAATTTTTATAATTTTCTCGCTGGTCAGCACATATACATATTGTAACACCCTAGCGTAACCGCACCATGATATTGTCCGCTTTGGCAGCCAGCACGCCCCCGGCGTCCGCCCCTCACGGTTTTCAAAATGCGTTATGATGGTGAAGGTATCCAGCCCCTTATAAGGAAGCCTTTGTTCCCCTTCACAACCGACGTGGGATGTCACAATCCACCCCCCTTAAGGGGTCCAGCGTCCTCGCAGGAACTAGCACCACCGGTCCGGCCCTGGCTCTGATACCATCTGTAACACCCCAGCGTAACCGCACCATGATATTGTCCGCTTTGGCGGCCAGCATGCCCCCGGCGTCCGCCCCTCACGGTTTTCAAAACGCGTCATCATGGTGAAGGTATCCAGCCCCTTATAAGGAAGCCTTTGTTCCCCTTCACAACCGACGTGGGATGTCACACATACCGTATGGGGTCCCTGCTTACGGTCCATAAAGACTGTTACTGGGCGAATTTTTGATTGTTCTCTACACATATGCTTCCAAAACCACTTCCTTCAATACAAGGGGCCGCATGGCTGCTCATAGCTCGTTTAGGGACACCTGGAGACATCCTAGAACACCATAGAACACCTGGAATGATCTTGAGAAGATCCTTTGCACTATAAATAGAGGCCTCATGTTGCCTTCATTCCTTGCACCATTCAAAATTTCATCTCTTCTCTCTTGCTCTGGCATTCTAGAGGTTCCTGATCAAAAGGAAGCTCCTCCTTAGTCAAGATTTCGAGCTAGGACATGTTGTAAGTGTCCTTAGTCACTCTAGTTCGGTTTTTATGCATTTAAAAGCCGAAAGTCAAAGTTGCCGCAAATCGGATTTGACTTTCGGTTTAGACCTAAACGATCCAGCCATTGTTCGAGGCGAATATGGCTACGTGATCGTAATTAGGTAGGTGTTAATCCCTCAAAAGGGCACCTCCTAATTACCGCGTTTACTTAGTTATTTGTCGGGTCAAAGTAATTAACATAAAAAGTCAAACGGATCAGTTTTTAAATAAATTCAAATATGATAATGTAGAAGTTATAAAATATGTTTTATCACTTTAATAATTTGGTAAACATTACTAGAACATGTCTAAACATGTTCAACCCGACAATTCTAAGTTTAGGATCGGTTCGCAACTAAAAGTCGCAAAAGCTTGACTTTTGCTTTGACTTTCAGTTCTGACCCGAATTAGCTTATTTCCTTTATGTATTAAGGTTCCTTTGTGACCATATTATGTAGTAGTATAACCCTCTGAGGTTATATTACATGGTCACCTAGTAATCTGAGTTTATTTACTTGATTCCGTTATTATGCTTAATATTGACTAATATGCCCTTTTATGTAAAAATGAGATTTTAAACATAAAGGAACATGCAAATGGGTTATATTCTGATTTGTAAACATGTTCAGCATATTTAGACATTTACATTCTGGTCATAAACTGAATTTACTCAAATAATCATAAAACATGCTTAAAAAGGACTAAAATGCCCTTTATCACATAAAATAAGTTTTAAGCATAATTTTAGCATAAAACTCGATGTTTACTGATATGATATCATATTTGGAATTATTTGGGATATTTAAACAGATTATATCTAAGTTTAACTTAGAACTCTTGCATGAAATTAGTAAATGACGATAATGCCCTTTTCACACATAAATTGGGTTTTAAATATGATTAACATGCAAGAACCATTTGTTACTGATATGTTATGATAAGTAAAGTATTTTGACCATTCAAAGCTGGTCATAAATCATAAACCACACATATGTATGATATGTTACCTACTGATTTTATAAACCATTTTTAATATTTTTACAGTAGGTATAAGTCATGAACTCAGAATCCCAAATAAGTCCTTGAAACTATGTGTGAAATGACCAAAATACCCCTACGGTGCATAGTTTGGTCAAAAATCATAAACCACACATATGTATGATATCCTACTGTTATAATAACATAAATTATACATTTTTTACATAATGATTATGACTAGAACCTTAGTTTGCATATAAACCCCTTTTATAAATCTTAAAATGACCAAAATGCCCTTATGGAGCTAAATTCGGCTTTAAAATCTTTAATTGCATACTTCCTGATATCCTACTGATATCATAACATATTTTAAACATAATAACAGATGGGACTTGTATATGACTCATCCTGTTACCCGTTTTTGCTTATACGCGTTCGGTTCGGTTTATGTAACTAGTTTGCATAAATTAACCGAAACGGGTTAAACTTTATCATTTGAACTTTAAAATCCAGAATATATTTAGTTTACCCATATAATAAAGTCTCCATACTTGTTGGGTCTAAATTACATTCCAATCCGGTCATCGCTTAATCTTGGGTTTTATACCATAAATCCTACTTTAAACTAACTGGTCTAAGTCTGCGAGTTAAATAAGACCCGTTAGTAATCTAATAGGTTAATAAAACCTTCGTTCCAGATTAGGGAGCCCCGGTAAAAGCTACCTTCACAGGTCTAAGTACATTATACGGCTGAGTAGATAAATCTCGCATTTAGAAACTCAGGTAAATACTTTTAGCTTATTTTCCCTTATACGGGCTTGGGATACGGTAAAATATTACCGCTTGGTCGGGTATGGGATCATTTAATCGGATTGTGATTAATAAATTCACATAACCCGTTTTAATCCATTTTGTTTGATAACATAAACATTGGGGGTTAATGCGACAGTGTCCTGGATATCCTCGGCTCATTTAATTGCAAATGGCCACGACTTAAGCACGGGGTGTAGGCATACACCTGACAGTTGCGTATTTAAAAAGATATACCCACATTGTTGGGGATAACTCCTTGTGGGTTTATATTAAGTGGCGTGTCGGTTAATCATGTCTCGGCTTCTATACCGGGCCTTAAATGTACGACAAACATGTAAATCTGTATACAAGATTATAAATATAATTGTCCCTAGTTATAAAAGATTTTGTGCTTATGCACCTAAACTAATTTTTATAAATACTTTTCAAAAGAGTCGGTTAATTGTATTTACCAATGTAAACTGACGTATTTAAAAGACTCAGTGACAGGTACTACTCGTACTAGGCTGGGAGCTTCTAGGCGTTAAGTAGAGGATCTTGCAAGTCCGTAATGCTTTAAGTCTGTTGAACTTTGTTTTGTAATATATTTAGATCCGCCTGTGGATCCTTTCATTACAACCGTCTGTATATTCTTTTATTCGTACTTTACTTTCGGATTGTAATAGTAATTTACCTTCCAAGCCTTCCACTGTGCTATAACTGTGTTTGATTGACTATGATGATATCAACTACGTCACGATACTCCCCACCGGGCCCACCGGTTTGTGGTTAAAATAGCAAGGTGTGACAGGTTGGTATCAGAGCCAACATTGAGTGAATTAAACACTAGCCTTTTGTGTTTAATCTCACTGACACAGTAGCACATTCCTTAGACTTCCGAGTCTAGGCAAATGACCTAGGATTAATCTTAATCTTATTTGGGTTATGCATATTGTTTTCTTGCTTTTGACAGGTCCACATACCGAAAATGTCGCCACGAGTATGAAGGGGAGAGGAAAAGCACCTATGAGAGGAGGAATGCATAGCCAGGCAGGGCCTTCACATCGGCGTACGCCTTCTACATCGTTTAGCTCCGATCCGTATGACGATTGGAGATATTCACTTAAACCAGCAAGATGTTCTGTATCGCTAAGTACTTCGCCCTCCTACCATCATTCATTTGGGGCACAGCAACCAGAAGAGCCCCAAAACTCATACCATTCGCAGCATTCGCTGCATTCGCACCATTCCCACCACTCTTCCCACCATTCTTCTCACCACTCTCACTCCCAGGGTCACTTCGACCCTAACGACTATATCAATGTACCAGTAGGTCATAACTCGCTGGGTCCCGAAGACCATTTCCCTGAAGACATAGATGTGGACGAAGATCCAGATCCAGTGATGCCACTGTCTGGGACGCCTACGCATCCCATTGATATTTCTAGCGGTTCTTCCTTTGCGGGATCTCCCTATCGAGGTCCCGATGAATATCAAGAATGGTTTGGGCAGTAGAAATTTGAATACACTCGTTCCCACCATAACACACCACCACAACGGACTCCCTCTGAGGATCCGTACTTTCAGGCGGTCACGCCACCGCCAGCACAGGAACAACCTCCGCCACCACCAGAACCATCAAGGCGGAGGAGAAACGCACGAATATCCGTGCGAGGGGGTCTACGTTTTAGCACCCCACAAGCTTCCAGCAACTACCCTCCCATTTTTGAAGATCCACAAATGGGTGGACCTTCAAACGTTGTGCCAAAAATCGACACTACACCGGCCACCTTTGCACCACCACCACCTCCAATGGGTTTTGAAAACCCAATTCCTGCTTACCAAGATACAACTGGGTATAACCCGTTCAAGCCGCAAGCTCCCACGGGTTATAACTACCAACCACCTGCCTACGACCCATACGTTGAGGCAGTCAATTATAACGCTCTCTATCCCTCGCCATTTCCACCTGCATACCCAACTGGGTATCCTGCATATGGGTATCAATACCCACAACCTCAATCCCAGCCACAACCTCAACCTCTAGTCTATCAACCACAACAACAAGAGAAATCTTACAAAGGGTGGAAGAAGTTGAACGTAGGGTGGAAGAACGTGACAGAAAGACCCATAAGTTTCTTAAGGGTCTTGCAAAATTTATCAAGGGAAAGAAGAAAGATAATTGAAGACCCTTACTTTTATTTTGTAATTGTCATTTAAATTAAGTCCCTGCGTGGACATTTCTTTTAAGTATCAGTTCATGCGAGGACTCGTTTCTCTTTTAGTCCCTGCGTGGACAGTTTATTTTATTTAAAAAGTCCCGTTTAGGGCAATTTTTGTAATTATTAGTTCTATTAATGAGAATTTTCTTTTGAGATTTACATTGATACTTTACATATATATTCATTACATAAATGACCAAACAATCATTTCAATTTATAATTGACCTGCCAATAAAATTCCAAACGACCTTCTTAATGGTATAACCTTGCCTATATGTCAATATAGACATGGCTATGATGGTAAAACCCTCTTAAGATAATAAATCATTGTTAACATCCAAGAACATGTTAACACTGCTGATAAATGTGGCTTGAGAAACCACACTAGTCATCTGAAATACTTGGATTCTTCCAAGTCTTATTATATAGCCTAAATGATCAAAGTAAATCATGGCTGATATCGTCAAATAAGATGATCATATTAAAGCATCCATGGGTGATGTTATTGTTTCGCCTTCGGGCCAAGCTATACCATTTTCATAACAACGACAGTAGTAGTCTATGACTCTCTATCAAAAGGTGAAGAACTATGTTCAAACCTTAATACCCTCGATCCAATAAAATCATGGTCAATATTCTAAATTGTCCAAGTGACAAGGCCTTTTTGTGCCACTTTAATGCTCTTGGTGGTTTTATAACCTAGGCTAACTATAATAAAAAAGTTCAAATAATTATTCTTCAAAACTAATTAAGCCTATTAACCAATTTGGTCTATTTATACCATGGTTAGTGAATCACCGAAGATGATGATTCAATATAAGACCACTAAATAAGTTGTTGTCATCTGATATATAGCATTCAAGCTTCTCCATGGCTAACTCGGATGAGGCACATAGTCTCCCAGCTGACAGGAATAATGAAACTAGATTGAACATAATGGGTGCCGATTTGCAGGCTATGATAGACACTGCTGTAACTAAATTTGTAGGCCGAGTTTTCAGGGAGTTGAGTGCTACACGCACCAAGACTCATTCAGTGGCCCATTCTAGGTCCCCTTCCAAACCGCATACATCTAAAAAGGATGAGTCAGAACATTCATCAAATCAAAACAGTCAACCATCCAAAAAGATAGTGTTTGACCAGGAACCACGTCCCAAAGCTTGTTCCTACAAGTACTTCGTCTCTTGCAAACCAAGAGACTTCACTGGTGAAAAAGGTGTCATTGATTGTATGAAATGGCCTGACGAGATGGAGACAGTTGTTGAGATAAGTGGGTGTGCCAAGGAGGATGTTGTTAAGTTTATATCCCAGTATATTAAAGGTGATGCCCTAGTTTGGTGGAGGGCACTAATAAAGGCCTCGGGGAAGATTCCATTTTACAATCTATCATGGGACAAGTTTGTAGAATTAATGAGAGAAACCTTTTGCCCACAACATGAAGTGGAGAAAGTTGAAGCTGACTTCCTGACTCTGGTCATGAAGAACTTAGATTGTCAAGCATATGTTACTAGCTTCAACTCCATGTCTCGATTGGTACCTTATTTGGTAACTCCAGAACCAAAGCGTATAGCACGCTTTATAGGTGGCTTGGCTCCCGAGGTAAAAGGTCATGTTAAGGCTTCAAAGCCCGCCACTTATAGGTTAGCAGTGGATCTGTTTCTATCCATGACACTGGATATTGTCAGAAATAGGTCTATAAAGACTACATATGAAGGGAAGAGAAAGAGAGAAGATGATAACTCGCATCTCACAGATAAAAAAAAGAAGGGTAACTCTGGGTTCAAGAAAAAACTCCAATCAGTCGGATGAAAAGCCCTTGTGCAAGAACTGCCAAAGGAACCATTTTAGGAAATGCACCATAGATCCGCAGGCCAAACCCTATGGAATCTGCAAGAAGAAGGGTCACAAAACATTGGAATGAAAGGATCTTGCAAGCCGTATCTGGATAAGTTTGTCAATGTCTTCATCGATGACATACTTATTTATTCCGTAATCAAGCTGATCACGAGAAACATCTTGGTGCATCCTAAAACTTCTGCAACAGGAGAAGCTTTACGCTAAATTCTCCAAGTGCGAATTCTGGCTTCGCTAAAGTCCAATTCCTTGGACATGTGGTAAGTGAGCGTGGTATCCAAGTGGATCCCACTAAGATAGAAGAAATTATGAATTGGG